>JAEQBH010000529.1:0-1200000 GCA_016808115.1 Tetrastigma voinierianum | reverse complement strand
TCCATACTAACGCTCTACACAATTTATGACAAAGATAAAAATCGGAAAACTATTAACACTATACATAACAAGTCCAAAATTAGTTTTTATTACAAAACTTCTCATTTACATATACAAAAACTGGGTTTTCTCATCAGCACGGAGAACATATTAGTTGGTAATTGTTTTTTAATTACTTGTCTCAAATGTATTTCATCTCCCTGTACTCCAATGCCCAAAATACTTTTCTCCACTATTTCAATAATAGAATGCCCGCAGAGATCATCTCCACAAGGGCTACTCCCAAGGTGCACATGCAATGGCAAACACACACGCATCTCAAGTAAATGTGCACATTCCATTCGGTCGTCTACATGTCATGTTCCATGTCTCGAGTCCTTGCCGACTCCCTGGCCACATGTATTTCTCTTTCCATGTATGAAAACCTGCTTCAAATAAAAGATTTTTGTTTTCTTGAAAACTCACTGACACCCCATATAATTTATTTAATGTAATCCTCCGATGTAATTTATTGCACATCCTCCGATATGATTTGTTAGACAACCCTCTGATATAATTTATTGGACATCCTCCTATATACTTTATGAGACATTCTCCAATATAATTTATTGGACATTCTCTGATATAATTTATCTACAAACTTCCTGATAGAATCGCTGTTCAAACTATATGTGACTCTCACACTGCTTATCGTGATGTCCCCTGTATGAAAGGCGGAATGTCATTTCATGCCAATTCATGTTACATGTTATTATGAAAATTACATGTAACATTAATAAATCATGGACAATTATATTTTCTACATATATATCTCACATCAAGTATCACGCCACACATCATATACATCTATTACATAATTTTCATACAACCAACATGTTATTCATTTTTTAGCAATAACACATAAAAACAAAGACACAACATACCACTATAATCCAAATTCGGGCCCCTAAGCTGCCCAAAATTCATTGGTTCAATCTCAAAATTTTGAACTGAATCCGCATCTAATTCACCACACTACCTTAAAGAACCCCATGCCATTTAATGGCTCTTAGACCAAAAATAACCAAAGTATGAGAGAAACCCCCCATTTGAGTTTGGCTTAAACCCTATATTTTGTACTGCCACTTAAGCTCTCATTCTGATAGATGAACTTTTTTCTTCCTCCAACTAAAAACCTACTCACTCGATCTCCTCGTGAGATCTAGAGATAGAGCTTACTCCACCTCCTTCCTCTCTCTTTCTTTCTTTCTTTCTTTTTCCCTCATTTTTCCTTCTCCCCAACTCCGAATCTAATCCAACTCATTTATGGGAAATTTCCTCCCACCTTCTCCTCCTTGCTTTCACATGTCCCTTCCTCATTTTTCTTCTTATTTTCATTCTTTTTGGCATTCCTTTCTTCTCACCTTATCCAAAGACTCGATTTCCTTCTCTAGTGGTATGACACATACTTCCATGCTGGTCACCCCCAAACTTTCCTTTTTTTTTACTTATCTCTCCACATAACATATGTCTTGATGAAGAGAACTTTTTTATTATTCATGTCATGTCACACTTACTTATTGTATACTGAGAACACTATGGTTTCATATGCACAGGTACTCATAAGTTTATTGTGGTGTTTATCTGGTCATGCTATGTGGCACCACTCCTTGTGTCACCCGACACCCGATACCTCGAAAAACACGAAATTCCGACTATCTCAAAATTCGACGAAATTTAACTGGGTAACTAGATTTCAGAAGATCTCATTCCAACAGTTGAAGTCTATTTCACATCCCGAGATTCAGAAAGCTCTAGGTTTCAACACATACCTATTACAACAATTACCGTTTTGCCCTTTTTATAAAAAAATGAATTTTTCCCAAGTTTTACACTCTAGATATTCAAAGTATAATAAAAGTAGAATTGTGGTTTTTATCATCTTAGACCACAAGTTTTGGAATTATTCTTTCATAGTTGTGAAACCCATGGCTCCACTTGTGTGCTTATTACGTATTGTTGATTGTGATGAGAGGTCTTCGATGAGATATGTGTATGAAGGCATGTATATAAATATTTGTAAGATCAAAGTTGTGACCTCACATAACAAGAGACTATACAAGTTTTAGAGAAATCATAGCACGTTGATGAATCACCAGAAAAGCATTCATTCAACAACTTATTGGTTGAATTCATGTTCCAATATGATTAAGAAAACTTTTGTGATAAGCTTGAAGTCATTGGAGGTGTCATGGATAGTATTGATTAAAAAGTCATCAAAGGCAAAAACAAAGATATGAATGAGTTAAATTGTACCATGATCGATTGGAAAGTTTTGGAAAAGATTTTTGCTATTCTTCATGAAATACTACAACCTGGTAAATGATACTTCATCTATTAACTTATTTTTAAGTAGTTATACTTTAATATATACCAATGTACTTAAAAATATAGATTGTTTTAGTTTTAAACTTACCAATGATTTTTTTTGTCTTTTTTTATGTGTAATGAAAACTAGATGAATGGTGGAAGCTACATGGATATAGTGCCCCAAATTTACAAAAGTTAGCAATTCAAATATTGAACCAAACTTCATCATCTTCTAAGTATGAAAGGAATTGTACTGTGTTTGAACGCATGCATACCAAAAAGATGAACAAATTGGAACATCAAAGGCTTAATGATCTTGTATACATTCATTACAATTCTTGTGGCCAAAATCTAGATAAATATTTTCTTAGTTATTTTGATTGATGATTTTGGCTTTTGATAGCTTTATCAGTCACATGTTTTTCTTTTAGGTTCTACAACAAGAAAAAAAGCTATGATCCTATTGACTATGCATGTATAGATGAAATTAAAAAATTTCTAGATAATTGATAGATGAATCGTATAGCTTTTAGATCTTTGAAAAATGGTGCTTTAAACATTTTGTATGAGGACTGCACTTTCATGTAGCTAGGCTGCCTGCTAGCCACCACCCTTGTTAGTTAAACCAAACTTATATATTTTAAAATTATTGTTATTTCTACTTTAAAATTGATTTCCTATTATTGATACATATTCTTGCTCTTTTTATAAATGATGTTGATTTGACAGGTGTGAGACTTTAGTTTGAATTGACAGAGAACTTACTTTTCATATAAGTACTTGATCTTCATTTACTTTAAAGTGAATGAAGACAAGTAATTTACTTACATTCACTTTAATGTGAATGAAGACATGTATTTATATTTTTTGTGCATGAACTTATTAATATGAGAAACTCTTCGTGTTGACATTTCATATGTTGTGTAACTATATAAGTATTGTAGTTGACATTTGTATTATAGATGATCTTAGTAATTCCTTAATAATTATGTCATTATTACTTTATTACTTATATGTAGAAATAGAATGGTAAGATTTTTGATAAATATTATGTTGTTTACATTAGGAAAATATAACATCTTAATTATATTGTATTAGAAATATGATATCTCTTGGTTTTTACAAGTAAAAAAACTTTATAAAAATGCTTAACAAACCAAGGAGATGCTGTTAAATTTTTATAAAAAATTATCATATTTATAATTATTTTTAATTTTAACAAATATAAATTATCTATTTGTGACGCCACTCTGCTTCGACTTTCAATGGTTACTAATGAATCTATGAATCGATAATTTTTTTTTGCCATCATTTGTCTCAGTTTAAATATTGATTCAACCCACTCAACCTGTATTTTTGGTTTTTTAATAATGGGTTTCACATGACAAGCATCAATGATCTAAGATAGAGAATTTCTTCCAAAAATTTCAAGCACCGCAAAATTAAGATTTGTGAGATTTGACATTTTGGCGATCCTTTTCATCTCTGACAAAATAATTATAATCAATGATAAATTGATAATAACAATGTCAATTTTGACTTATAATCAAAATCAAATAACTTTCTTTTAACCTTTGACAATATTTAGTAAAATCAAAATTAATATAAAAACATAAAATTTAAATAACTTTGAGATTATAGAATTACCTTCGGGGCAGAGTAATTTATGTTGATAACATGATGCAAACCAAAGAACGTATGAAGAGAAATTCAAAGAAAGAAACCCAGAAAGAATGAGAGAATAGAGTTGTATTCCATTTACTTCAATATACAATATAAAAATAGAGTATTTGTTACTTGCAAAAGATGCCTCCATCTAAATTCGCATATACTTCACTGCTTAAGGTACTATATTTATACTTTACAAAGTTGCCAACTTTCCTTTTATAAATTGGTTTTTCATTCTATTATTTCTATAACAATAAACATTTTAAGTACTTATTAAATGTATTATAATATAAATATTTTTTAGATTCACATTTAATTCAACATTTTAAATTAATATAATTTTAAAAATAATACATTATTACCTTATTATTATTATCACTTTTTTTTACAATCCAAACACTTTACATAATATACTCAAATTGTCCCCATTAGACTCAAATACGTGACCCCTCCTCCCTTACGCTTTACCTTTGAAATGGCGAACGCTTTATCACTCAACTAAAATTCTGATACATTATCATCTTTTCTATTAACCTTAACATTACTACGTTATTACCTTATTATTATCACTGAATCTTGTTATTGTTACCATCTAAAATAATAGGGCACATAAACATATATGATTCAATATTCATATCACATGTAGAAAATAATACATTAGTACATTTTGTTAGAGTCTAAAATAATAAAGCATGCAATTTAATTTGATCCAATATTCACATCATATTCATAGAATTTTAACTTTCTGCTATATACAATGATATTATCAAATCTGCCCTCATATTCCTCATTCCCAAACATTACCTATATCCATTTATGAAGATGAGAAAAGCAGAGAAAATTTTTGCTTATTAAAAAGTTTATTATTCCATAACAAATTTTAATTATTTTGCCGAAGACATAACGGCTCCACCCGAAAAGTACGAAAAAAATAGATAGGAAAAGTGAAAGGAAAAAAATTTTAAAAGAAAATAAAAAATAGGTTTAAACTTAATAAATTAATTTTATATGTTTACTCAAACTTATTTTATTTGTTTATCTCTATTATATAAGAATTGAAAATTTTAAAAATATGTAAAAATTTGACCAAATTTGATTATATTTGATTTTCTTTTGTATTTTTTGCCGTGAAACTAAACATGACAAAATCATTTTCTTTAAGTCTGCTTCGAATCTAAAAGTACTTAATAAAGGAAAAAATACTAAGCTCCATTTGGAACCTTAAAATTATTACAGTGAAAAATACAAAAAATGATTTCTAATGTACTTCATCAGAAAATATAAAAATCAATATAATTGTACTCAAAATTCTACATTTCTAAATTTTATTTAAAAGAAAAACAAATAAAACGTAGCTGAATGTATTATATATAATTAATTTCTACAAGTTTTAAACCTATTTTTTATTTCATCCAAATTTACTTTTCTTTCACTTTTTCTCTCCATTTTCTTTTCTTAGTAATTTCCGGGTTCCAAACGAAGTCTAAGGAAAATGATTTTCTCCTATTTGGTTTCATTGTGAAAAATATAAAAAAAGAAATCAAATATAATCAAAATTCTTCAAGTTTTACATGTTTTTAGCGAAATAAAAAAAAGGGTTATATTGAGATATAGAATTAATCTAATAAGTTTAAACCTATTTTTTTATTTTCCTTAAAATTTTCCTTCATTTTTCTTTTTTATGTTTACCCTCATTTTATTTCTTAGTACTTAGGTTCTAAATTCGGGAGCTCACAATGTGCTTTTTCTTTTCCTAGTATAGTTCTGATCAAACAAAGTTTCACATGTTTTAATGATCTGGGAGAGAGCACCCTTATTTGAGTTCTGTCTGTGTTTAGCTTCATAGTACTTTAACATACCCAGATGTGGGCACAGATGTGCTGCTTTGAGCATACAGCCAGTTATATTTAATTTGATCAAAATCGTATGATCGTATCAGCATAGAGAGACCTATGCAATTGCAACTTCGAAAACAGGAGCAATGACGATGAAATACATGGAAAAAACAAAACAATTAATCCATACCAGGGACCTAATATGCTGCAACAAGGAGAGCAAGTAGGTGGAGCAGAAGATGTTGTTCAGCTTTGCCCATCTTGATACAACAAGGATAAGTCCATATAGCTGTACAAATAAAACTATAAGTCCATATAGTTGTACAAATAAAAGAAGAAATGAATCACTTGATGTAAAATTGTAATCACCTACTAAAATCTTTGTGTGACATTTACACCCATGTTAATAGAATATAAATTTGTTTCAACTGAGTAATCTAATAATATTTTAATCTATTGGACAATATGTTTTTGCTGCTCAATCACTGGTCACACTTGTAAACGCAACAAGACGACGAAAAACCAATTGTCATACCAAAACAACACAACCACACGCCGCAACAAGTCGATGACAAAATCACGAAAAAACAAATTAAAAACCCATATATATGTGGAAGAACCAATTTATTGAGAAAGAAAATGATAAAAAAAGATGGAGGGAGTGATCTCAGGTCAAGAATAGCTAAAAAATCACCCCTCCTAAAAGAGAGAACATATGAGATATGAGAGAAAATGAGGGACGGCTAGCTTTGAAAACCATATTTTGGGTGTTAAACAAGTAGTTATGTGTAAAAAAAAGGAAAACGTCGTGTGCAAATCTCTGAATCTATGCATTAGAGGGGTTTGGTTTCTTGTGGGATTCAGCTAGGGTATGTCAATGCTGATTCATTTTATAAGTCATAGCTTTCCAACCGGGACAATGCTAAGAGTGGGTAGGGTTGTGACTCTTCTCCATTAAAGAACTCTCTCTGTGCCAATAAAGCTCTTGCTTTCCTAGAGTCCGCTATAATTTGAGTTTTATTAATGAGTCTTTTCTGTTCCATTTGTAATACCATGAATCAATCCCACTAAAGAAAGGAACCTCCTCTTTCCCGGATATCTTGCCAAATTTCTAGCCCTTTTTGACTTGTATAACAGTCTTGGCCTGTGCTCTAATCTATTGATGATGGTTCAAGATTGTAAGTTTCCTAACATCTATATTTAAGGAGAAAGTCAGGAAATCTCAAAATGTTCAAGGTTTAAAACCCTTAGCTAAATCTTCAGCCAACGATAATAAAAGCACAGAACAATTTCTAAGTGTTTGGTGTAGGTAGAAACTAATAAAACTAAGCTGCTTACTGATTGTAAGGCCTCAAAAATGTAAACAAATTACAAGATTAGTTCGAAAAAAACGAACATGTATAAATATTTCTATGTAGTTTCTACATAAGAGTTTCCTCAGCTGGTCCCACACTCACCCTCTTTCTGCTCAAGCATAAGAAATTTTGGTAAACAAGCACAGTCAACAGAATCTTCTGTGGGTGGAACATCTGCATTAATATAATCATACTATATATAAAACGTATATCATTAAATTAAAAGGAAAAGAAAAGGTAGAGCTGCTCAAGGTATAAATTACAGAAGCAATGAACATATAACTTTATATAACTTATTGACTTCCGGTTCAAGGGGTTCATTCAATTGGGTAATTAATATTTCCTTCATTGCCTTTCTTCTGTTTATCATCAATAGAAGGATTAGATGTACAGGGTTCTTTCACAGGAGTTCAATTAGGTTGAACCTTTCTGGGGCCTTCGGGCTGATTGGAAGTGTAGCAGTATAGCATTCCAGATCAATCGCAAAGACCAGCTTGTTCAGCTTTCTCTGAGTCAAACTCATGCTTGTCACCTGCATCCACAACATACATTTTGTGAACATTTAGAAATATGCATCAAGAGGAGTTCATAATAGCAGTGAAAATGCAATAGGTTATAATATTCATGAATTGTGTTTTGGATGGGCACCTGAATCGAACTAGTTACGTGTAAACAACGCTGAATCATTAATACATGAAGGCTTCTTTGCATTATAGTAAAAATATGCAATCATGTGGACCAACTCATCTGCTATTCGAAAATCTGCACCAAGGCCAATGTTATTTGACAACTATGAAGTCTAAACGTTCCTACCTAACAACAGAAAGAAAGTTAAAGGATTTTACCTTTCTCCCTGTATAATATCCTGTTCCCTCGTAAAAACAAAATTTGAGGGCATTCTTTGGCTTGAAGAGCATATGCCAAATCTCTCTCAATGTTGATGTCTATCTTAACTGTCTGCTTTGAGGAAACCCAATATTCCCATTGAATATAAACAATGAGGAAAGTTATTGTCACATTAAGTGAATTATTCACAAGACAAAGAGGAAGATTGGAATACCCGAGGTGGCAATCTATCTTTGGCACTCCAGTATACCTTGACTGCCTTCTCTAGCTCCTTCAAAACCTTCCAGTTATCACTTGCCCTGTGGGTAAACGGCAAGCAATAAATGGTATTAGAAATACCCTCATGCCAATCATTTTGCCTTCTCAGAACAAATCATTTTGCCATATGTTAACACGATGCTTAAAAAAAGCTAGTAAATAAACAACAAACTTTTGGAATAAAAATCTTAATTTCTTTAAGTGTAGCCATTATCAGTTGGATGGTGGTCAAGGAAGCAACCTTGGGACAGTCTATGGCCAATTCCACGAGCATAACTGAACCAATACTCATAAACTATGGCCCTGAATGCTCAGTTGCTCCCTCTCATTTGCCCATGTGCGCCCTCCCTCCCGACCTCACCTCCTCAAACTAATACACAGAAATGTTTCTAATATATTTCTTCCATTTTCCACTGGTTGATGGCACAGGATATTCAGAAGTACCACACATGCACCACAATTTCCAGGATATTGAGGGTATTGGTGTTGGAAGTCAAGAATCATCACTACCAAGGAACATTGCCTATTCAAACATGTAATTGCACAGACACATCTTAGGCACTGATAGTTGTTCCAAAGAAATCTAAATTCTTTAATTATTTTATTTTATTAATAACATTATCATGCAGTTTAGAATAGCTCCTTCAGATAGAAGTTTTCATGTAGATTACTTTATAAACTAAACTACCTCCAAACTAGTACCCTGTTAAAGTTGTATTTTCAGTCATATCATAACATAGTATAATGCAAAATACGGATCTACATATGCATGATCATCCGAATCCAGCCCCGTTAACTACATGAACCCCAATCTTTCCCTGTCCAATGCCATCTACTCTGTAGATAGATAAAGCCCCAAAGTGGTTTCACACAAGTCATTTTCTTAATCAGGTCCCTGTTTCCACATCAAACTAGTTGATGACTTTTGAAGACAATAAATTATCTGCATTAATTCATTTATTCAGTTTTAGCCTTCATCCATTGAGCTATAGAACTCATAAATATTGGAAAATGCATCTAAGTCTCCTCTGAAACAGATTGAAATACTATATTCAAGATAATTACGTATTTACAAAATACAGTCTCAATTCATCATATTTCAATAGATCCAGGATGTGATATATGGTTCATGATGAACTGATATGGAGAAGTTCCAATAAGATTTCATTCTTGAACAAAAATTCATTTTTGGATTTATTTCATCTATTCCATGAACGGAACAGGGATACATTGTTACAATGATATTGAATCAGAAGAGAGATTTTTAAGAAATGGCATATTTGATTCACTTCTATCACACCGAGTTGATTTGCATTATATATTAAAGGTTACAAAAAATAAATGTACCCTAAACTCAAAATTCCACGTCCTCAAATGTCCATCACATCTCCTTTTATGTTTGTTCAATTCTCTTACCAGGTCATTACCGATTATTTTTCTGCTCTTCTTCACAACTGAAATAGGCAGAAGGCCATCAACTGAAGACAAAACCTTTTGTTTTTGGTAACAAGTCTGAAGTTGAGCATTGCAGAATCTGATTATTAAACATAAAATTATCCATTCTACGCAGTTTGCTGTTAGATTGTGAGATAAAACAAAATTTCATAATGTTGAAAACGTATCAAAGTATGTCCTGAGCATTTTGGAAAAACAAAAACATTCAGGTGGAGAAGGAGTTTAAAAAAAGTTTCACCTGTTGTAATTCCTTAATACTTGAGAACAACGAGAGGGTTTGATTTGGTGCTTTTGAAGCTTTCCACCCATATTATTTGTTGATCTCTTCACCATCCAGTGTCGAGTCTGCCTTCCAATCAGATCTTCTCCTCGTCTGCCCACCACATTCTTGATCGGATGCTGCTCGAAGTATTCCGATGCCCTAATCCCCCACCCTACCTCTGCATCCAACGGCCAATTCGAACTCTCCTCCTCCATCACCACCTTACCACCGCCATTCTCATCCTCCTCCTCCTCTTCCTCATCATCATCATCATCATCGTGCCTTTTCTTCATAATCTCAGGAGTCTCTGAGCTCTGTTCCCGGATTGCCGCAAATGTGTTTCTGCTCTCTAAGAGTGTTGCGCACGAAGTCCCCCGTGATTTATGACCTGCTCTAATCTGGCGGCCACCGCCGCGGTTTTTCGGATTGTGTTGGAAGGTCCATTTACCTTCTGCATTTCCACTCTGCCGTCGTTTCCAGGCTTGGTCCGGTTGTTTGGGTTTGGAGCCAGGCCTGCCTTGAGGTTCATGTCAGTTTAGGCCTGATCTCATGAGACAACAACACGAGAAAATGGCTTAGGAGAGTGAAGAGCGGATGAGAAAATCAATTTCGGATGGAAAAGAGGTGAAAATGATTTTGGAAGCAACATAGTTTGAATTGGCAACATTTTGCTTTTGTTTTCTGAAAATAGAAAACAGGACAAGGAGAAAAGGGCTTTGCAAAGGGGATGAACCCACTTGGTTAGTCTCCAGAGGAGAAACAAATAAAATGCGAAATACCCTCATTGCCCCCATTCGCTTTTGTTTATTTACTTCTAAAACATAACTTCAAAAACGTTTTTGAAACTTATTTTGGCTTTTGGAAACCATGAACATCCGGCTGGAAACCAATAAAATTCCGTCCGCTCAACCCCGTCATAACTATTTTTAATAATTTGAGAATTTAAATAAATTAAGTAGAAACTTTGGGCATGTTTATTCATGTTTTTGAAATCGCTATTGGGAACAGATTTTTAAAAACAAAGATAATAACCATTTGAGTGTTTTTTAAAAACTATTCTTCTTAACTGAATTTAACGTTTTTTTTTTTTTGTTTTTTAAAATAAAAAAATTAGGAATCAAACATGTTATCCATATTTTCTTTGTTTTTGAAAATTGAAAACAATGCTAAAATATGTTTCCTTATTTATAATTTTTTATCAACTCATTTATGTTAGAATTGTTAAAGAAGGTGTTTGAGCTTTTGCAATTTGATAGTTTGATATGGCATTTATTGTAAAAGCAATTTTAACAAAGGTAATAAGCTCTTTATTTTTAAAACTCCAAACTACTGCACCCCTATTTCCAATTTAAATTGATTTTCTTTTTTCTTATTATTTTAAAGACATAGAGTCAACTCTTTTTGAGTTTACTGTGTAACCTCAACTCTTAATGTAATTCTTCTATTTTCTTAACTCAAATCCCCTATTTATTCCTTTAAAACTTTTATTTTTTCAAATTAAAGCATTTTATTAGTGTATGATATATGTCAAATACATTTTTTTATTTTTATTTATAGTCATGAATATAAAATAATACAATAAATAAAATTCTACATAAAATATATTTAAAATCAAAATTCATTTTAAACTAATAAATATTTATTGTAGACCATCAGATATATTAGAATAAAATACACATATTGAAAGGTGATAATAAATTACATTAACCAAATAATAAAAACGTAAATATAAAAACTAATACACAGAACATCTTCATACTTACCACCTCATCATTCATTAAAATTAGCAAAAATGTAATCCGTCACAGTGACCACTTGACTCACTGCTGTGATTTACAAGAATTTTTTCAATAATCTTAATTTTTTTCACCTAGCTCACTCTACATGCACAAATGACTCCATATAATCGCATTTTCTTCATAATTTCTTTTCTTGTCTTTTCAATGCTCAAACTCATATATTTTGCTAAGGTTATTTTTAAATTAATAAAAAGCCACTAATACTCTAAAATGAATATATTAAAATCATTTTGTTATATTGTGAAAAATTAATGATTGTTTATTTTGAGAGTGATTCAAGAGATGTAGACACAGCAGACTGCTATAGTTTACAGATAACCCTTTTATGACAGAATAAGATGTAGCATATGTATTTAAATAAGAAGATAAAACATATGTACACGCTTTGCCATGGGAGGAGGCAAGGATTGGTTATGTCTGCACTACTCACGTCCGTACTCAAGCTCACATAGCGCTGCCTCACTATATATCTCGTACATCCCACTCTAAAAAACTTAAGGTACATTACTAATCACATATAGCATAGAGCTAAACCCCACTTCGTGAAACGACACATTCAAAATTCCTACTTTGAATCATGTTTGTCTTGAATATAAAAATTTAAACCAACTTCGTAAAAACAACAATTTTCAATGACATAAATTCTCCTTAAGTATAAAAACATATCATTTGGCTAATATCACTCAACAAGATAAATTCTTCAAAGCTAATAACCTCAAAACATAACATTATAGAAACATAAATTCTCCAAATGAAGTTTACAAACATTCAATCTCAAAACAACAAAGTAGTCTAACAATCCTACGTATTTATAACAAAACATTGATCTGTGCTTTTCAACTTTATCCCTGTTTACCCCAAGATTGCTTCCACATCGCATCAAGTAAGGTGGATTCGAAACGATCACACAAAGAAATGCAAAAGCCTAATAGCACTTTAATACAATTTCATGGACTGCTAATTTCAAAATTCTCCAAATTGAGATATGTAACATATTTTTTCCTGTATTTCCCCAAAATCCCATAAAATCCTTAACAAAAGAAAATAAGAGATAAATATATTTCAAACCATGTTCATCATATTTTTATATTCTTAAACAATTCTATCATAGCCAAATCCAATTAAATTTTAGTGTTTCATATATACCTTCTTTGCTTATTCTCTAAGTATTATTTGTTTCTAAATAAAATGTTCTAATAAGTTATAACTCATGACTTAGGTCATTTTCATATTAACTACTTATAACTCATTTGACAGTAATGTATTTTAAATTACTTGATCATTACATTTACAAAAAAGCTTTATACTCATTGACGAGGCTGATGATCAAGCTATACTTATTGACAGGCCAGATTTGCTGCTTTGAGTACCTATCGACATTTTGGGCCATATTTGTTTAAGCTTATATTCATCGACACTGCCATATAAACCAAAATCGATATTTTCACAAGCCTAAATTGTCAAAAAATGCCAAGTGTAATATATCTCCATAACTTCCAATTTTTACCACAAACATTCTCAAATCCATTTTCCATATAAAAACATATTTGTTCCTATGCTGTTTTTGATTTAAAATAATCCAGAAAATTTCCCTAAACCTATATTCACATATACTAGTTAAAAATATTTTATTTTAGAAAACTACATTAATCTTCCTTATCCAAATCTTGGCTGCACTATAAAACCAAGAAGTCTCAAGGAGTAAAAAATCACTTGAATAATATAGATAACATTCTATTAGACAAAAAAATAATTTCCTATTTTTCTTTCCTAGAAAACAAAATATTTAAATCTAAAATCTCAAAGGCTTTTTACCATGAAAATTTCAAATAAATTATATCATTTTCCACAAGAGTCTCAACATCACCCATTTTTCATCTCTATCAAATCCCTAAACTTAAAATTAGGATTTTGGCCATAAACATTATTTTTGCCGGAACTAATCTTTGTTTTGAACGCGGTTCTGTAACCTGTAGGAACTCTTTGGTTGCCTTCAAACCAAAGCCTGTTAGTCCAATAATTACCAAAGTACATTGTAAATACCACTCTTTCAAAATGCAGCCTTCAATATTATGTCTCCTTCCTACATCTCTGGTTCTCACTTGTTTATAACTTTAGGCTTCTAATCAAGTTTCCCAGAGTGAGAATTTTCAAATACATTAAACATCAAACCCTAATCAAGTTTACTGATTATATACATTTTGCATCATTTATAGATTATATTTTTCAGTTTTAGAGTTCTAGACTTTGCAAAATTGCTGCATTTTGAAAATCCCCAATCTACAGAATTAAGAGGGAAAATTTACTGGTTGATATTTCTGAAGTTTTTAGCCCTCTCTTAGAAATCCTAACTGGCTTCCTCCCTCTTGAGATAAAAAAAAAAAGATAAAGAATGTTATGATTGTGTAGGAAAACCCTTTTTTAGAAAAACATTCATATATTAATTAAGAGTCATTTCCAACTTTGAGAAATTGCAAAACAACCCCTCTTATTTCCCCCTTTTTGTTTGTTTGTTTGTTTTTGAAATTACTGTATTTCACATATCACCAAATAATACACTTACTGACTTAAGTGAGCACAAGGCCCTTTCACTTTGTCTTCCAACTATCCCATAGAGAAACACAAACAGCTCTCCTATTTCTCACATACGCATTCAAAGTTCACAGCTTCAATCACTCAAACCTGCCGAGTGCTTATTGCTCACTACTGTGTTATGTACAATACATAATACTGTTCTTTTACCAAAAATAGCCTTTCCAAAGTTCCTCTCTTGTGTGTGCTTTCCCCATCACCAAAAGAAACGTCTCTACAGCTTTTTAAGAAGCCCCGAGATATATTCTCCCACATTATGCGCGCTTTCATGCTTCCTAACAGTCCCAATAGTCAGCTTCGAACATTTTGATTTCTTGCTATACTTATCATAATAGCATATCTTCATGCCTTGGAAATCTCACAAAATAATATTTGATCTCTATGATTTGATTCATACAATATTGCCCAATATTCTCCTCTAACATTCCTTGTTCATCACATCGAATATTGACTCTTGATTTGTAGAATATTGGTTCCAAAATCGGATTTGGTTGAAAATGGTAAGTTGTGTCACATAGTATGATGCATCAACTTGTGCGACATCACTTGTGATATAAGGTTCTATTGTTGGAAACTTGTGAGTTATTTTTACCTAAGATTATAGAAAATGGAATATGGTTAGATGAATTCCTTAGTGAAAATCTCCATTTAGTGGAGCTGAGTCAAATGGAGCATGGCTGAGTGGAGGCCAAAGCACACGTGGATGTTCAATTACCATGTGACATCTCACTAATCCCATGTAACTTTGAACGATTCCCAATCCGATAAACATTGGTGAAACCCCAATGCTTTTGGGATCAATTGACCTACCCCTCATATCAATAATGATATTTTTGAAAATTAATAGAATTTTCATTATTTCAAAATGGAAGTCTAGTGATGGGGATCTTACTAAATTTAAAAAAAAAGAGTTGGGTAAAGGAAATGATTGAAAACACATGACTTGTTAGTTTAATATATATATATATATATATATATATATACATTTTAGTTTCAAGTTAATAAATTGCTTCCACTGTAATTTAAACCTGAAACACCCGACTCTCCTCTTTATGTCCTATATCTATTTAAATGCATTTAACCTATTACTGAGTGAAACATAATTTACTTGACAAATTACATTTATAAAGAAAATGAGTTTAAAAGGTGGAATACTGGTTTACATCAACCTGCACATGCAAACTTTTGAGTCTAAAATACATTAGATATGATTGATTGCATTTTTTATGTTGTTTAAAAATTATAATGTGACTTCGATTAAAAATAATAATTATAATGTGACTATGTAAAATCTCTTTTTTGGATTTAAGCTTAAAAAATCTTATCAACGAAAAGTTTTTCCAATTCTATTTTTATGAAATTAATCCTTCTTAGAATTTCCCTATTTCAATTAGCTTTTGAATCGCATTTGAAAATTACAATTCTTGTGAAAATATAAAATAGAAACACTTTGCAACTTCAAACTAATGTATTAGTGTGTAAATTAAAAAATGACATCTTGAAATTAATTTTTATTTTTATTTTTATAGAAATAATAATTTTATAAAATCAAGGGTTAGTTAATTTAGGTTTTAATAATAAAAAAAACTAGTTTTAAACCTAGCTATTATAATTCAAGAGTTAGGTAAGAAAGATCAAGTGTGATTAGATGAGAAAGATCTTCAAAAAGATAATTAAGAAAAAATCAAATCAATTGGAAACAATAAAATAATGGCCTAAAAAAAGATGTTTTAAGTTAATTTTTCTAAGATTCTACTTGTAAGACTTGTTGTGGTATAGGTCACAACATATTGAATTTCCTATTTCAGATTGAACTCTAGTAAATCTAATCTTAATATTGAATCGGTTTTAGTCTGTTAAAAAGCAAATGAAGATTTGTTTAAAAGGAAATCACTATTGATTAGTATTCTTTATTGTTAAAATAAGTTTCAAAATGATAAGGAGTTTATCTTATTGGGTTTCTAAAAGGATTGTGTTTTTGAAATGCAGAACGGCAAAAAAAATATAGAACTTTTCATGTGTTTTTAATGATTTTTTATATTAAAAATAATAATAATGATCATTTCAAGAATATAAACCCTTATTTTAATGTGTTCTTTTTAACAATTCAAGTCACTAAAGGTCTTATATATATATATATATATATTCGATATTTTGTATATATTTGATTGAAGTTGTTTGAATAGAGCCAATTAAAATAATGCACTTTTTAAGAAAATAAGATTTCAATAGTATATTTATAGTATGATTTCAATTTCCACTTTATTATTTGTAATTTTACTATTTTTTTTTTTGAAGAGAAAAATTATTTTATTGATCTAATTGTACATCGATAGAAACATAAAATTAAAATTGCTAAAAACCATAGTTAATGAAATAATGTCTAGATTAATAGCATAATGAAATGACTTAAAGTCAACATATTTGATGGTTCATCCTATATATTGGATATTACTATTGTGACTAGAATACTTATAAATACAGTTTTGTAATATATTGACAACCATTGATTTGATTTATTGTCTATATTCAGATATACTTTATTCGTCTGAATTGTCCACATACAAATAAAGTCATACCATAACGACAAAAAACAAAATATCTTACAAGATGACACAACCACACACTGCACTAAAACGCTTATAACCACACGCCGTATTAAGACAACGATAATCACACGACGCACTAAGACAACGACTAAATAACGAAAAAACAAATAAAAACCTAGAATTGTATGGAATAACTATTTTATTGAGAAATAAAATGATGGAAAGAGGTATAGAGGGATAATTTCAAACCAAATAATCACCCCTCTTGCTTAAAGAGAAAAGGTTAACAGAGAAAAAAATTATTATTTATTTGAGTGATTACACCTACATCATTTACATCATTTACACCTTAACTATGCTAAAATAAATATCTGGAATAAATTTCCCTGGTGAGTGTTTATTAATATATATACATAGAGAGAGAGAGATATGTGGCATTTGTTTTTTTGCTTATGAAATTTTGTTATGAACAGTATTTAATAGAATTAAATATTTAGTTGTTGGTTTTTTTCAAAAAAAATCAGTACGTTCAAGTTTTATCCAAATTTTGGGGAAATTAATTTATTACAATGCACATCATTTATATATTATTTTACACTTAAGTACAAGAAAATAAATATTTGAATAAATTTTATATATATATATATATATATATATATATATATAGACATATGTTAGATTTGTTTTGTTCTGAATAGTGCTTAATGGAAATATATTTAGTTGTTGGTTATGTCGAATCGAAATTTTGTTCTGGATAGTGGTTAATAAAATTAAATATTTAGTTGGTGGTTTTTTTCTTAAAAAAAATCAATACATTCAAGTTTTATCCAAATTTTTTGGGAAAATAAAAATTTAAAAATACATTTATTTTTATTTAATTAGAACGAAACGAAACATGAGAGTTTCAATTAAATTATAGAGTATATGATTTTCTCATATTTGAATAACTAGTTTTTTACAGTGGAAAACTCTGCATGTTAATCTAGCATTCCCAATCCCAGACCCCAAAACACGTATACTTAAGTTTTCCCAACTCGTATTTTATTAACCAATTAAAATACAAGAAACTCACAAAGGCTCCCACATAGTCTTGGGATGCTTTATGCTCTCAACGATCCAACTCTTTCTAGCCTGGGCTCGTGCTCTTTATAGTATAGTTTATAGATGTACCTAAATGTTACTCAGGAGACTCTTGAGCCCGCACCTAGTCCCTGTACCTGCCACTCATCCTTCCTGACTAGAGTCCTTGCTGATCGTGGTCTTCTAAGCAAAGTCACACCCCACACCCATTGTATTGACCCTGATTGGGACCCTGACATAATGTCCCAAACAAAGATGTTCGGGCAATCAAGTAGCTCACTCCTACACCCAAGCATCCCACCTTGGCAAGAAGTTCTAATCACTGCTTTCAAAAGCCCAGACTAAGAGGTTTGGCACCTAAAGCCCTCGCCTCAGATGATGAGGTACCCCCACTCATCACGGTTTACTTTTTCAACAATGAGCAATGAAAAAAAAAAAAAACAAGTTGAATGTTAAAAGCAAATTGTTTTCAACCAAAACAAAACAAACAAACAACAAACAACTCACATTCAGTGGCTAAGACAAAAAGGACCTACCTGAGTCACAAGATATTGACTATTTGATAATCAAGACTTCATTCAACTATAATATTGCATGACCTTTAACTTTTAGAGTGTGTCAAGCTGAAGTTTTTAATGACTTATCTCTGAGCAAGACCTTAACATAGTCATATTCCCTAAAATTGAGTCAGTTAGCAAGCAGTAATAGGTATCCTAAAACTAAAATTAAAACAATTAAAGAATTATGACATATGACAGTTAAAGAGTCTATGTTATGTCCTAAAACAACATAATAGGAGGAGCATATAGATTTTAGGAAATTTTTTGTCCAGTAAGATTTTAGAAATTTTGATCATTGTTGTCTCTATTGAAAATCCTAAAATAAAAATTGCAACCAAAGTTTATAAACTTTAGACACATTCCTATTAGAGGTTACCCCATTGAAGTAAAATCATGGCTCCGCCATTAAATGGAGGATATAAAATTCTAAGATTATAGAGTTAATCTTGAGAGATTGATCACTTCTGCCCATAAGAAATGAATATAGTTTATAAGGAGTTTGTGTCCAATAAACACTAGATAACAAATCTATAATCTTGATTAAATTGGATTTGATCAATTTTATGTCTATGTAACATTGAAGTCTAGTTGATTCTTGTTAGATATGAATACTAGTTCATGAGGACTTTATGTGTAGTAAATAGAAGATCGATCATAAACTTGAAATTTTGATTAAATTGGATTTAATTTAATTTATTTTTATGTAGTATCCTAGAGTTGGAGTGCAATTAACTTTCTTTAATAGAATGCTAAATTGACTTCATAATTGTATTTTGAGAGAACGCATTATTTTCTATATATCTTACTGAATAATGACACTAGTTAGGGTTCACAATCTTTATCCAAAGTTCAACTAATTAAACTCACTCAAAATGCATGCATCTTTTAGTTTAGACTTCATATCAAGATGACGATACAAAATCAAACATCGTAATAAGATGACAAAATCATAAAAAAACAAAATAAAACTCAAACCACCTTATTAAAAAACAGATTATAGTAGAGATGTGATTTGGTATTTATGGACTTAGAATGACCTCAAAATCAATCCCCGTTTGCTTTTGCTTAAGAAGGGTGCCTAGAAGATAGAGTTGATATAGTGCTAGAAAATAAATGTAAATAAACCTCAAAGTTAATATATTTATTTGTGTATATTACTTTAAACTCATTTTACTTATTTACCTTATTTGATGTAAAGATTAAATAATTTTTGGTTTTTATTAAAACTTTCTTCATATTTTATAGGTGCCAATAAATATTTGTTGGCGGAAAGTTAAAATCCTTTTCCTGCTGGTATTTTGATATTATAATATACTTAAATTGATTGTAGAAATTTATAAATTTTAAATTTATTTAATCTATATAATAAAAATAAATTGAAAAGATAATAATTTTCCTACTGATTTAATATATTTTCATTTGCTTTTTTTTCTAAACACACATGAATAAAAATAATGTCAACATTTTGGATTTGCTTGGTTACGGTTTTTGAAATTTATTAACACTAAGAACACGTCATGCTATATTTTTTGCTTTGAAAAACTCAAAAAATATAAAAATACTAAATTGAAAAAACAAGAATAATTTTCAAAAAAACACCAAAATTATATATTATTTGTTTTCTAAAACTGTTATTAAGAACATTTTTCTAAAATAGGAAATAAATAGCCCCTTGTTTCCTTCCTAGATTTGGAAAGAATGAAATGCAATAAAAATGAAATCCAAAATGTTACATAAGTTTGAAATTGAAATGAAATATTAGATCAACGTCAATAAGACAAAAGGGTTGTCTCAAAAGGGTCAATAAAAATGAAAAGGACAAAAGAAAAGAGGATATAAAAGTCTTAGAAGTCTTAAGGACATAAATTTACTTGGGAACTTAAGCCTATTTGGTTTCTGATTTTAAAAACTGTTCTTAAGAATAGTTTTTAAAAACACAAAAAGCATAATTTTAATGTTTTCTGAAAATTATTTTTATTCTCTAAATTTAACATTTTCTATGTTCCTCAAGTTTTTTTTAAACGGAAAAAAACCTATGAATCAAATATATTATCCTGTTTTTTTTGTTCTTTTTATTTTTAGAATAAAAAATGGTTTTTAAAACCTATAACCAAACATACTCTTGGAAAGTACATTTCTTATTTCTTCTCTTAGCTTCTTGATCACGTCTGACTTTCTCCCTCCTAAAAGAACTTCCTTATCCAATATCAAATCAACCAATCAATTCTATAATCCTATCCCATCCCATCTCTCATTTAACTTAGACAGTAGGGCAAAGACTTGTGTTCAACCTAAGTAAGCCAAAAAAAAAAAAAAACATTTTAATTTGTGAAAACATAATCAATTAAAATTATAAAAATTTAGATTATTGGCACGTTTAGTTCATAATTTTGAAAACGGTTACTGAGAATAGTTTTTAAAAATATAAAAAATTTATTATTTTGATATTATTTAAAAAAATTTGTTATCTAAATTTAATGCTTTTTATAATTTTAAAAATAATAATAATGTTTTTATGTGATTTTCAGGAAAAAAAACTGGAAACTAACATGTTCTCTATGTTTCCATAGTTCTCATAAACAAAAAACAAATTTTAAAAACAGTAAACAAACCCTATATTTCGATTTTTTAAAAAATTGAAAAAAAATATAAAGAAAATAATGAAGGAAATAAAAAGATAGAATTGATTTTAAAAATTAAATAGTTTTAAAATATACAAATCTCTTTGCCTATCAAAATATATATATATATATATATATATATATATATATATATATATATATATATATATATATATACAAATCTCTAAGAGCAAACACATAATCAAATCAATTTTTTTATGTTAAGAATGAGAAGATAAAATAATAATAATAATAATAATAATAATAATAATAAGTTTAAAGTCAATAAATTATTTCACTCGTCACATTAAATAATTTGAAAATATATAAATATTTAATTAATTTTAACTATAATTTAATTTTTAGTATTCTCAATAATAAAATCAAACATAACAAGTCCATCATGTTCAAAGACGCAAGGACTAGGGAAGGTTATTATTCTACATTGTAATTACAGTCTTTTAACTTTCAAAAAATTCAAACATAACAAAGTCAATATATAATTTTATATATTGTTCAAGAATAAAATCAAACATAACAATTTTTACCAAAGTCAAATAAAAAAAACAAAGTCAATATAAAAATGGAAAATGTAATTAAAATTGAAAGGATCTTTAACATTTTCTTCTTCTTTTTCTCTAAAAACCGAGCACGACTTAAAATTTTCTTTTTGTTTCTCTTTTTGCTTACTTTCCCTTTGACTCTCTCATCCTTCAACCAAACACATCCTTAAATTTCCCGGAAACCACGTGGAAACCCAAAAACATATATGGCAAGAAAATCCTAATTATAAATGCCAAAATGCCGTTGCAATTGAAAACTTGAAAGTTTTTATATATTAAGGACATGTTTGGTTCCTATTTATGAAAACACACAGAGTCTCATTTAATTTCTATGTTTTTTTAAAACTGAATTTGGTGTTTTTTACATTTTTTGTGTAATAATGGATAAGAAAAACTGGAAACCAAAAATATTATCTGTTTTCTTTATTTTTTGAGAACCGAAAACAGTTAAAAAAAAAAGGAAAAAAAAAAAACCCAAACATGCCCTCAGCAATCAAGAAGAATCACCAGAAGAAAACAGTGAGAAGAAGAAACCCATTTAAGTTCTTGTTTGGTAAATGCGTCTGCATGTCTCCAAAATGATCTGAAAATTCTTATCAAAACAAAATGTTTTCGGTTTTTCCATACTGTGTTTACAAAATCCAGTGGATGGTGAGAAGAAACCTAAGGTGGAGACAACCAATGATATTCATCCACGTGTCTAAGATACCTTGGTGACGTGTCTCAGATGTGCAAGTACCGTCCCAGTTGGGTCGGGTTCACTATCCCGGGTAAATAGGCCCCTTCCCTTTTCAACAAATCAGCGACTTCCACGTACCTCTTATACGCCTCCGCGCTCGGCTCGGCTCTGTCCTTCCCCTTCCCCTTCTCCTTCTCCTTCTCCTTCTCCTTCCTCTTCAGCTCGGCTGCAACCGGCGCAGCGTCGTCTCGGGCTGGCTCCCATTTCTCGCCCAACAGGGTTCCCTTGGTGAGGAATTCGTGCGCCAGGTATCCCGCCAGAAGAAGCTGGTTGCGGTAAGCCGCCGGCTCGCAGGGTTTCGAGAAGCCGGCTTTAGGGGCGGTGAGTTTGGGTATTTTGGGAATTTCACAGGCGTAAAAAACGTCCCTCTCTTTACGCTTATTTGAAGATGATGGCTTCGCCACTCGCCGGGGTGGTGGTTTCGTCGTTCTACTCATTGCTCATTTGGCGCCACGTCAGCAACCCAAAAGAAATAGACAGGGAAAAAAAAAAAGAATTACAGTGTACAAAATAGCAGTGCGCAAAAGCGGGTTCGGACACCGGCAGAGACGGTTACCGGTAAATCAAGATCAGAAATGGAACGGCGACGGAAAGACGCCGGAATCTACGGTGTCGCCAACTCTAAGAGAAAATGAGAATGAGAGAGAGAGAGAGAGAGAGAAATAGAAAGAGAGAGGAGAGAGAATAAGATGGGGGTAGAGGGATAGGGAAGTTGTGTTTGGTACATATATATAGGGTATGAGTTAACTGATAACCCCTCTATTTGCTTAAATTTACAGGAAAGCCACGGGTTGTAAATACCAAAACAGCCCTTACCTCATCCATTAGGAATTCATTGATTAAAAATTAAGAGACAAGATTCCACATACCAAGCGTATCCATGAACTTACCTCTCAATATTTTGAGTCATGTGTCTGATTTTTTAAATTCATTGATTTTAGCTCATTCTTTAAATTTATGCTCAATTTAGCCTCCCTATATCATATAGAAATGTCACATAGGAGAAATATTTTCATTTTGATATTTAAAAAAAAATCATTATTAAAATTATAGTTAATAACTATGTCTTTTTTCGTAGTTACCAACAATGATTTTAATAATAATTTTTTATATCAAAATGAGAGTCTTTATTTTATGTGACATTTCTACAAAACAATTTGAATATAAATTTGAATGATGGGCTAAAATCAATAATTTTTTTTCTCAAAAAACAGTTTATTACACATAAATGCAATATTTTTCTAAATAAAAAGTGGAATTAATTAAGAATTTTGTGTTACTTGCTTACCTCTTTGAGATAGAAAATTTGATTGATGAAATAGTGGGTTATTAGCTATAAAACATAGTTAATTTTTGTAAATATGAGATATTAATTTTTTTTTACTAAGTGAGATATTAAATATTAAAATCTAAATTAATTAGCATATAAAAATTATAAATATTATTTGTCCATTTATTTGCTAAATTTTTGGAATAAAGATCAATTGTTAACATTAAGAAACATTGACAATTAACGAAAATATTACCATGAATCTATATAACAAAGAAACGTATTAAAGATTGGAGCATTTATATTACTTGTAAGTTGAAAATGTCTAGTTGCAATGCATGTGATGTGCTCCTACTTTACTATACAGAAAAAGTGACTATACATGGATTCAAGGAAGAGTTCTTTCATATTCATCATTAAGAAAATTTTATTTTGGAGCCTAAATATCGTTCTTAGATCAATTAATTTTTTTGTGAAACGTAAAGGATTTTCTTAAAAAGATACAAATGTATTGACAAAAATATGAAAGGATTTTGTATAATCCGATCACTCTTTTGATCCCTTGTGTATAAATATATGTTGACGTCATCTTGTTATGAGTCAATAGAGTAAAAAGGAAGTTCATACCCCGATAAATACCATGACACAAATAAATTTATACTCATAAAATAAAATTTGTAATATATAATTGGTCTTGCAATTTGTACCTTTTTAATGGATTTATGAAAATTATATTGTAATTCTAAAACTATATATAACTATTTTACAAAAATAAATATTACCCACAAGTATGAAAATCAATTTTCTTCATTAAGATCGCTTAAAATATTTTTCTTATACAAAAACGTTACAATATCACTAAAACAATGGTCCGATTGATAATCATAAAAAAAATAATTAGTATTTAATAGAGATGAAAAATAAATGGTGATTACATGTGAATTGAACCAACTATTTAAAGAACATTATTAATCTTAATTCTCATGATGCATGATTGTTATGTTTGGTTTGTAAACATTTTAAAATAAAATATAGAAGAAGGAAAATAGAAAAATATAAAGATTTAAAGTTGATAAATTATTTTTATATAATACTTTGCTTCATTTTCCTTATTTGACTTTGCATACAAAGATTAAATAAATAAATAAATAAATATGTCATACATGTAAGCATGGTTTTTACTACTGATATACATAATTAAAAATAGCCATTTTAGTTTTTAATGAAACATAGAAGTCGATCATTGATTCAACTTGGTTATTTAAGTTCCTTAGATAGATATCTAAAAAAAAAACCGAAGATTAGTTATAATAAAAGATTAAATTCTATAGTTCTTCGTATTAAATTATTAACATTAACTCTACAGTTCTTCGTATAAATATGTAGTAATCTAAAGAAGATAAAAGTCGTTTCGAGTATCGACATAATCAGGAAAAACATTTACAACGTTTTCTTTATTTAATATTTATATGGAACCAAATGTAGGTCATTTATAATTATATAAATGGCATAAACACACCAATAGATTATGTAAGATTGAAAATTTATGCTAGGGGTTATTTCAAAATTATGATGTACTATAAAAGTTAGTGACGAAGAAAATGAGATTTTTGTATGAGTGTGCAAGTTGATGCTTGATGTTACGTGTGGATGATGATTATTTGTTTACATATTTACTGTGAAATTCCATCATCCATAGAAAGAGGATATATAAAATGGTTTTTAAATGTATTTTTAATTTTTTTTTGTCTTTTTCTCATATTTTTCAAAGAATCACATCAACTAATAAAATAGTGCTTAATTATTTTCCTTTTTAGTTATCTCAATAAGATTTTTTTTTCTTTAAAGGAAAATATAAATCTAGAAAAAAATGTAGTAAAAAATATAGAAAAAATCAAAATAAAAATATTTTAAAAAATAAAAATAAATAAATTTAAAGATAATACATTATTTTTGTTGAGTTTTTTGAAAAGTTTTTCAAAACATGGTTCTTTCCTGATTCTATGTGATTCTTTTTTATTTCTTTCTTTTCTTAATTTGATTGTAACTAAGATTAAGAATGATATAGGAAGTCCTCCCTTATAAGTTTGATTGTATATTCTTAGAAAATAATTCATAAAAAATATTACATTTCACCAATTTGAGTATGATATTAGAGCCATCTCAAAACTATTTTTTTAGCCTCTCGACGTATATGAAGGTGAAAGTCTTTGTGTCCGCATCGAAGAGAGAGCATGTGCATGTGAGACTTGTTCCTTCTCTTTCCAAAGCTTCTTGAAGAAGAAAGCAAATAGTTTTGGGGAGTTTTTTTTTCTCAATAATCTTGGGGGATTATTTTGATTGAAACAAACTATGATGTTTGGTCACAACTTGTATAGATGCATATTGCCGAACGGGAAAAGCTTTTCTACATTCGGGGTAAAACAAAACAATAAAAAAAAAATCAGAGGATGACTATGAAAAATGGAATGCTGAAAATAAAAAGATGAAGAGATGGTTGTTAATGTCTATGAGCCCATAAATTATGAAGCGTTATTTACACCTACCCATTGCTTAAGAAATTTGGAGTGCATAATCAAAGGCCTTTTATGATGGAAGTGATGAATTACAAGTTTTCACTTTGAATTTAAGAGCTTTCACTGCCAAACAAAGTGACAGGTCTCTTTCTGAATTTTATGGAGAATTGACAAAGATTTTTCATGGGTTGGATCATTGAGATAAGGTTGTCATGAAAGACCCTAATGATATTATAGCATAACGGAAATCCATTGAAAGACAATGAGTGCATGACTTTCTTGCTAGATTAGAAGGAGACTTCAAGCAAGTTCAAGAAGAGATTCCACGAAAAGATCAAATTCCTAATCTAGAAGATTGGATTCGTCTCGCGAAATCTAGTTAGCAAGACGAATTTTGTCAAATTCCGAGATAGTCAAAATTTCGCGTTTTTCGAGGTGATGGGTGTCTAGTGACTCTCAAGGACGAGATTTTTACGAAAATATTGGAAGTTAGGAAATAACTTGAGTTAAGTTCATGGAAAATAATTTGAACTTGAACTGAGACAGAATGAATCACTTCGAGCCAAAATCGGACCTGAGCAGGTGTGGACACATGGCGTGATGTGGGCTATGACTTAAGCAGGGAAAGTAGAGGCGAAAATCATTTTACGCTGCTTTGTACATGTGGTGAGAGAAGAGAGAGAAAGATGAGGCGAGGCTTCTTTATATGATCTGAGTTCCATCGGTTGGAATTCGTCGATTTAGAAACAGTTAAATACGCATCGGCGAAATTTCATGTGGATGCGTAAGTTTCGTAGAGATCAGCCGAGGAGTTCGGGAAATCAAAGGTTACGGGTTTAGGAAGTGTCCACGAGGCTTCCTAGGGTTCCCTCTACGCTCCAAGAGGCAGAGAATTCTTCCTACTTAGGTTTATTTTCCATTTTTAGGCAAAAAGATAGGAGATTGTTTGAGTTCCAGTTCGATTGCTCTTCGCTGGAGTGGTGAGGCTTCGCTGGCGGGATATCTCAGGGTTCTCCGGGAAGGGGTCTTCGCTGGGTGAAGGTGTTCGCTGGAGTGAAGGAGTTCGCCCCAGACGGGTGTTCGCCTAAGCGGGCAGGGACGGGGTGTGGGAGTCTGCGGTCGCTGGGGCAGGGGTGCTTGCCTGGGCAGGCCACTTAGAAGCAAGGCGAGATGGAATGTACGCCCTAGGTGAGCTTGCGATTGTTTGAGGCCTGTGTTTATGGCATGTTTGGGGTCAGTTCCATGGCTCGGTTTGTGATTGTTTATGGCTTGCTTTGAGGCCATTGTATGACTTGTTTGAGAGTGTCATTGCTTGACTAAGGAGTGACATGTTTGGATGTCAATATGTGTGTTCTAATATATTAACATGAGATGAATTTCTATGTGCAAATGACCATTACATGGCTTGATTGTGTGTGTGTCATTGCTTGAACATAGACTGACATGTTGTATGTTGATGTTGATATATGCGTGCATAATATATTGACCTGAATGAAATGTTGTATGGAAGTCATATGCAAGTGATATGATTTGTCCATGACACCTGGTGAGTAGTGTGGATTATGTTGTCCATGTAGCATTCATTATACATGTGGCATGATATAACATGTAATGACGCATTGCATTGCATATGCATGAGGACATCGCATTGAATGGGTGTGAGTGCATGGTTGAAAATCAACACCGCGTTTGGTGATTGATTAGGTGGGCTTGGTCAAGTTGGTCGAAATCCAATTGAGTCGCAAGGTTGAATAAAGTGGTAAAGAAAACTTGTGTCGAGTAATAGCAAGCAAGGATAGATACCCCCTCAGGTGAAAGACTCAGTATTTGTGGTTAGACATAATTCCAGCGGTGAAAGCCTGTAAAAGTGTTTAGGTGTGCGAAGCCTACGGTGTGATAGAAAAAAATTCGCTGCCCACAAATGACACATGAGTTTTGTATATAAGTGATCATTGAGGTGTAGCATTAAAAAAGCTTTTGGTTTGAAAACAAATGAATTTGTTTTGTAAAATGATCATTGGATGTAATCGAAATGATGGATTGTATCACGCATGGGCTTTGGCATTATGTGATAGGATTTGGTAAAGACTCGGGTGTGATGGGAGTCGGTAAGGACTCGGGGCATGGTACATGATTGAGTCTCATCTCATTTCATGGCATGACATGTAGGATTCCATAGTAGAAATTGCATGTTTTTACTTGGAATATGAATGTGAATGTGTGGAACATGACCATTGCATGTGCACTTACGTGGGGAGTAGCCTTTATAGGAAATATTCTCTACCGAACGTGACTCACCCTTTATGGAAAAACATTTTAGGTGAAGGGGTGTACCGTTGGAGCCCGGCAGCTCATTCGAGGCGCGATTATGAAGGCAAACATGGCTTGTTAAATATTTTTAAAACTTTGGAACAATCTAGTTCGGTATGCAATAATGGTAAGAGAGTCGTGATGAGCTCTGCAATTTGTTTTAAATGTAATTTCACACATATTTTTAACTTTAAATATGGATAAATGGATCGTGAATGGGACTGTGTAGAGGTGTGTCGAGTTAATCGTTATTCCATAGGTATTTGATACCGGTTTGGTATCAAAGCTTAGGTATACGATTACCTAAGGTATTATTTCTGCGGGTTGACGGTTGGTCAACGGGACCCCCGGGTTTTGGGGCGTCACAGCTTGGTATCAGAGTTTAGGTATATGGCTACCTAGGGCTTGATGGATATGAGTTTAGGTCTTTAGATTCATTGTGTTTGATGTCACAGCTTGCATCAGAGCATATGTATGTGATTACCTAAGGCTTGATAGGATGGGTTTTGACCATTGCATGCATTGTGTGTTTCATGTTGCACTACATGATTGTGTGTTGTGTGTTGTGTGTTGTATGAATTATATACATGGTAAATTGTATATAGGAAAAGAGGAACACTAGGGTTAGAAAACATAACCTTAGGGGTTTGAAAAAAGAACGAGATGGTTCGGGTTGTTGATGTCTATTAGTAGTTGGCACATGCACTACTAGTTAGACAAGAAAAGGAATCTCAATTTGCTATTTGACACGTGTAGATGGCAAGTCGAGGAAGAGGACGTAGAGGCGGTGGACGGGGCTAATGACCAGCCACCAGGCTTTGACCAACAAGCCTCCGTGGGAGGCTATTAGTACCGGCGCTACTATTGCAGGCGAGTGTCTGAGCTAGTGCAGCGAGTGGGCGGAGTCGAGTAACCTCGAGGTTGAGGCGCCATCCTACAACCCGAGGGAGGAGGGACTCGATTGTGGCTGATCATTGGTTCGGAGCAAATTAGAAAGATGTTAGGAGCTATGGAGGTCACCTCTATGCCACTAAGGTAAGTGGCCAGCATTCCGGTAGAGGTGAATCAGTATGGTGGGATTGGGTAAAAGCCTCAAGGAACTTGGAGGTGATGACATGGGAAGAGTTTCGTGAACTCTTCATGGGCAAGTATTTCTCGGCATCTACATGACATACAAAAGCTCTGGAGTTCCTAGAGTTGAAACAAGGAACGATGACAATGCTTGAATACGTGGCTAAGTTCACTGAATTAGCACGTTTTAAGGATGATTATGTGGCCATAGATAGGGCCAAAGTGAGTAAATTTGAGGATGGCCTGAAATTGTCCATCTAGGGTAAAATTGTGGGACTCCTCTGAATGGACTCGATGGTCGAGGCAGTGACCATAGAGAGGAGACGGATGACGCCGCGAAGCATCCTAGGATGCGGGTGCTAGGATAAGAGGAAGGAGAGTCGACCTTCTTCAGCCGGCTCGGGGAAGAGTAGAGGGACTTTTGGTCGCGGGTTTCGAGGAGACAGGCGCATTTGAAGTGGGCCCGGGATCGATCATCCCCCAAGATGGGAGCGACCGGGGCTCTAGCCGGTAGGGTAGAGGCGTGTTTAGGTGCCATTGGCCCCAGACACTTAAGATAGAGATTGCCCTCGGAGCGAGGATCAGGGGTTATGGGATGCACCGGTCTGATCATCGGTGGGACGTACCTGGTTCTGATTTGTTTCTCCTTGCACACACTTGAAGGCTGACAACCGGTCAGGTGTTGCCTGGCCCACCTCTTGCCAGCGAACCGAGGCCACATGGGCCGGGGCATGGGTTAAGGTTGAGGGCAGGGCTCACAGGTCGGGACTTCGGGGACCTAGGGCGTGTCTACGTAATCACGCATAGGCGGGCTTTGGATCATTCCCGGTTATTCGGGTACTTTTCTACTCTTTAAACATGGGTAAAGTATGAGTGCGATTCTAGCGCATCTCATTCATTTGTTGTCGCATCATGTGTGAAAGATTTGGGCTTAGAGGTTGCATCCTTGGAAGAGCCGTTGCATGTGAGTTCTCCCCTAAGAATTAGGATAAGGGTTGATTAGATATGTTGGGATTGTGAGTTAGAGATCTCAGGGATTCTACTCACTGTGGACCTTAGGTACAAGACTCTTCGGTTGTGTATAGATTACTTGTAGTTGAATAGGGCTACTATCAAGAATAAGTACCCTTTGTTGAGAATTGATGATTTGTTTGATCAGTTGAGAGGGGCGCGGGTCTACTCCAAGATAGATCTTCGCACCGGTTACCATCAGTTGAGAGTTAGGGAGGCAGATATTCCTAAGACGACATTTAGAACGCGATATGGGAATTTTGAGTTCATAGTGATGCCGTTCGGATTGATGAATGCCCCGACGACATTCATGGATCTTATGCATAGGGTATTATAGCCCTACCTAGATCGATTCATTGTGATTTTCGTGGATGACATCTTGATCTACTCCAAGTTTGAGGAGGATCATGAGGGCAGCCAGGGGATTATTCTCCGAGACATGAGAGAACATGAGTTGTATGCCAAATTCGAGTAAGTGTGAATTTTGAAACTGCTGGGAGTGAGTTCTTGGGAGCATGTGGTATCGACGAGGGGTATCCGTGGTCTGGAGAAGGTTCGAGCGGGTTGAGTTAGGAGGCGAAGTGATCTTGAATCACGAGTTTCTTGGGATTAGCGGAGTAATCTGAGAGGTTCATGGAGGGCTTCTCTTGATTAGGCACACTTTATGGCGAGATTGACTCGGAAGAGGTCGAGTTTGGAGTGGATTGACTGTGTGAGGAGACATTCGAAAGGAGGCTTGCCGACTCCTATTCGATAGTCTGAGGGGACATATGTACATAGTGTATTGTGATGCCTCTAAGGATGGATTGGGATGTGTTTTAATGCAGTTCGGGAGGGTGGTGGCTTATGGTTCTTGACAGTTAAGGAACCATGAGCAGAGATACCCTATACATGACATGGAGTTGGCAGCTATTGTCTTTGCCTTAAAGGCTTGGTGCCCATATTGCTCTAGCGGCAGGTTGAGGTGTTTTTTGAATGCGAGAGTCGAAGTACATTTCTGACGGGACCTCGACATGAAGCCCAGCCTTGAAGTGGATAGATTATCTAAAAGATTATGATTTCACTTTACATTACCACCCTAGTAAGGAAAATGTAGTGGTTGATGCACTTAGCCGGAAGTCGCAAGGAGTATTGGTAGTGTGGCATCGAGAGTGGTAGATGCGGATGATGGGATAGTTTGGGTTCTTATTATTCTGAGGGATCGGGCTTAGGGTACTTTGGGAGATTTAATTATGGCTAAGCCTTCCCGCACATTGAGGAAGAGTGATCGAGTTTGGGGCGGGATCTGAGATCTGCATCCACATCGGGGATCGGAGTAAGGTCGGGTATAGGTGTGAGAAGATTTGGGTCATGCACACGGATGGTAGTGCAATATAGGGGACGAGTTATGGTTCCCCAATTAGAAGATCTGAGAGAAAAGATTCTCAAGGAGTTCCATTGCTCTCGTTTTACTATGCATCTAGGTGGCACGAAGATGTATCATGATCTACGTCGCCAGTATTACTGGAGTGGGATGAAGAAACACGTTGAAGATTTCGTTCGATGATGTCTCACGTGTCAATAGGTAAAGGCTGAGCACTAGAGGCCAACAGGATTACTCTAGCCATTAGAGGTGGCTGAGTGGAAATAAGAACACGTCATGATGGACTTTGTGACTCATTTTCCACGGACATCGCGAGGGCATGACGAGGTGTGGGTGATAGTGAATCGGCTTCTTTAAATTCGAACACTTTTTATTTATTATGGATGATCTTCACTTTCTAGAGGAATTACAGCAGCGGGTTATGCGTCACGGGAGGTGTCGATTACATAGAGTACCGGTGTCCATAGTATCGAGACGAGTCCTGGGTTTCTGGCTCGTTTACGGAGGTTTCCAGCGAGTTATGGGGACCGCAGTTGATGATGAGCCGCGACTTTTCATCCCGAGGCGAGCGGACGGTCGATCGAAGAGGACCATCGAACGTTAAGGGACATGTTACGATGCATCGTCCTTGATCTGAGGGTAGGCGGAAGAGCATTTACGCGGTAGATTATCTTCTGGCGATAGTTATCATGCGAGCATACAGATGGCACCCTGTGAGACATTATATGGGAGGCCATATCGTTCTCAGGTTTGTTGGACAAAGATGGGAGAGAGAACCACTACGGGTCCGCAATTGGTTAGAGACACCTCTAAGAGGTGGATTTGATACGGAAGCATCTTCTCATGGCTTAGAGCCGGCAGAATAGCTATGCCGACAAACGGCGGCGACCTTTGAAGTTTGAGGTGGGAAATCATGTCTTCTTGAAGGTAATGCCTAGGAGAGTAGTGGTCAGATTCGATAAGCAGGGAAAGCTTTCGCCGAGGTATATTGGGCCCTTCGAGGTACTCGAGATGGTAGGTACGGTTGCATACTGGTTGGATTTATCGCTAATTTTATCAAGTGTTCATGCGGCATTCCATGTCTCCATGCTTCGGAAGTACACTCCAGATCTTACTCATGTAGTGGATTGGGGAGAGCTTGTTGTTGATACGGATGGAACCTTCGAGAAGGGACCGGTATGTATCATGGATAGTCTGGATCAGGTTTTTCGAAGCAAGACCATGAGGCTATTGAAGGTTTTGTAGCAGTACTGAGGAGTGGAGGAGGCAACATGGGAATACGAAGACACTATGCATGCCAACTATCCTTTCTTAGTTGAGGAAGAAGGTATGTTTTTAGTCATTGATATTAAATGACTGTTGCATATGCATATGCATATGATTGTATGTGCTATGTGTGGGAATTTCGGGACGAAATTCTTTTAAGGGGGGAGAATGTAAAACCCGGGAAAAATCGAATTTTTCCGAAAAAGTAAGGTAAAAACAAGAAATTGATGCACAGCGATGTTGAAAAACTCGAAAAAAATTTTAGATCTCGACATGAAATTAACCCTACCGCTAGATTCATATCTTCGGCTAAATCTAGCTTACCCAACCGATAGCCGTAGAATTCGAGATAGTCTAATTTCGCGCTTTTCTGGGGCGACCGGTGTCCATTCGACCCCATGACGAGGTTTTTATAAAATCTCTAAGTTAGAACAACTTGAGTTAAGTTTATGAAAATAATTTGAACTTGAATCGAGACTAATGAATCACTTCGGCCAAAATCGACTCGAAAGGTGTGTGGACACGCTTCGACGTGGGCCACTTAATTTTTAAACTTAAACAAAAGAGAGATTTTCAGCTTAAAATCACATTTTCTCACAGGTATGCGTGAGAGTGAGAGAAAGAGGAGAGCCAAGGGCTTCTTTCCGTAATCTACCTGGAAGTTTCTTACTGGAGTTCGCCTGCCAAGAACGAAGTTCATCGTGAGACGACGGTGGCACGTGTGGGTACCGAAAACACGGGATTTCACCAAGGATCTAAGCGAGGAGTTTGGGAAATCAAAGGTTTTGGGTTTCAGAAGTGTCCACGAGGCTTCCTAGGGTTCCTTCTACGCTCCAAGAGGTAGGGAATTCTTCCTACTTGGGTTTATTTTCCATTTTTAGGCAAAGAGATGGGAGATTGTTCGAGTTCTAGCCATGGCCCTTCGCCAGCGTAGCCGATTCGAGCTTAGGCGAGGAGAGATGAGTTTTCGCCAGTAAAGCCCCGCCTAGGTGTGGAGGTTCGCAGCAAACCAAGGATATGAATTATGAAGTCTCCATCCGCCCCAGTAAGGGTGTCAAGCTGGCCTAGGCGAACCACTTCGCCTAGGCGAAGGTGGGCTACGCCTAGGCGAGCCTGCGATTGTGTGAGGCCTGTGTTTATGACATTTTTAGGGTCAGTTCCATGGCCCGGTTTGTGATTGTTTATGGCTTGCTTCGGGGCCATTATATGACTTGTTTGAGAGTGTCATTGCTTGACTAAGGAGTGACATGTTTGGATGTCAATATGTGTGTTCTAATGCATTAACATGAGATGAATTTCCATCTGCAAATGGCCATTACATGGCTTGATTGTGTGTGTCTCGTTACTTGAACATAGGCTGACATGTTGTATGTTGATGCTGATATATGCATGTATAATATATTGACATGAATGAAATGTAGTATGGAAGTCATATGCAGGTGATGTGATTTGCCCATGACACCGGTGTGAGCGGTGGTAGATTGTGTCAGTCTATGTAGCATTCATTATACATGTGACATGATATAACATGCAATGACGTATTTATTGCATATGCACTCCGGGACATCATATCATCGAGTGTGAGTGCATGGTTGAAAATCAATAACAGACGTAGTGAGCATCGGGTGGTTAGGTTAAGTCGACGAAGTCCAACCGAAGTCGCATTAAATCTTAATAAAGTGGTAAGAAAACCAGGCCTGCAATAGCAAGCAGAGATAGATACCCCTTGCGCGAGCACTGACATTCGGGTTAGACATAATTCCAACTAGTGAGCCCATGCAAGTGTTTAGTGTGTAAAGCCCATGGGTGTACAACAAAAAATTCACGCCCACAAAAGACACATGAGTTTTGTATATAAATGATCATTGAGGTGTAGCATCCAAAAAGCTTTTGGTTTATGAACAAATGAATTTGTTTTGTAAAATGACCATTGGATGTAATCGAGAAATGATGGATTTTATCACACATGGGATTTAACATTGTATGATAGGAGTTGGCAAAGACTCGGGTGTAATGAGAGTCGATAAGGACTCGGGGCATGGTACATAATTGAGTCTCATCTTATTTCATGGCATGACATGTAGGATTCCATAGTAGAAATTGCATGTTTTTACTTGGAATGTGAATGTAAATGTGTGGAACATGACCATTACATGTGCACTTTGGTGGGGAGTAGCCTCTATAGGAAATATTCTCTACTAGGCGTGACTCACCCTTTATGAGAAAACATTTCAGGTGCAGGATGTACACCGGTGGACGACGCTCATTCGAGGCCTCAATTGTGAAAAAGGCCAACATGTGGCTTTGATAAATCTTTTTTATAAAACTTTGGAACAATCTAGTTCCAGTATGTAATAATGGTAAGAGAGTCGTGATTGAACTCTTACGGACTGTTTAAATGTAATTTCACATATTTTTAACTTAAATATGGATAAATGATCCTTAGAATAGAACTATAATGAGGTATCAGTTACTCTCAGATTCCATAGGTATTTGATATCAGTTTGGTATCAAAGCTTAGGTATACGATTACCTAAGATAGTATTTCCGCGGGTTAACAGTTGGTCAATGGGACTCCCGGGTTTTAGGGCGTCACGTGGTAGTCCGACAACAATTAAATCAAAATTCCCAGGATTGATATAAGACTAACCATCCTAAGGCAGTCTAATATTGATAAGTCTACATTAAAATGCACTAATTGCAACAAGAATGGCCACATCAAGAGTCGTTGCTTTGAACTTGTAAGATATCCATAATGGTGGGATCATAATCATGAGCAACGGAAGAAGGATTCTAAGAAAGTCCCGACTGCAACTATTGCTAAAATAAAATATAAGATAATGTTGCTGAGAAAGCGTCTGCATTAGTGGCAACATCAGACTATGGTGGTAAGGTTTTATATACTCCTACATATCTTATTAATAATACATGGATAATTGATTCTGGTTCTACAAATCATATGACTTTTTATTCTAGACAGATTTCATCCCTTAGACATTCGTCACAAAAATTTATTTCCACTGCCATTGGTAATACAACCCTAGTCATTGGGGCAGGATCCTTAACCCTTATTGATACTTTGAACTTAGACTTTGTTTTAGTTGTTCCATCCTTAAATTTTTTACCTTTTGTCTGTCTCTCAAATCACTATTACCTTATCTTGTATTGTTATTTTTGGCTTTAATTTTGTGTTTTCAAGGATATCCGAACAAGATAGACGATTGGTTGTGGTATTAAACGAGGGAAACTTTATTACTTGGATTTAGAGTCAAAAGATTCCAACAAGCTGCAGCATGCCTTAATGACATATGGGTTTGAGGGGGAAAAAGTTTGAAATTTGGTTATGATATCAACCATTGGAACATGCTTCCTTTGGTTATTTTAAAAAATTGTTTCCTAGTTTGTTTACAAAGTGTGACGTCTCTAGTCTTCACTATGATGTTTGTGAACTAGCAAAAAGTCATCGTATTTCATTTCCATTAAGTATCAATAAAATTCCACTTCCTTTTATGATGATACATTATGATGTTTGGAGTCCTCCAAAGTTCCAACTTTGAGTGGATCACATTGGTTTGTTACTTTTATTGACGATTATACCAGAATGACATGGTTATGCCTAATGAAGACCAAGGATGAAGTGAACTTGTTTGTTTCAAAATTTTCATAGAATGATTGAAACTCAATACAATACAAAGCTTCAGGTTCTATGGAGCGACAATGGTGGAGAATATCAAAGTTCTAATCTTCAAACGTATCTAGAAGAAAATGACATCATTCATCAGACTATGTGTTCTAATACACCCTAACAAACTAGAGTTGCTAAAAGAAAAAATCGCCACTTGTTAGAGCTTCCTTGATAGCAGCACAAATGCCTATATCTTATTGAGGAGAAACAATTACATCTACCGCATACTTGATTAATCGAGTACCTTCTAGCTCACTTGATTTCCAAACACCTCTTCAAGCCTTCACTGATGCAGTAATTACCCCAAATGTCCCGAATCTACCTCTTTATATTTTTGGTTATATGACCTTTGTGCACCTATATAAACACCAACACAACAAGTTAACTTCCGAAACACTACGATGTGTGTTTGTTGGTTATGCATTGCACCAAAAAGGATACTGATGTTACCACCTCTAACTCGACGCATATTCATTATAATGGATATGGTGTTTCATGAAGATTTGATGTATTTTTCATCTTACTCTGAACTTCAGGGGAAGTGCCATCATGGAATTCAGACTCTTTATTATGATTATTACATCTCCATGAAGGGTGAATATGGACTTTTGAACCAAGAAGTAAGTGAATTGGATATAAGGGATGCAACATTGGAATCAAGTAGCATTAACAACCCAGAAGCCGAAGAAGTGATCGAAGAAGAAAGAAACAGTAAAACCAATCCATTATCATCATCTGAACAAATTGGGTTCGAGAATACCTCAATTGACATACAACACCAATCATCGTCTAGTGAGGGTGTTCTTAATTTGGAACCTGAGCCATCCATGAAATGTTTATCACATCATCATAATAGAGGTACCCCTAAAACCACATATGAACCTGAACTGTCTAGCAAAGTTAGATATCCCATGAGCAATTATGTGTCTAACCATCGTTTGTTTGAATCAAATAAGTCGTTTATAAATCAATTATCTATTGTAAAGGTATTCTTAATAGTGTGCAGGAAGCCTTAACTAATCCAAGATGGAAAGCAACCATGAATGAAGATATGCAATCATTGCAAAAAAACATGAAACATGGGAACTTGTTCATTTCCCACCTAGAATGAAGCTAGTTGGTTGTCGCTGGATCTATATTGTGAAGTACAAGGCATGTGGAAGTATTAAACAATATAAAACAAGATTGATAGGAAAAAAGTACACTCAAACTTATGGGATTGACTACACAGAGACGTTTGCACCTGTAGCTAAGATCAACATAATTCGAGTATTATTATCTTTAGTTGTAAACTTAGATTAGCCATTGCACAATTTGATGTAAAAAATGACTTTCTACATGGCGAGCTATTTGAAGAAGTATATATGGATCTTCCACTAGGATGCTTGGTGTCAGAAAAGCAAAGTCAAAAGGTGTGCAAATTGAAGAAGTCATTATACGGGTTGAAGCAATCCCCAAGAGCATGGTTTGGAAGGTTCACAAAGACAATGAGAGCCTTTGGTTATCGTCAAAGCAATTTAGATCACACTTTGTTCCTAAAGAAGCATCATGGTAAGATTACAGCACTCATTGTATATGTGGATGACATGGTGGTTATCGAAAATGACCTAGAAGAAAAAAAGCTCTACAAAATTATTTGTCTACAGAGTTTGAAATGAAGGATCTAGGTTCTCCAAAATATTTCCTAGGGATTGAAGTTTCTCGATCAAGTTCGGGAAATTTTCTATCTCAAAGAAAATATGCAGTAGATCTCTTACAAGAAATCGGAATGTCAGGATGTCAACTTGTCGATGACCAATAGAAGGAGGTATGAAATTATGGGTTGAACCTAATTACATACCTAATGATAAAGGAAGATATTAGAGACTTGTGGGGAGATTATTGTATTTAGCTCATACAAGGCCAGATCTTACTTACGCTTTAAGTGTTATGAGTCAATATATGCATAATCTTGGAGAATAACATATGAATGCAATCATTCGCATTTTGAGGTATTTTAAAAGGTGTACCTAGGAAAGGTATCATGTTAACCAAACATGTCGATCTCTAAAGTATAAAAGTGTATATTGATGCTGATTGGGCCAATGTAGTTGATGATATGAGATTTACCTTTGGTTAATTTACATTTGTAGGAGGTAATCTTGTGACATGGAAAAGTAAGAAACAAAATATCGTTGCTCACTCAAGTGTAGAAGCGGAATTTAGAAGCATGACACTAGGACTTTGCTAGACATTATGGCTAAGACTCTTCTTACAGGATTTGGGTTACCTATCAAGTCAACCTATCCAATTGTTCTATGACAATAAGGCAGTGTGTGACATTGCTTATAATCCAATACAACATGATTATACAAAACATGTCGTAGTGGATAAATTTTTCATCAAGGAGAAATTAGATTTAAAGATTATGGAGTTGCCTAAGATTAAGTCAAAAGATCAACTAGCTGACATCCTTATTAAAGCAGTCTCCTAGCGAGCATACTCATCTTTTTTAGGTAAGTTGGGTATGTGTGATGTCTATGCACCAATTTGAGGGAAAGCGTTGAGTTTTTTGAAAAGTTTTTCAAAACATTGTTCTTTCCATATTCTGTGTGATTATCATTATTTTTTATTTCATTTCTTAATTTGATTGTAACTATGATTGAAAATTATATAGAAAGTCATTTCTTATAAATTTGATTGTATATTCTTATAAAATAATCAATAAAAAAATATTACAGATCATCAATTTGAGCAATTTTTACATATTTTTCCAAACTCATTTTACTATTTGTTTGATTACATAAAACTTAAATAATTGAAAATATAAATTAATGATTAATTTTAATTATACTTAATTTGTTTCAATTTTTTATAATAAAACCAAATACAATAAGATTATTTTTCTTAATAAAACGAAATACAAGAAGATCATTTTTCTTAAAGATTATTACCTCTTTTTTAATATTTTCCAAAAATCCAACATAGTCCTAACAATCAAACAAGTAAGAGCCATGATCGGTGAAAGTATGGAAAAAGGATGTAGGATGATGATGAAAGCAAAGAATCAACTTTAAAATGGTTACTCTTTTAAAGTTGAGAACATATTAATTTTAATAAAAAAAAGTAAGCATCTCCTACTTCACAACTCTAATTGAAATAGATAAATTATAATTTACGAACCATAAAGAGTTTTAGACCGAAATAGTGTTTATGGGGAAAAAAAAAAAAGGAATTTAGTTTTTCAAATAAACTAACGCCTAAGTTTGGGGCTGCTTCTAAGAACACTGTTTCGACAAATGTTTTTCCTTCAAAAGCTCAAATGCATGTCAAGTATTACCGCATCACGATTTGACTATCTAATTGTCGTTGCTGGGATTAAACGATATTCGATTTTTAAATTTATTCAATTATCGCTGCCTTCAGACAAATGTAAGATTTCAGCCTTTTTATTTGCTCATTTTCTTCCCCATTTCTCCTCATATTTCATGCACTATTACAAGCCTTCAATTGGTCGTCACAAAATGACACTTTGATAATTCTATCAATTCCACTACCGTCAGTCTACGACATTTTGTAAGACGTACTATTTGGTATGACACTTATTTCTAAACTAATTTTATAATTTTTTTTTCAAATAAAATATTTCGGTCTAAAACTCAACTGTAAAAGATATTTAAAGCACTTTTTTTATATAATTATGGGTGTTCTAGCCAATTTGTATGCAATTGAATGATAAATCTCCCATAGGCCTAAGGGACTATTATACAAATCAAGTTTTTCCTCGATTTAAATCTTGTAGATGGACATCCTACTCAGAATGTGGGTCTTGGTCAAATCCTGACATATTTAGAGTTAAGTTATATAATAAAAGCAATCCAACCAAACACCTTAAAATATTTAATTTGAAATAAAGAATCATTTCTTTAAAAAAAAAAAAAAAAAAACCCCATAAAAGTTGGGTATGTAACAAATAAATATTAAAGACATGAAGACATAGATTAAAAGACTTTACATCCATGATGAGTGACAATTGACAAAACACATGTGCCTTGCACGTGTATTGAGAACTGTGTGGCGTGTGATGAACACGCGTTTTGAGGTGCTTGAAAGTTAGACGTGGAGGGAAAAAAAAAGACAGAGTACAACTTTTCCTATTTACGAATATACCCCTCCTTGTCCTAACTCCTAAGTCCTAACCAAGCCAAGACTGGACCACGCACATGACACAACCAACATTTTATAGCTGATTAAATGTTGATATTTTATAGCTGGTTTGAATTAAATTAACTCACATATTTTAAGAATTTCTACCATTTCCCTTTATTTTAAGCCATAAAAATAAAAATAATATATATTTGACTCATTATATGGATATTAGGTATTTTTCATTTTAAATATTAAATTAATATTTTTAAAAACTTTATCCAAGAGGCATTTTAGTAAAGAGTAATTAGGTTTGGGATATTTTTAATTTTAATTTTAATTTTAAAAAATGAGGATATTTTATAAATAAGATATAAGAATTTTTAGAAATTTACCTAGCAAATATTTTAAAACTAAATTTAGCGTCCTCATATATATATTTTTTTAATCTAAAAAACCACTGATAATATATAAAAATGACTAGTAATGATATTAATCGCTTTTGTTAAAAACATTTCAAATAAAATTATTTTCAAATTTGTTATAGTTTATATTTTCAACAAGGATAAACTAGTCTTTCAACTCGGTTAATATAAAGTTTTTTTTTTTTTTTTTTTTGTGTAATCTCTCCTTCGAAGTTTTTGGTTTTTTTTTTCCCGTGAAATTTCTCCTTGGTTCCGGTAACTTTTTTTTTTTTCTAACAAAATAAGAAGAATAAAGAAAATAGAAAAATGACCTTTGATTCATTTTTTTTATTCTAAAAAACATAAAGAATATAAAAATTACTAAATTCAGATAACAAAAATAGCTGGTAACATGTTACTCGTCTGCTTTTATTTTCGAAACCCACACAATTTTCAAACACAAAAATATAATTTTACCGATTTTTAAAACTATTATCATATCTCGAATTTATTGTTTTCTATTTTTATGCGTGTTTTTTCATGCTTAATCCAGCCTTATACCGTTAAATTCAATTTTATTTCTTGAGATATAAGTTTTACATCATTAGATTCAAAAAGTAATATTTGAGAAAACTCAAATATCAAGAAATAAAATTCAATCTAATATGCAAATGAGCTTTTACAGTTTTTTATTTATTTTTATTTTTTTTAGCTATGAGCTTTTACAGTTGAAACTATAAAAAAAGGGAAATAAACGTGTTCTTTATTTTTTTTCTTGTTCTTATTATTTATTATTTTTTAGAATAAAATAATTTTAAAAAAATGATAAACAAAGATACCCAAAAATGATGTTTTGTTTTCAAAAACAAGGAACAAACGATCCCTAGTTTTCGTTTTTTTTCCCTTTTTACTTTCATGAGAATTATTATTGATTATTTTTTTGACAGTATGAATTATTATTGATTATAAATTCCTTCTAATATAGTAAAAATTCATAAAATTATAAGGTGATCAAATAAGTTAAAGCCTGGGTAGTTTAGAGTTGTTTCGTGTTTTAGAGGTTTATTTTAATATTATTATTTTTTTCAAATCAATCAAATCATTGAAAAAAAAAAAGTTATAAGAAAAGGCAATATCATATCAACTTTTGACCCTTTTCTCAAAATACCCTTTTTTTTTAGTGGGAAATGGTTGGCTATTGGGTACTCCAAGAATAATGATATTCCAAAAGATAATGGGTGGCCCAGCTTGGATTTGCACTTTTCATTTCATGCAAAAGCATTAATACAACTTCAACCTGTTTAACTACCACAAATTTATTAATAATTTACTCTTAATTTATATATATATATATATATATATATATATATATATATATATAATTCAAAATAGATTATTAATAAGTTTTTGGTTCATGTGGTTTTTTATTTATTTCTATTTACTATGCATATTGCATTGTACTCTACTTTTAGAAAAATTTGAGTTTGGAACTTTTGGTATCTGATTCTATTTTTTTATCAATTGGGTCAGGTTTCAAAAGCTATTCACGTATATTTGAAAAAATAAAATAAAAAATCTGTTCAATTAAATATATTAATGTGTTTCAATCATTGTTTAAGGATAACAAGAATAAAAAAGTTTCCAATTAACATAAAATCCAATTCCTTTTAATAGGGCTCTGTTTGATTAATTCTTTTTTAAATGTTTTTTTGTTCTTAAAAACAAGAAAAATATGAAGAAAATATTTGGTTCATTTTTTTTTTGCTATAATAACAAAAATAGTTTTTAAATAACACCAAAACCATATATTTTTGTGTTTATAAAAATCTTCTCGATAATAATTTTCAAAAACAAAAAACCATGCCTTAGACCATCTTCAACCCACACCATTTTCCACGCCATATTATCAAATTTGCCAAAAAATTTAAATTTCAGCCCATGTCATTTCACCAAAATTTATAAATGAACAGCGATCACCAAATTACATATACCTGCTCATTCACCATTCTTTTTTAGTCATTTTTTAATTTTTAAATTTATAAAAGAACCCAAATAATATAACTTTTATAATTTATGTCCATCTAATATTTGAATAATAAAAGTTATTTTATTTGTGCCAAAATTAAAAATCTTACTTTATCTCACATAATATTTATGGTAAATTATATATGAACAAAAATAATGTAAATTATACAAAAATCTAATTATAACAAAAATATTAATATTAAAAATACTTAATAATATTGATTAAAATCATACAATATTGAAATTAAACATAAATATTAAGCTCAACAATATTTAGGCAAACATAATGCCAAATACACTTACACTAACATAATATGAAATAGCACTTAAACCTAAACACTTAAAATATAACATAATACAAAACACATATAACATAATAATATTAGATGACTAGGACTAAGAAATTAAGATTCCAGAATCGATCCAAATCCTTCAATATATAATCAAAAATAATACAAGATACGAAGACCTTTCTTGTTGATTTCTTTTTTGTATAATTTTTATTTTGTATATATAGGGGCACTTGGTGAAATAGATAAAAAGTTGAGGATTTAAAAAAATTAATTTAAAAATGAGATAAAAAAGGAATATAAAAGGAATATTATTTTTTGGTGTTAAAAATGGTGTAAAGGGTTAGAGAGAAAATGATGTAAAATATGGTGTTTATATCATTTTAGTGCAAAAATTATATCATTTTAGTGTTATGGATTGGAGATGCTCTTAGTTTTTTGATTCCTTTCTTTTCCATGAGAATAACGATTCGTCTATATTATTGGTATCTCCATCTTCACATGTGCATGTACTAAACTCATTAATTTTTTGAAAAGTGACGTTTCGTTGAAAAGGAGAAAATACGAAGATGATTCTTAGTTAGGCAGCTATTTATTTTTATTCTTTAGTAGAAAAGACAAAAGAAATATAGTTGACAAATAGAAAATGATTTTCTATTTCTAAAAATTATTAAATCATCAGAACAATTTCAAACAAATTAGCCTTATAGCCTGTTTAACACTGCTTCTTGTCATATTGTTTTCAGTCAGAATGCTTTTCCTTCAACATTTATATGAAAAATGTTTTTACAAGGATATGGAAAAAACGATTCTAATAATGTTTTTTATTTTTCTCAAAAAAAAATTGGATTAATAAGTACACATCGTAATTTATAAAATTACAAACCACAAAATTTGACCAAAATTTCAAGTTAACCAAACATTAAAAAAGAAAAAAAAAATGCCCATCATGCAATGCATGTGAATTCATGATGAACGTGAATGTAGGCTTGGGGAGGTATAATTAATTAATTAATGGGCAAATGTAGAAAACTGTCACATGTCTACCAAATCATCCAACCCCTCCAAACAATTCAGTTGGTCTTCTTCCCCTTCATCTGCCCTCTAATCCTATGGTTTATTTGGTAATACCAACTGACCCCAAAATTTATTATGTTTCTTATTTTTATTTTGTTTTAAATGAAACATTTGATTATGGTGAATAACCACCTACATGTGCCAAATAAATGTTGTGTATTATATGGTGAATAACCACCGTTTTAAGAGAACTAAAAGAACTTTTCAATGAGAGGTTCATGAATCCTCATTCATTCATCTTTAAGATGAGTAATAAAGATTCTTGTTATATCAAGCCTATATAGTGCCGCGAGATCTTTCACCCATTCGTCAGAAGACTGGTAAATTCCACTTCCTAGCAAGAAAATCGTAATTTCTGGCCAAAAATCCGAAATTTATTCTCTCTGGGATTCCTACGATTTAAACGGATTTCACCGTTGAACGATCGCGAAATCTAACTAGCACGTCAAATTCCGTCGAATTCCGAGACGCCGGCTACACGCCGAGGCATCATGCTCTGACGTCAGAACGGTTTATGGCGCGACGAAAGTCACATATAACATCGTACCATGTGCCATAAGTGGCATGAGTAGATAAATGATGAAAATGCACGGGCCGTAGATAAATAATGTAAAACTTAGTGTTAATGACATAAATTATTTTTGAATTGACAATGAGAAAACGCTAAAATAGTGCACTTGTCTTCTCCAAATTCAAAAGGGAAGAAACGCGCTCAGGAGTGAGAAAAGCTACGTAGAGTTGGATATTTGGTTTGTGTGAGAGAGAGATCCGACTTCTCAAGTTTCCTAAGAACTGAATACTGAAGTCTCTCTGAGCAAGAAGTGAGTTCGCTCTACGCGGAAAGAGGCCTACGCTGCTGCAGTGGCCAGGATTTGAGGAGTTTCGACAAACTCCGAGAGGTGTGGGGTTTCTCCCTACTGGTTTTACACTTTATTTAAGTGTTTTTACAATGTTTCTGCTATTCGAGGCCTCGAACGTCGTCACCTGGGCCTCAAAACCGACCGAACTATTAAATTTTAACATTTTCGGGTCGGGTCCGTGGTCGCAAATCGATTTGGGTACTGTATTGATAATATATGGAATAAATCAAGTATTGGTTTGTATGAGGCCTAAATGGTCGTGAAATTAGTTCACAAAGTGAACCGATGATTGTGATTTGTCGGGAACAAGAACTCCGCGGTTTCACTGCTCATATGGAATAGCGCTCACAAAATACCTTACATTTAAAACGTGCGTCTGTCGAGTGCAATGTCAATTGCTCGTGGTTTGATCATTAGCCAATGTGAGCTAATTTTGATGAGATGGACTGTGAAATTACATTACACTTATCACAAGGATGAATCTTACGAATATATGCATGTTTATATTTCGCATGCGTTATGACTTTAGCCTAATCGACATCACGTATTCCATATGCACTCGAGAGACACCCTAGACTAGAGGGAGTACGAGAGTCTAGAGAGAATGGTTTCGGAGGGTTGTCTAAAAATGATAATTATCGGAGGGTAGTCCATACTAAAAATATCAATCGTCGGAGACGGCCCAATTGATATACATCGGAGGGTAGTTCATATAAAATATCAATCGTCGGAGACGGCCGAATTGATATATACATCGGAGGGTTGTCCACAAATAAAAATAATGGTTATCATAATGCGGATGAAGTGCGTGAGGGAGTTCACAGACTCCTGCAGACGGATGATCAGCTAGATGACCAAGTAATTACGATTGTCAACGCTGGTTTATTTCGAGCATCGCGATATGCACTTTCGGGGGGTGGAGAGTGTACTCACTTGTGGTGATTCCACCATCGGAAGACAACACCCGTCGAGGATATTATTTACGTACGTGGAGCACGAGGAGACCTTCATCCTGTAGACTGAAGTTTTAGAAGAAAGTTCTGGACAGGGCTTTCTGGTTTATGATGATGACATGTATTAGAATTCTAATTTTAATATATGCGTCAGATAAGAGTAAGATTTCAACTCTTGAAACTATTGGATATAGTTGGATATACATAGTCAGTATACGATGAGTATTGTCCATGGGCCCAAATGGCCGTTTTACTCATGATATTGATGTTTGGGACAGGTTATGTGCCGTGGGCTTTGGTTTATGATGGATGACATGTATTAGAATTCTCTAATTTTAATATATGTGTTGTATAAGAGTAAGATTTGAACTCTTGAAACTATTGGATATAGTTGGATATACATAGTTGGTATGTTTATGAGTATGGTTTTATGGGCCCAAATGGCCGTTTTACTCATGATATTGATGTTTTAGATGTGTTATGTGTCGCTGTAGCCCCCCGTACAATGGAGACTATGCCCTATTTTCTTTCGTGAGCGCCCAGCTTCGTTGACCCGACCACTTCCAGCATTCCGTGCGCTTACAGAAGTTAACTGACCCCCGAGACTAGCTACATTTGTAAAGAAAAATCTCCTTCATCCTCTCTTCTCCCCCCATTCTTCTCTCTTTATCCTCCCAAGTTTGCATTATAATATTTTTCTGATACATTTATGTCTGACCTGAGCTATCTTAAGATAATTCTTACAATTTGAAGTTATTTCGAGTTTTGCATAACTATATAGTTATATTTGGTTTGATTTTGACCAGAATATATATTGTTATTAAAAACCGATCCTAAAACATTATTATCAAGTTTCTGTAATACCAGTCTGTGAAACTTGGTTTGCAGCTTGCATTACATGAGTTATCACTTAGACCCTCATTTGAGATACATCTTAATCGATGAATTTTGGGTTGTCATCAAGAAGGAAATCGACATCCCTATTGATCGTCTGAGCGATTTTCAGCCATTGTATCACGAAGGATTTAAAGAATACCACAATAAAGACCCCCTCATATGGAATAGTTAGAGGGGATGGTATTAGAGGAAGCGCTATGATTCTCAGCTCGATATGGTTGTAGCAATATTATAGGTCGGTGAATCTATTCACATTATTAGAGTAGCTCCCTAGTTGAAGCCCAGTGCGGAGAAAATGACATGTATTAAAAAGCGTTCACCACATTTCCTTTCAAATGTGCTCTTGCGTGGTGTCGAGAAAGTGGATTATTTCCCAGATTGATATCATGTCTTTGCCTTCGGAAAGTAGAAACAATAGCTTTGATGAGAAATCTGATCTTATGGGCGGATTAAGACATTCAAGTGAATGTGATATTATGTAAACTTATGAATGTGGGATGGACAGCAATTGATTGGGTTGTTGTGGACTCAGTGTTAGTGTTGGAAGATTGAGAGAATTTTTATGGAACCACAATTGGAATCTAGAGGTGGAAATGGAAAGTATATACTTTCGTAAATGCAGGAATAAATGTTTGTAATGTGGTCATGAAGGCATTGGGAGGTGTGTCACGAACATTTGCCCGGGCCAACTGCGAGCATCAATCAAAGAAAGGAAAATGTCGTATAAATGAATTTCGACTTAACTTACTACAATCTGATTTCTTTTTAGGGGTCCATGCAGAAAAATGAGACTATTTATTAATTATAGCCAATGTGAATGATGTTTCTTATATCAAAATTAAATAAAATATCATTTTTTTTAATTACATCTATTACATTGTTGTTTATATTATCTATAGTTTTATTAGTTATATGAAATCCATGTTGTTGCTCAGATGAATGAGGGTATGTCTTTGGCAGTTGTGCGACCACTCGCGCAATTCTTTAAAAGATACTTTCTAGATTTGACATTAACAAATGCCAACGTGAGTACCATATTTGGTTCTACAAACTTAATTGAAGTCTCCGAGAGAGCAAACATAATGCTACCAAATGAAACTAGGTTTCATATCAATGATGCATTATATTCTAGCAAATTCACAAGGAATTTGCTCAGCTTTATAGATATCCGCATAAATGGATGTCATATTAAAACTATGAATGAAGGTAATACATAATGTATTTACATTACCTCTATTAATTATGGCAAGAAACTTATAATGGAAAAATCTTATGTATAGTTATCATATGAAGAATATAAAAGCGCATCAGTCGTATGTTGTTGTGAACCCGAGTTCAACATTGAACTTTTTTCTTTGTGTAGCCTGACCATTTGGAAATTCTAGGTCCTCAATGATCACGAATCATAGAACACTCATATGGGCATCTATAAAGAGACCGAGAAGATTCTTTTGCCCGATGGAGAATACCCATGTGCTTGCTCCACGAGAGTGAGCGTTAAACCATCCTGAGAATATAAAATAAAGTCAAGATTAACACTTAGAAGAAAAATACATAGGGTTCTTGGACCTACATCTCTTCGGCATTTTACATTTGCTATAGGTGTAGATGTCTCTACTAGGTATGTTTTTCTTTTTCGACAGAAAATGTTACCTTGCAGGATCCTGCTTATTTTGAGTCCGGTTTCTTGATTATCAATTAAAGGCCATCAAAAATTAATAGGTGAGTTTACCTCCCAAACCTTCTCTTATGACTATTGTATGTTAGTTGGAACGAGTGTTGTGACATGTGGCAACCACGCACAACGGTTTAGAAACCGTGATTAACAACTCCCAGTGGCTCGACCACTATATGAGAAAACCAAATTGTCGAGCCTGGCAGGGACATGCTGCGTATGCAAACTTAGTTCTCAATAACAACCTACCATGAATACTCCCTTTCATGCTTGTATTGAATATTTCATTGTGAATATTTGGTTGTGCGATCTATCTTGCACCTCCTGGCCTTATGGAAATGGATATCCCCAGCGAAGACTTGTAGAGATTTATGTAGGTTTTGATTCTCCTTATGCGCCAGATATCTTAGACCCTTAATGGGGTGTTTTTACACCCACTTTGCGGATTGTCATTTCAATGATGTATTAGGGAGAAAAGGTTCTAGAAAGGGCGAGAAATTATTTGAATGCATCTCTGATGTCATTTTGATCCTCGTACAAATCATTACAAAAAGTCACACACATTTCGAATTAATGAATCGGCATGGATTGTCTTTGATGTAGGAGTGGTCGTGATGGATGATCTAATGATTTGGGTAAGTTAGAGATGAGTTTGTGGTAGTTTAGGAGTATTTGATGTAACTTTAAAGGGGAAGGGACATGTCTGGTTCCAAATGTTATAGGGCTTATTTAATGTTTAGCTATGATGAAATTAAGGTTTAGAATGAATTATTTTTGTCTTGCAAAGGTTGAGTTTGATTCTTGACCTTGTTTGAGTAGTTTTGGGTTTGAGTTTCTAAGGTAGGCTAGGGCTATATGCACATGGGTTTATCTAAAGTTAGGGATGATGGCTTGTATGGTTTCTAGGGTAAAACAAAGTATAGATTTTTACTAAGTATATGGAACCCGATTTGGAAAAGTTTGGGTTGTGGTTGGAGGAGTGGTTTGAAGTTAAAGAGATGATGAGATGAGTAGGTTATAGAGGATAGATACTTTTTCTCAGTGATCTGGGAAACCACGAACTTCGCCCTCGGGGGAATCTAAGAGATTAGAAACAGATCTATACTTCGCCCAAAGGAATCGTAACGAGGATCTAGAAAACGAGCTCGTCGGCTCGAGGAATGCAGAGATAGGAAGTAGGAGGTATGAAGGAAATATGAAGCTGTAATAAACTTATGAATAATCAAAAGATTACATTGAAGCGGTATATATAGCGTACTTTAAATCAAATAAAGCTCCTTTGACGAAGCAGACTTTGTTTAGTAAAGACTCCTAAAAGGAAGGTAACAGCTCTTGCATGACTTGAAAAAATAAGACTTAAATTAAATAAGAACAAATCTTTCTATAATGACTTAGTAAATAAATGCTCAAGAAATACTTGGATTGAGAAATAGATTTGGTGTCTCCAAGGTTTCACAACCTCCCGAATATGAATTTTCCATAATGAGGATCGAATTCTCAATGTTTGTTGTAGAAGCTCTTGCATCAATCCCCTATGGTTGGGAAAAAAGACTTGCCCTAAAGTCTTCACCTTGATAAGACCTTCAGGCCTCAGACGGATGAGAGGTCTTCAGGTTGTCTTGGGCTTTAGGTTATCAACATTCTCTCCAATATTCTCAATAATGTCAAAAGGACCATCTACTATCGACTTGAGCCTTGCAAATTTCAAGCCAGAAATCTATCCATGTTAATAAGAACCCAAACCACGTTTTCTACTTCAAACTCAAGTAGCTTTCTATGCTTATTTGTTTGTTCCACACACTACTCATGTTTCTCCTTAGTCTTCAAGTGATGTAGCATCTTGATTCTTTGACTCTAACTTTAGGATCCTTAACCATCTCGAGTCCAACTACCTTAACTAGCATGGAAATCAACAAGCTGTTTCTCAAGGCACCTAACTTCCTCTAAGCGGCTTCCACTTTTGTAGAGTTTCTTTCTTATTTTCCATTTGTTCAACATCAATGACCATCACGGCTGTGAACCAACTGTTCCTTCTCAGCAGTTTTGGGTGATGAAGAACTCTTCTCAGTTTGGACTTGAAACTGTTGTTAGTTACCCCCCTTTATTGTATAATGTGTAGGTGTGTTTGAAACCATCGTAAATTACCTTCCGATCATATTGCCATGGTCTTCCGAGCAACAAGTGACGACATCAAAACAATATCACTATATCTCATCTCGTAATGCTTTCTAGTATGACAAAGGCATCTATGTTTACCTATCACTTCCCCTTTGAAGCCAGCAAAAGATTATAAGGTTTTGGATGCTTGAGACCATATTCCAAGTAAATTTTGCACCATCTCCATGAAAACACAGTTCTCAGGCTCCACTATCAATCAATCCTCTTGACCGCATGGATGTACGCAGCGATGAAAAGAGGCATTGTCCTTGTCTCTTTACCACTCCTGGCCTTGCTCCAACTTCACAAGGCTTTAAGCGTAGAGTTATGGTCAGGCATAGTAAGCTCTTCTTCTACATCTTCTTACTTTTTATGAATTATTCAGCTCCTTTTCAGTATTTTCTTCTTATCTTCCTCGACTAGGACCACCACTTTCTAGGTTGGGATACTCCATAAGCAATATGGTCAGACCCTTGGCGCCTGCTTATCTGACAGAGTATTTGTTGTTGCCTTACTGTACTTCACTTTGCAGGCTTTAGAGATTATTAGCATCATTAGGTTCTTGGAAGTGAATCCTCGATAAATATATTTACTTCCTCTACTTCTTGTGCTTTGTTGTGTAGAACTTCTATACTTGTTTAGAGGTCTCAACTTCCAGGCAAGCTTTATCACATCTTGAAGGTGTTATGGTTGCATATAAATAGTCTAATATCAAATCTCATATCAAGGTAGTGGGTTATGTCGGGTTGTTTCTCTGACCTCAGTCTCCCCCTTGATCCTTGAGTTTTCAATTCTTTAAACTCTCCTCCTCAATCTAGTTGTAAGTTCTAGTACAGGAGGTAGATGTCTTGCAGTATAGTTAAAGGAGTGCTCACTAATATTTTCCCAAGTTTGAAACTCCTTTTTACCATCTCTTTCATGCCACATATTCAAGTTTTCCCACGAGAAGCATTCTTGCATCTTGATATCTGACTTTACCTTTTTGTGCAGGTCCACAGTGCTGCATTCCACCATATTAAGCCAATCCAAGAAGTCATCAGCATGCATTATTCCTTCAAATTCTAGAATATAAAGTCTTGGAGTGAATCTTGAGCCTTCATCATAATTACCACACTTCTCATAGTAATCACCATCATGGTAGCGACCATCATACCTTCCTAGATAGTCATAGTCTCTTACATGCTTGTCTTTAGTCTTCTTGCACTCTAGAAATTTCGAAGTTGACTAGGTTGCACAATTTCTTCTTCTTATCCTTACTCCCCCTCAGTCTTACTCGCCCTTCGTCCTCCACACTGGGATCTTTATGAAATCTCAAGCGGTTTTGTAGATAGTGAGCAAGAATTTCAAGATTAGTAATACGTTTTTGCCTTAGGCTTTGCGAACTGGATATATTGAACTCTTGCCTTCATTGCTCGAAACGCTTTTTAGCTTAGGATTAGCCACAGGCATAAGCTTTGATACCAATTTATGCGGTCGGCATCTGAATTAGCGCTGACACACCACCATGAGGATACTCTCTGCAGATGTTTCACGGTCGGGTTGAAGAGGAAGAATGGAACCGTCCACAATCAATTATAGGATAGTTGATTATTGATAAGTCTTCGCAATCAGCTATGGAAGGAGTTGATAAGTGGAGTTTGGGAGTAGAGGCGTCACAATCGCTATGGAAGAGAGTCGATTGATAAGTCGATGAAATGAATACTCCACAATCATCTATGGAAAAATTGATGGATAAGTCGGGGATAGTGAAGACGCCACGATCAACTATGGAAGGGCTAATTGATAAGTCGATGGAATGAAGACGCCACAATCAACTTTGGAAGGGTTGATTGATAAGTCGATAGGATGAACGCCATGGAAAAATCTGATAAGTTCAAGGTTGGAACCAAAGGAGAGAATATCTATTATTTCATTTACATTTAAACATGTGCTATGAGCTAAAAACTAGAAAGGAAATATAAATAAAATCTACTACAATATTTGACGTACTTAAAACTAAAGGAAACAATCTAAATAAAAATCGCTAAGAAAGTAAATAAAAATAAATAGAATTATAGTAAGTAAAAACTTTGCATGCAAGTCATACAACTTAATCTAGAAAACATCCCAAATGACCCTTCGACTCGAATTAGCATATTGAATGCTGCAGTCTTCTTTCCTTAACTCCACAGAGACCTACCCTTTTGGAACGTAAGCATAGAAATGTACCTTGACATCCTCTTGAGAAAAAATTTGTCCTTAAATCCATTAATGGATTCAATTATTTTCTTTTTTTTTTTTTTTGAATTTTTTAAAAATAAAACTTTAATAGATAAAACACCAGTAAGGGAACTAATAATATCACTTTGATGCAGAGACGGAGTGATGGATGTTTGGATACTAGGAGATGGGTTTGTGGTAGTTTAGAAGTATAAGATGTAACTTTAAAGGGTAAGGGTAAGGGACAGGTCTGGTTCCAAAGGTTATAGGGCTTATTTGAAGTTTAGTTATGATAGAATTAAGGTTTAGAATGAAGAATTTTAGGCTTGCAAAGGCTCGGGTTTGATTTGATGCAAAACAACCTTGTTTTGAGCTAGTTTGTGGTTTTCGTGGTTTTCTAAGTTAGCCTAGGGTTGTGCACAGATTTGGAGTTTCTCTAAGGTTAGGGAAGATGGTTGTACTTATATGGTTTCTAGAGGCGAAACCATGGAAGATTTTAGAAATTGTATGGAACCGGATTTGGAAAGTTTTAGATTTGTGGTTGGAGGAATTGGATTTGGAAAGTTAAGAAGATGATGAGATGAGTAGGGTTATAGAGAGGATGGGCACACTTCACTACTCGTGGTCCCAGCACAGATAAAAGAAACCCACGAACTTTTTCTGAATGTCATACAAGAGATTAGAGAACATTTGCCCTTTTGAGGAATCCGCTGAGGGATAGAAAAACGAACTACTCGCCACTCAAGGGAGTCCACCAGAGATAAGAGCCACGAAGATAACTCAAAAATTGAAATATGAAAATATTAAACTTGAGCTGAATAATCAAAAGAAGACTACATTAGGAGGTATATATAGCCCCACGTGCCTCTGATCAAATAAAAACTCCCTACTTTGACTTGTGGTTTCTAATTTAAATAAAAGCTACAAAAACAACTCTTACTTTGACTATGAAAACAAACTTTCTAAATTAAATAAAGAAACTATTACTTGAACTTGGAGAACAAATCTTTCTATAATGAAACGACTCCAAATCAAAATGATAGCAATTTCATAATACTTGGATTTAGAAATAGATTTGGTGTCTCAATTTTTACAACCTCCAGATACTGGTTTTTCCATAATGAGGATCGAATTCCCAATGTTTGTTGTAGAAGCTCTTTCATCACTGAAGGACAATTAGCAAATGAGTCCTATACACTGAGGTGTGGAACCTATTTAAAAGATATTGAAGAGCACAAAGGATATTTATATCCTAAAAATTTTTATATGATAACAAAGGTCCTATGGGCGTATTGGCAAGGTATGCAGTAGTTTTATTATAGTTGGTGGTATAATAAAAGTCCCAAATGATATTTTTGAAAATTTAAGTGCTAAGGGTAAGTGTAATTGTCAAATTAGGTTAAATGAGTTGTAGGATTGTATGTTATTATAGAATTTAGATAAGTTGACTTGCAAATAGATGGGAGTTAGAGGACTAAATTGCAAGGCCCAAAATTAACCCAAAAATGAGATAAGACCAAACATGGTTTTCTAGAATATGGAGAAGTTCTCATTTTTTGCTCAAAGAGAACCGGGCTCTACGGTTTGCAGAGGAGTCACTGGTGATTTTCCTTGCAGTTTAGGGATCTAGTCTTGCTCAGTAAGAAAAGTGAAAGAAAATGAGTGGATTGAAGGTTTCAAGAAAACCGTATGGAACCCTTGTGTGGAAATGCAGTTCTAACTCCAATATGGAAATCTAGTTTGGAACTCTCATATTTGTTAGTTAGGACACTATCCTAGCTCTTTCTTTGGTAGATGTGTTAGAAGCCTAACTCTATAAAGATGGTTTTGGTTGGTTTAGTCGGTTTTGTGCTTTGTTTTTTAATGAATTTTGTTTTGGAAGAAGGCTCGGTGAAGAGGGACAAAAATAATTTACGCTATCGCCGAATCTCTCGCTTTGCTTGAAGTAGGCAAACTCAAAGCCCCAAAATTGCTAGTTTATGCCTTGCCTGCGCCGCAATTTGGAGCCTTCACCTAATGGAACACAGCGAATTTGTTTTATTTAAATCTTACATTAGTATAAAGTCGTGGATTAATGTAGGATCCTTAAGTGAATGAAAGGATTCGTACCTATATACAAGTTATATGTAAAATGTTACGAACCTTCGGCAGATCCTGTTTCACAAATTTTCTGATTTCTGTACCTTTGTATACATTCAATCTCCGAGATATAGAAAGCGATGAACATCTGTTGCATCACTAGGGATAACGCAGGTGGGTGATGGGATACCCCTCGTTATGATGATATTTCAGCGATGTTTCTATTGATCACTGTTACCCGTTAGATGTGATTTCCTGCATCAATACTACGCCTGCATTGTTCTAAAACTCTGGCATTACACATGGGTAAGCCACATTACTCTAACGCTGTTGTGGTGTGCATTGTATTTTGGAACAATGTCTCTCTTGTTCGTATTTCAGGTAAACATTTATATGATAAGAATTTGAATAGTATATGGGAAATAATTATGATGTCAGTTGTAATGCCTCGGGTACCTTATGTATAAAACTACATTGTTATGTCTTTCCTCTGGAAGTTAGTGTCCCGATATCTCTGTGAATTATATTTATATGTATCTGTAATTGTGTGGACTAACATGGTCATATATCTTATCTGTTTTCCCATTAATTGCCATAAACAGCACGGGTGTTTACACACACACAAGTGATAGGTCTGAGGTCGTGAGACATCCAGCATGGTGGCATTTGTTATTCAGACCCACGATGTAGGTTTTTGACTTTGTTTTGAAATGTAAATGTAAAATTTTGTAATAGTGTAACTTGTGTAAGTATAAGCAAATAGAACTCCCAATATCGTAAGGGCCAATTTAAACCACTAAGGTGGTAAGTTTTACATATATGATATTATATTTGAAATGGGGCTTACAAATGCTCGAAGGATCAGCAAGAAGTCCCGGTCGTCCCCTCTGCCTCGAAATTTGGGGAAGGGGGGCATTACACATAAGCTCACTTTGTGAAGTCTATATATGGTGAACAAGAGGCCCTCATAGAGGCATATATTGAACAAAAGACCTCGGAAGAGGGTTGTGTAGAATAAGTACTTTTAGAGGAGCTAGTACTTGAAAATTATGAGGTCTCAGGTTACCTGAGGGTTATCAATGGTATCGAAATGATGTTGTTATCAATATTATTTTTGCTTTCCAAGTGGCTTTAGTCATCATAAGAAATGATGGGGATCCTGAACCACAAAATGTGGAAGAATGTTGACATAGAAATGATTGGGCAAAATGGAAAGAAGCAATGCAAGTAGAATTAAACTCGTTAATGAAAGGGAAAGTTTTTGGACTTATAGTCGAACACCTAGATGTAAAACTAACCAGTTTGAGCTGGGTATTTATTACGAAGCACAATGAATATGAGACCATAAGATATAAAGCGAGACTAGTAGCACAAGGTTTCTTATAGAGACTTGGTATTGACTATGAGGAAACATATTCTTCTATCATTGATGCAATTACTTTTTGTTTTTTAATAAGCTTAGCAGTCTTTGAAGGAATAGATATGCGTCTCATGGATATCATTATAGCTTATTTATATAGATCCATAGATAATGACATATATATGAAAATCCCTAAAGAATTTAAATTGCCTGAAGAAAATAATACAAAGTTTCGTAGTATTTGCTCAATCAAATTACAACGATCTTTATATGGATTGAAACGTCAGGACATAAAATTACAATGTAGTATTTATTGAAAGAAGAGTATACAAACAATATATATGTGTGTATTTATCTAATCATATTGATTTACCCCATTGTTGTGTATGTTGTTAAATCTTGTTAGGACTTTTGAAGAGCTCACAAAAACATCAACATATTTGAAAAAGGAATTTGGACTAAGATTGAAAGAACAAAATTGTCTCGACTGCCAAATCGACATTTTCTTTCAGGTTTTATCACTGATCATATACTAATAAAATTTTAAAGCGCATATGGATCGCATGCATACTTGCAAGTTTCTTAATACGTCTAGTTCATGGCGTACCCATTTGTCCTTGTGAAAGGATGAAGAAGTACTGCTGAAGTACCATATCTTGGCATGTTGTTTTGAGACAATGATTGTTTTATATCATTTGAATCATTAGAGATTGCAATTCCCGAAGCATTCGTTAATGTATATATTGAATGATCTGACTCTCCCTCTAATAAGATAGTCAGACAACATTATTTGAAGATAATCTTTGCATGAATTGCACAAATTAAAGAGGTTATATAAAGGGATATAACTAGCTTTATAAAGTTCTTTTACACATGAACTCCAAAAGAGTGATGGGGTGATGATCGACAAATGCAATAGACGGTAATCTAGCAAACTTATTCGAAGTCATTACTGACATCAACATTCAAGAAGCTAATATGTGTAAAATGTGTCAACTGAAGGACATAACATAGGAAGGATGCTTGCGTAGTGACATGATGTTAGTGTCTTTGTTTTTCTTTTACCTTAGTCTGGGTTTCATCCTTTGGGTTTTCACGATAAAGTTTTAACAAAGCTGAGTCCTAACAGTTTAACTTTTTTTTTTTCACTAGGTTTTTTCACCGAGTTTTTAGTAACAAGGTTTTAATGATGCATATTCTTGATAGTAGTCATTCAAGGAGGAATGTTGTAAATGAAGTATTCGGTGGTTGAATAACCATGCATGTACCAGAGGTGTGTTGAGTATGTGAGCCTTTAAAAAACTAAAGAACCTCAATGGGAGGTTCTCGCTGCATTTCTTTAAGATGAATAATGAAGATCCTTGTTATATTGGCCGATAAAAAACCTCTTTCACCTATTTGTAAATTCATCCCAAGGAAGAATCTCCTTCATTCTCTTTATCCCCCTCGGTCTCTCTCTCTCTTTATCCTCTGTCTCCTTCTCTCTTTATTTATTTATACAAAGAAATGAATATATCTTAAAGTTTTCATTTATAATATTTTCACAAAATATTTGTATTTTTATGACTATTTTTAAAGGAATTTTATCTTAAGATTGGTCTGCCACCATTGATGCAAAGTCCTAATGAAATACCTTAATTACCCTGAATGGTTGGTTTTTGGGAATTGGGTTCTGGAGAAAGATGTGTTTGTATGAGAAAATGCATGCATGAAAAAGAAAAATCGTCAAGTTGTGTTGTCAAAACACGTTTGTGTATCAAGCATACCTTTCCATTTTCCTTTTGTTTTAAATCTTTATAAAATAAATTTAAATAATTATCCACTTTAGCCCTATCATCCCACGATGTATGCTATAAAAATTATATAAAATAAGATAGTCTAGGCCCATGGCTTTGGGTCAAGTTGGCCCAACAAAACATTGGGCCAGAACCGTTGGATTGGATCCATTAGAATAACTATAAATTTTATACTTTTATACACTCACTTATCTATAGATAATAGAAAATTAATAAATAAATAGACAACATCAAAATTCGTCAAATCAAGAGAAGGCTATGTTTTGTATGAAGGAATTCAAATGGTGGGATTGAAATTTGCCCAATTCCATTGTCTTTAACTCAAAAATTAGATGAATTCCATGTTTTCTAAATTCCATGGCTCCTCACCACATGAGGTATTTCAAGAATTCTTCTTTTTTTTACGGGTGATGGAATATAAAAAATCACAACGTTATGCCTATTTTACCCTCACATACCATAATTTTCTATCTTTCTTTGGCTTCTCCATGCAAAAACCCTCCTTTGCTACCACCTCTAATCCATATATAAACTCCTAACAGGAGTATTATAAAATTCATTCTTTTCAAATATGCCATTTAGATCCATTATTTTTTTGCATCAAAATCACATAGTTCTAAATTCCATTGTCCCGATCAAGGCCAGAACTTCTTCCATAAAAGCAAATACTATTTTAAGAATAACATTACTATCTTCTAACTCAATATTTGACAAAATAGAAAAAACACTTTCAATTTTAATAAGATTGGATTCATCACATCAATATTTATTTAATTTGTACTTTAAAATGAATCACGATTATTGAAATTTGATTGATATATATTGAAGATATAGATGTTTCTTTCTCTATGATATGGTGTTGCTGTTGTTTTAATTAGAAGCCCCACATATTACTTGACATGAAACTAGATAATAGATTTATTTTGTCTTTTGTGATTTTTATTAAGATGTGATATAGGTTTTCTGTTTCATTCAAAATAATTTTCATAATCTATAAGTTTTTTATACATAATAAGATATGAGATATTTGGTATTTTGATTATAGGGATCAATGTGTATCAAGAAGCTTCAATAATTAGATAAATGTGTGATAATAATGTCATCCCATTTAGGGTTCTTTACCTCGTAGAACCTTCCAAGCTATCTGTAGTCGTGACATATTTGCCCTAGTAGGAGGCCAGAAGGAGTCGCTGCTTCATTATGTGTGTAAAGGCCACAGAGAGGAATGTGAAGATCCACGAGAGAGTTGTTTGTGGAGCTCAAAATCTAATATGGTTTGCTTGTTTGCAACCAGCAACCAATGCATATATTATAGGGTTCTGCGGCACAATAATCGATGACCAGCTCTTACAGCAATGGAGTTTCCTCACAAAAAAAATTTATGCCATTATTTCTCTTGTTACTCGGCTTGACCAATTGAAGTGTTCGCTGGAGCCGTTTATTAAGTTAAATGGCCCAGAGGCAAGCTCATTTGAGGCTCTAGTTTAAGTGGGGCGGGCTTGGCACCACCTCATTTTGACAGTGTTCTATAGGGCTCAGTGAATAGGCTCATGAAGGCATGCTCATTAACCCGGTTCATCGAGCTCATTGGTGATGCCGTGTAGATGGAAGGCTGATGCTACAAATATGAACATGATGAATATTTTAACTCTTAGCTTGATCAAGTTAGGTAACTTTTATTATCTTATCTTTTAATTTAGTTGTATGGTATTCTTTGAGATGAACTTGTTTTCTTGTTAAGATGTGGCGCTGGGTACCAGAGGTCTCATTTTTTATACAAAGTTCAATGTGCCTGCATCACCACGAAATATATGAAACTATATATTGTTCCTAATATATTTTTACAATCTACGATCAGGCCGACCTCATGCTATACTCACGTCTTGTGTGTACGCTAGGGTCCACGGCGAGTCGATAATAATCTCTGGTACTCACAGCGCAAGTGTCTGATATTGCATAAGCACATTCAAGTAAGATGCCTACATGAATGTCCAATGTTGTGAATCGCATGCCTGGCTTCCCAGGTCCTGCTCCTTAGACTCCCTCACACCTACCTCGAGTGTGAAATATTGTGTAGTCTTTGTTACCAAATGACCTTTGTGGCAGGGCTTTGTTTCTTTTAATTTGAGACTCAAATGCATTTGATTGTCATATTACTGTGTGTTTAGCGTTGTGGACCCACGGTTTAGGTTCTGCATGGGGACGCCTTGTGTTCAACATTTTCTGAACCGCCAGGAATCATGTTCTAACCGTGAATAAGAGTGGGTCTTTCACCACGGGGATCTACCCATCTTGCTATGCCAAACACACTTATATTTATTTCCCTTAGTTTCAACCGTTTGACTCATTCGGACTTTGTCGACCGAGTCAATGGTGCCGTTACCACAGGTTTTGACAACCGTGTACCTTGACTTCCTTGATGCCGTCCTTTCATGCACTCACACCATGTCATACGATGTCTTACGTGCATGCAAATGCTATCATACCGAGTTGCATATACACCACCATACACACATATTCGTACGCTATCCATGCCGTGTTAAGATTTACTTTGTTGAAATCTCTGACATATATCAACATGTCTATTCCACACTGCATGTTATTATCGCTCAAGCCATGTACAACACATATCAACATAATAAATTACAAGCTGCATATTTATAAACTAAAACCATAACACCATAACATTAGCACTAACACACAATTGGACAGCTCCACAGGAGGAATATGAAACACAATCCTCTTGACTCAATGGGCTCACTTAGAGTCAAGAACACCGAATCGGAGACCGGATGTAGGTGGCAAAAGTGATTGGAGATTTACGCCTGCTTTGTCTCACACGGGCAGCCTACCTCACCTCCTTGGCCGGACGGCCATTTCCATCCAACACCGCACCTTCCCAGTGGTCGTTGGAAGCATGATGGAAGCTTTGTGAAGTCAAAAACGCTACAAAATCGGAGTTCAGCGAAGGAAGTGCCGCCAGAAGTTGGAGGTCCACGCGCGATCAGTCTTGACGAGGCGGCCTGAGCCCGACGAGCTGCGAAGTGACCTCGGTCTAACACCTCAGTATGACCTTCCTATCTCCTCAGGCATACAAATGTATTCTTGACTCAATGGAGCTTTCCAGAACACCTAAATCGAGTTGCGAAAGTGCGGTACTGAAGTTGGAGGTCGCTCCCAGCGATCCCTGCGAGGCGAAGAGAGCCCGCACTTTGTTGGCGCTGTTGGCGACGCGTTGTGACCTTGTTTGGCGACACTTTTGGGCGACCCATTTGTTGGGCGACCCATTTGTTCAACGACAACGTTTGGCGGCCTCACGGGCGGCGACCGTTTCCCGTCCACTTGTTTGGCGAAGCCCATTGGGCGACCTTTGTTTCGCCAATCCCTTTGTTGGCGGTTTCTCCGGGCGCCACTGTTCGTCGATCGTGGCGACCCTCTTGGGCGGCGTTCCGTCCCGCGCGTTGGCGACCCTCTTGGGCGGCGCTGTTGTCCGCGTTGACGGCCTTACGTTCTTTGTTTGTTTTGGGTAAAGATAACGGTCTCTGAGGTCCAAAATTGAGAATTCTTTAACATCAGTTCATTGATTGGAGCTTCTGATTTATCAGAAGGATTAACACAGGATACTTTTTTATTTTTGACCCAAAAAAAAATGTTTTTGAGTTAAAACTGTGAAATTAGCCAGATGTACTTCCGACCAGTTTAATTTGGACTGAAGGATTTATAACCTTAGTGAGAGGTGAATCAACAGGGGTAAGAAAACCTCAAGTTCGATGAGGCTGTGAATCCAGGACCCAGCTATATTCATTTCTTTCCTATCCAAGAAAATCAGTTCGTCCATTTGTATGCATAATGTAGCGAAAAACTCTATAGTGTTTAAACCACATTGGCATTCCCAGTAGAATAACTATACCACAGCCCTTGGCTGGGTAGAAAGCGGCCAGTGAGGAGAAAACGGGTTTATTACTCCCCAACTCGGTTTTCTATCTGACCCGTGTTGAACTCTTCCTCTTGCTCGCTTGACCAGTCGGTCGATCGTGCGGAGAGATTTAGAGAGGTGGAGTCTCTCTCTACATCACTCTCTTTTTCTCTCTACAGTTCTAGTCAACCTCTGTTTGAGGCATGTTACTCTGGCCTCTTGAGCTTTATTTCACTTGTCCTCTAACTACTTTGTTTATTAATCAAAATTCTCTTTGAAGCCTATCAGACCCCTAGCATCTTTAATGTTACTAATGAGACTGCATCCTTAGACACGTAGCCCTATTTGCATGCATCCATGTGGTGTGGGACCTCCTTCTTTTTGTCATTTACTCTGTTTGTCCAGTGCACCAAATGGTGATTAGTTGTCATGGGATGGTAAATCTGATGGTAATGAATTGGAACGGTTCAATGATTGAAATTGGTGTTTTGTCAACATCAAATTCAAATTGGACACTGCGGATGTGTTTGCTTTACCCTTTTTGGGAGAAAATTCACGGGTTTCTCTCCTTAAAAGAATTCGATGAAATTCCATAATCCGCTGTTCTTCTTTGCCCATATAGTACTATATTAGTATAGCTGAATCATTCAGTTGTTAAACCACTTCTGACGTATGTCCCCTATGAAGGATGGTTGGCCATATGTTCCTCCCAGCTCCATCTCCATCACAGTTGTTTGCCCAGTTTTTCTTTGCCTCAGTTTTTAAGTGTGGCGTCTCTATTATTATAGTGGAGCGTCATGTTTGATTATCTCAGAGGGTCCGTGTGTAGGCACTGAGTCTTGATAAAACCTCTGTGAGCGGATTAGAGGTGTATCTTGGGCATTGGAGGCGTGAATCTCATGTGGTTTTGGCATCTTTGAGCGGGTGGCTTCAACGATAGCTGGTTAGCCACCACTAGATATCTCAGAGATATTGATCAACCTGATGCTGGTTCAGAATCGACCTCTCTAGCCCGAAGTCTTTTACAAGAGGAGCGTGAGTCATGAGCCTGAACTCTGGAGATGATATTTGTGCATAATATGTGAGCTGATGCGTGGAAGTAGCTAATATCATCAATCACCTTTGGAGTGTTACAACAATCTGGACGTTGTTGGACTCTATACTATTGATGATGATCGTGACATAAAGTGCAGAGCCTGTGGGATTGTCATACTCATGATCGCTTCAGTGTTGTGAAGTAGATTGACTAGGAAAAGTGCTCTTCCAGACTACCCTTATGATCAGTTGTGTGCTGTGACATGTCTCTTTACCTATGTCAGTCATCTGTGACCATGTTAGTGGTTCAAACATTTTATCATGATTCAGCGTTGTTATATTTTGAACTCTTTAAAAATTGGCGTAACTGGGTTCTGGAGCTTCAGCGGATCTTGACGCCGTAGCGGCGGATATCTGGAATATCTGGCCGATGAATCTCGATGTGAAGGATCATCGCCGCGACTGAAGTATTGCCGGCACGTTGGTAGGATCATCATCTTACATCTTTGCATCATGTCTTTGTGTTAAGTGAAACGTTGATTAAAATCCATCGACAGTATCCCTTCAACCGTTACCTGGTGTTGAAGTATTATAATCTTAGTTTGTTCAGTATACACTGTTGTGGCAGATATCGTTGGAGGTAAAATCTCTCAAATGTCTTCATCGCTCTGTTAATAAGACAGAGATCGTTTTGTCTTATTCCACCGGATCGTGATGAGCGATTGACTCAGGAATCTCATCTCTCCATTGGTGTTGGGATAAAGTCCATATATCAGGCCTACATCTATGAGGCATCGTTTATAGTGCGTACGTTGGGTTAGTGGTTTTCATCTCATGTCTTACTGGGGACTCAGTCACTCTTTGGCAGTGGTGTACTAAACTCCCATTTACGGTGCTGGTTATCTTTATCAGTCATTTGTCCCGATTCTGGTATCGCCATCCGAAACTATACATTCGCATCTCTGAACCGGTGGTTGTCGATATGCCATTGCCTTCGCGGGATTCGTTAATGGTGATCAATCTCAGAGACTCATGTCTTTGTTGCCTCTTGGATCCATCTTGGTGAAATCTCATGGATTTGTGGTGATTACCTGACTCTCTGCGCGTGTTAAGTGGTGGTAGCGATCTTGATGAACTACGACATGAACTCACTCTTATTGAATGGATGGTGTGTGGATTCTTCGTGGCGAGAACATGACTCTTTATGGGTTGCGTCAAAAACATCTAATGGGCCTGATTGTAATACGCGTGTGAAAGCCGCATTGGGGACTATAAGTGGGAGGGTAGTGCCACTGGCTGACTGCGGAGTATCCTCAGTGGTTGATCAGAAGCTTGACTCGCCGGGTTGACTGATGTAAGATCTTTGCGATGTGGAGATCTCGTGACCTGGGTGTTGATGATCTGACTGTATCTGAGGGACTTGAGCTCTTGACTAAATCCTTTCAGACATTCTCAAAGTTGGTGACATCTTGGGGCGAGCACTCAGTGTTAAATCGTTCTGGGCCAAAGCCGGGCTACTTTCATGGAGCTTGGCGTGGTGGATGATCTCTGACAGCAGCAAAGCGATCCTCTCCATTTGAGTGAGTGCTGGTATCTTTTTGTTGGTGGGATTAAGGATCGTATCCACAAAGAATTCACGACCAATGATCGAGCCGGGTTGGAATTATCTGTGCAAGGATCCATGAATCTTCTTTGGCGTGATGATCAGAGGAACATCGTATCTTTGCGTTGCCGTGGCGTGTGTATCTAAAATCGCATCGCCGGATCATCATATTAACATCTTTTTCGTTGATGATCGCGATCGAGATCCATCTGGAGTGGGCTAAAGCTCGCTCTCTCATTCGATCAAACGTTCATCGATCTCGGGCGATGATGTTCTTGATGCCTGTTCAAACGTAAATAATCGTGCGTGAAGGATCTGTCGCTCTTTGCCAAATAGGTGGGGGCTTTATGGTGAGGTGCGATTAATAATACCGCGTCAATAATACGCGTCGGGCCTTGGTTCTGCGTCCAGTAGATATCTATCGCGGGTTCATAAAGTGACGACCGCGATTGTATTCAATCTGATACGCCCTCTGGATGGCACGGTAATCATCGGAAAACATCGCCTCCACTCGCCGTTCTGGGGTGGATCGAGATCTGATACCAAATCGCACCATCAGGTAAACCGCTAATGACGCCGTACGCGTCGCCAATAATGGACTGTTGCGTCGGAAGTGGCGTAATATCACACTGAAACACGGCCCAATCGCGAAGTCGTGATGGCGGCGTTAATCTCTAACTCGCGATGGTGATAGCTCGTTTGTGTTAATATGATCCATTCCGGATGGCGTCAAACTCGTATCCATGATATAGTTCGCGGTGGTGATCCGGATCTAACGCGATCGACCAAATCATCCCGCAATATAATACAAATCTGGAACTCGCGTCTGTAAATATCGGGGGCTTGAACATTCGACCAAACTCGTCCATTGAGATCGTGATGATTGATGGATCGATGCGCGAATCGATCGTCGCGCCATACCGCCAGTGAGATAACATTATATGTATGTGGTGATCGCTAATGGATGGGTGGTGATAATCGTGTTACATCTGTTGACGTCCGTTTTCAGCGACCTGTCGCAGGCCTCAAACCCGTTGCCACGACCTATCGGCTGTACGTGCGTTGAGTTATATTAACACCCACGGGCCAAATCGCGGGATTCTCTCAGAGCCCTGGGTTGAAGAATTCAGCTATAACCTCGCGTGATGGCGTTGAAGTAAGATCTAGACTCCCTGCAGATCCGTGCCTCATGGTGTCGATATGGTGATGGCGATGAAACCTCATCGGTCTGGTAGGCCCTCTGACCAAAGACCTGTTTGTCTTTGCCGGTGTGACACGACCTCTAGTGACTGGTGCCCGACTGCTGTGAAGAGGTGGCTCTGCGCTGCTCTTGTTCAACATCGGATGCAAAGTGCGTTCGCTCTATCTAGCTCAATGATCGGCTGTCCCGACCATCAGGTCCATGTCTTATGAGTTGTAGCACTGGTCGCGGATGGACGGCTGATCCATCTCCGATATCGACTTTGGCGTCGGTGGCCACATAGTCGAACGTGCCAACTGCAGCCTTGAATCGGCTCGTACTCCAGTCTGATCCTTGTCTCGGGTTCAAGGAACTCTCTTGCCTTCGCATCTAGCGAGCGGGAGAACATTGCATGAATAGCCTCGAAAATCATCCCATGACGCAGTCTCCCATCCACGGAAGTAGGTACACTCCCGGATCAGGGACTACCCTGTTGGAATGAGCGGGCTAATCAGAATAGTATCGGAGGTGATCTCCATTGCCGGAGAATCCTCTCGATCAGCGGAATAATGGTCGGCCTGTCGTAGTTCCTCCTCTGTGTGACGTGTGGTGATGTACCTTGAACTCGGCACCTCCGGCCTCTGTTTATGACGTGTAGCGGTGGCTGCTCCTTGTACCATGGCCTCTATGAAGGCCTCTGATCTGGTGTACTGGCGCTTGTGCGGCCTCTATGCTGACCTCGAAGCTTGCCATACCTTCGAATGGCGAAGAGTTATTAAATTCCATGTTCTTATGTTTTTCTGCCATTGAAGGTGCCTTGACCACATACATCATGTATAATTCACCTGATTGTACAATCACACACATGTCTGATCAAGGAAAATGGAAGAAAACAAACAATGCATCTTTTGTGAGTCTAATCCTGTCGGGACACAGTGGCCTCTGAATTGATACCCAGTATGGTCACCTCAGTCTCAGGCACTAAATAGTGCTCAAGCTCAAACTATACTGCAATTTGTGGCGTTCCCACACACATGTGACATGTTAAGCCCATGCCCAAGGCCCTAGATTGTTCATTACCTAAGCTCTGATCTGCGCCCAGCCCCAGCAATTTTGGAGATTAGTTTTTTTTCATACAAGGTTCCAATGTACTTCTCTTTTACATACCAGAATATGAAACTATATTGTTCTAATATATTTTACAAAAATCTTCGAGGCCTGGCAGGCCTCCTTCTTACTCATTCGAGAAATTGCAAAGTCTTCTTATTGTGCACGAAGGGGTCCCACGGGGTGGAGTAAGCTCGATATTAATAATCTCCCTGAGGTTACTCCCCACCTAAGTGCACATGCAATGATTGCATGGCTTGATGTGATGAATTTTCACATGATGTCAATGTGGATCCTCATACCCATGGGTGCTCTTCTCACACCTGCCTGGGCCCGAGTGTGAAATCTGCTGCTTAGTCATTTGTTCCTGATGACCTATCCAAGAACTTTTGTTTCTTTTAAAACTTTTGTAACCACATTGATCACGACATGGTGCCATGTCCATATTAGTGTGTTTATGTTGACCCACAGTTTTTCGGGTTTTCACCGCCTTGAGCGCCGCAGTTCAACATTTACAGACTTGCATCGTAGGAGATCATGTCTAACCGTGAATAAAATTTGGGTCTTCGCACAGAGGATCTTATCTTTATACCCAACCACATATATTCTTCATGGTTTTAAAGCCGTTTGTCATTGGTTTGTCCCGATACCGGAAGTCCGGTCAGTACCGTACAGTTTGACCGCAACACGTTAACCTGACTAACCAGTGCGTCAGCACCATGCACTCCGCCCCATGTCATGCGATGTCCCAATTGCACATCACAAAATCTGCATACGAGTTGCGCCATAATGCACACATATTCATACATATTATCAATAGCCATTATTTAGATTTAGCATACTGTTGAAATCATACAGCATATCAACATGTCATATTACTGCACACTGTGTCAGCTAAACCATGTAGCACATATCGACATATTAATTACAAGGTACGCATGTGTGTATAAACTAAAGTAACACACCACTTAACCAGCACTAACATGCCTGATTGGACAATCCTCCACAGGAACTAGCTGCAATCATGACTCAATGGGCTTTCCAGGTCAAAGACAGCGAGGAGTTCGGACGGGAGTTGTGGGTGCTTAGAAGTTTGGAAGTCCACCTTGACCTAGCCTTGTCTGCACAGGCAGCCTACTCACTTGGCCGGACGGCCATTTCCATCGCTCCAACACCCTGCCCTTCCCAGTGGTCCGTTGGAAGAAAGCTTACTCAATGGGCTTTGCAGGGTTGAAGTACCATCGGAGTTCAAAGCGAAGAAGGAAGTGGCCTTAAGTTGGAGGTCACGTATGTCAGTCTTGACAGGCGGCTGAGCCCGACGAGGCTGCAGAGACGGAGCTCGGTCCTAACACCTCTCCATCCACATCTCTCGGGCATACAAATGGCTTGCACGGCTCAATACCGAAGCTGGGGATACGAACTCATCGGAGTTAAAGCGAAGGAATGCCAATATAGAAGTTGCGGGTCATGCGCTGATCGATCTTGACGAGGCGGTACTGATGAAGCGGCCTTGTTCCTTCTTGACCCCTTGTGCAGCGGCCGCTTTTGGGCGGCCAAACATTTGGGCGACAAACATTCCGCGACAACTGTTTGGCGACCCCTCCTGAATGACCTTGTTCGTCACTTTGTTTCCACGACTATTGGGCGACATTTCCACGTCCTTGTTTGGCGATTATTGGGCGACCGTTCCGTCCCTTTGTTTGGCAGCCTCTTGGATGACCTTTGTTCACGTCCCTTGTTTGTGACCCCTCTTGGGCGTGACCTTGTTGCGTCACTTGTGACAGCCTTGTTGTGACACGCCAGCGTTATTTGTTTGGGTAAAAAAGACCTTGGTCTGAAGGTCAGTGGTGGCTTTAACATCTTAAGTTCATTGATGGGTACAGATTTATCAGAAGGATTCCTTCCAGATTCCTTTTATTTCTGACCCAAAAACCTGCTGGGTCCGGCTAGTTGACCCAGAATTGGCCGTGGTACGACCAGATTTAGCTGCGACATCGATCAAGGTTCTCTTGGTCTGGTCCAAATCGAAATTCAAAGCTAACATCAGATGTTGAATGAGTTATCAGAAGGACCTCATTTCTATCCAATCAGACCAAGTCCGGTTTGTGTATACTACCCTCAATGTAGCTCTATGGTCAAAATACAACTAACACATTCCCAGTAAACCAATAACCACAGCGTAGGTGAAGCAACCAAGGCAGGAGAAAGCCTCTATCTGGAGTTTATCAAAGCGCTCAGTTTCTATCACTGCGAAGCCCTTAGCCGTGGGTTGAACTGCTTCCTCTTGCTCAGCAGAAGCGGAGTCGGTCAGTCGTCGCGGGAGATTTAGAGAAGGTGGAGTCTCTCTCACATCCTCTCTCTTTCTTTAGGATCCAGTCTTTCCTCTATTTAGAAACGCATGTTCCTCCTAGCCTCTTGACACCTTCCTTTCCGTCTCCTAACCCATTTCTTCCGCTTTCGAAATTATCTTGCAAAGCCTATCAGGAGCACTAGCATCCACTAGCATTTTATAAATGCGAGTACCCAGACACGTGCCTATTTGCATGCATCCATCGTGGGACCTCATGCCTTTTGTCATTTTACTCATTTGTCAATTGCCTCGCGATACGTGCAATTCCAACATCTCGAATTGGCAGTAGATGGCGTGGTTTCGAGGGGGCTTCAACCAATTGAAGTGCCCCGTCATCAAGGCGCAGAAAATTCTGGATTTTCTAAGGGAAATTATCATTCTGGCTTTTTGGAAAAAATTCATTTTCGGGTTTTACGAACATCATTTGAGCTCGTAAGTTCATGGTAAGAACTGCCTCTCAGGCCTTCGTCGTGTTTCATTGAATAGGCTGGGCAAGCTGTTAACGGGCTCATAAGCAAGCTCGTTGGGCAGTGACCGGTTGTGACCAGGCCTGTGGCGGCTCGTGTTAAATATGATGAATAGCGAACCTCCTTCACTTAAATGTAGGACACACTTCTCTCGGCTCGACTAAACCGGTTACCTCTTAGCAAATTAATTAATGGGCTTTGTCTTAATTATTAGTTAGTTTGGTGGTCCATTATTAATTTGGTTCTTAATCATGACTTAGATTGTTTTATGAAAACATAAATCGACAATCTCTCCAGCACTTTCGAAAGCAGATGCAGGACATGATCTTATTCGATGTTATTCCCACCCAAAGCGGTCTTGAACTCTAGCTTAATAATGCTTACATAATAAATATTATTTCCTTTGTAAAATATTGATAATTATCACAAGGTTTTCGATCCAATCGGTTCATTCTCCTAACCTCAGTTTGTCTGGATCAAATGCACACTAGTGTGTCTTTCAACATTAGGTACTAAGAAACATAATAAAGAAGATATTTCATATCTTTGTTAAAAATGTCTGTTCTATTAAATAAAAGTATTCTTTTTATTAAATATCCATATTTTAGCTATATTATTATAATATTAGGTTATATATAGAATAATGAAGCTTTTAGGAATATCTATATCATTTTACAGGTCGAAAAATTAGAGAGAGATAGGTTTATAAATGCTATTTTGTATTATTGTATAGAGATGGGGCTTGAATTGAGAGTTTGTGAAATATTTTCTTTCGGTATTATATGAAATTTTTTTTATTTTTCCTAATTGTCATGATATGTTGATACTTGATCTTCTCTGTGTTTTTCAGAATAGTGGAAATATTCTCTCTCATCAGATGGATATAGACGCTATGATTGAACCACATTCACTAAAACCTCGTGTATTTATATATATGATGATTTTTTTATTTTTTTGTGATTTCTTGAATTCATATTATTGTTCGAGAAGCTGCTAGAATGTAGATGGTAATCGAAACTAGTTTGAATATTGAAAAAGAACAAAGATTCTGAAGAGATGAAGTAAAAGGTGGATTGGATAGGGTTGATTGCTCTCTTTATCAAGATGTGATGGAATTTGATCAAGGTAGAGATTGTTAGAATATCTCAAATTTTCTTTAGTATTGTTGTTTTTATAAATGTATTTTGGATAATTCCTTATTTATTTATATTGGCATAATATTAGGTTTACTATAGAATGAGGAAGTTTTAAATATCCACAAATATTTTATCACGAGAAGAAAAGTTATGAGAGATATGAGTTTGTAAAGGCTATTCTATGTGTACAGAGATGTCAAGGCTTGAGAGATTGGGAGTTTTGTGAGATATCTTCTCCGTATTGTGAGCATCCTAGGATTTTATGATTTTTTCCTAATCGTCGCAATACGTTAATACTCAAATCTTGTACTCTGATTTTTAGAATAGTGAAATGTTATCTTTCATCTGTGGATGTAGGCATGATTGACCGAACCACGTTAAAACTCTTGTGCACCTTTATGTTGATTTCTTTAACGTTATTGTTCTTGGATTGATGTCTATTTATGTGAAGTTTGTAGCGTGAGGAGTATCAGACGGGTTTTCTGTTGTTGATTGTAGAAGGGTGATAAATGATGGCATGGATAAAGACCAGTAACAAAATGAGTGGCGACATAGATGTAGAGTCAGAGTGCGTGATGGTAAATTGCCAGTGGGACGAATGACTGTAAGAATGTTAAAAATTGTATACGAAGTAGGAAGTGCAAGATAAGTTGATTTGCAAATAGGAAGATGAAAGGACCAAACTTAAAATGGGAAAGAAAGAAAGAAAAAAAAGTTTTTCTTTGAACATGACCTTATTTTGGAAATATCATTTTGGTCTTTGGAAGAAAGCAAAAATGGACAAGGGAAAGAGAAGAAGAAGAGAAAGAAAGAAAGAAAGAAAGAAAGAAGAAAGAAAGAAGAAAGAGAAGAGGAAGGAAAGGAGGAAGAAAGGAAGGGAGATAAAGAGATCAAGATATATGGTTTCTATGGATTCTAGTATGGAACTTTTGGCAGGGATTGTATGGATTTTTGGTATGAACGAGCAAGATTTTTGTATGGAAACTTGTTTGGGGGTTGAATACCTATTTTTTTGAATCATTTAGGTCGTTTGTTTGGTTTGGTTACAGCGGGACCCTTGATGGAGGAAAAATTTGTATAGAAAATCTTTTGCCGGGTTTGGGGAGATCTTGTCGGTGCAAGCAGTATTTTTGTTTTAATGGCGTCGGCTTCTTATCTAAATTGTAATTTATTCTCTATAAATAGACTTATATGGAAATCTTCTTGAAATAAGTGTATTTGAACTCCATTAAGTAGAAAAGTCGTCAAAGTGATACTCTGTTTTGGGTCAATCGATCTGGGTTTGAGTTCCACGAGTTTTTATTATTAGGCGTAAGTTGAGTTTCATTCGTCCAAATTAATTCAAATTCAGAGCAGAAACTATGCTTGGAACATTCACAAAATAAGTATCCAGAATTTGGACTGCAGTGAATTTTGAAAAATCGTCAATGTAAGGGAACAATTCGGTCCCTAAATATTTAACAGTCCATTGAGCTGAATTAGGTTGGCCCAAATCCTGTAATTACTTTGGTCCAAATAGAGGTTATTCAAATTTCTACTCTAGGCTGGTATGGGAATACCATCAAGAAAGTATGGTCAAATTATGTCTTTAATGTTTCCCAGAAAATTTTCAAATAGGACACAATTCTAGGTGCAATTTCACAGAAGTCTAGAGACGATTCCTTAGACCATAAAGAAAATTAAAGTCCAAATTACATGATATTTGAACCATAGAGCTTGGGACATGGGGTATATTGAGTTACAGTTTTTATAAGGTCAAAATTGTGGTCTATGGAGTTTGCCTCCCGGTGTTCGACGGGAGTGGTTGTGAATTTAATAAAAGCTATCTCATCTTATTGTTATATATGAAATAATGCGTAGTAAGTTATGTATAACATGTTATGAAAGTTAAAAGCACAGTATAATTTTATTATATGAAAAAGTCTGATTAAATGTTTATAAGAGATTGTTGATAATGATATCTCACTTAAGTATACGCTGATATCGATAGTTATTCCCTTGATGATATTATATGAGATATCTTTTCTAGTACTGAAAGATTGTTAAAGAAACATAATAAAGCGGTGCCTCCTTATATGGCCAGGATTGTAGTTGGGTAGATAGGCGTAACCTTAGGGATATAGTTGTTTGCGACATACGGTTACATATATCGAGGCCGTTTGGGTCGATGACATAGATCCCTTTGGACCATTATAATTGGCCTCGTTTGGTGTCTGGATAGAAATGTCTCCGTGCAGTGATAGTACCTTCATCGGTTTTCAGTGTATCCACTTCTAAGGTGTTGTTTGTAGGCATAAACATAAGATAAATGACAAGAATATGTAAATGGCATGACATGATGAAGCATGTCATTCTTCATATGATGATACGTAAGCCGAGTGATAATCTGAGAACAAAAAGCATTAAAATGAAGATGATATGGAATGAAACATGATAAGACGAATGAGTATGATATATGTAGAAGCATATCTATAAATATTATATTCAAAAGCTTGAACTAAGCATATTGTATATGTAAATGAATGTTAAAGTTATATACAGTTGTTTAAAGTGTTATGACTTTGATTAGAGGTCGTCTATATGTATTTATTTCCACTAAGCTATAAGCTTAGCATAGGTGTTTCATCTGTGTAGTATAGAAGAGGAAACGGAAGGGCAGGCCCGATCATGTGATTAAGTCAAACCACGTCACTAGGTACTTGCCCGGAAGACCATTTGGTTTAATGTATATGTATTTTTGTTTCTTTTGTAAGCAATGTATATATTGTAAATGTTGAATACTTCTATATATGGAGCTTATATATATTTTGTAATCCGCTGCTACAGAATATATTACAAGTTAAATGTTTAACATTATAGAAATGAATAAGCTTAAAGTGTAAACAGGAAAATAAATAAAAATGACACCTCGCTTGACAGGGTCTTAGGGTTGGAAATCAGGTTTAGTGGTATTGGGAGGCACAGATTTAGGCGACTCTCGAATAGAGTATATGATAGAAAAACATGTGTTTAGTAATGTATTTATGTGATGTGGATGTCCATATGTTTTTTTGTATAGATGGATCGATCCTCCAAATCCGGCTGAAGAAGGCTGCTAGTGTTAACCCGATTAGGGGGTTTGCATGCTTGGATCCTTACGAATCGTCGAGAAGTAAGGGAGAGTGATACCTAGTGAACCAAATGAAACTCTTGGGATATCCGGGACATGGCTCTCGGGTGTTGGAGAGATTGGGAAACTCCCAAGCCCAGATAGATATGGTAAGAAGGCGTAGAAGGCGAGAAATTCCATGGGTCGAACATGGAAGAGTCGATAAAAATTTGGTCACAGTTGGAAAGGCGCAAAAAACGATAGAGGAGGTGAGGTGCCCTCTGATCAAAAAGTGACATGTGCGATTTCTCTATTGCAAGGCGTTGATTGATTGGTGGAAGTTAGTGTTAAAATTAGAAACCCAAATCCATACCTTGGGAGTTTTGATCCGAGTTCGGGGTTAAATATGTATCGATATGCAGGGGAGACCCAGTGGGCAGTTCCTAGATAAAGCGAACTTATCGGTGGCGGAATATGAGAAAGGAATTCAACCAATCTTAGCAAATGCGCACTTGAATAAGTCCTCAGAGACATTTCGGTGTAAGGCGGTTTGAGGATGGGCTAAATGAGTCCAGCAAAGATCTCTGGCGGCTTGTGACGGTACTCAGAAATAGTAAATTTCTATGCTCCCGATTGGTTGGCCAGCGATGAAAGTGGAGAAATGCGAAATGACGATGAGAGATTTCGAAAGCTTTAGAGGAGCTTCTTCCTCATGGATAGCAATTTAGAAAGTCCCGAAGCTAAGTCGGTATAGGGTTCGGCTCTGAGGTAGAAGACGGAAGTGCAGTGGTACCTAGTTACGCCCACGAGGCGACATTTGAATGTGAATTATTGTGAGAGGATGTTTCAAATGTGGAAGCACTTCAACCTTGATAATTGTCCCAGAGTTAGGGGATAATAGGAGTTTGCAAGGTAGTGGCAAAGGGAGATCTATTGCACCACCTTCTACTCGGGATCGAGGTAGGGGTCGAGATGGCTCGATTGAGCATAGGGGACGTGGAGGTACAGTGTCAAAGACAGTGGATCGTCCTATGCCTACAGTCCCAGCACAAGCTTATGCTATGAAGGCTCGTGAGGATCAGGATGCTCTTGAAGTGATTGCTAGTATTTTCTCTCTTTATGATATTGAGATGCATGCTTTGATAGACCCTAGCTTTACTCATTCGGCCTTCTCTGTCTTTTGAACATGTGTTTGATAGAATGCCATCAGTGAGAGCCCCGATTACCATATGATATGTATTCTTAGTCCCTGGGGCATAGTCGCCGTCGGCCAAGTGTATAGGCGTCACCTAATGATTCGTGATAGAGTTTTACGTTGATCCCTTGCTTTGCCATTTCATGAGTTTGTTGATTTAATTTTGGGAATGGATTGGTTATCGAACGCCATTTATAGTTGATTGTGATAAGAAAAGCAGTGAGGCTTAAATGTTGACTGTCCAAGGCTGCTTGAGTACATAGTATCGATACAGGCCGTGTCGAATGTAATTTGGTTATCTGGCTTAGGCGATTGTTGAGGAAGGTTGTGAAGCCTTTTGGCTTTGGTGCTTGACTTTAAAGAAGGTCGAAATAAATTGGAAAATATTAGTTGTGAAGATTTTCAGGATGTGTTCCACGAAGAGTTACACAGTATTCCACAGCAAGAGAAGTGGATTTATACAGTAAGATTTTAGGGAGCAGGCTCTATAGGCACCATCTGAATGGCTCAATGAGTTGAAAGAAATTTAAAGATTCAAGCTTCTGAAAGCTACGGATAAAGGGTTTTATTCGGCCTAGTGTTTCTCCGTGAGATTTTTTTATTTTGTTCGGTGAAAGAAGATGCTTTTACTGGATGTCACGTGTTATCGACGAATCAATAAGGTGACAGTGAAAAACAAATACACATTGTCAAGAATTGAAGATCTCTTTGATCGGTTAAAAGGAGGCGGGTGTCTTCTCAGATAGACTGCATTCGAGGGTACTATCGGTAAGAGTAAAAGATGTCGATGTCTTAGAAAGCCTGACAGTGAACTACGTGGCCGTATGATTCTTGGTAATGCCATTTGGAGTTGACTAATGCATTGGCGGCCATTAATGGATTTGATGAATAGAGTGTTTCGACCTATGATCAGGTTGTCGTGGTCTTTATTGATGATATATTGGTGTATTTCAGTGGCGGGACATGATGACTTGTTGAAAATAGTTCCTGAACTTTGAGGAGAGAAAGTTGTATGCTAAGCTTAGAAAATGTGATTTTTGAAGCAAAGGAAGTTTCATTCCTAGGCTTGTGTGTGTCTATAGGGTATAAGAGTTGACCACACTTTAAGATTATGTTTGTAATTGAATTGGAAGCATAAAAATTAGAAGTATAGAAGTTTCTTGGGCCTAGCGGAATATTATAGAAGATTTGTGAAGGGATTCTCTGTCATAACTTCTCCACTCACTAAATTACTCAAGAAAGGAGTAAAGGTTGAGTGGTCATATAAATGTTAGAATAGTTTTGAATAGTTGAAAGAAATCTACAGGTTTAGACACCAGGTATGGCGTGTTTACTTCTGGGAAAGAGTACCTTATCGTGATCATGGCATTGGTTTGGGATGTTGTGTTGTCTGAGATGGGAAAGTAAACAGCATGCTCAGGGGCGGGTTGAAGCCGTATAGACAGTATCCCTCTATGACTGGGGTTGACTGAGTAAATTGTTTGTGCAGTGGCGACACTATTTATATGGGGGAAAATGTAGAATTTACACAGATCATAAGAGTCTCAAGTATTTGTTGACTCAGAAAGAATTAAATTTGAGATATCGGAGGTGGTTAGAGTTATTCAAAGATTGCCATGTATAATTTGGCTGCCAGGAAAGCTAATGTGGTAGCGGAATGTAAGTAGAAGAAGTAAGTAGCGGCTTTGTCACTTGACACAGTGAATGAGCTGAGATGTTATCGTAACAGTTAAGCGACACATGTTAAAGCAAATGATTATAGATGCTCTGGAAAAATGATAAAGAGATGCAAGGTACGGATGGTCGAGAGATGGTGATAAAGGTGGTTTGATGAAGAAGAGAAGTTTGTATTTCGGGACGGACTATGTGTGCGAATGATAAGAAGCTTTCGAGAAAAAGTTATTTGAAACCATAATACGGTATTTACCATGCATCTAGAGGTAATAAGATGTGCGAGTTTGAAATAGCATTATTGGTGGAAAGGAATGAAAAGAGATGTGGCCAGTCGTGTAAGTGTGACGTGTTAATGAGTTAAATTTGGAACACCAGTTTCTACAGTGCAATTAGATCCTTCCAATTCCTCGATAGAGTGGATAACATTATCATGGATTTTGTGTGGGGTTTTCCTCGTACAGCAAAAACATGACTCTGTTTAGTAATTGTTGATAAGCTCACAAAGAAGTCGACCCCATTTTATACCCGGTGGAGTTGTTATATGGATATTGGCGGAGTTATATGTGGATGAGATTGTGCGATTACATAGTGCTTGGTTTTATTATCGGATGAGATCACTTTGATTTACCCTGCAGTGAGGTCACGGAAGGAACTATAGGTGACCTTAAGTCTGAGGCTGAATTTTAGTCTGACATTTCATCCCGCGAGACATATGGGCAGTTCGAGAAGTTGATTGAGAGTGCTGGAAGATATGCTTCGAGGATGTATTGGAATTCAGCTGGGTTGAGATAGGTATATTCCATAGATAGAATTTACTATAACAACGGTTATCGATCAAGCATTGGCATGACACCATATGAGGCTTTGTATGGCTAGGAGATGTAGAACTCTGTGTTGGACAGTCAAATGATCATAGAAGTGATTGGTCGGGACGTAGTAAAGATACGAAGCAAAGTTCGAGTTATTCGATAAAGGTTAAAGAACGATGATCAGACAAAGTCATAAAAGTAGGTTGAAAAGGAAGGACATTGAATATAAAGTGGGTGATAAAGTGTTCTTAAAAGGTATCTCATGGAGGAAAGTGCTTGAGATTTGGGAAGAAAGGGAAGGTGAGTGGGAGTTCATTGGCCGTATGAAGTTTGGAGAGAATCGGACTGATAGGCGTCGGTTGGCGCCCTCGAGAGTTAACGAGGTTACGTGATGTATTATGTGTCTATGCTTGAAATACCGTTATGATGAGTTGGCGCCTGCGTCTGAGAGATACAAGTATAAGAGGATTGGTCATATGATGAGGAGCGAGGCAATTTGGCTCGAGAGGGTGAAAACAGTTCTTGGAACAAGCCAGTACCATTAGTGAAAGTGCTGCGGTAACACCATGGCGGAGAAAAGAAGCTACTTAGAGACCAAAAGCTTAGTATGAGAGACAAATTATCGCTACTCTTTGAATTAGGTATGAATTTCGAGGACGAAATTCTTTTAAGGGGGGGAGAGTTGTAACATCCTAAATTATACCATGACAGTTTTATAACATGTTTTGAGTATAATAAAAGTAAATGTATATTTTTTTGGGAATAAAATAATGCTAAAAATAAAATAAGCAAAACCCGAAAGTAATACAAAGTCAAGGGTAAATTGGTAAATTAGCAATTAAGGACTAAATGACAGAATAAAGATTATGCCCAGAAGTAGAGGAAATTGAATAAGTTGATTTACAAATTGTACTCTGATTTTTAGAATAGTGAAATATTATCTCTCATCTGTGGATGTAGGCATGATTGGTCGAACCACGTTAAAACTCTCATGCACCTTTATGTTGATTTCTTTAACGTTGTGTTCTTGAATTGATATTCTCTTGTATCAAAGTTGTAACACCCAAAATTATACCCTGACAGTTTTATAACATGTTTTGAGTATAATAAATGTAAATGTATATTTTTTTTCGAAATAAAATAATGCTAAAAATAAAATAAGCAAAACCCGGAAGTAATACAAAAGTCGGAGTAAATTGGTAGAGTACGATTAAAGACCCAAATGACATAAGAATAAAAGATTGTATGCCAAAGTAGGAAATTGAATAGTTAGGTTGCAAATAGAGAGGAAAGATGAAGGACGAATAACAAAAATGGGAAAATAAAGAAAAAAAAATGAGTTTTTACTTAAACAGCCTTATTTTGGAAATAAAAATCTACATTTTGGTCTTTGGAAGAGGCAAAAGGATAAAGGGAGAAGAGAAGAGAAGGAGAACAAGAACAAGAACAAGAGAAGAGAAGAAGGAAGAAGGAAGAAGGAAGGAGACAAGAGATCAAAGGTATGGATTTGTATGGTTTTCTATGAATTCTAGTATGGAACTTTTGTAGGGATTTTGTATGGATTTTTGGTATGAATTTTTGTATGGATACTTGTTTGGGGGTTTGTAATACCTTTTTTTTTTTTTTGTAGAATCCTTGTTTAGAATGGTTGTTTGGTTTGGTTGTGGTCCTCATTGAAGGAAAAATTTTTATAGAGAAAATGTTGAGTTTTAGAGGGGAGATGTTGTCAGTTTTTTAGCTTCATGTTTCATTTAGTATAACTTGGTCATCCTTATCAAATTAGTGATTGAATTTTTTGAGTAAACTAAATTTCTAGAAGAACAAATCTTCTTAAAATAAGTGTATGGGAATTTGGACTTTGATTGAACCAGAGAAAATTGATCAAAATTGATGCTTTGTTTTTTGGTCGGTCGATATAGTTTTGAGTTTGAGCAGTTTTGTAATTATTTAGTATAAGTTAAGTTTCAACTCATCCAGGTGGTGATTCAAATTTCTGAGTATTAGACTTTTGGGAAACAGTATTAAATAAGTATCTCAAATTTCTTAGTTTATTGGACTGAAATTCGTAGTAAGGGAAGCGATTTGGTCCACTGAAATACTTGTTTCAAAGCAGTCCGCTTGAATTGGAGTAATTAGATTGTTTAAATCGTAACTTGAGTTATGCGAAATTGAATGAGGTGATTGAGTTTCTATTCAAATAGACATGCAGGAGGCCAATTTTCATCAAGAAAGTATGGTCAAATTATGTCTTTAATGTTCCAAGAAAATTTTCAAATATAGGACACAATTCTATATTCTTTTCCTCGAAATTGTCTAGGAGCAGTTCGGAATGTTTAAACCATATATCCTAAATTAAAAGTCCAAATGACATGATATTTGAACCATAAGAAACTTAAGACATAGAGGTATATTGAGTTACCCGTTTACAGGGTCAAAATTGTAGTCTAAAATGGAATTGAGAGCTGCCTCGAATTGTTCAGGCATAATTGGTTATAGAAATTGAATTTGTATAAAGACTATATAAATGTATTGATATATGAAATAATGCATCATAGTAAGTTAATCATGATAACATGTGTTATGAAAGCTAAAGAAAATACACGTATAATTTTATTATATGAAAAGAAATACACAGTTAAATGTTTATAAGAGATTGATAATGAATTATCATAAATATACATGATATCGATGAATTATTCGCGATATTATGAGATATCTTTTTTAATACGAAATATTGATGAGAAAACATAATAAAGCGGTGCCTCCTTATGGCCAAGGGTAGTTGGATAGATAGGCATGCACATAGGGATATAGTTCTTCCTGACATCTGATTTACGGATATCAGGCGTTTGGGTCGATAACTTAGATCTCGTTTGGATCATTATAGTGGCCATGTTTGGGTATCACGGATAAGATCAACGTCTGCGCTAGTGATGATGCGTGATCACGTGGGTTTTTAAAATATCCGCCACAAGGTATTTGCGGGCGCCAAACATAGATAAATAAGCGAGGATCTGTGACGACGACGACGCGATATGGGACTTATGGCATTTGCTGTAGCGATGATCATCAGCAGTGATAAATCAAAGACAAGCGTAAATGAAGAGATGATATCTGGAATGAAGTATGATGGGCGATGGTATGATATATAAAAACATATCTATAAGTGATATGTTGAAAACATGAATAACATGTATATGTAAATGAATGTTAAGTTATTATCTCAGTTAATTTAGTGGTAGGCTTTGATTAAATTAAATATATGTATTTATTCCGCTAAAATTCACTGTAGACTATGCGGGTGTTCGTTAAATTGTAGTCTGAGAAGAGGAAGCCATGGGGTGAGGATGAGTCATTGTGATCGAAGTCGACATCTATATAGGTACCCATTTGGAAGACCATTTGATTACAATGTATATGTATTTACTTTTGTTTCTTTTTGTAAGCGATGTATATGTTAGTAAATAATTGGAACACTTCCATAAATGGAGCTTGTATATATTTTATGTCCATTGCTATAGAATATATTGAGTTAAATGTTGCTTTGATATATGAATGAACAAGCTTAAAGTGTATGTAGGGGAAAAAAATAAAATGACACCTAAACGACAGGAGTCTTGCGAGGTTGGGGCGTCCACAAAAAGCTTATGCGATTCCTGCTTTTATCTCATCGTAACACCACCCAAGTATGCTATAATGGTTTATTCTGATTTAGATTATATTAAAAATTCAGAATTGTATTTTTCGAAAATATAAGTGCTTAAGGTAAAATGGTAATTTGCAAATTAAGGACTTAAGAGACATAAGTTAAAAAGATTATATGCTATTGTAGGAATTGTGATAAATTGATTTGCAAATTGAATAAATAAAAAGGACTAAGATGCAAAAGGAAAAATTGGGCCAAATCCCATAAGCCAAACATGGCCTTCTAAGATAGGGAAAAATATCTAATTTTGGTGTTTGGAGAGCAAGGGCTACGATTGAGGGAGAAGAGCCATTTTGGTGATTTATCTCCATCTTTTGGAGATCCATCCTTGTACAAGTAAAAAGAAAGGAAGCTTGGTTGGGAAGTTCAAGAAATCTAGGTTTGGAATTCTCATATTTGTTAGCTAGGAAATTATCTTAACTCTTTCTTTGGTGATGTTTGTGTTAGGAAAACCCTAACTCATTATAAAGGTGGTGTTGGTTGGTTTAAGTCGGTTTTTATGTTTTATTTTTGAATGGATTTTGTTTTGGAAGGAGATTTTCCGGTGAAAGAGGCGAAATCCTAATTTCTATACAAGCCGATCTCGTTTAAACAGAGTGAACGGCTCAAAATTATTGATTTGCCTGCCTCGGCGAAGGCCACTTCGCTAAATTTGGGTCCCCTTCACCCCAGGCGAACCTGCAATCCTATTTTTATTCATGTCTTTTGTTAATTCTAAAAATCATCAATTAGATTAATGTAAGATCCTAACAAGTGAATGAAATGGTCCGTATCTGTATACAAGTATATGTAAAATGTTCTAGGTAGACTTTGTTTTCTTGCCCCTTATTTAAGTGTGTTATCCAAGTACAAGAATGTGAGTAAGAAAAATATAATGCTCTGAAACACATATAATTGTAATAATAATACACTTAAGATCCAGATAGTGAATGAATCTTTTGTTTAGTGCTTAGACGCTCTACGTTTGAATTAGCCGGCACTCTACGTTTAATTAAGCCGGCGCTCTCTAGTGAATGCGATGACACTCTTGTTAGTCTTTATGACACTCTGCGGTGTGCTCGACACCTCGTAAATTAGGCGACACATCTTTGATAGCCGACACCTACGGTCGATGTGTACCATACCTTTAGGTACTTATTGTCTTTGTGTCCCTCTCTGCATTTAATCTTCTAGGTCTATATAGAGTAAACATTTATATGATAAAATTTGAATAATATGACATATAAAATAATTATAAAAAATCACAGTATTAGTTACGGTATGTGAAATTGTACCTACGAATTTTTCCCTTTATGCAAAATTTACGTATGTACTCCTGAGGAAGATTGAGTATTTTGATATATGAATTATGTTATATGTATATTGTAATTGTGGACCATTGCTTGTGGTCATATATATTTATATGTTTAAAACAGTATAAGGCAGCGGAGTGTTCGTAGGGTAGGTATTGAAGAGGTCGTTAAGAAGACATCGCATTCACGAACTGACCACGACATTAGAAGTCGTTTTGATATAGGTTTTTTATCTTATTTTTGAAATGTAAATGTAAAATTTTGTAATAGTGGAATTTTGTAAGTACAAGTAAATGGGACTCCAATATATGTAAAGGACAATTTAAACACCACTATGGTGGTAGCTTTACAAGTTTTAATCTGTTATGATATCATGTTTTTGAATTGGGCCCATCAATGTAGGAAAATCAGGTTAAGAAGTCTCATTCCCATGTGGCGTCCCTAAATCCACCTATGACGGGAGATGGAAACGTTACAAAATTCATTTTTATATATCTATCGCTACAGTAGTCAGTGTCATTATCCCCAAATCATCAAGGTATTGGTCTTTAAAAGGAGACATTAATGACTCAGAGAATGATAATTACTTAACTACATGTTTATAATATACTCATGATTAAGAAAACCACTTAAGCTAACTATTTTTGAGGATTTAGTTCATTTTATAGAATATTACATTTAATTAAATCTCTTGACCTCTACATTATGGAGTACCTGACATAACTCCTTTATGTGTCTGATAGCAAGGCATGTTATTTCATAGAATATTACGATCCCCAAATAAACTCTTTCCGACTTTATTTTATCAAACTGTGTGAGACAATTAAATTAATTATGAGAACTATATTTATCAATATTTCTATGGACGTATCAGCATGATCATATATTTAACATAATTAATCCGGACCTTATCGTAAAAATAGCATGTATAGAATTTGAAATTTATACCATCGAGAAAATGAAATTATTTAAATGTATCTAAAGCATAAATGTAGTCAACTCCCACTTACTCTAAAGTAAGCATAGGAAAATCCTATGACCCATACAATTTACATGTTTCTCAAACACACGCTCGAAAAAAGTCTTAGTAAAAGGTGCCGCTAAAGTTCATCGTATCTGATTTTCTTTAGAATTAGGTGTTCCCCTTAGAAGTAGGTCGAGTATAAGCAGTATTAGGACTCCCAGCTAGAATACACCCCGACATATAATCCTCTCGTTCTCTTTAGATACTTGAGTATATATTTTCCTACGAGTCGATGTTCTTATTCTGTGATGCGGTTGTATCGGCTACGATTCCTTTGCATAGCCAAATATCTTACCCATTTGCATAACATGGCATACATGGGACACCTCACATTTGAACTTATGAGTTTCTCTCTCATGAGTTCTTTCTCTTCAAGAGTTTTATTAAATTGTCCCTTATAAAGATGAATTCCATATCTAAAGGGTAGAAATCCCTTCTTGGAATTCTCCATGTCAAAACTAGCCACTAGGAAGCTTGGGACAGAGATAACACCTTATTCTTCCAGTCCTATAAAAGTTTGATTCCTAGAATATAGTTAGCTTCACCCAAGTCCTTCATATCAAAATGTTATTTGGTGACCCGCTAGTCGACAACACCTTCCACATTTATCCTCCAATTGTGGGGATCTATATCCCATGTAAGAAATAAGTTGGAAATTTCTTATTGTACCTTGAATCTTTTATGCACACATGGTTTACCAAGGCTCTTTTTCTTGTAAATCAACTTGCTTCTAATGTTTACCCATCGAGAAGCTTCTACAAGAGACCATACTGAGTTTGAACCCATAGATTCCATCTCATGGTCCATTTCCCTTTTCCACTCTTGTACATCAACATCCTCCAATGCTTCTTCGTATGTGGTGACTTGATACATCTTTTCTAATAAGGCATGCCTTGCAAGTTTATGTATTGTCCTCTCAGTACAAGTTTGTTGCATTGGTTGTTGAACATGTACAAGACGATTCAAGTTTTGTGGTTCAGGTGGATTTCCAATCTCTTCATTATTTTGTTGTTCTTGAGTTTCTTGAACTTGGTCTTGAGTTGTTTCTTGTGTTTGTTCACTTTCGAGTACATGTTGTACATATTCCCTTGTTAAAACTTCAATATGAAACATGAGTGGAAAATTAGGAGTTTCTTATGGGTCTCGAACCGAGTCAAGCTCTTCAAGAACCACTTTGCTCCTAGGTTTAAAAATTTTCATATAATCTTCTTCTAAGAAAGTGGCATGAGTGCTCACTATTACCTTCTTTTCCTTTTGATTATAAAATATTCCACCTCTCATTCCCTTAAGATAGTTAATAAACATACACATTTTTGTATGAGATTCCAAATTTTGTGATTTATGTGCTAAGACATGTGTCGAGGCACCCCAAATTCGAATATGGTTAAAAATGGGTTTACGCCCTTTCCATAACTTTGTGGGTTGTCTTTGAAACGTATTTAGATGGAACCAAGCTTAGTATTTAAATAGTTGTTTCTAATGCATATCCCATGAACGATGATGAGTAATTGGGCATCGACCTTACCATATCTAAAAGGGTTATATCTCTCATTTCAGAGACTCCATTTTGTTAGGGCATTCCAGGCGATTATAATTGAGAAATTATCCCTTCTTTAGCCAAGTAAGACTTGAACTCTCCAAATAGGTATTCATTGCCTTAATCAGACCGAAGCTGCTTAATATGGACACCTAATTACTTTTTTGCCTTGGCCTTATGTTCTTGAAACTTTTCAAAAGCTAAAGACTTATGGTGCATTAAGTAAACATATCCATATCTCGAGTAGTCATCGATAATGTAAAACTCGAGAAAAATGCAATTTTTCTGAAAAATGGCAAAATTGTAATTTACCTCTATAGTACAAGTTGAAAACCTGAAATTTTCTAGATTTCGGATGACGAAACGGACTTCGCCGGTAGAATCATCTCACGAATCTAGCTCTTGAGTCGAATTCGTTTGGATTTAGGGACGGTGAAATTCGCGTATTTCGAGGGCACGTGTCAGATGACCTGTGGGTGGTCTTACGTGGTATGACCATGTGGATGCCACATCAGAGAAGCTTTGAGGAGGGCACATGGCATGAGGCCATGGTGTAGCCGTATACTGACCCTAGGTGCATATGTCCATGTGACACATGACACATGGATGGGTCGAATGTGAGGAAGGAGTAGGAGGAGAGTTTATACTGTATTGGGATCGAACCGAGGAAGAGATTATGGGAGAAAAACAATTCGGTGGAAGAAACAAAAGGAAAAGAAGGAGAAAAGGAGAAAAAGGAAAAGAAAAGAAAAGAAAGGAGAAAAAAAGAAAGGAAAGGAGAAAAAGAAAGAAAATGAAGAAAGGAAAGGAGAAAAAAGAAAGAAAATGAAGAAAGGAAAGCAAAAGAGGAAAAACAAAAGAGGTAGGGTTTTCTTATACATTGTTTCCCTCTTGTCTAAAAATTCGTAAATGGCGTGTAGTTCATTTCAACCATGGGGATTTGAGTTTTCGGACGTTAGGGCCCATTTTTTAGACGATTTTAGTAGGGTTGAGAAGCTAGCTTCGTAAATTTGAATTATAGCCATTAATAAGTAGTTTAAAATTTGTTAAAAATAAATAAAACAAAAATGAAATTCTGAACCGAGTTCAAATTATTTCAAAAGTAGGAGTATGGCTGGGATGACTGGTTGTGTGGACTAATTTGTGTGTTATTCTTGGAAATTTTATATCTTTGATATATTGGTATTATATATTGGCATAAATGAATCTCAAGTATGTTTCGATATAATTGCTCAGTAGTACTTGACACAAAAGTACGAGTTATAAATTATTTCATGTATTATTAATTCTCCCGTATAATGAAATAACATGCGAGTGGCATTTGCTTTGCATATGCACGGGAAACATCACATTTGTAAGGTGTGTGAGTGCTGGTTAGTAATCAAACATTCACGTTTGGTGTTTGATTGCGGTGGAAGCGATCGTAGGACAACGTCCAGCGGAGTCATCTGGTTGCATGAAGCGAAAAAGAAATATCGCAGGGTATGTGAGGAAGGAATAGATCCTCCCCCTCGGAATTTGAAAAACCCGGCAATTATAGTGAGACATAGTCCCGTGGTGGCTTTAGTAAAAGTGTGCGGGTTTAGCGGGCTCGCGGTGAGAACGCCTTAATCAGCTATCCTGAAAAGACTATAGATTTTGAATAAAATAATCATTGTGATATATCATCAAAAAAGATTTTTGGTTTATAAGCAAATGAAATTGGTTTTGAAAATGATGCGTTGGATGTCGTCAGATGATGATTTTCACACTTAACATAAGCATGTGTGAGGAAGTCGGTGAGGACTCGGGACATGGGGGCGTGATGAATTTCATCTCACATTTAAATGGCATCTTAGAGTTAATGTAGAATTATTGTGTCTTCATTGGAATGTTGATGTGTGTATTATTGTGTGAACATGGCATTGTATGTGCACTTAGGTAGGGAGTACCCTTATAGGAGTTATCCTTATTTGGCATTGTTCGCTGGTCGTGGGACCACTTTAGGTCACGGGGTCTACGCGATAGGCGACGACACTTTCAGACGAGGCGTGATTACGAAGAATCTTGGAGCATGTGGCCTTGATAAATCTTGTGGGATGGCGGGGTGACTAGTTCTAGAATGTATTTTTGTGTAAAAGAATTGTAATTAAATTCTTTTAGACTATTGCCAATATAGTCGGGTATGTAATAATAGTAAGAGGGTCATGATCAGACTCTTACGAACTGTATTTAAGTGTATTCTTATCATATTTTCATCTTAAATAGCAGACAGAGCAGTCGCGATGAAGGGACGGATCAGTGTCTGGGTAACTTCGGTGTCACGAGTAAGTGGTACGATCGGTACAGACTTAGGTGCCTGATGACTGGGTAGAAATTCCGCAGGTTGATGGTTAGTCAATGGGACTCCCGGGTTTTGGGGCGTCACAGATAAAGGTGATGAAATACATACCTGCCTTTAGCTTGAAGGCTTATTGGTCAACACACATCAGCGTGTACTAGTCCCAATTACTTAGTAGCACGATTTCCTTTGTCCGTGAAGGGCCTTTTTGTCATTTTACTTTCCAAACATGATTCACATAAGGGTATAGGTTCAAAGATCAAGGAATTTAAAATTCCACTTTTAACTAAACCGTGAATTCTATTAGGATTAATATGACCTAATACTAAGAGCCATAAATAGGTTTCATTTGAAACCTTCCTTTTCTTATATAAGGGAAGTTGCTCATTATTAATATGTTCAATGGCATTAATACTATAAGAAAAAAGAGTTAAGAAATACAGACTATTCATCAATTTTTAAGAGCAAATAAAAGTATTATTACTTTTTATTGAAACTGAGAAATTAGCATGCATTGTTAAACCATGTTCAACTAAACAACTAACATAAATTAAAATCCTCTTAAAATCCAGAACAAATAAACATTTTCATAAACGTAAAGTTTTAAAAAACACAACTCCACTAGTCCTACTACCATTACAGAAACATAATCTTCATTTCCCAATTTCATTTTTCTTTGTCCTTTACTGAGTAAGCTGCTTTGTTTGATCCACTACAAAGAGTAAAAAATGTGGTTAGTGGCTCCTGAATCAATGATCCATTTATCATTGTAATTCTCCACTAAACAAGCCTCGGCCGACATTTGGACTAGCTACACAGTACAATCTCTTACACCAGCCACACCACAGACACGCCGAGCTTCAATCTTTCTAACTATCATTAGTTTGTTAATTAGTCTGTTTCTATTATATATACTTTCTGCTAGGTTCAGAGACTCAGCCTGATAAGCACTTCCTTGCTTCACTAGAGACCCTTCATCACTTTCAAGCTCGTGCATCAAATCAACATGAGTAAGCTTCAGTTTGTTCATGTTATAGTTCATTTTGAATTGACTGAAGCTATCTGAAAGAGATTCCAAGATCAACCTTCATCTCTGCTTATTTAATTTTATTAAGTTTGTTAAAATGAATCCACTGATATTGAAATTTGATTAATTATACTTACAAGGTATAGATAATTTATATTTTCTCTATAATAGAAAATTGTTATTCGTTATTTTATTTAGGAGAAGCTACCCCACTTATCACTTGACAGCAAACAGATAATAGATTTGTTTTTGTCTTTTTATATTGATTTTTTTTCATTAAGGCTATAAATTATGCTTTTCATTATTTCATTCAAAATAATTTCATAATGCATATAAGTTTTTTTAATACATAATAAGATATGAGATATTTGATATTTTGATATCTTTTTCTTCATTCATTATATAAATGATAATTGTCAAATCAATCTAATTCTTTCATGATGGGAAGTAATTGTAATCAATACTCATCAAATTCATGCCTCATGTATTTAACCTTTGATGAGTAGTATTTTATTACTAATAAATTCTTTAGTCTTTTTTTTTGATGAATTAAAATGGAATTTAATCACATTTTCATATTTTTTAAATAATCTATTTTTTCATAAATAGTTTTAAATTAATTTGATTGGAGTGTTAATTTCTATGTTTTTTTAAAAAAAAAATAATTTTATTGATTCAAATTAGCAATACATACATAAAGGCTCTGTAAATCGAATTATTTAAAAATAATAAAGGATAAAAGCAACGTCGAGTTAATAACGTAATGAATTGAACAGGGATTCTGCGTTTGATATTACGTAGTGATTAGAATAAGCTATGACTTAGAGTTTGCGGCGTATTGTATTCGTGATTTATTTGTATCTAGTTAATAAACTTTGCTCATTAAAATCCCCCACATAAATAAATGCAAGAAGACAACGAAAAACAAAACGTTATATCGAAACGATACAACTATAAGCCGCAATAAAACAACGACGAAATTATGAAAAAACAAATGAAAATTCAGATGTGTGTGGAATCCACTTTATAGACAAATAAAATGATAGAAAGAAGTGCAGAGCGGTGATTTCCAACCAATAATGAATAAAAAATCACCCCTCATTGTTTAAGAAAAAGATCATATAAGAGAAAATATTGAGAGAAAATGAGACTATGGTTTCTTGATTTGTGAGTGTTTCTATATTTGGGAGCTAGTTAAGTTTTTGTGCAATAAGCTTGATAGCAATTATTTCAAAAAAATAAAAATGAATTAGAATCTCTAATTTTAAAATAGAAAATTATAGCCAATATTTGAGACTTTTTTTTAAAAAAAAACGTATATTTTCATCTACTCAAGAAATTATAAAATATAAATCTAAGTTTATAAAATACAAATTTAAAACAACTTTCTAAAGATACCTAGCATATACATACATATAATTATTTTATATATTAAAGATTAGGAACTCAATTGAATGATACCAATTCAAATATAATAAAATTAATAATAAGGGATAAAAGTAACAAATCCAAATATGAACAAATTATTAAATAAATAATACCTGAAATTTATTTAATAATTATTTTCTGTTTAATAATCAGCATAAGTTATATCTTTATAAATCTATACGATTAATCTCCAAACTTAATATGTTTTGTTTATTAATCCATTTTTACCTATTTATTCAAAACAAAAAATTTTAAATATAAATTAAATAGATTAGAATCATAATCAGAAAATTAAATAGATTAGAGTTATAATCATAAATTAAATTTTATTTAAATCTGATTATACTTGCTCAAAATATAATTATAAGTAGATTTTTGACAAAATAAAAGAATTTGACATTTAAAAAGAAAACACATAATGTTTAATAAAGTGTATGCAAATTAATTTTGTCCAAAGAAACTAAATAGACACGTCACAAATCTCATTAAAGGAAATTAAAAAAAAAATCAATTAATGTCCAAATCAACTTACAAATACAATGAGATCCACCAATTTCTACAAAATCACAATATTTAATAAACACAGGATTCTACCAATGTGATGGTTAAGGGTTGGGTGAATCATCAGGTTCGAATCTCGAAGGGACTCGAAGGGAGAATGACTAGGGTCCAGTCTTTACGTGAACAAAAAACAGAATATTATAACATTATAATACAAATGATTAGATGTTAAAAAAAAAATTAAAATAAGCATAGGGTTCAAAAAGTACTCGTAGAGTTGACCAATCACATTACTCCACGTGTCCTCGCTGCCTTGCTGGCACATCACATTTGCAAGTAACGCCCTAGCTGGGTTGGGTTGATTATGCCGGGTATTTGGGCCCCATCCGTTTTTAGCAAATCAGTTACTGCCACGTATCTTTTACGAGCCTCCACTTTCGGCTCGGCTTCTTCCCTCCCCGGCTCAGCCTCGGCTCTAACCGGAGGCCATTTTTCGCCTAACAGAGTTCCCTTAGTGAGGAACTCGTGGGCAAGGTACCCGGCTAAGAGCCGATTGTGTGAAGCCGGCTCCAGGGGCTTCGAGGAGACGGTGACGGGGACGGGGACGGGAGCAGGAGTTATGAGCTTGGTCTTTTTGGGAATTTCACAAGCGTCAAAACTGTCCCTCTCTTTCCGCTTATTGGACGCGCCGAGCGGCGTCGGGAATCGACGAGGTGGTTGTTTCAGCTTTGTACTCATTGCTCAGAAATAGCAAAGAGGTTGTGGCGACCGGCGGCCTTTAAGGGCGTCACCGCCACAAGGAGAGAGGATTTGAGACTGAAGGACACGATTTCCAGGGGAGAGAGAATATGAATATGAGAAGGGATTGTTTGTCTTATTTATAGACTGCCTACTAATTAAATACCCTTCTAATTTCTTGAAATTACAGGAATACCATTTGAATAAAATGACTAAAAAGCTCTCCATTAATTCAATGCCCTTTTTCTCGTAATTTTCCTTTTATTCTTCTTACAAAGCTAGCGCGATCTGTTTCAGGATGGCCAACCCCACGGTCTATCGATTCAACAATTCCTTATTTATTAATTTATTTTGATTTTGTTTTGGTTTGGTTTTTTTTTTTTCTTTTAAATAAGAAAGGAAAAGATGTCTTTGTTTCTCTTAATGGACGTGAATGAAATGTATTATATGATGTTAACCTGAATATTAAGATTGAAATTGACAATATTGTTTTGAATCATGTGTAATTTGTTTTAAAATTATTTTTAATGATTGAAAGAAGATGCTAATATCTAAATAGATTGTCTATTTTTTTAAGAAAAAAGAAAGAAAAATAGGCATTTGATAGATTATAACATATTTCAAGTAAACAAAATATGAATATTCAATTTGAATCGGTGATCGGAGAACTTTTTTTTAATCGCCAAAGTGATTTTTATTTTGTTTATTTAAAAGAATGAGATAATAATAATAGTAAAATAAATAAAGCCCTAATAGGTCTTATTCCTAAAAAAAAATATGAGTATAATTTTAATTATCTGAGTTAAGAATAGTTTTATAATTATTTTTAAAAAAACATATTTAAGTGTAGTCTTATCTCACTTTGTTCCGGTCCAATTATATACAAAAATGATTTTTGAAAATTAATTTAATGTAATGTTTACTTTTTATTTTTAGTAATAATAATATTTCAATAAAATAACTTATAAAAAAATATAATATTTTAATCATTTATAAATATATTTATTTCAATGTAATTAAAATTTTCAAAACATTTTTTTATGAAAATTTTGAAGATAAAATCAAACGAAGCATACTTGAGTAAGTATTAGAACACACCCCGTTGTCATTCTTATTTATAAAGAAGTATACACCCGTACAATTAAAAAGAACCAGTCATTTCATTGTCATCCTTATTTACTAGGAAGTATACACTTGTAGAATTTAAAAAAAAAATCCCTTTTAGAACTAGTCAATTAGTGTCATCCTAATTTGTTAGGAAGTATACACCCCTAGAATTAAAAAAGAACATTCTTATTTATTTGGAAGTATATACCATATACTCATAGAATTAAAAAAGTCCCCTTATTCCTTAAAAAAAAGTCCCCTTATTAATCAATTATAAATATAAGCAAGTCATGATACATGTATATATCATTATATAAAATGAAAAAAAATATATAAAAATTATATAATATTGGTATTGGAAATTCATGGATTAATTTTAAAAACTATTATTTCAAAATTTTACAACATTTAAAAGAAATTCTAAAATATTTATATTGTGCTTGAGATCTAACTCAAGCCATTAAGGGATTACGAGAGATCTCAGTCTCTATAACAATATAATTGTATAACCATGTATACAAAATAAATAAATTTATATTAAATAAATCAAATTCAAATTATTAATTTATATTTATCCATTCACAAACTTTAATTTTATGTGGAATATTTATTTATATTAAAAAATCAAAATATTAATTTACATTTATCTATTCAAAAACTTTTAATTTTATGTAAGGGTATTTGTGATAATATGTCATACATTTTTTTTTTCCATTCCCTCTATTTGGATAACATAAGTGATGATAGAATTATAAAAATCAAATCACAAGTGATTTGATAGAATTATATCCTATTCATAAGTAGAGTTTGATTTTATTTAAATTTGGAGGCATTTTGATTTCTTAGTGCAAATAATTTTAGCAATTAGAAAAACAAAGACCTTTTCACGTAGTTTTTTTTAAAAAATAATTTTATTTAATTTTTTTAAAAGACACAAATTATAAATCCAATTTATATTGTTTTACCTAAATTTAAGTCACATTTTATTAAAAATAAAATAAATTTTAGTTACGAATAAATAATAGTTTTAAAAAAGAATGAATATTAATAACATAACAAAATCATAATTATATTTTTAATAAATATCATAAAAATATAGATATTAACATAAAATTTATTTATTTTTGTTGAAATGAACCAATTATATTAATTTCGAGAATTAATAAGAACAATGCTATTTTTATGATTTTATAAATATTATAAAAATATGAATATTAACATCTTATAAGAGGACACACAAATATATTCAAATTGATCCATTATTGCAGCCATTTATAATTACTTAAGTTAAAATAAAAAAAAATTTAGGGTATTTAAATTAATTTTACATCATATGCATAAAATTATTACTAAGATCACATTCTGAATTATTTAATTAATAATATTTTGAATTTTAAAATATTCTTATTTTGAATTTAAAGCATTACTTATTTCTATTTTCGATTTTTTTAAATTATAAAACTTACTAATAAATTCAATACAAAGTCTCATTTGATTTGAAATTCATTTTCTTTAGTGAAAAGAAAAAAAAATCAGAAAAATATTTATTTATTTTACTTTTTTTTCTAAGATTATCTCTAAAGATGAGAAAAATTGAAACAAATTATCATTCAATTTTACATTCCTATACATAGGAGGAACAAAAGAATTAGAATTACCAAATTCATTCCTATTCAAAAGAGAATAGAAATAAACATGTCTATTACTTATTCTCTTCTATCATACACATCTTTACAAGATTTTTACCTACATTCAAATTTGAATTTGATATTTTTCAAACATTTAAATCCTTGAATGTAATTTCACTGAAAAAGTTATTTTGATTTATTTACAAGAAATAATTTTTATTTACCTTTGTTAGGAAAAGAATGAAATTTTAAAAATTTTACTTTTTATAAAATATTTTAATTCAAATTGATTAAAAAATCGTTCTTTTTTAAAGATTTATTTTTTTGATAATTAAATACTTTAATTATAATATAGTAAATTATCTTATTGGGTTTGAATCGAGACCCATTACCTGTGCCCTATTTGAACGGTCTGAGCATAATGGGCTTTTTAAAGATTTATTAAGTTCACCAAAATTAACTTTTCACTAGTTTCATTGCAAACAGAAAAAAAAGAAAAAAAAGATTTCAAATAAAATTTATCATTGAGATTATTTTTTTTGTTACAAATTTTTTCTAATGTATTATAACCTATTGTACTTCCGAGCACCCATTTTAGAATTTTTATTTTTGTTGTTTAAACTTTTTTTAATTTTGATTAATTGAAAAGATGGTCTTATAGATTTAACAAACTGAAGCCCAAAGTCACATCCAAATATCCAAAGCCCAAATGGCAAGACCCACAAACACACATCTTTCGGTCGGTTCGCATAATTTTAAGCTCAATTAAGATCTTTATTAAAAATTAAAATTATTAATTCCAAAATTTTACTCCACTAAAATTTTGGAACAAGACTCTTAAAATTATAAAATTAATTATATATTTATTTAAAGGTTGAGTATCCATCGATATAGTCCTATATATATCGTGCCATAAACTATTCATAATTAATGAAACTGCAAACAGGTTTTTGTTACTCTTTCACTTACACGCACCTCCATAAGTGTCTGATTCTATAATGAATGATATATTTATAGTACAACCACAGAAATAAAGCCACTCTTTGCTTGTCAAGTCTTGTATCATCATATGAGAATGTTAAATAACTTGTTAAAAATGAACTAATTTCATTAGCCTTAATTATCTCTCGGTTGTTTATTTTATTATATTTTCAATATGCGACTATGACACTATGTATTTGTGTCGTTACTCGAAATGTAATATATAATAGAAGTATATATTACATAATCAGAAATCATATGTTCCATATATATATATATATATATATATAACCATTAATCTTCAATTTTTTATATCACAATAAAATTTATTGAAGATTCATAATTAATTATGCTCGGATATGATCAAATCATATAAAGTGTTTTCATTCTAATAATTTCATTATTAATAGTTCGGATAAGATCGTTTCATTCAGAATATAATGAAAAATGTTGATAACTTTAAATTAAAGATCCGAACTTTTATTTTTAATTACAAACAAATTTAGATTATCTTACTTAAATATTATCATCTTGTATATAACATTTAAAACAATATATAAAGCCACATTTAAATAATCAAAGGTTTTCAATATTTATGAAACATTGATTTATGCAAAAATTAATATTAAAAAATTTTATCATAATTATAGTAATAATCAACAAATATAATGTATATATCTCATTCAGATTTTCTTATCCCTTTCCAACAATAGATCGATGAAATGGGTTGTTATGACCAGAGCAAAGATTTAGAAATCTTTTAAGGGGTTTAAATAAATTAAAAATATTTGGATGCATAAATGCCTAGTCTGGCCTTTTTATATTACTTTTATTATTTATTTGTTCTGTCATTCCATCTGATTATAATATTTTATTTTATTTTTATTTCGTTATAAGCATAATATTTTTTAAATAGAATATTATTTGAAAAGGAAAAGAAATAAAATAATATCGTTAAAATTTTAAAATTATAATACATACAATATTTTGAATCTCTGTTAATACCATAATATTTATAATAATATAACAAAATAAATAATATCGTTTTAACATAATATCAGTTAATATATTAAATATAACATATTTAATTTAATAATTACTAATCTTCATTTACATTTTTAATCTATCCTTAGACAAAATACGAATCATTTCTTATCATTTATATAATTAAAATATAAAAAAATTTAATCGAATCAATAATTTATTGATATTTTTATAAAATTCAATTATTGATATATTCGTGTTTATCGGTATCTAGATCCTTTGGTTACCAAGTCACAACATCCTATAATGGCTGGTGGTGGAGGGTAGTGGTGGCAAGTGTGGTGAGGAAGGCCAAAAATGAGTAAGAGAAGAAAGAAAAGAGAGCAAGAGTCCAAGACTCAATGTTCTGACTTTTCATTTTTATCAATACTTCTATTATGACGTCATTAAATTACAATATTTTTATGGACTCGAGCCTGATCCTCTCGTAAACCCATTTTTCACCATTTAAGTCTGACCTCAAATGTGACTTATTGTTGACTTAGCACCTACCCAGGGCTCAATTAACCTTAACTATACTTAATATTTCTTTTATAATATTGTGGATTATATGCATAGGATAATATTTATCTTATGAATTTTAAAATATTTTATTTCTAGAAAAAAAATGACAAATTATAATTGTATTATGTGTTATACCTTTTTACCAGAGGTAAAGTCAATTTATTTATTTATTTTTTAAATTATAATATTGGCTCATTAATTATTCAAAAATTGATGAAAATGTAAAGAAAAAAAAAACTAAGGTTAAAAAAAATTGCATTTGAGTTCAACTCAATTCAAACCATTTTTATCTCATATATACAATTAACTATGAGTTTAAAATAGGGATTTATATTAGCACGAAAGAGAATTTTATTGATTCGAGATAGTAGGAGCATTACATTAGAGCAACGTAAAATCGAAGTATTAAAAACATTAGAGGATATAACGTCAGATTAATAATAAGGAGAATAAGCTTGACTCATGGCGAATGCTCGAATTGGTAAGATGCTGAATCCTCTTTAAGAGTGATAGATATGATATGAAGTATATTGTGAATAAGGATTTACAGTGTTTTGTTGATCGAAACTTGATTCTACCATTTTGAATCATTTGCGCTTAAACGAAACAAATGTGTCAATCTGTTTATATAATGAATATAAATGTGCATGATAAGTTGGTAATAAAAAGGCAAAAAAAAAACAAAGAAAATTGAAAGAAAACCTTTTATTAAGTGGAAGAAACGGCTCACTACATCAGAGAGAGAAAGCCCATGTTTAAGTGGCCGTGCGAATGATTGAAGGGATAATTTTAAGCTAACAAAATTATTTCTACGAGATAAGAGATGGCTGGAGCGCGAAGGTTTCTAGAAAGAAGGTGGACAGAGCGTTTTAAAAAAATGGGAGGTTGAATATAGGTCAAAAATTTGGGAGTTCTAGTGGAGGTTGGACCTCGGGTTTCTCAGTTATTTGTTTAGATTATAATAATTTTATTTTCCATCTATCAATTTAACGCCTAAAAAGATTACGTAAAGCTCAATCCTGTACTTTATCCATTGACTATGTTGGGTACTAATTTTAGCATGAGAAGGAAGGAGGAAGGAATTTGCACAAAGAATAAGTAATATTCAGGAACAATTTTATTATCAAAAAATATAAAGAAAAGAAAGTAGAAGAAGGGTGAAGGAAAATAAAACATTAGAACTATATTTAACAAATTATTTTTATTTACTACTTTAAAATCATTTATTTATGTTAATTTATCAATATAAAAATTGAATAATTTCAAATTATAAACTTTTAAATTAATTTTAATTATATTTATTCATTTTCTTTTAAAAAGTACCATAACATGACAGTAAATATAAAATTTTTTTTTTTTTTTACAATATATGAGTCTTTAGCCTCGTTTTCATCGAGAAAATTAAGAAAAAATCTTTTAAGAGGGGACTTTTTTCAAAAAGAAGAATCATATTATAGACCCCTATTTCATCATGGAGAAGGGTCTTTGTTTTCTTTAACGAGAGTCCCACATAGGGGAGGCCCCCCTCTACCGACCCCTTTTCTCCTTAAGGACACAAAGTAAGACCATGGGCCAGCCCCATAAAGAGAGTGTGAGGTTCTAATTGGTCATTAGTTAAATATTTTTAAAATAATTAGGACATGAATATTTATAATTTAGGTCATATTAGTCTTTTAAGGTTAATTTTTTAAAAGAGACTATGAACCTCCCTGGATATTAAGTAGAAGACCCTAAGTTGTCTCAAAGTTTGAAAGCTTTGAATAATAATTTTGGAGGCAGTCTCAATTTGAGAGGCGATTTGGTTGAGGAGTCGTCGTTTACCAGGTAGGTTTTTTTGACTTTCTTTTTAGTTGGTAATTCCTTTTTATTGTTTTTTTTAATTAATTGTCTTATAAATCTATTTAATATATTGTTGTATTTAATTGGTCATTTTATTTATAATCTTATTGATTTAATTTCTTCGTTGATTTTTATTGGTTGTTGATGTTTTTTATTGTTTAATAATTTAATTTATTTTCCTTAGCTCATCAAGCTCTCACCCCTAGTTTATTCAAATTTCCAATTTCAAAGTTTCAAGTTTCTAACTTTAAAATTACGTCCATAAATCTAACTCAGTTGGTTAAAGTCTTTAACGTTTAAAGGCAGGAGATGGGGAGGGGAGGGGTTCGAGTCTCAATGGAGGTAGTTTATTACATTGTATTAAAAAGTGATTAGCTTTAAAAAAAAATTTTAATTACAAATTCCCAATTTCAAAATTCAAGTTCCCCAATTCTAATTTCCAAATTCAAGTCCCCTAGTTTCCAATTACAAAATTTCAATTTCAAGTTTTAAGCTCCCTAAGTTCAAAATTTAATTCCCCAAATTTCCAATTTTAAATTTTCGAAGTTTTCAATTTCAAGATTTAAATGTCCTAATTTTGAAATTTAATTCCCTAAGTTTCCAATTTCAAATTTTCAAAATCTAAGTCTCCCAATTTCTAATTTCAAAATTCAAATTAAATTTATAATTTCAGTTTAATTCTAATTTAATTTTAAATCTAATTTCAGATTCAAGTTCTTAGTTTCAAAATTTAAGTGTCATAATCTCAAATTTCCAAATTCTCAATTTATAAAATTCAAGTTATCAATTTCACAATTTAATTTCCAAGTTTGTATTGTTATTGTTTGTGCGTATATAATAGTCGGTGTAGCTCAGTATTTTCATAGTTTGTTTAGTAGAAACTCGACTTTAGGGCTTAGACGGGTGCTATGGTTTGCTACTATACCTTTTTGATAAGTAACTTAACCCTTGGATCTAGAATCGATTTTTCTCAAACTTGCTTTTTCAATTATGAGTCACATTTAAAGTTTTTTTTTTTTTTTAAAATAAAACAAAAATAAGTGGCGACTCCAAATCGTTTTAAAAAATTGTTTTTCAAATAATGAGTTTGCCTTTAGGTATTAATGTATAATGGCCCCAAAAATACGAGTGCTACATATCCTTTTAAAAAAAAATTCAAAGAGATTTTTTTTTTCTCTATTTCATGATGACAATTTTTGGATAATTATAAAACTCTCAAGAATTACTTCCTTTTTTGTTTTTCATTGATTCATTAGGTCAAGTAGGATTAGTTCACTTGGCCATTCAAACCTATTCCCAATATCTCCCACTTGCATAAGGTTAGTTGAAATAGCTTAATCAAAGTTATTAAGTCTATTCTATTATGCTTTTGAAGGAGTCATTCATAAAGGCAAATAAGTTATAAAATCATACAAATACAAATTAGAGAATTATAAACTTATCATTCCTCATTCGATCTTATACATATTTAGTTACATTTTTATTAAATGTATACACTTATTCTTAGCTCATGTTTTTGAGATTTGAATTAACCACTTATCTAATATATTCTATAAGGATAAGTGATTTCACTTACATTGAAAATATTTTAAAAGTAGTAATATTAATTTGTCACAAATAAAAAGAGTCAAAATACAAAGAGTATAATAAGAAGCTATATTATATTTGTAATAAACCCTAAGAATCTCACAACGTGAGAATGCAAAGGATCACTCACTTTCCTTAGTGATTACATTCAAAGACATGAAGCATGAACAACATATTATGATGGTTTGTCCACTTAGAGGGTGCATTTCTAATTACCATATAAACCTTAACTAAAAGCCTCGCGTTAGTGGTTTGCTTGAGTTTTATACCTATAGTTCTATTTAAACCTTTTATACTACAACTTGAGTCTGAATTAAATTGAAAAGGGCAATTGTGGATAATTACATTTGGTTAGGGTGTCGCTTATTATAACCCTCATAGTGACACTCAATTAAAACGACACTTAATTAAAACGATACTCGTCACCTTTATATACTTTTCGCTCATTTATCATTGTTATTATATTATGTCTTATCCCACTTGATAAACACATTATTAGGGGTAGTTGCTCACATGAGAGAGTCAACATTTGCTCAATAATGTACTTTTAAGTGCATATTAGTTTAGTACAATTTATATTCAATTATGTGAATAGAAAATTCATATATCTTTTTATAACAAGTTAACTTTTTTTTTTTTCAATAAATAATGAATGAGGACATATGATTAACAAAAATTATAACCTACCACAGCCTTAATTGATTTTACATGTACAGAAAGCACGTCTTATAGAATGAATTTTATGAATGGATCAACAATTGTCTCATGTGTCGGTAATTATCTTAGGTTCAGATACGTTTTGTACAATAATATATATATGTTTTAAATTATTGGGGGTACTTATATGCTTGACTCTTTCATTATGTTTCAAATCCTTTACATAAATGATTGCAACTTAGACGTCATTGTAGGTTTAATTAGCTGTAAAACATCATCAACTACTCTCAGCCTTTATAAAATTTGATCAACTATATAACTTTCTACATTAATTGTAGCTGTACATACAATAAATTCTATCATGGTTGAAAAAGCTATACAATTGTTTCTCACTTCTTCATGAGATGACATCATTATTAAGTAAAAATGTATGTTTAAATATTGATTTACCCATGCAGATCATTTGTTCAATTAGCATCTAAATAAACCATTAAACACATTTTTTTGCCTTTATAACAAAAAGAATATTTTGATGGTGTCTTTTAGGTATTTTAGAATTTTATTTTCTCCTTTTTGATCTATCGTTCCAAGATTTACTTTGTAACGACCTAACACTCCCAACAAAAGCAGATGTCTAGTCTTATACACATCATAACATGCCTTACAATTGTAATATCACTACAATGGGGACGATTGCCATTTTTCTTTTTTGTTTCTATAGTCTTTGGACCCATTTAGAAGTGTAAATGGGTTTGTGATCTTACATATTAAATAGTTGTTGTATTTTTGGTATGAAACGGAAATACAACCTTAAATTTAAGATATGAAAAATGGGAATTTTTTTTGTTTTGGTTAGAAGAATTTGCTTTGCTATATGTGTTTCTAGTTGGAGTTGATGGGTATTCTAAATTGAACTTGCTAAATTTGCTAAATTTATGTGTTTCTTTAGTGTTCTTTTAGATCTTCCTTTGCCCCTTTACAAAGTTCACAAAGACGAAAACATGATCGATTTGTTGTTGGAAAACTTGTGATGAGTGTCTTATTATGTTATTTAGACTAGTTAACTATTAGATACATTCTCCTGTTAAATATTGTAGAGTTGTTTTCGAGTGTTTTGATAGCCACATTTTAGCTAGTCTTTAGTATCCCATCCTTGTGTTTTGGTGATTCTTTTCATTCAATTGCACATCGTTTTGCTCATACTAATTAACACACTAATCCATAGCTAGTGCCATACCTAAATTATATGACCAAGGAAATGGAACTAATCTAGAGGAGGGACTTGTGGTATATGATTAGAAATTGATGTAGGCATAATGGCAATATATTTACCATGGTCAATGTTTGTAAGAAAAATAATTAAAAAGATAGTTACTATTTGTATATAAGGGTAATTAAGTAAATTGGTTAATTTGATAATACAATAAAACCTTGAACCAAAAAAGTTTATGTTATATTACCTATTCTTCAACAAAATAATGTTTTTTGTCATATTACCTTGGTAACGTTGGAGAAGGTAATCATATTACCTTAGGTAATATTTTCGGTAAATTATAAATTAATAATTCGCATAATCATTATTTTCTACGTGGCAAACACAATTATGGCAAACACGATTATTGATTGATCTCATTTTAATCATCCAAATTTCCAAACTAGTATTATTTCTAACTAGGTTAAAACATTTTCCAAGGATAAGGCCAAACACGTGTCCTCAATACATTTGTAATTTGTATGAAAATGAAATCTAAATAATTCTCCCAAAGAATCAAGATTAGAGGCAGCCAGAACGCACTGGCTGGCTGATCGTGATATGAAGAAATTTTAACGATAATAAAATTAAAAAAAAAAAAAAAAAAATCCAAACATCGAATTGATTAAATAGCTTATTTGAGTCGTTGAAGCCTCTCACAAATGGCAAAAGAGTAAGATAGGCAAAGAGAGGTTACAAGTTCGAATAATTTTTAGGAAAAATTATTATAATGTATGTAATATATAAAATGAATAGATATCAAAAAAATAAAAAATAAAATTTCTTATCATATTTTTAAAAAGTTTATTTTTCTTCATAAATCATTTTAAAAAATAAATAACAATTTTAGGGTGATAAAAACTTACTAAGAATCAAAAGTATATTTGATAAATGGTTTTATTTGCAATATTTTCGATATGAGTGTTTTCTTTAAGAGTATTTTGATATTTTAAGACAATATTTTTTTTCTTTTTTTTAACTTATATTCACTTCCTTTCAAAAAAACAAAAAAAAAACCCTTCTATTTGCTTTACATATCATGTCGTAGTTTTATTTTTCTTGTCACTATGAATATGGTCCTATGAAAAAAAAATTTCAAAAGTTTTTCCTATGAAAATCAAAGAATAAAGGATCCGCTTCAGATGTCAATTGGGTCAATCACAAGAAAAAAGACTAAAAAAGCTCGAGAGACATTAAATGGGCCTGTGAATGTGTTTATTTGGATAAACTCAACCTTTAAAAGAAGAGCTCAAGTCAAAAAAAGTCTATGAAGTAATCCAACCAACAAGGAAATTCAAAAGTCCATAAATGTGATCATGATTGTTGATGAAAATAATCCACATGATTTTGACAATTAAAAGGACTAGAAAATCAAAGAAAATTTGTGCCTCGGATTGGTTCCATAATTCATGTACAATCGAAGACCTATTTTGGAGAGTTTTAACTTTGCAAGTTGTATGATCAAACTTGCCAATTCTTGTACAAGTCATTAGTTGTTCATTTAGTCTATTATGATCAAAATATCAAAGATAGGCATCCAATAAAGAAAAAAATAAATTATTTTCATGTGGGTTTGGTAGTTTTCCAATTTAATTTTTTGATAATTTGCGTGTCAATGTTGAATTTCAACAACTTTTCCTTTCATTCTTAATCAATAGGGTGTCCCTAAGCTCTATATAAGAGCCCTTTGATACATTTGTTCAAATACATTGATGAACAACAATTTTTTGTGAGGTTTTCTTCACTTCATGGTTGTTGTGAGAACTTTCGAGCCTATTAAAGTTAATTCCTTATGGTTCTTTTATAATCAAGGGGACAAGATTACTTTCCTTTGTTTTTACAACTTTTGGTTCCATATAACCAAGCTGACGGGATTTCTTTCTTTTGTTCTTACGGCTTTTGGTTCTATATAACTAATGAGACGAAGATGCAATATCTTTGCTTACGACCTTTGATTCAATATATTAAAAGGGACGGAGCCAGTGTTCTAGATCATGTTTGAAGATACTTGGAGTAATCTATAACATCTTAAAGCAAAACATAACGAGGTTAGCATCAGAACCCCCTCAAAACCTAAGTATCCTATACCTGTCTCGCCCTCATTTGGACTCGAACCTTAAACCCTTCCCTTTTTATCTGAGCTCTTAATCATTTGAAATAGGTCTTATTAACACATTATGTTATAGTTTAACATTATAAATGACCTTTTTTTAATATAAGTGTTTTTCCAATTTTTTTAAAAGAGTCTCGTACCTTTTATGGAACACTTCAAAAATACTTTTTTACACTAAAAATGTTTTCTAAAATCACCTTCAAACTAGAAATTAAAAACCTTATCTACTTTTAAAAAACCTTATCTACTTTAATTTAGTATTTTCTTTTAAGACTTGTATGAAAAAAGGTAAAACAATTTCCACTTTGAAAAAAATTAACTCCTACCTTTTAAAAATATATTCTTAAAAAATTATAAAAATTGTGTACATATAAAAAAATTATAAAAATTGCTTGATGTTCTGATGTTGGACAAAAAAAAAATCATATTTTAATCAATAAATTATTTTTATATACTACTTTAAATTCATTTAATTTATTTTTAATCATTTGATATAAAATTAAATAATGTTAAAACATATAAAATTTTAACCAATTATAAGTATATTTTTGTTTTTTACATAAAATGATAAAGTATAATTAAATATGTTTAATCTTTATATAATAAATGAGAATGAGTGAAACGAGTTGAAAGCAGAAAAAATGATTAATTTTAAAATTTTAAATCAAGTTTTATTTAATGTTATCTCTTTTCTTAAACAAAAAATCTAAGCAAAAAAAAAAGAGTTTAAAATCAAAATAAGTCATTTTTTAAAATACAAGATAGATTTTTTTTTTTAAATTTAATCATCAAACTAGTCTTTTATGTTTTTGAAAACCGCATTGACCAATTGTGATTTCAAAAAATAACCTTAAAATAGCATTTAACAATTGTAGTATTGAAACTTAACCTTAAAACAACAGTTGATAAATGGGGTTTTAAAATTAATCATGAAACCAAAAAATGTTTTTTTTTTAAAATGAATTATTTTGATCTCAGAAAAAAAAAGAGTAACAGAATCAGAGTCGTATAAAGTAGATGACCTAGCAGCATGGTCCTTCGATTAAGACATTTATTTAATTTCAATAATAAATAGAGTAGTTGGCTTATGAAGGTCAATAGAACAACAAATTAAAGCCAAGTAAAATAACATGAATATTTGAGTTGAATATAAAAATAAATAAATAAATAAATGATACACAATCTCTTTATTGATTGCCTTATCTAATAATACCCACCAACCAACCACATACCTATTTGTCCATTAAGTTCGTTGGGTGGCATCTTTTCTAAGACTAAACTATTTACTTGTACATTTTTTGGGAAAGTAGGTTTTAGTTATCAATTTGAAAAATATTGTACATGAAGAATTGGATTTAGGTTGTTCAAGTTATTAGAAAAAATAATAATTGTAGATAAATAATTTACTATCATAACTAACGAATGTATTAATATAACTAGTAAATGTACTACCATAGCTAATAAATGTATTATCGTAACTAGTGAATATACATTCATTTCTTGATAAAAGCTTACTGAACACAAGAAATTTGCATGATATGGGTTGAAGCAGATAGGATACTTGAAACTGCCATTTTGAGGGTGGGATTGTAAAATTTAAGGCCCGAATAAAACAAGCCCAATTTGACCTAACTCATTTTAACAGTTTACTGGAATTATTAGAATTTTAATTTTTAGTAACTAACGTAATTGAGATTTTCGAGTTAAATGAATAAAAATTTGATATTTTATTTCTACTTTTGTAGCATATGGAGTTTAAAAATAATTATCATTATAATATGAATTAATATATTAAACTTTGTTGTTTTAACTATTTTATTTTAATTCTATTCTTACATTTTAATATAATTTATATGATAATTTAATATTTAAAAATATATTATGAAAATTTAGGAATGAATTTAGATAAATAAATTACAGTTTTAATATTAAATATATTTTTATTTATCTCATTAATCCTATTTTAAATATTTACAATTTCATTTTTTTATTCATATTTTAAAGTTTATTCAATCATATATGTTTTTTTTTTGATAAAAATGAAGTTGTACCAGTTTATAAATTAAATTCGATTTAATAACAAATTATTTAATAAGCCCAAACTAAATTATTAATAACAAAATAATGTTCTTATTTTGAGCCAATTAACAAAATTATCTCTTGATTTATTTCTTAATATGATTATATCTTTTAGCAGGATAAATTTTCAAACAAATAGATATTTCATTATTCTACTCATGAGATGCATTTTTGGAAAAAATATTTTTTTTATTCCAAAAATAAATAAAATTTATGTTGTTAATATTCTAAATTTATTAATAGATGATGATAACTTAACCACCATCGAGGATATACATCCGTAGAATCATTTCTAATATGAAATCACATGTTATTATTGAATATAATGAGGATGATGACGAATATTAGAGGCATATGAGATTTCATTTGATACTTTATAGTTGTTTTTCTCAGATATATTATTAAGTTGTTATTTTATTATTTTAAATGCTTATTTGAAATTTATTAGTTTAGTCTTTGATTATAATTAATTACAGTATTATTTATTTATTTAAGTTTTCTTATTATTATATTTTTAGGCTGATCATTTTATATATGATTATTCTTATATCTTGTATTCATATTTTTATTGAAAATGATGATTTAAGTATTTTTGCATTTCTATAAAGTTTTGGTATGTTTAATCCGTTTTGGCCCTAAATCATATAGTATCTTGGATTGATAAAAAAAAGCCGAATAGAAATGAGCCGGATGGCTGACACATTTGACGTAACACAAAATGCAGGTTCAGTTGATCAATTCACAAGCTCTCTACTTGAACCACCTAAATCAATTTTTATACTTTATGTGCGATAATTTTCAATTATAACTGACCTACTTTTCCCTACATTTTTAGCACATATTAGTTTATCAAAGTGTATTCCCAAATAATTTTTAGCATGAAAAATATTCCTGATAAAAAAAAAACTTTTAAATTTTTTTAAGTGCTTCACCAGGAAGTATTTGATAAATGGGTAATTCAAAATATTTGTGACAAATATTATTATTAAAATAATAAAAATAATATCAAATATATGCTAAGAATTTATATTATGTTTGATTTTGAAAAAGTATTAAACATAAAGAAAACTATCAATTTTTTCATGTTAGATAAGTAAAATTAAAAAATTTGAATATAATTAAAATTATAATAATCTTTATATATTTTAAAATTATTTTACGTTTATAATTACAGTGTTAAAATAACTAAAATGACACCTCTCGGCCACGAGAGTTAAGACTTGATACTCCCAAACAAAGTTAGATAAAAAAAAAAAAGCCTTTATACTTCACTTAAAAACAGCAAAGGTAAAGAGAAGTGGACGTTACTCTTATTCGGGGGAAGGAATAAGTCTATCTTTCTTTCCAGGACAAATTGATGGGATGACGAAGGATGAGCTGAAAAGATGAGGCCGCAGGCTAGATGCTCACAGGGCTCTCAAGGAGGAAAAATTAAGGTAGATTAGGAAGCCATGAAGACAAACACTAATTATAAAACTTTTTGACAAATCTATATGTTACAAAATCTTGTTTAAGAAAGTGCATCCATTATGAACATCAGAAAGCACTTAATGACTTGTAGCGATGGATAAAGGTTTCAGTAAAGTTTCTCTTGCAATAGAGGGACTATGATTTTGCAATCTGAGTGGATATGGATGATCTCCAATTAGTACCTCACCATCCGACCATGGAAGCCAAACTTCAACCTTGGCTGGCTTGACACAAAAACCTCTTTGTTTGGGTGAGGATTCCATGTCTACCCATGGGGAAAGTATGGCATTTTTCTGCAGAAAAGGGGGAGTGGAGAGAAAGATTGGTAAACTGTCAAATTTGATGAAGCCACATCCTTGGTTTCAAGGGATCATTTTGCCCATATCTTAGCAGTGAAATTAAATTTTGGAAAAACCTAAGTCCTGGTTTCGGCACCGACCTTAGAATAAGAGTGAACCAGAAGAACCATTTCTTGAGTGTGTTTCAGTTATGTGAGATTCAATCATTGGAAGAATGAATGCCCTTCGAACCAAAAAGCATTTACTGAACCCACTTAGATTAGGATTGGAATGGGAGGATAGACACCCCTCAATAATGATCAAGGAAAGGTCTTGAAAAAGAATCAAAATCCCCTAATCAACCCAAAAGTTATTGAAAACTATGGGTCATTGATGTTAGCATAGGATAGAGTTTGCAGCCATTAAAGTAGCCATAATCTTGGGAACGATGTAGGAGAGAGGTATGGGAAAGGCAAGAGCAGTGGACCTTAAAGGCAACCTATGGAAAATCAAGCTTCAAATGGAAGGTATCCGTTTGATCTTTATCAAGCCAACGGATGAGGAAAGATTACAGAAGACTGAATGAGAAGGGAAGTTGTTCAATCTTCTATAAGGAGGAAGAAATCACCTATATATCACGCAAGAATAAGAGTAAAGCGAAAAGGTCTAATGTTCAAGTGGAAACCACATAATATCTTGATCCTACTTAAAAAACACTAATGCATAACGTGACTAACAAGAGGGAAGATGGAAAGGACATGGGAACAAAACAGAGGGAAAATGAGTGGCTGGCGTGAGGACCGGCGAGAGGGTTTAAGCATTCAGTTATGTAATGGGTGAAAATACAGATTCGAGAGATAAGAAGGTGAATCCAATCCTGAATTCCAGAAACAGCGTGTGTCAGTGGGAAATAAGAATCTATTCAAGGAACATCATCAGGACCCACCGATATACCAACCCCAGTAAATACAAGATACTTGATTGTTCTTGATAGAGGAGGCAACCAGTGGCTAAAGAAAATTGCAAGTCATGGTGTTTAAGGTTAGAAGGGATAGTCCCCCACCCCAAAAAAAACTAAACTGAAATGACTTTTCTCAAGTTTTAACATAACTAAAAAGACACCACTAAAGTGTTAAAATAACTTAAATGACTTTTAAGTAGCTTATAGAAATAAAAATAGATTTTGGTTATTTATTTATTTATTTATATTTTCTTTAGTTTTCAAGAACCATGGTTTGGTATGAAAACATTTTTTAAGAATTAAGTATTTTATCAAAATCCAAAAACCATAAATAAATTCATTTAGGCTCTGTTTGGTTTTTAGAAAAATATGAAGGAAAATGCAACAATAAAAAACATAGAAAAGAAAAATAAGACAATAAGGGCAATAAAGATTTAAATAAGGGATGATACTTTTATTATTTTATTATTATTTTAAATTCATTTTATTCATTTAACTAGTCAATATGTTAAATATAAAATTTAAATAATTTAAATATATAGTCTTTAAATGATCTGATTTATATTTACTTTATTTTGATATTTTTATTAAATAACTAAATACAAGAAAATAATTTTCTTTAATGTTTTTTCTTTTAATCAAACACAACCTTATTTCTTTCGAAAAAAAACATTTGATAATGGATTATATTAATTGTATTTGATTTTGGAAAAATAATAAGGAAATAGATTTGAATTCTTTTACCAAATGTAACAATTTTTTATAAATTATTTTCAAATCTATCACAATTAATGACAGCAAAATGATCGTTTTGAAAAAAATCCCCAGCCAATCATATTAAAAATTTAGTAATTTGAAACATATGAATGAATTTTTGTAAAAATTTAGCACTCAAGTGAATCCCTAAGTCATACGTTTGATTTGGGTTGAAAAATGGGTCAGCTCAACCCATTTCGGATCAGCTCATTCAGATCATGGGCCAAAATGGGATTGGTTAATTTGATTAATTTATATTTGGGTTAGCTTTCAACCAGTCTAGTGTAGCTCATGCGGGTTACAGGCTAAAATGGGCTAAAACGAATTAAAACCTTAAAAATGCTAAAAAAATTAATAACACTAAACATAAAAAATTAATTTTATAAATTCATCATTCTTCAAATAAAAATAAATAATATATAAATATATAATAATAATTAATATATAAAATGATTGAGACTAAACATTATAATAACACTAAACATACTTAAATAAATAATGTTAGAGCACTATTATAACCAAAGTACCAAATTAACAACTAAATAGTATCCAAACAATAAAGTAACAACTTAATAATATATATGAAAAAATAACTTCAAAGTATAAAATGAAATCTCCTATACTTCTAATCTTCATCCCTATCCTCATAATAACATGTGATTCTACATTCATCATCTATTAATTAAATATTTAACAATATAAATTTCATTTATATTTGGAATAAAAAAATATTTTTTTCAAAAAAAGAATTGGTATAATAATGAAATATTCTATTTGTTTTGAAGAATTAACATACAGGTGAAGCAAATGATATATAATTTTTATTGAATTATTTAAAAAAAATAACAATATTTTGTTATTAATACTAATAGTTTAAGTAATATTTAAAATATCTTAAATTAATTTGAGTATTAAATTAAATTAAATTTATAAACTAGTACAACTTCATTTTTTATAAAAAAAAACATATGATTGAATAAAATTTAAGGGATAAATAAAAAAATGAAATTCCCATAAATATTTAAAATATGATTAAATAAGACAATAAAAAATAATAATTAAAATATGAGAAAACTTAATTAATTTAAATTAAATAATTCATAAATTTTTCATACAAGATATTTTAAGAAAATATTGATAATAATATAGTTATTAAAAAAGATTAGATATAAAGATTGAAAATGAAATGATTAAACGGCAGAGTTATATATTAAATATATATTATAAATAATAAATTATTTTTGTATATGCTACAAAAGCAGATTGTGAAATTATCGATTTTATATATGAATCATTGAAAATCTCTTGAATTCTGGTAGTTCTTAAAAATATTAAATAAGATTTCAGACGATCGGGCTAACTTAGGAGTCAAAACATACATGGGTCACGAGGGGCTAAACGGGTAGGAGCTAAATTGTAACCTCTAGTTTTATTAAATATTAAATTTTACAATTAAATGCAGTAACAGACGATCTTAAAACTTTGATGACCCATTAATTATGAAATTCATTGGTTAAAGCCTTAAAAAATGCAAAAAAAAATTAATTTCACAAATTTATCATTCTTCAGATAAAAATAAATAATATACAAATATATAATAATAATTAATTTATAAAATGATTGAGTCTAAACAATATAATAATAGTAAACAAACTTAAATAAATAAATAATCTTGAGAAACCATTCTTATAATCAAAGTCACCCAAGAAATAATGGTAAATAGTATCGAAAATAATAAAAATATGGCGTAATTTAGTTTATGTTTGGAATAGAAAAATATTTTTTTCAAAAATACATTTCAACCGTATAATAATGAAAGATCCCATTTGTTTGAAAATCCATCTTGCTAGAAGATATAATCAATCATATTAGGAAAAAAATTAATATATAATTTTTGTTAATTTTTAAAAAAATAACATTATTTTGTTATTAACACTAGTCTAAGTAATAAAATTATTTAAAATATACTGATAATTTAATTATTTAATTTAATTTATAAACTAGTACAACTTCATTTTTCACTAAAAAAATCATATATGATGTTGAATAAAATTTAAAGATAAGCAAAAAATGAAATGGTAATCTATTTAAAATGGATTAATGATATAATAAAAATATATTTAATATTAAAATTGTAATTTATTTAATTCAAATGTATTTATATTAAAAAGATTTTCATTAAAGATTTTTTAAATATTAAATTATCATATAAATTATATTAAAAAAGATATATTTAGAAATTAATATGAAATAGTTAACAATGTTTAATATATTGTCATATATATAATAATAATAATTTTTAAAACCCCTACACTATAAAAAAGATAGCCAAAATATCAAATTTTATAGATAAATAATTAACAATCTAAATTAATAAGTTAGTTACTTAAAAAAATTAAATAAAAAATTTCAGGTCAATCGGGTTAATTGGGTCAAGCGCATAGGCGGGGCAACAAGTTTAGTCAAATTATTCGATTTTGTTTTGGATCTTAAATTTTATAAGCGCCTTTGAGTCGGGGTAAGTGGCTACTTCATCGGACTGCCCATGTCTAATTTGTTACAATGTGTAAAAAATTTGGGTTCAAGTGTCTTGTGTGTAGGCTCTGTGTATTCTTCATTTCACGTTTAGTTGTGAAAAATTAAATCAATTTTTTATTACAATTTTTAAAAATAGAAGTATTGTAAAAATAATTTGTCCAACCCGCCCAAAATAAATAAAAAATTGAAAATAATAAATAAATAAAAGGTGCTGAAGCTCTTATTTTATGATCATCTGCATTGACTACAGGGTTTGGCTCCTAAGCCTTCAAACGTTGAAATCAATCTCCACGTGGCTGAAATTTAGCCTTATCATGCTGGTAAATTCCAAGTACAATCCAAACAGAACTGAATTTTCTTTCTCAAATTCCACCATCTTCCATTTTCTGTTTTTTATTTTAAGGTTCCAATTGGAACTTTCTCTGTTTTTGAATTGTTTCACCATTCAGCAAGCCAGAGAGAAAATTCAGAGCTGTGTTACATTTTCCTTTTTACATTCAATGCACAGTAAAGTTTTCCACCATTAATCAAAGAGAAAAGAGAAAGAGAAAGAGAAAGAGAAAATAGAATAGAAAAAGAAAAGAAAAAAGAGGGAAAGAAAAAGAAAAGAGGGGAGAGTTTCTTGAAGCTTTGGGTGATCAAAGGATTCAAGGGGAAGCTTTGATTCGAGGGTTCAACATATGGGCGTTGTTGAGGATACTTTATGGGCTCTTCTCCCTTACTTTTCTTTTTGGAAAGGAAGGTGCTGCCTTGCTTAATGGCAATTTATGATTGGTTGCTGTTATCGGTCTTCTCAATTTTCTATCTTTCTCTAGGGTTTTGAAGATTGAGAATCTTGGGTGAATTTGAATTCACATGTTGCTGTATTTTTGTTATTTTTCTCAATTTATTGGTGGGTTGTGTTGGGATTATGGGATAGTCTATGTGATTGTTTGTATGTGTCGGTATAAGTTTCAGGGTTGAAATTGAGTGATATTGGTAGATTTCTGAAGTGGGGTTCCAGAAATAATAATGATTTTTTCGGTTATGGTTGGTTAGTTTTGAATTTTGTTTTCTGAATTTAGGGTTTTTGTTTTGAGAACTGGTTGAACAAGTTTTCTCTTCATTTTTTATTTCTTTATGCTTTTACTTCTTCTCATGACTTCAAATTCATATCTGTTTTCCTCTGTTGCAATTCAACTCCTATTGGTTGAAACTTTCATTAAGGTCTGATCAGTTGGTAATTTTAGCTCACACAAACTCTACACAGACTATTGATTTTTTTTAATTTTTCTGGCAATATTTATTTTTGTTTTATTTTTTATTAATCTTTTTTTTTTTTTGGAATTATTTTGATCGTTGCACAAGTGAACTTGCATACAGGGCTGTTTTTATAATTTATTCAAAAGTCTTGACTTGTTATTGGTGGTGGTTGAAGAGTTTCAAGGGTGGTGAAACAGTATGAGGAGTAAAAAGAATCGACCCAAGGAGCGGGGGAGGGTTGGTATAAGCCGGAGGATGGAGAACATAATGAATTGCCTGTGCTCTGGAGGGCAATTAAGAGCAGATCAAATGGTTCCTTCGTCTGAAATCCTTGCAGCCAATGATTATTTGCCAAGCAGCAGTTCTTCACGAGCTGCTGACGTTGAGCCGAGGCAAGATACCGGCAATATTGAAGAAGCTGAATCATCTCTTCGTGAGAGTGGTTGTTTAAACTACGAGGTTGGTTACTTTGATTGTGTCCTGTTGGTCTTTCTTTCTCCCCCTTCGCTCCCTTTTCATCCAACTTGATGGACAGTAGTTTTATATAAGCTAAGGCTCCTTTTGGATCATGGAAACACTGTAGGAAGGGAAGAAGATAGGAAAGGATCTTAAATTTTTTTTATGGAGTTTATTTGGTTTCTTATTTTTTTCATATACTTTTCGTTCATGTCCTAGCAGTGCATTTGCTTCCTTATCTTTATGATCAGAATTCAGATGAACATAAATGGGAACTTATTTGCTGAAAGAAAAGGGAAATTGTCTCACTAACTCAGATGCAAGCCTAGATGAACCTTGAAATTCAGTAAAGAAGTGAATGATGAAAATACTCAGCCAGCTACGTTTTTGGCTACTCATGTGTGGAAATATCTTCTGTTAGAGCAAATGCTGTCAGGCCCCCTTTATCCTCTTTTTATCCTTGTAGTGTATTTAACCTGAACAAAATTGTTTTCTACTTGTGCACTTATTAGTGGTCTTTTTGAAGTAGCACCATTTTCACCGATCTTATTAAATATTAACTTCCACATTATCTTTTCATTCTCTAAAATATTCGTTCTTTTTATTCTGTCATTTCTTGTTTTCCCTCTTCTCTGTCTTAACATCCTTGTTTCAAGTATGCTTGTGTCATTGATACGTTTCTCGACAAAAAGCCTTATAAATTGCCAGTGACAATAATTAATATAATTTTGTTATTGTGGACTTTCACGGGGTTGTCTGCATTTCTGATACTAATATTTCTGCCATTTTCAGGAAGCAAGAGCATTGTTAGGGAGATATGAATATCAAAAAGGTAACATAGAAGCTGCTCTGCATGTATTTGAAGGAATAAATATTGCTGCAGTGGCTCCCAAGATGAAACTTACCCTTGCTAAGAAAGGAGAACGTCGTAGGAGACGCTCTCAAAGTGATGCTGCCCCACCTATGTCCATACATGCTGTTAGTTTAATCTTGGAAGCAATATTTCTTAAAGCAAAGTCATTGCAGGGTCTTGGAAGGTTTAAAGGTATTGTCACTGGTGCTGAAAAACCAATTGGCTTCTTTATCTCTATATTTGTGCAAATTGGAAGTTTTGTTAACATGTTGGTTTCCCTTTCCTGAAAAAAATGTCTGGTTCTTGGTTTGATTGTTTATTTACTGTCATGAAGTTCGTTTAATGATCTTCCATTTTTATTTTGTGAGACATTATAATCCTGTTTGAATTGAAATAAATTGCTTATTCTAAGCACCTGAAATTTCAGCCTCTCTCTCTCTCTCTCTCGCTTAGTAATCATTTAAAAATTTGCTGTATTTGTTGTGACAGGTATTGATAATATGCAAGATGTGGTTATGATAAAATATAAAACACGAATTTGTTGTTTTTTTGTTGAAAAGTTTAACTGCTTGAGCATCCTGCTATAGAATTTTTAAAAATTTTAAAATTTCAGACAGTATTTTTTTTTTAATTTATTAATTTCTTTTAAACTGTTTTTAAAAATCATTAACTTATTAATGTAAGTCAGAGTCATTGTATTTCATATAAAAAGTTGCTTTTATTTTTTTTTGTTTTTGAAAGTAGAAAACAGGAAGCATATTCAATGGATGCTAAATATTATGCCATTTTCTGAGCTCTTTCTAATTAATGATGTCTAGGTACATATCTTGTTATAGATCTAGCACATGCATTTGTACATGCTTATCAAATGATCTGTGGAAATCTTGGCTGGCTTGTTCTTTATTTCAATTTGCCTTCTTTTTGTTTTTTTTCCCCAAAAATACATTGGAAACACTCTCTCATGTTTATGTTTTTGTGTAATGGGAAAAGATTTCAAGTGATGCAAAACTGTTGAAATGACCATGATGTGGGCTAATATATCTTGCAAATCGTTTTTGCAGAAGCTGCTCAATCATGCAACATTATTCTGGACATCGTTGAATCTTCATTACCAGAAGGCTTGCATGTAAACTTTGGTTCTGACTGTAAATTGCAGGAGACTCTAAATAAGGCCATCGAGCTGCTTCCAGAATTATGGAAACTTGCCGATTCTCCACATGAAGCAATTTTGTCATACCGACGAGCCCTTCTTCATCCTTGGAACCTAGAAGCAGAAACTAATGCAAAAATCCAAAAAGAGTTTGCTGTTTACCTTCTGTACAGTGGAGGTGAAGCAAGCCCCCCAGAGCTCCGTTCCCAAGTGGATGGTTCATTTGTACCTAGAAACAATATAGAAGAGGCCATTCTTCTATTAATAATTCTATTAAGAAAATTTTCTCTTGAAAAAATTGAGTGGGACCATCGTCTTGGATGCTTCTGTATCTATGTCTCTCTCCAGGGGCTGGGCTGCCAAATCAAATAGAAGGGTTGCTTCCTCGGATTATGATTAAGGGAAGAAAATTGTTCACTATCTGTTGTGAAAGAGGTGGTGATGGCTTGACTTCTTTTGAATCTCTTGAAGAAATTACTGAGTGGCGGAAGTCAAGCAATCTTCAAAACATTGACGGCTTGAAGTTGTAGAGCCCCAGTGCTGAAAGATTGGGATCAGCTATGGCCGCGGGCCCCTGAAGCTGCGGGAGGTGTGCAGAGATGAGAAGATTGTTGCCTTCATCTATTGGATATTTGCTCTAATTTTGACTACAGATCAGTTAATATTGCATTTGATTCTGAGAGGATTAAGAGACAAGATGAGGCCTCCTAGCCATATGCTCAGAAACAGCTGGGAGAATGATGAAAGTAAGAGATCCCAATGTAGTTTACCATCTCAGCCTAGAAAATGCCGAGCAGAGGAAGTTGGATGCTGCACTTTATTATGCAAACCACTTCATAAAACTTGAAGGTGGGTCTTCAGTTAAAGGATGGTTATTGCTGGCTCGGATATTATCTGCTAAAAAACGGTTAAAGGATGCTGAAACTATCATTAATGCTGCTATTGATCAGACTGGGAAATGGGATCAGGGACAATTGTTGAGAACCAAAGCTAAGCTCCAAATTGCACGTGGCCGGTTAAAGCAAGCAATTAAGACATATACTCATCTCCTTGCCGTTCTCCAGGTTCAGAGAAAAAGCTTTGGGTCTGGGATGAAGTTTCTCAAGGTCTGTTAATCGATTCGTTTTCCTTTCAACAGCTGAATTTAGTATTTATATCTCTGATCAAACCCGTCAATCACAGTGATTTACAAGTGGTTCTCCATCTTTTTTAACCCCCCACTGATCCCGGCCTTTACCATTGTCCTTCCAGTTCAATGTCCTCTTGCTTCAGAAACCAAACTGACTAGAATTTTCAAAATTTTCTCCATGTGCTTCTTAGTAGTAGATCCTGGACATGGTTCTGGAAATGCATCTTGTTTGCATGTTTGTGTTGCCATTGATGTCAAATTAGTGCGTTAATATATAAAATACTATGTATGGTTGAGCTCTGTTTTTTCCTGTGCCTAGAATTTTCTAAAACCCAGTTAAGCATTCCCTCTCATCTTTCTCTCATCCCCAAGACTTTTTCTGTGGTAAGTCCTCTAGTATGAGACACACCCAAGCCTTCTAGTATGACATAAACCCAAGGGCCTAAGTTATATTGATGATCTAGGAACAATTTCCAAGAAAGAGGATATTTTTGTGTCTCTTCTTTTTCATTTTTTGGATTGTGAGGATGTGAACAGTGGTAGGGAGAAAGGTTGGGATGTGGGAGTCATTTTCTTCACTATATGCTACTAAAACAATTTGTTTACTGTTTGAGTGGGAACTGAAGCTACTTTCCAAAATTCTAATGGAAGCAAAATTAGCTGTCCTCTTCTCCAAACAAGAGTACGAGGCCAATTCCAGAACTATGCTCTAAATCACTTGTCCTTTATCAAACACAGCCTTCTCCTTTTAGTATTTTAATGGGAAATCTTGTTCTGAGACAAATAGTTGTTGCAGCTACTTATCTTTGTGCGCCAATTGTCACAGGGCAGTGGATATCCTGATAAAAAGTTTGGAATTGGATACATGGCATGATCTGGCCTATGTTTACATAAGCTTGTCACAGTGGCACGATGCTGAGATCTGTCTTTCCAAGTCCCGGTCCATCTGTCCTTATTCTGCTGCTAGATATCATGCAATGGGTATGCCTATACTTTGATCACTTCATAGTATCTTTTTCTCTCTCATCATTCATCCTTTTCTTGAAATGGAGGTTGCCTTTACTGAGTGGGATTGTTATGGTGGTCCCAACTCCAAAGTGCTTTCAGTTTGCATAAGAAGTAAAAACTAAAACCTCACCCTTTTGGAAGAATCAAAAACTTGATTTTCTGTAGTAGTTTTTTATTTGATGAAGGTTTAGCTAAAATTCCTCTATGCTTGAATCTTCTTTTGGATTTTTGTACTCTCCTTTTTCACCTTTCGGCTAGTACTCTGCTTCATTAAGAGTCCACGTGAAGGGGAAATTCATGATATGGTGGATTTTGACAGGTTTAATTTATCAAAAGCAAAGCCTCAACAAAGAAGCTCTAAAAGCCTTTGCAAATGCTGTAGATATTGAACCCACCCACATACCCAGCCTGATATCCATGGCTGTCGTTCTCAGGCACCTCGGTAGCCAATCGGACGGTGTTGTCAAAAGCTTACTGACACAAGCGCTTTGCCTCGACAGAATGAATCCTTCTGCCTGGTTTAATCTTGGTCTGGTTTACAAGCATAATGGTGCTGCATCATCACAAGAAGCTGCCGAATGTTTCCAGACTGCCGTCCGTCTTGAAGAGTCAACACCAGTCGAGCCCTTTAGATAACGTAGCTATACACACACACACCCTTTGGCTGTAAAACTATAACCCCCATCAAATTTATGCTTGAATAGCTCTTCCTCTTTTCCACATATGTATTTTTACACACCCATTCTTATATAGGAACTTGAAAAGGAAAAGCAATAAAAAAAATGGAGAAGTTCTGTTTTGTTTTCTGATTCAGTTTTGTAGATCATCCTTCTGGCTACAAGAAACTGGAATTTGTAGATGGAATAACTTGTTTTTGTGCTAAGTAGTTTTGGTTCTAGGGTGATAATCGCCTTTCAAATGGTTGTTCAGATTGTTGTTGCCTGGAAGGAGTTCCACACATCCTACTAGGTACATTCATATCACGTAAATGCGATGAGGTCATTTACATGGCCTGAGCAAGCTCAATTTCCCTCCATCTTGTTGTTATACGTGCAATGATTGCCTACAAAGTCATTAACAGTTATTAATCATAAAGCACATTTCAAATTATTTCACCAATCCTATGGGATATGTAACAAATTTATCTCAATTGATTCATGGTCATCAGCTAAATTCCCCTCGCCATTTGTTAGGTCACAGTCAAACCTCAAATATAATTTTTTGTTCTTTTTAGGGAACATGACAGGAAACCACATATTTTTGATGCAAATAGTCTACCTATTTCATTATTGACAGTAAGCTTAAATAAAGGAAATGATAAGTCCAGCATGACTTCACTACTAACGATCTTTCCCATTTTCTAAGACCCACACGATCCACAAGCCTAATGCTTTATAGACTTCTTCAAATAGCAACAAGGATCAACTTAATCATTAAACGCACGTTTGCCAACTCCCATCCTATAATTGTGATCGTGTTTTGAATAGTTGGTTGAATGCAAAACTGAACTAGTCTACAAACTTGGGATTCTTTTTCGTTGTCCTTGCAGACCTTCGAACTCTATCATTACCCCTCGTTTTAAGTGTAACCTTGTCCTCAAGGTTGAAGTTCGGGAAACGAGCCAATAAGTCCTCGGTAGTCTCCCACATAGCATCTTCATTGGGCAATGTTTTCCACTTCACAAGACACTCTTCATGAAAGTGTTTCCCTTTTTTAAGCCAACGATAACGGCTTCCGGCTTCGGGATCACTTCACCTTCGTCGGACATGGGAAGCAAAGTGGAACTAGTTAGCTAGTGATCACCTACATACCTTTTCAACAATGTTACATGAAATACCTTTTCAACAATGTTACATGAAATACCGGGTGAAGACGCAAGTCTGGTGGTAATTGTAACTTACAAGCAATTGGACCAATTTTTTCCGAGATTAGTTAGGGTCCATAAGAGATGCTGGCAAGTTTATGAAATGATTTGCGACAGACGGACTGGTACCTGTAAGGTTGTAGCTTAAGGAAAGCATAATCCTCAGCTTGAAATTCAACATCTCGACGTTTAGAGTCCTGCATCCGCTTCATTCGATTAATATCCGCATGTAAATTAATTTTGAGCTGTTGGAGCACTCCATCCCGAGCTTCCAGTGATTGATCAACTTCGTTTACAGGGGAGGTGCCGATTTCATGGGGGGGAATGCTCGGTGGAAGGCGACCATTAAGAGCCTAAAGGGGGACATTTTGGTGGAGATGTGATGAGTAGTGTTGTACCAGTATTCTGCCCATGGGAGGTAAGTGGTCCATTTCTTTGGCTGTTGAGATATAAAGCACCTTAAGTACTGCTCCAAACATCGATTGATGACTTCAGTTTGGCCACCACGTTGAGGATGATAGGAGGAAGTCATGTTTAATTGGGTGCTGGACATCTTAAGGAGTTCTTTCCAAAAGTGGCTTATAAAAACCAGATCGCGATCACTTGACTATGGAATGGGGAAAACCACGTAATTTGATAACTCCATCCACGAACTTAGATGCAATGATCTTTGCAGTGTATGGATGAGATATGAGAAAGAAGTGAGCATATTTGGTGAGGTGGTCAATGGTCACAAAGATGGCATTCATGCCATGTGATGCGGGCAATCCTTCTACAAAATCAATGGAGATGTCCTCCCACACTTGACAAGGAATGGGTAGCGGTTGAAGAAGATCACCATGACATTGTGTTGTTGCCTTATTCCGTTGACATATTTAACAGGATGACACATATTCCTTTATTGTCTTATACATGGAAGGCCAGTAAAATTGTTGAGAGGCATGTTTGTATGTCCATAAGGTACCGGAATGACTTTCAATAGTTGAATCATGATCCTCATGCAGCACTTAAGCGATAACAAATGAATTGGGCGGTATAACAACACGGGTTTTGAAAAACACTAACAACACGGGTTTTCAAGGATCGCAAGCATCTCCTTAGCACATATGGACCAAGTTGTCTTTGAAACTCCCAAGGCTCTACTCATGTAGTCTATGGAGTTGAATTGTGTTTTTATAAGGACATGAGTTCCTCATTGAAGATCAAGCTTTGATGATAAAAACCAGATTAAATTGGGCATTGTAGATAAAGGTTAATGATGTGTGAATTTCATTTTAAGATACCCTTAAATCTGAGATAAAATTTGCTCTTTAATAGTTGATCATTAGTGTATAATTATCCATAATCATGGATGAATTTTTTATTAATAACATATGAGGCCTAAAAATCCTGGCAAACAAGTGGGAGCTACATTAGCAGGCTCTTTCCTTCCCTCTTTATAATATAGTCTAACCACTGCCATAATTCATTCAACCTCTCACCCAGTGAAATAAAATTGTGTTTCAACTAGAGACTCAGTTAAAACCTGAAAAATCAAAAATATTGCTCAGCTCTAGTAATCCAAACAATTGGATCTTCACTTGAGAATTTTGGAAATTCCAGCTTGGGTGGTTTAGCCTCAAATAGAGGCTTTTCTTCCATAGAATCGTCTACCACTGCTTCCATTTTGTCATGTCCACGACTCCTTTGCGATAAAGACTCCAGATGTTTACTTGCACCAGCCTCGTAATATGCCAATATCACCACTGAAAGCTTATTCAAAGTTTATTCCAGTTTATAACGCCTATCGCCCATGCCCACTTCCACCACACTAAAGTTGCCTAGAAGTCCTTCAACATTCTCCTCAAGTTTTTCAATTCGGTCCTTGTTGAAAGCCATAAAAAGAAAATTGAGCTCTGATACCAATGTTAGGTCCCAGTCAAAGCTCAAATAGAATATTTTGTTCTCTTTAGGGAAAAGAACTAAAACCACATATTGTTTGATGCAAATAATCTACCTTTTTCATTATTGAAAGTAAACTTAAATAAAAGAAATGATAAGTCCAGCATGACTCCACTACTAACATTCTTTCCTATTTCTAGGACCCACATGATCCATAAGCTTAATGCTTTATTGACTTCTTCAAATAGCAACAAGGATCAACTTAATCATTAAACACACGTTTGTCAACTCCCATCCTATAATTGTGATCATGTCTTGAATAGTTGGTTGAATGCAAAACTGACTTAGTCTGCAACATAATTCTTTTTGGAGTCCTTCCCAGACTTTTCGAACTCTAACCTGTCCTCCTGCTTGCTTCATGAGCAAAACATCCTCTCCAGCATGGGTTTTATATTCCTTTTGACTCTATGGAGTAGTCATCAAACCGCACCAAAAGAAAAACATATGTTCTTTTAGCATAATAACATAATAAGATCATGTCATACAACAATTTGACTAATCTCAACATGGCCAAAAGATCTAAGAAGGCTCAACTCAATCTTCATACGTTTTCTTAAGTAACATTGATCCACTTCCCGCATAAGTCTGACTAGAGGAACTCGATGTAGGATTTCTCCTCACAGGATATAGATATAGGTCGAGACCAGGTTATGGCCATAGAGAGAGAGATTGAGTAGCCTTGAGCATCCCGGGATGTAGGTGCCCCAGTAGGAAGAGGAAGGAGAGTCGGCGGCTGCTAACACGGGAAGAAGCGAGAGGACTTCTCCACAGCGGTTTGGGGGGCAAGGCCACGGCTGTATCGGGGCAGGCCAAGTCGAAGGCATCTGGCTAAACAGGGGCGGATGACATGCTATCATTGCCACTGCTTTGGACACATGAGACGGGATTGCTCCACAGGCGGGATCACAGGGGTTGTAGGACTCGCCGGTTCAAATCAGTGGTGGGACGTGCATGAAGCCCAGTTTGTCTCCTTGCACGGCCACCAGACTGAGACTAGTGATAATCCCAGGTTGCGCCTGTTTGTAAGACAGAAATTCGATTTAATGAAAAAAGCGAAATCGTAATTTTAGTTCTGAAAATTGTAATTTCGGTTAAAATGGAATTATACTCTAGATCTCGGATAATGAAAGCAGACTGCAGTTGGAATCGTACCATGAATCATTGTAGCGTCAATTTCGTGATTAAGAGCCAGTTAAGGATTAATACGTTTTTAAGTTATCAGATTTGGTCAAAAAAGCGTTTGATGAAGACAAAATCGCATATAACACGTACTCATGTGCTATAAGTAGCATGATGAAATGAAATGAAATGGGCTGGCTGAGATAGTAGAATGTCAAGAAAGCGGGAAAGAAGGGACAAAATAATTGTTTTTGTATTTGATTAAATGATAATGAGACAAAACACTCAATAGTGTCGTCTCTTACAAATTCAAAAAGGAAGCAAAACGTGAAATGGGGAAAGAGAAACTTACAGTGGCGATGAAAATGGAGATTTAGAGAGAGAATGTCTTCCTTCTCTAAAATGTTGATCATTGTCGGCTGATCCTTAGAGGCAAAGGAAAATGCTATCTGTGAGAGACCTCGATGTGAAACGGTTTAAGGAGTTTAGACAAACTCCTTGAGTAGAGGATTCATCCTACTTAGTTTCACGCTTTATTTAAGTGTTTTTATGATGTTTGGGTTGAGTTGAGGCGCTTGAGCAGCCGTTGATCGAATCAAGAAACTTAGGTTGAAATGTTAAAAAATTTTGGAGCCCTCTGTGCGATCCGTGTGATGGGGCTGTTTGGGCATCCTTGGTAATGATTTATGTATTAATTCATGTGTTGTAGTTTTTTATAGGCGGAAATGGCGTGAGGTAAAGTTCTAAAGTGAGTAGTGATTGGTGATTCTTGGGAATAGTAAGGGTTTCACTATTCAGGAATATGTTCACAAAATAATTTTTGTGAAATAATGTTTAGTTGAGTAATTCAAATTGGAGTTACTCGTGTTTGATCATTAGCGTGAAATTTAATTTTGATCATGAGTGATGGTGAAATTCGCCCAGCGTAACATGTGATATCAATTATGTAGACCCATATGCATGATTATATGTTGCATGTGTTATAAGTGAAATGGAGATTGGCGTAAATGCATTAAATACCTTGGGGCACCACCAGGGCTGATAGGAGTGAGTGCAAGGGTAATTCTTGAGAAAATGGTTCGGAGGGTTGTCTAAAAATAATACATATCGGAGGGTAATTCAAACCAAATATCGATCATTGGAGGCAGCCGATTGATATCGTCGGAGGGTAGTCCTTGCATAATATCAATGTTGAGTCATTGATTGATATATATATCGGAGGGTTATCACAAATAAAAATTAAGGTTCTCATGTGGCATGAGCGGGTGTAGAGGAGAGTCGCGGGGACTGGGATATGAGATGATGGTTAGGCGTTAGTGGATGGGCAGTTTCTTGATGTGTGTTTTATTTTTGGAGCATTGCATATGCACTTAGGTGGAGAGTAGTGATGAGCTTAAAAGTCATCTATTTTTAATCCATTTTTACATTTTTGATTTTCATACGAAAGGAATAATTAATATGCGAGAAATATGAAGAAAGCTACGCTGATTTGTTATTAGCGAGAGTGTGAAAGAAAGAAGAAAAGCGATAGAAAAATCTGGCAATTGGTGGAGTAAAAATGCGAGAAAATGGCAGAAGCGAAATGAAGCGTAGTTGCTTAATGTTGCAGTTTTGAGCTTGCGATCCGATTATGATGTCGCGACATCGGGAAAGTGAAGAAATTTGATGCGGTCGCGGCGGGATCCGCAGTTAGGCGGCTGAGGATTAACCAGAGACTTAAGGAATGATGTCGCGACAACATCGTGATGTCGCAACAAGGTTGATATCGCTGACGAGGAATGGAGTCGCGATAAGAAGATCGCAAGCTATAGCGGGTTTGAAAAGATGAAGCTGTTGTGACTTAGGTTGTTGTCGCTGACGGTGTGTCGCGACACGAAAGCAACGGTTGAAGCCTCAGGGCATAAGTTGATGTCGCGACAAAGAGATTAATGTCGCGACATAAAACGTCGATTGAAGGTTGCGATTCCTTGGGATTGATGTATGACAAAGAGATTGATGTCGAGCATCGGGAACCACATCGATTAAGAAAATTTGCAAAGACGCCCAGGCTGATGTCGCGACAAGAGATTGATGTCGCGACGTCGAGGAGCGAACGATGGAAACCTGCGAGGCATAAAGTGATCTCGCGACAAAGGATTGATGTCGCGACATAAGAAGACATCAGTTCAGAACGCGTGACATCGGTTGATGTGCGACATTGATTCTTAATCGCGACATAAGATGCCTTCAGGAAAACAAAGGAATGTCATGACTTATTAGTGAATGTTCTGACAAGTGCGAACTAACTAATGTCGACAGGGATTTGAGGTCAGCGACACGAAACGACAACATGGGCAATCCATTTGGAAATCCACAAAAGAATGCATTGGAATTAGGGCTTGGCCGAAACCACATAAATAGCGACTACCGGGAGAAGAAAAAGGAGCGGTGGGGCGGGAGCGAAAGATCTGGGTAGCGAGAAGGAGAACTTCATTTTATTTTTTCTTTTTCTTTTCTTTTATTTCTTTTACTTGTTTCCGTCTTTATAGATTAGATTATTTTCATCTTTCTTTATTTTTGTTTACAATGCTGGATGGGATATTTTACCAGTTTTGAGCGGAAATTGAATGGAGTGTGTGCTCTGATACTACGGAATGTTTGAAGTTCGGACAAATTTAAATTCAACTTTTCGATTTCAAATTAATAAATTGTTCTTATGATCGGAGGAATCTTTGTAGTGTGTAATTCGATGGTGAAGCCCGGCTTCCATTAAGTGCATGCTATAGTCGAATTTATCTTCCTTGTAATAGTTGTTTCCGGCTTGTGAACTCGGAGTTTAAATTTACTTAAGTTTATGGGTTTAATGTTTTTTTGATCCCGAATATAGGTTTCTTATCTCGTTTTAAGATTTGTTTCATTGCTCTGATTTCAAGAAGGTCCTCGAGTGACCGCAGAGAAGGCATTCTGAGAGTTATGAACATTTCCTTGAAGAGTATATTAACTTTTCTTTATTAGAAGTCTAATGAGGCTTTGTAAGTTTACTTAGATAAATCCTCTTCTCACTTGAAATCAAAGAAAGAGGTTAGAATGAGAGTATCATTTTAAACAAACGAGAGAGTTCACCTCGGTCGAATAGGTAAGCCAATCCGTGTTATTTGAGATCTAATCAAAGGAGAGGTGATGTTCTAATTTAAGAAGGAAGAGTAACCAGTTGTATATCCTTGACTGATAACTTGGGAGCTAAGGTTTGATGTAAAATGGAGTATGAAGTATTACGAAAAATACAGTTAAAGGAAATCACTTGTTAAAAATGATAAATCCAATTCGCATGCTTGAAGAATCGGGAAAATTAGATAATGAAGCGTAGTGTGGAGATCAGTTATCTTGCTCGCATATGGGCAGATTTTAGAACTGAAATACACGAAGCAATTTATCGGTGTTAACTACGAGGAATTGATACTTCACGATAGCGGTGTCTTGATGGGTCCTACAAAGATACTATCGGTTTTTAATTTATTTTCTTAACTATTGTTATTCTTTATTCTTTAGATTCAGTTTATTTGATTATTTCATTCTTTTTCCTTATCTTGTATATTTTCTGACTTCTTAAAATTTAGATCACAATCATGTTAAAGGTAAATAGTATGGAGCTTGAGTAGTCGAGGGTGTTGAATCTGAATTATTGAGATCTACATTGGGATCGATATCTGGACTTATATCCATTTATTACTTGTCGACACATTGCACTTGCGGGATATTAGGCGAAACAAGAGTGAAATGAATTACTCTGGGAGATTTATGGTCTCTGCTCGACAAGTTTTTATGGCGCCGTTGGATTAGATAATAGTCCTTGATAATAGCGTCATAGAGATTTGTATATAATTTTGGTCAGGTCGACAAGTTTTATGGCGCCGTTCTTGGGATGAAAGAATTTAGTAAATCAGTATTCGGACGAAAGAAGGAAATGCTAATTTGGGACATTTGAGAAAAGAACAAAAATAGCTTTTCAAGCGTGTAGTTATTTTTAGCCACTAACCTTTACAACAATATATGAAAATATTTACATTGACTAGATAATCCTATTAGTATAAGTGTGTTTGATTTCGGGGGACGAAAATTTTAATGCATAGGAAACGAACAACGTCGATTCAGTGAGACCGCAATTAGAGAACACTCGAGCTTGAAAGATAAAGGCGAGAAAGGCTTCAATGCTTGGATGAAAGACAGGATTCGAGGAATGAAGTACATAGAGACGACTAGAAGGCCTCCCGATCAACGATACTGGAGGACTTGGAAGCTATTATTCGAATGAGTACTGCGATCAGGTAGCAGAAGCTATTGATTTAAGTAATTTTGAACCCAAACCAGCACTAATTACAATGGTCATGGCATCACGAGTTTATGGTCATCCCATGAGGACCCAAGCGAACACACAGGAAGATTTCTGGGTGGCTAATCTGATGAAGTTGAATGGGGTGAGACCGAAGTCATCAAAGCGCATCTATTCCCATTCTCTCCCAAGAATCTGGCTGACTACATGGTATGAATCTTTACCATATAGTTACATTGATACTTGGGAGGAGTTAGTAGAGCCTACTTAGGTAGATTCTTTCCCCGGCCCTCACCTCGGAGAAGGAGGGAAATCATTTAATGTTTAATGAGGGGGGAGAAGATGAAAGCGCAATATAGCAGCTTAGGAAAGATTCAAACGTTCAACTGAGGAATGTCGATGCATAGGATCGTCTGAAGGCTCGGATGGACATTGTATATCATGCAGCCAGATGATATATCCAAGGGGATCGTTGATGCTTCAAGTTGTTGAGTGATGACGAAAAAGTGCTGAAAATGAAAAGTGATTGAAGGCACGTAAATCTGATATGAAAACTATTCCTGAGTTTTCAAGAAGGAGAAACTCAAACCGAGAGGAAAGGGGGATCATGGGTGAAGCGAGATGGCAAATATGGAGGCAGGGGTGGATGCCATTATGCCTGGAATGGACAAGCAAAGAAGAAAGGAAGACACACCACTTGCCCATGAGATGGGCAGTTGAAAGAGAGTTATTGAGAGGAAGTCTTTGAGAGAGCTCTTTGAAGAACAATTATGATCTTGGAAGAGGTTAAAAAGTATCTGGGTGAGCAACCCCACCATTTCAAACCCAAATACCGCTGCCGACTGGTATCACCCGACCTTGAAGACAAACATGAAGATTTCTCATGTGTTGGAGGGGCTTCCTGAGGCCCGAGGCATGGAGAACCCTCACGGGGGTTGCTCAGCGTACAGTTCTGACCTGAATGACAGAAATGTTTGAGGAAATGAATGCTCAGGGGTCGGAAGGAGGCCCAATTTTGAAAAGCAGTCTTTGAGTTCATGGGGATAATAAGAAAATTTGTTGAACCTCCATGAACAAAAGTTTGCGAGAATTGGAAACATTTGCTACCAATTCAAATTTCGAGAACACACCACTGATGCATCCTGAAGAACGCAGGCATGAAGTAGGGCGGTTGGCCCAACCTGCGGCTTGGAGGAAGATGCCTTCCCAAGTGACTACAAGAAGAATCCAAGGCGCATGGGTATGGCTTAGGAGTGGGAAGGAGTTAGAAAAGATGAAAGAAAAAAATGACGAATGAGAAGAAAGCCCGAGAAAGGAAGAAGCCTTTGGAGAAAAAGAAAGAAGGAGTGGGCGGGGAAGGACATCAGGCTCACAGACACAGTCCGTTACAGAGGCTGCGAGAAATCAAAGATAGAGGGTAGTTTGCAAGGTTTTGAAAACCTTTGGAAGCAGAGATCGAGTATGCCTTTACGAGTGGTGACTCGGATGCCACTCATCTGAGAGTCTGAAGGACATCTTGACGAAAAGAAAGATAATTAGAAGAAGGGATTGTGAATCTCACTTTTGCTACTTGCGGTCTTCGTGATAAAGAAAGAATTGGAAAAGATGAAGGATCGGGGAGTTTACAATTCCTTGCATCATTGGAGGAGTTGAATTCACGAGAAGCTCTCACGTGACTCGGGAGCTAGTATAAACTTGATGCCTCTTTGCATTTGCCAAGCAATTAAGTTTGGGGAGGTTATTCCCACCTTGTTACTCTTCAAATGGCAGAGACGGATCGATGGTAAAACGGAAGGAGTCTTGGAAGATATGCTGATCCTTTGTTGGGAAATTTGTTTTTCGGTAGACTTCATCATTACGAACATGGAAGAAGATTCACGAAATTACCCCTAACATTGGAGGAGACCATTCCTAACTCAGGCATACGATCGACATGCGAGGTTACCTTGAGGGTTGGAGGAAGCTCTTGCTTTCAACAATCAAAGCATGCAGAATATAGACATAGACGAGAGAAAATTGCAATGTAGTTGATGATGTACATACTACCATTGATGTTCACAATGATTGTAATGCTTTCGAATTTTTATCAATGAAAAAAGAGATAAATTCAGTATATTGAAGATGACTACTCTGGGTTGTCCAACCTGTGATTTTTCATTCTATAGCTGTATTTGAACTGAAGCAAAAGCGAAATGACAAAGGGAAAATAATGAAAAGGAGAAATTCATCGAAACAGGTGAAAGAGGGGCTAGTGTTGAAAGAGTTGCCAAGTCATTTAGTATGCTTACTTAGAATCGCAAAGAAAACCAATGATTATCTACTGCTAGACTCGGTGATCTTCGAGCAGAGGTTGCTGAAAATCTTAAAGAAGCATAAAGAGTCTATAGCGGTCCATTTAGAAGAGAGTTGAAAGGTATCGATCCATCAATTTGCATACCTGAAAATTACGCTAGAAGAAACTTCAAAGCCATCTGTGAACATGAAGAGAGGCCCGAATCAGTGATGAAGGAAGTAGTCGGGAAGGAGGTACTCAGGTGCTTTGAATCTTTGGTTTATCTATGCAATTTGAGGATAGTCCTTGGGTGAGCCAGTCCATTGTGGTTCCCGAAGAAGGGTGGGTTCTGAGATCATGATAGGGAAAATGAATTGATTCCAAACGAGAGCGGTGACGGGATGGAGGGTATGCGTGATTACGAGGAAGCTGAACCACTGACCACGAGGAAAAGATCATTTCCCTTTGCCCTTCATTGATTAGATGTTGGGCGCTGAGGGAGGAAGAGAGATTAGCGGGACACCCTCATTTTGTTTCTTGGATGGGTATTCGAGGATACAATCGGTTGCTGTACTTTGAGGACGAAGACCATTCACATGCCCATGGTACTTGCCTTAGGAAGGATGCCATTTGGGGTACGTATGAAATACTCTGCTACATTCGAGAGGTGTATGATGTCGATATTCTAGGACTTGGTTGAATGAGTTATGGAAATTTTTATGGATGACTTCACTTTGTGTATGGATCAGGTTTTGATCGGTGTTTGAAGGGCACAGAAATGTAGTGCTTCAAGATGCAGAGACTCAAGCATTAATAGCGAATTGGGAAAATGCCATTTTATGGTAGCGAGAAGGAGTATTGTTCTTGGGCATAAAATTTACAGCTACTGGTGAGTAGACCCGATCGAGGTATCCGTTATCAAAACTCTTACCACCCTGAGTAAAAGGAGTAAGAAGCTTCTTGGGGCATCTTTGGATTTTATGAGGAGATTCATCAAAGACTTCTCAAAAATATAGTGAGGCCAGCTCATCAGATTCTTTGGAGAAGAATTGAGAGTGTTGGACAAGGCGAAACCTTATCACAGCGGGGAGGAGAGATGGAGGCACCGAAGCGGTTCTCCCCAGAAGAACCAAAGCGAGTAAGTCGACTAAGGACTCAAAGTGGCTTGGTGATGGGAGGCATTCATAGAAAATTTAGTTTATAGATTTTGAATTTTTGTTGTAAATTTCGTTTTGATTAGTTCTATAAAGATAGATTTAATTTTGAGAAGTTAATAGTAGTTTAATTAAGTTTTCTTGAATCATGCGGTATCGTCTGCGGAATTTGAAAAGACATGAGTGGGAAAAGCAGCTCCCGGGACACCTCAGCTGACTTGCGAAATGTCACGGTGGCATGACGAAGGAGGGTAACTTTCTCCTAAACCAAACTGTGAAATATGAGTGAATTGCTTGTTGAATTTACCTTGGAGATGCACGAATAAATGTCTAAAAGTGTAGTTAATAAAGGAATTCAAGTTTTGAGATCATTAAACTAAGGGCTTAGGTAGCGGCGAAACAAAAAAAGCTTGAAAATGCAAGAATCACGACATGAAGCGTATAATCATCTAAAAACCTATTTTATGTGAATAAAAACATTATGTCGCGACAGCCCAGAAAAAAAAAAGATAAAGTAATGCCGGAAACTACTCACTCTCTTAAATGCCCCTAAAATTAATGTTCTTAAATTAAGTGAGCGAAATTGATCATGTGTGCGTTTAAATATCATATCGTGTACTAAAACTGATTGAATTTTAGTGTGACTTTATTACCTCCCGATCGAGTTCCAGCTGTTCATCTCCGCGCCCGATTCTCAATTCACAGAAAACCACAGCTCTCAAAATCTTGGAGCTTTTACTTCAGTTTCAAATGGTTGAAACCTCCCGAACCTTGTCTTTAACACGGAAGAATCATGGAGAATATGTACAGCAGAAGAAGAAATCAAAGCAGGAAAATAGTGAAGGAGATGCCTGAAGCACAGCTTGTAGGTTGAAAACGAGGAGAGACGAGGAAAGGGAAAAGCAGAGAAAGAAGAGAGTAGAAGATTTTGTGTCGAGAGGAAGCTTATTCCAAGCTTGGAAGAAAGCTTTCATGCAAACAGGGTTGTGTGAGAAAGAAGATTCGAAACCACATTGCCCCTTCCCGAGAGATGATTGAACAAGAGGGTTGGGAAGCTTTACGCACACATCTCAAAGTGAACACCAGTAAGACTGGTGAAAGAATTTTATTCAAATACGGTAGCGGGAAGGTTAACAACGTGTCACGTCGGGAGAATTATGGGTACCATATGGGCAGGCCATTCGCGAAGCCTATGGAATGGCGGGGCCTGACATGGAGTCAGTTAGCTCTTGGAAAACCTAAATTTTTAAGAAGATTGCCAAAAGCTCTTTCAATGAGCTGTGGGATAAGGGAAGGAGGACCCAGAAGCCACGGAACGAGAGAGCCTCAGGAGGCTGAGTATGGTTCTATTTCTTGGCCTCTGTTTTGGTCCCAACCAAGCATGTGTGCACAGTGAGAGAAGCGGAAGCAATTATCTTTGTATGCTATTACGGGGAAAGTCTGAGCTCGATGTAGGAATAGTAATTGAAAATTCTATAATGAAGAATTTACCATGAAGGGAAATAAGAGGGTGATCCCTCACCCGCGACGATAAGCGTTTTATCTGTTTAAGGTTGGGGTGAAGGGAGTCTGGGAAGAAAGAAGATGTCCACTATGACATCACCACTCCCTCTTGACAGGGGTGGCTGAGGACAGAAACCAAAAGAAAAAGGGGTGTTGATTGAAACAAGAGAGAAACAATTTGAGACAGAAAGGGCAGAACTCCTCCTGAAAATGTGCTCACATTTGCGAATGATGAAGGGCGGGGATGAAAGAAGCCCTTGCGTTTCCTCCATTCTCATAAACTCAGTTCTCTCTGCACAAGACAGGAACAATTTGGAAGAAGATAGAGGCTGAGGCAATTCATGTGGAGATTACCGATGCCATCTGAGAAGAAGATGGAAGGAAAGAGTGGGTACAGCAAGGTCGAGAAGGAACATGAAAGAGTTAAAAGAGGAGTCGGCAATGGGAAGAAGGCGAAAGAGAAGAAGCAGGATCTGAAAAGTTTCTTGAGTGATACGAGAGGACTTGAGAAAGAAATGAAGGAAAGAGATGTGATCTTCTCACGAAACTCAAGGCCCGAGTCATGAATCTTTTATAACAATGGGTTGGCGTGATTCTGACTCTAACCATCGTGAAGAAAAAGGAGGTAGAGCAGAGCCAAATTGGGAGAGCAGGATCGAGGATTCAAATTTTTATACAAGTCTCACAAAAGATTTTGAGAGAATAAGCTGGATGATAGAGACAAAGAAGCAAGGATCTTGAATCCTACGAGGGCGGAAATGGCTAGAAAATTTGGATTTGATTAACAACAATCTTTCGAATTTTTGGAAATGTGGCTGAAATGGAAAACACCATGAATAGCTTGGGAAGAGACAAGATGAGCTAAACAAGAAGGATTTGATCTCTCAATGAGATCTTCACATTGAAGATCAAGTTGAAGCGGAAACTAAGAAGGAAAGAAGGAAATGAAATTCCTCGGAATTTCACAAATAACAGAATACCTAGACCTGGATCCACCTAAATATCTTCTTTATATGCCGAGAAAAAAGATAGACTTCTTCCCATTGTTTTATGTCATCATTGTCTTATTTGTATCCAACATTTGCAATTGAATCGAAATAAAATGATAAATTTGAATTGAATTGTTGTGTTACTTTGGTTTGTTAAATTTTGTATTCTTTGTGGTTGCATAGTTGGGAAAATAAAAGTAGGAATTAGTTAAAAGTAAAAAAGCTATACGAGAGATGTAATAAATTTGCATTAGATAAGAAATGATTAGATTAGGAATAAAAGAATTTAAATCAGACAAAGATCACGAGAATAAGGGTCGAATGAATACGTTTAAATTGAAACCTAAAGTGCAAAAGTGACTTAAGTCTGGCGGTAAGTCGGAATAGGAAGGTAATACAATAGGAAGGCAAAGCATGTTTTTGGGTTTGGCCAGTGCAGGCAGTAAGTCGAGGGACACATTTGAATATCAATTAAATTTAACTGCTCATCAATAAATGAATTCGAGGAAATCCTTATGGTTAGTCACAACTATTCAATCAATTCTAGAATTTGTTGAATTGATTGGGGCGAAATCCTAGGTGATCACAGTTGTAGAGATGATGTTGGGCCATTCTTGGATAGTTTGAGCCATTCCTAACCATCCACTATTCATATCTTTGATCATATACCTTGGATTAAATTAGGCAGAGCAATCTTATTTTTTTGAAAATAAACCAATGGAAACCCTGACCCATCCTAAAATCAATCCTTCGAGTAAAGAACCTATGATTGCAGGAATTCCAAAGAGGAAGAAAGAAATGAAGTTTGAGATATATATTTTTAGAACTCAAAGGAGAAAAATATAGAAAAGGGAGTGAAAAGAAAAAGGCAAAATGAGGAAAATGCAATAGAAAAGAAAACATAAAGATAAGTTTTATGCGAGGCTAACTCTCTTGAGCAATTAAGTTCTTAGGGGTGTTCCAGCACCTAGTACTAATGCCATATGGTATGGGGCTACTAACCCAAAGTTAGCTGAGTGTTAGAAAGTACAAAGGTAAGACCATTGCCCTATCTTGAATACAGTGAGCAAACAAAGGAAATTTCCCAGGTTAGTTAAAGTGTGAGAAATAGAGGCATACGATTTTGAATTGGAAGCAAATCAAAGAGATGTCCCAAACATGAAGTTTTAGGAGTTTATTAAAGCTATAAGAAAGAAAATGAGTAAGTGAAAAGGAGAGAAAAGGTTCGGGTAATCTTAACCTAAAATTCAGCCCCATCACCCATTACAGGCTTTATGATATAAGCCAGACACAATTGATCTTGAAGGTTGAAATTACCATTAGTGGAGATCAATATGAACAACAAACCTATGAAATTTGGAAAATATGGAAACAATCCAAGCTTTTTGTGAGAAGGACTTTGGGAGTTCGTATTTCGGTATGAAGATGAGAAGGGAAAATAATTTATTATTCAACGGGATCTAATGATTATGTTGTTTTGTAAAAACAATTTCAGCAGTTTAGTTTGTATACTGTAAAGTTAAAGCTAACCTTGAGCCAGACTTGAAGCTAGATGTCTGAGAAAACAATGCATTCCTTGTATTTCAATCAAATTATTTGCTCTTGCCAAAACGGAACGGAAAATGTCCTTTTTGTTTGAGGGAATGAGCAATTCTTTCTTTCCTTTGCTTGAGGGCCAAGCGGAAAACTTTAGGATTTGGGGAGTTTGATGAGCTTAAAAGTCATCTATTTTTAATCTAATTTTCCGTTTGATTTTCATCTGAAAAGGAATAATTAATATGCGAAGCTGAAGGAAACTCTGGTATTGTGCGAGGGAGTGTGAAAGAAAGAAGAAAAAGCATTAGAAAAATCACGGCCCGGTGGTGTTAAAAATGCGAGAAATGGCGGGCGAAATAAGCAGGCCCCGGTTAACTAATGTTGCGAGTTTGGGCTTTACCGATCCGGTTATGATGTGTGACATGTGGGAAAGTGAAGAAGTGATGTGCGAGTCGCGTGAGGATCCGCAGAGTTAGGCGGCGGGTTAACGGGGGCTTGGGAATGATGTCGCGGCAAACATCGTGATGTCGCGACAAAGGTTGATGTCGCGACGAGGAATGGAAATTCGCGATAAAGAGAAGCGCAGAAGCTATGACGAGGTTTGAAAAGATGAAAGCTGTTGTGACTTAAGGCATTGTCGCGGCGGAGGGGCGATGTCGCGTTCACCAAAGCGGCCGGTTGAAGCCTCGCGTAGAGGCGTAAGTTGATGTCGCGACAAAGTTAATAATAACCAGCGACATAAGGCGTCTTTCGATTGAAGGTTGCGGAGTTCATGCGAGTTGATGGCGATGAGAGATTGATGTCGGGCGCCAGGAACCATCGATTGAAGGCGCAAAGACGCGGGCTGATGTCGCGACAAAGATTGATGTTGCGACATCGAGAGGCGAGCAGTGGGAAACGCAGAGGCGCAGTGATATTAGCGATAGTTGATGTCGCGACATAAAGCGTTTATCGAGTTCAAGGCTGCGTGACATGGATGATACCGAGCTGATTCCTTGTCGCGACATAAGATGCCAACCCGGAAACAAAGGAATGTCATGATACTTATTGATGAATCTTGCGATAAGTGCCAAACTAACTAATGTCGCGACAGGGATTTAGTCATTTTGGAAACAGTAACATGGTGCTGATCCATGGAAATCCACAAAAGAATGCATTGGAATTAGGGCCCAGTGAGAAACCCTATAAATAATGACTACCCGGGAGAAGAAAAAAGGAGCGTCGTGACGAGCGAAGAATCACAGGTAGCAGAGAACTCATTTAATTTTCTTTTTTTCTTTTTCTTTTTATTTTCTTTTTTAAATTTCGTCGTTATAGATTGGTGTTTTCATCTTTCTTTATTTTTTGTTTTATTTTACGGATCACGGATGTTATCGTTTTGGTAGTTTGAATCACGAGAATTCCATTATTTTCAAATTACTACGGAATATTTGAAGTTCGAGACAATTTAAGATTCAGCACCTCGATTTCAAATTGCGATTCTTATGATCGGAGGAATCTTTGTAGTGTGTAATTCAATAATTGAGAAACCCAGCTTCCATTAAGTGCATGCTATAGTCAGAATTTATCTTCCACGGTTATTTCCCGGCCCGACATCGTTCCAGTTTAAATTTACTTACAGTTATGGGTTTAATGTTTTTGATCACGAATATCGGTTTCTTATACCCGTTTTAAGATTTGTTTCATTGCTACGATTTCAAGGAGGTCCTCGGGTGACACGAGAGAGGCATTCACGAGAGTTATAGACATTTCCTTGAAAGGAGTATGTGTACTATTAGGGGTCTGTGGGCTTTAATAAGTTTACTTAGATAAAATCCTCCTTCTCACTTGAAATCGAAAGAGAGTTGAATGAGTTATCAATTTAAACAAACCCAGAGTTCACCTCAATTCGAATAGTGAAGCCAATCCCGTGTTAGGCGAGATCTAATCAAGGAGAGAGGGTGATCTATTTCTAATTTAGAGGAAGAGTAACCCGAGGAAGTTGTATATCCTTGCTTGTGGAAGTAACTTGGGAGCTAAGGTTTACAGTCCATAAAATGGGTATGAAGTATTGCAAAGAAAAATGCCCGATTGGAAATCCTATTAAAGTAGTCATCTAATTCCTGTCTTGAAAGAATCGGGGAAAATTAGATAATGAAGCTATGGAGTGGAGAGATCGGTTGTCTTGATAAGCATGGGCCAGTTTTAAAGACACGAAATACCTGACAATTTTATCGGTGTTGCTTCACGAGGAATTGATCTTGCGATAAGCGATTGTCTTGATGGGTCCCTCTAAAGATACTATTCAGTTTCATTTATTTTCTTAACTATTCATTTATTCTTTATTATTTATAGATTCCGGTTTATTTGATTGTTCATTCTTTTTCCTTATACTTGCTTGTATATTTTCGGCTTCTTAGGCCGGATCACGATGTCATGTTAAAGTCATGGAGCTTGAGTAGTCGGGGTGGTTTAGTCTGGGAATTCTTGAGATCTACGTGGGATCGATGCTCTGGACTATATCATTTATTACTTGTCGACACGTGTGACTGAGGATATTAGACTGAAACAAAAATTGAAAATGAATTACTTTAGGAGATTATGGTCTACACTCAACAAGTTTTATGGCGCCGTTGAGTGTTAGATAATAGTCCTTGGTAATAGCGTGTGGAAGATTGTATATGTGTTTTTGGTCGGTCGACAAGTTTTATGGCGCGGATTCTTGAGGATAGATAATAGTCCTTGGTAATAACGTCATAAATTTGTATATGTGTTTTGGTCCGGTCAAGAAATAGCCCACTTAGGGTGATTCCCACTTTACGACGTGCTTCGCCCCTGTCGAGGATACTATTTTATAGGTACGGGGCGTACGAGGGAACTGGCCTAAAATCTGAGGGCGAGTTTTAGAGAGAGCTAGAGATGTGGCTTTGATGGTTCTACATGTATTAGAATTGTTTTAATTTTAATATATATTTGTATAAGAGAAGTAAAAACAATTGAACTCTGGAAACTATTGGATATAGTTTGGATATATATATATATATATATATATATATATATATATATATATATATATATATATATATATATATATATATATATATATATATATATATATATATATATATATATATATATTGATGAAGTAAATATGTATTGGACTGGCCGATTGTTTGTACTCATGATATTGATGTTTGGGGACATGTTATATACAAGTTTTGTATTTGGGTAGAACTCCCGGGTGCAAAGGAGACTACTTGGGTTGTCGAAAAATGTCGGGTTGCAGAGCATTCATGGTATTCCGCGGGTTGTGGGTGGTCAGCGGACCCACAGGTTTGGGCGTCACGGCTTGGTATCGAGCTTAGGTTCACGAATACTGGGGCTCGGGTTTTGGGTATCCAATCGTCACTATGTGTGGTTCGATGCTAAGTGTAGATGAGATTACGAAATCACGGGACAAAACTAGGGCCAATCTGCGATAAATGTGTTAGTGTGTTTATTATTGATTTGATAATTTTAATGATTGACGTGAATGATGATTATAACATGAATTGTTATATATTGTATGATGTTGGGTGCTTAGGTAATTAGCACTTTTATTATGTTGGAAAAACAAAACTTAGGAGTTTACAGTGTGTGGCTTGAATCAGAAATAAATTGTAATCAATTTATTTGGTTATTGGATAATGAAATCAAATTTTAATAAATTTGAGGTTGAACACTAGGGTTATGTTATAGAAGGAGGCTTTGAGGAAATTATGGATCATTTTCCAGAATTAAATGAAAAAAAATAAAATAAAAAATATAAATTTTAAGCAATTTATTTGGTTTATTGAAATAGAAGAAAATATATATATATATATATATATATATATAAGGTGAGCGAATTTTTCTTGTGTAAGAAAGCTGAAAGAAAGAAAGTAAAGAAAATAAATTTTATAAAATTATTTGGTTATGAGGTGAAGAAAATGATTTTCTAAGGTTTTACAGATGAAATCATGATGAACCAAATGAATTTTATAAATTGTTGGTATTAAAAAAAAAAAATTTAAATAATTTTGTTGTTGAAATAAAAATCTGTTTATAATGAAAAATGAAAAAAAAAACGATTAGAGAATTTGATTAAATCTTTTGAATTATGATCATATTTGAAATTATATTAACAGGAAAGCGGGTCATTTGGATTATATTATGACTGGGAAAAATATGATTACAATTCCTCTTATTATCATTATGATGATGATCAAATGAAAGAATTGTTTGTATCATTCCTTGCAGTGGGCCATGTATATAAATGAGTGATCTATGTTCTGACATTGATCTTCATTCTGGCATGATGATCTGTGAGCTCTGTGTGTGTATGACGGGGTGTGAGGCTGTATGGTGGGTGCCAGCGCCAGCGTGACAGCGAGCCGCCTGGTAGGGAGCGGGGAGCAAGCGCGCGACTTTGTCTTGTGGCCAGGCGTCTTTGTTGGGGTACATGGGTGCATGCACTTAGTGCACTCAACTGTTTGACTCAGTTTACTGATCTTGCTAGTCGATTTTGGACCTTGTTCATGAACAACATTCATCAAAAAATTTTAAATTTTTATTAAATTAAACAAAAATTAAAATAAAATAAAATCAAATAAAATGAGACAAAATTTTTGAAAAATAAAATTTTCAAAAATGAAATTTTTGTTGAAAAAAAAAAGTTTTAAATATATAATTAAATTTAAGCTGCATTCTTTGTAATCTGAGAATGATATCTGACCCGATTTATGTGTATGAATAGTGTCTCGAAGTTTGTGTTTATGCCTTAGAATCTTGTATTGAAATTAACTTGCCATTGAACTGTATAGATGGCTAGTTGAGGACGAGAGGCGTGAGGGCGTCGAAGTGCGGTCGGACCACCACCGGTTGTTTGATGTGAGGGAAATTTTCTGCGAGGCGTAGGTATTACGGCGGCTGGCCCATCGCCTGAGGCTGGTATAGCAAGTAGTCGGGGAGGTCCTAGTAACCTCCGGAGTTTGGGACCGCATCATCCTCGGACATTCACGGGGAGGAGATCCGGTGGTGGCGAGACCATTAGTTCCTTCGGTCGAGAAGGTGTTAGAGGGCTGGGATTACTACGACACTGCGAGAATTAGATTAGGCTGGCGTTCGGCTAGAGAATGAGGCCCAAGTGGTGGAAATGGGCAAGGACCTCTTAAAACCTTAGAGGAGCCTTTGTATGTGAGTTCTCCCCTAGGGATTAGGGCGAGAATAGGGATGATATGTCGTGGTTGTGAGTTGGAGATCTCGGGGACTCTCTCACAGTGGACTTGAGGATTATGGACGTGTCAGAGTTCGATGTCATCCTGGGGATGGATTGGGCGGCGGCACCACGAGTCGTTATCGATTGTGAGCGTAGGAGGTTGCAGGCATACGCGGGCTATTTTTCGTGTATTAGTATTTGGGGGAGCCAAGCATGGCGATTTTCCCGAGCGATTATGATCCAGTGTCGGGGGCCGGTTAGTGGGTTGGTACTTGGCTTCTGCTGAAGGGCGAGGAGAGACCAGACTTGGATCTACCTCGAGTAGTGTACGATTATGTGGATGTTTTTCCAGATGAGCTACCTGGACTACCTCCACAGAGGGTAGTAGACTTCGGTATCGAGTTACGCCCTGGTATTTCAACCATCTCTATGACTCCGCATAGGATGGCACCGGTTGTTGTAAAACTGGAGTCCCGGCTACAGAGCTGGACAGGGTTCATTAAGTAGAGCTACTAAAGAGAAGGGCGAATCCTTGGCTGTTATTGATCCGACGGTTGAACAAGATTCACGATCAAGAATCGGGTACCATTAGAGGATTGATGATTTATTTGTCGATTGAGAAGGCGCGAGTCTACTCCAAGATAGAGCTTCGCACTGGTTACCATCAGCTAAGGGTTAGGGAGATAGATATCCCTAAGACAGCGTTTAGGACGCGTTATGGGCACTTTGAGTTTACAGTGATGCCCTTTGGATTGATGAATGCGCCAGTGGCATTCATGGATCTCATGCATAGGATTTTCCAACCCTATCTAGATCAGTTTGTCGTAGTCTTCGTGGATGACATTTTGATCTACTCCCAGTCAGAGTGGGAGCATGAGCATCACTTGAGGATTGTACTACAGTTGTTGAGAGACCATCGGTACATCTTTGCGAGTTAAATAAGTGCGAGTTTGGCTTATCGGTGAGATTTTGGGACACGTGGTGTCGGCATCGGGAGTGTTGGTCGACCTAGAAGGTCAAGGCCGTGATGAGTTAGGAGAGACCGAGTCGGTCTTGAGATCGTGGATTTCTTGGGATTAATTTGAGTCTTATAGGAGGTCGAGAATGGGATTTGAAGTTGTCCATTAGGTAGGATGGACTTCGCTGCGGGACATAGACCATGGTCGGGGCGGCCACGACCATAGAGAGAGAGATCGAGGATGCTCAGAACACTCGGGATGCGGTGTTGGTAGCAAGAGAGAGGATCCAGCCTTCTTAGTTCGGGAAGAGGTAGAAGACTACGCTCACGAGTTTAGGACCCGGGGCCGGGATTGGGGCGGGTGAGGCCCGGATTGCCACTAGGGACAGGATCGGGGCTTTGGGACAGCGCGATCCCGGTGCTATAGAAACGGGAGAGTATACATGTTGTCCTCTACACCTGATGCAGATTCGGAGGAACCGGTTTAGTTTTGGGGTGCTATATAAGCACTTCCGGCACGAGATAGGCTAGAGGGGCCCCGGTGCGGGTCGAGTTAGGGGCGGATCAGTCGCCTTGTGAAGCGTGGTGGACCTTAGGGTGGTAGACCTATTGGTTGTTGATGTCAGGTTTGACATGGATGAGTTGACAGCCATCGGGTTATTAGTAATTGGGACCTTAGTCGGGTTGTCATACCCGACACGACCTTGGATTTGGGCTTAGAGGTTAAGGCCTTTAGAGAAGCCAGGTATAGATGTTCTTCCCTAGGATGTAGGGTGAGAGTTGATATGATAGGTCGGGATTATGAGTGAGAGGTCTCAGAGTCTGCTCATGGTGGACCAGGAGATTGGGGTGTCACCCGATGGCATTATTGCGTTCGTGTGCGGGAGTAACTTGTCAGCGTCGAGTCGGGTGTGGGTGCATGAATGCCGGTCATTCACCGCTCTTGGTGAGTATGGGTTGAAGTTTGTTTTGGGATTTCACGTCCCGTGAAGATTCGTAGTTCGATTCGGGAATGTGAGGGGCTCAGTGTAAGCCAGAAGAGTTATGTCGAGATGAAAACATACGGTCGGTTACACACAGTAAGGGTTGTGTAGGGTTCTGGGTTGTGTGAATTTATATCACGGTGTTAAGAGGACCGCAGCTGAGACTGTATCATCTTGGGTCTTAAGGGTAGAGGAGCAATTGTCATGATGGAGATTCGCCTACAACAATGGTTATCGGTGAGTATAAATATGGCACCATATAAGACATTATGCGGGAGGCCATGAATCCACCGTTATGTTGGACAGTGGGAGGCCCGCGTCAGCTGGTCACGGTTGATTAGAGATACCTCGGAGAAGGTGAGCTTGTATCACGATCGCGTCTTCTCACTGACTCAGGCCGTGATTTATGTAGATGTGCGACGTCGACCCTTAGAGTTCGAGTTGGGGATCATGTCTTCTTTGAAGGTGATGCTGGGAGTGGTCGAGGTTGTGGCAGGCTTCTCGGCCCGAGATTTATTGGGCCTTCGAGATACTCGAAGAGTAAACATTGCGTACAGTTGGCGTTACCGCCGATATGTCAAGTATCTGGTATTTCCGTCTCCGCCTGGAAGTATACTCGAATCCGGTTCATGTGGTGGATTAGGGACCAGTTGAGTTAGCGATGGGACGCGAGGAGGACAGTGTGTGCATTTTGGATAGCCATGATCGGTTTTGCAGCATGAACCTTGCACACGAGAGGGAGGGCTAGTGAGAGTGCTATGGCGGCATGGAGTGGAGGAGTCGACGCGATGGGAGCGAGAGGACCGCGATCGCGGGCCACATCCGCTTCTTGTTTAGGGATGAAGGTACGTGGTTTAGTCGTTTAACATTTAAATGACTAGTTTACATGCATGGTAGAATGCACGTTGCACATGCATGTTAGTGATGTAATGATTGTCTGAATTTGAGGGACCAAGTCCTTTAAGGAGGAGAATGTAAGACAGAAATTCGATTTACGGAAAAAGGGCAAAATCGTAATTTTGGTTGAAATTGTGTGGAAGTCAAATTATGTGTTATAATGGTTTGGCTTGTGATGTGTTTGTGTATGAACAAGGCCATTGCATGGCTTGGTTGTAGGCTATTTGTGGACATGGTGTCATAATTAAGCCTAGAGTATAATGTAAGTCATTGCTTGATTAGTGATGACTTGTAGATGTCAATATATGTGTGTATAATATGTTGACATGTATTGTGTGGTTTATTTGGAAATTGTATATTAATCGATATGATTGTCCAAATGATGCATAGGTATTATGCATGGTTTAAAATGTCCATATAACACTCATCATATATATGGCATGATATAGGCATGGAATGGCATAATTGCATTTCATATGCACAAGGACATCGCATTAAATGGGTGTGTATACATGGTCATAATCATTCATCATTCTTGGTGAGTGGGTGGTGAGTTCAGTACTTTGGACTATGTCCAACGGAGTCTCATAGGTGCATTTCATAGCTTTGAATAAAGCTGTTTATCGGAGACTGTCCAATACTTTTGAATAAAGCGGTTTATCGGAGACTGTCAAATGCTTTTGATTAAAGCAGTTTATCGGAGATTGTCCAATGCTTTGATTAAAGAGGTTTTAGCGGAGACTGTTCAATGCTTTTGAATAAAACGGTTTATCGGAGACTATCCAATGCTTTTGAATAAAGCTGTTTATCGGAGATTGTCTAATACTTTTGAATAAAGCTGTTTATCGGAGATTGTCCAATGACCTTGAATAAAGCGGTTTATTGGTGGATGTCCAATGAGTTTTAAAAACAAAAAGCTTTTGTTTTGGATAAAGGGTCATTGGGTGAAACACCAATGACAAGTTTTAACACTTGGCATAAGCATTTGTGAGGGAGTCGGTGAGGACTCGTGTTAAATGGTGAGTGACACTTCATTCATGGCATGTAGGCATTGAGTAAAGCGCATTTTACTTCGAATGTCTGATTTTGTGAACATGGCATTGCATGTGCATAGGTGGGGTAACCCACATGAAGTTACCTTGCTGGGCATTGTTCACCTTGTCGTGGGACCCCCTTTCAGGTACAGGGAGTATGCAGGTAGACGACGCTCACTCGAGGCCGCAATTATAAAGAAAGTTGGGTTGTGGCTTGTAATTCATTTTTGTAAAGAAGCTTGGAACAAACTAGTTCTAGCTTGTATTTTGTGTAAAAATAATTGTAAAAATACTTTGGAACAACCTTGTTCAAATTTATAATATTTGTAAGAGTGTTGTAATTAAACTCTTGAGGACTATGATAATTAGTCCTGTATATTTTGTAGTGTGGATGAGTGGGTCCGGTTAGGCCGCTTTCCTCATAGTGGACTAGTGAGGTCATTGTATTATATTAGGCCATGTTGCCAGTTTTTGTACATGTTGTAGTTTGGGTAGAGCTCCCCGTACAAAGGAGACTATATCCGATTTTCATTAAATCATGGGTCTAGGATAAGGGGACACAGTGGTGTGGTGTTGGGTTACCTGACATCCACGAGTCTTCCACGGGTTGACGGGTTGTCAACGGACCCCCAAGTTTTGGGGGCGTCACAAGCATACTTAAGATGGCAGCGCCTAGCAAGGCCTAAGAGCGCCCAATGTTGGGGATGCAATATGTTCAGCGCCTAAGAACGCCCAGCGCTGGAGATGCAGTGTCTTGAGTGACTAGCAATGCTTAACAACGCCTAACGCTCCATGTCGAGCCAAATTGCTGATAAGCTCATTTTTAGGTCTGAATTTTGTGATATAAAAGCCATAAAACCCTAGAACTTGAGGAGAACGATTTGGGGAGCTAAGAAACACTAAGAAAACCCTAGAGAGAGCTCAAGAAAGGGGATTTTTGTAATAAGAGAAGAAGAAATCAAGGAAAAAGGTTAGGACATTTAAGACTAGAGAAGAGAATCCTTGTTCTACACTAATTTGTTTTCTCTACCCTATTTCTTTTACCTTAATGAACATGTAAAATTTCTCTTTTTGTATTATGAACCATTCAATGTTAGGCTAAACTTATATAGGGTTGGTTTATGGATTCTTGGGTAAGATTTCTCTTGTTATGATGTTTTGAACAATATTATGATCTATAATTTGTGGGTTTGTTGATGCATGTGGGTTTTTATTGCATTATCTCGATTGTGGCTAGGATTGAGATAATTATTTGGAAATTTCAATGGTATGTGAAAGAATAAATTTATTTTTAGGCCTTTATTAGCATTGTGTGAATCTTAGAAGGACCGAAAGGAGAATATTATTCACATAGTCTAGGCTTTCTTCATCTGGACCGAAAGGTGATTGATGAAATGTCTCAAAAGGAAAATTTGGTTTCTTATCACTTCCTATTAGCTTAGAAGGACCCAAAGGTGAATAAGGGAACAAGAGTGAGAAAGTACAACCGAGATGAGTGACTTGAGGAAGAGAAATCTATATCCAATGGCCATGAATTCAGTGATTATATATCCAATGCCCTTTTGAAAAGAGAAATCTAAAGCACTTGATGAAGTAAACTAGCCCTAGGACCCATTTATTTGAGAGAACCCTTAGTGTTTGACTAGTTTGTTTCTTAGGCCTCCCTTGAATCTAATTCTTGTTTTGCTTATTTTTTTGTTTGCTATTCTTTAAATCAATAATTCAAATTGATAGCTTAAATAGTGAGAAGTTCAATTAGTTAAGGTACTTAGTTAATCAAGCACTATAGTCCATTCCATATGGGATCGATATCTGGACTTTCAAGTCAACTTTATTACTTGTATAACTCGTGCACTTGCAAAGAGAATACGAGTGTTGAGGCGCTTTTCCATATAATTTTTTGAGTGTTTTCAATTATTCATCTTCTCTAACCTATAGAAAAGGTCTTCACAATCATGGTACTAAATTTGATGCAAATACAATAGGTATGAACTATCTAGATTCTCCAAAATCAATATCTGGATTTTTTTCCCTTGTTGCTAGTGTTATATTATGGAAGAACATTAAACAAATCACAACCTCTTCTTCCACAATGAAAGCTGAATTTATAGCATGTCATCAAGTGACCTCACAAGCTATTTGGTTATGGAACATCTTTAAGCCATAAAATTGTAGACTCAATCTCTAAACCCGTTAAGACATATTGTATTAATTTTACTGTAGTTTTCTTCTCTAAAAGCAAGTGTTTTTGCAAGTTAATACATATTGAGTTTGAGTACTATATGGTTAGAAAAAAGCCTAATTTTGAAAAGTGTCTACTAAACATATCAATATAGATATCGTAATAGCAAATCTTTTTACTAAAGCTTCGGAACCATAGTTGAAGGTACATTTTCCTTCTATAGTTCTTAGTAATATTGCATAATTGTTTTAGACATCTAATAATAGAATTATTTATTTTCTTATGCACATTTTATGGTAGGTCAAAAGATTGTCAAATTTTTTAAATTAAAGTTAGGAGTATCTAAAGGATATTTAGTGTTTTTTTTTAATACACTGTAGTTTCAAGATAGTAAACTGTCCTTACTAGGACTCGAATCTGGGACCCCCCCTCCCTATGCCCTTTGCTTGTTTGAAACGGTGAATGCTATACCACTTGAGTTAGGTATGATGGGCTGATATTTAGGTTTAATGCTTGAAAGAGTTATATCCAATTAAATGATATGTGATCACCATGATCCATATTAATAACTTCCTTCTATAAGAATGCAATGATTGAAATATATGTATATGAGTGCCTATGACCACTTATATTGCATTATTAAAGTTTCAAGGCTCCATGTAGTCATTTGTTGAGAGGGAGAATGTTGGAATTATTATAGTCTAGTCACCACATGAAGGTTTTTTATTTGATAAAAAGGAACTTTATAAAACCTCAACCAGGAGGAGAAAACAAGTTTTCAACATGATTAAAAAAAGGGAAAGACCAACAGTATCAACTACAGAGCTATCAACAAAACGGGCTAAATTATGAGCAATAAAGTTTTGTTCTCTAGGAATAAAAAAGAAGGAACAAAAGGTGAAATCATCCTTAAGCATCAGGATATCTTCAATGAATGGCTCATGAATGGGTTTTGTAGTTTCTCCATCATTTAGAGCATTGACGCAGCTGCTATTATCACTGTTAACAACAATATTCCTATAACCCAACTCTTTGGCTTTATTCAGGGCTACCAAGATAGTAGTAACTTCCATTCCTGCAACCGACTCCGAATAGTTCAAGCATTTTCAACCAACCGCGGCGACTTTATTAGTCTCGTCCAGAAACACATAACCCACCCCAACCATGGTCAAGCTTTTGGTCGATGCATCCATGAAAATTCTAACTACGCCGACAGTTTGTCTTTGATATGTTTCTCTCTTAACTTGGGGTCAGCTGCTACTGCTAGTGCGGGAACACTCTGCTACATACCTAGCTACTCGTTCAACTACCTTGCTTACCTTAAAGGAGCTATTTTCAAATTCACATTTATTCCTTGACTCCCATATAACCTAGGTCGTTAATGCAGCCTTCGCAGTTTGGTCCTTGGCCAGGTCATTAACTAGGTAATCCCATATGCAATTAAAGGACATAGTTTGCAAACCTGGAATATGATGATCAAATTTTAATTGTGCCCATACCGAATTCATTACCTCGCAATGGCATAAAATGTGAACTAATGACTCCTCCATCTTTTCATAAATCTTACACTAGTTATCAACCTCTACTCCTCTTCGAATTAGGGTTGTTTTTACTAGGAATGAATGGGTACAACAGTGCCACAGGAAGTGCTTGACGCGTGGGATCATTGATAGGCTCAAAATGTGCTATATAAAATATGTGCCTATATGCGCAAGTGCACACATTGCCTTAAGTAATAAAATAGAAGTATGAGTATCTCGTCCCATGAGGATTAGGTTACTAAGTACTGAAATTATAATAGTTCTAACTTTATGTGGATGATAGAAGATATGAGAATGAAAAGCAAAACAAACTAATCTACTGAAATCCTAAACTAAATTCTCTAACATACAAAGTAAAAAATGTAATTATAAGAAAGCCTAGGGTTTTGATTTTATCTAACAAATTCCCATGGTGAGATTCGAAATGGTCCCCATGATGCCTAAATTATATATTAATGTCTGATTTCACCTAAACATATATTATTATTTCTCAAGCAATAACAATCTACCATTGGAAAATGTTCTAATGTATTCTACCTCAAACCATCATGGAGGGGGGAAATACAACCATAAAAATGAGAACAAGCAAGAAAATAGGAGAAGATGATAGATGAAACCCATTTATTCTCTTAAAATTTCCTTATTCTTTTTCTTCAAGGCCAAAAATTGATTTCCTCCTAGGGAGATTTTCCTTTAGGTGTTTCACCCAAAGGATCTTCTCCCTTGCCCCTAAGAGCTGCTCCCGTCAAACTCCCCTGCTCCTCCTCGTCCAAAAACTCCTCCTTTGCGAACTCCCCTGTTGAACTCCTCTGCGAACCCCTTAAAAAAAAATCCCCCTTCTCAAATGCCCTAAATTTTCTTTTAATGGCCAACCCTAGAGAAAGAGGTGATGGGCTTTGGCAAAAAACATGGGCCCCGACATCCACGTTGTAGCGTGGCGGATCTGACGCTATGGCGTGGAGAAATGGGGATATTTTGGAGGAATGAAGGCCAAACCACAACGAGGTGTGAGAAGTTCACGCTACAACGTGGACATTCTCATGCTATAGCATGGACATTCTCATGTTGTAGCATGGAGAACTCCATGTTGTTGTGTGAAGTCTCATTTGTGGTGATTTTTTAGCAACTGGTCGGCCCTTTGAGAAACCGGTCGACCGGTTACTCTTTCTTTTACTTCCCGACTTTTCGAGGCTGTAACTTCTTTATCCGGACTTTGAATTGCTCAATCTTAGTGTCTATGGAAAGCCCTCGGAGTCTAGAATCTACCCATGCCAATGAGAAAGACATAGAAGTACATCACATAGGTGAAAGGATTACATGTTTGCTCTGACTGCATAATGACTTTGTTGATTTTTCTTCGATTTCGCTCATTTCCTTTCAATGGTTGGCCTAACCTCAAAATTGAGAAAAGAGAGCATTAGGACACTTATTTATCTTATAAAGCTACTAAAACCTAAGCAAAACATGGGATAAAATCAGTATTTAAGATACTCATCACACCCCCAAACTTAAATCTTTGCTTATCCTTAAGCGAAGGAAAAACACACATATATACAAAACCTAAAACAGATATGAGTAGAGAATGGTACTAGCAACAAGCTCGGAGAATACCATGAAAAGTTCTATGGAAACTATATAGCCTACATGGGATCCCAACAGATTTAAAATCTTTAAAGACAAGGCATCTATGGGCATGGTAATCAAGGCAAGCTTTGCCCTCAATTTCTCAATGAATCGTTCCTAAAGAAACTTGATGAAAATGGTATCCTAGATCTCAAATGTAGACGGAGGTTCCAAGACACTTTTCAACCAAAATCAACTCATTTGAAAGAGATTAACAAAAATAGAATTTGAAACACCTTTATTATATACTAAAGCTTCAAAAAAGTAGGGTCTGGCTAAGGCGTTCTAGAAAATTGTCCACGTAGCGGGGATTCGTCGGTGACTCCCCACCAATTGGTTAAGGGCACCGGGCATTAAGTTCCCTTCAAACTTTCAACTAGAAAACAAAAGCCCCTACTTGTGAGATTGAACCATCCTCTGTCCCATGTAACGGGCAGTGAAGTCAATGACTCCCAACCAATTGGCTTAGGGCATTAGGCTTTGAAAGACCCCTTAGACTTGCCCAAGATTCCGATTAGAACAACTCACTTATTTATCTCTTATTTTTTCTTTTTCATATTTTTGCTTTTATATTTCTTTTTCTCTTTTTCTTTTGTTTTTGCTAATGTGGGGCTTATTGGCCCTCTTTATTGAGGTGTACCAACACCATGGAAGTTAAGGTCTCTCAAGGTATGTTTAATTTGAGAAAAAGAGGCCAAAACCTTGGTGTACAAATGAGATATAGTATATGTGTGTGCACAAGTTCCATTAAGAAGTGGTTCCTTAAAAAACACAAAGGCTCTACAACCAAGCCTCCTACAGCCACTAGATACACTCAGTCTTAAATCACATAAATGTAATGGTATCCCAAGTTTTGGCCAATAAAACAAACTTTTGAAGCACAATATCAAAGCATTCTCCAAACATATGTTAAGAACCAAACCAACTCATATGAGACACAATACACACAAAACACAAACACAAACATGTATAGCACAATATACTAAAGAAATCCAAAGCTGATTCTACCACAATTTGTCCCCCCAAACTTGAACAAAACAATTCCCTTAATGAAATAGAGCATGAAAAACAAAGAGGGAAAGAAAGGACTCCCCTGAAGTGATAATCCCATTTCTCTTGTAGAACCAACTTTAGAGCACCTGAAAACCTAAAAATCTAGCCCCTAAAACAAAACAAGATCAAGCAAGAAAATTAATTCAAAAACAAACTTAAAGCTAACAAAAAAAAAAAAAAACTAGAAAAGGAAAAAGGAAACATTACTAATCTTGGGTTGCCTCCCAAGAAGCTGCTCTATTTTTCTAGAGTCCAGCTTGACTCATCGAACAACGGAAAGAATGATGATTCCCTCCTCTATCCATTCCAAAGAACTAATAGTTGTGCTCCAATAACAATTTGGGCACATGGTCATTCACGATAATATTTTTGAGATTTTCTTCTTTTTGTTTCATAATGGTAGCTTCCATTTCCTTATTCAATTGAAAAATGCACTCCTCCACCTTGGACATGGGGGTTACTTCCTCAATTTTCAACTCTTCATGCATGTCACCCCATGGAGCCATCTCCGGAATAGTCTTTAGAACTTCATCTTTTATCGTGTCATGGGATTCCGGAGAAGTTGGCTCATTTTCCATTACAACGAAGGCTTTCAAATCTTGTGCACCATCATCTCCTCTTATGAGTTTGTCAAGTTCTTCATTATTTCTTGAGGTGATATCCTTATTGTAGCTCAAGTCTTCTTCTTCTCTAATCACCTTAAGAATGGATGGCAAGCTCTCGTGTTGTCCTTCAAAGGACATTTTAGCCATGTTCTCTCCCTCATTCATGTGTTTGGCCACTACTGCTTCTATACTCATTCCCTTCTCTTGTAGAGGTTGTTCTTTCTCAAGTCTAAGTTGAGTATAAGAAGTGGCATTTGGAGTCATTTCTTCTTTCAAGCGCTTGAGTGGTATGGGCTGAATTTGAATATTGAAACTTGCCTCTTCCTTAGGCATTTCAACCACAGTCTTAGCCAATTTGGCCATTGTGAAGGCTAATTCATCCACTCCATTTTTAACATTTGACTCATCTTATGGAGGTGTGTGCACCTCCTCCATGAATTGAGCTTGAGATTTTCTAAGTTCAGCCATGGTTGCCTCAAGGTTTGACATTTCCTTTTGTGGAGGTTGTCTTTTCTCATTTTTAACGAGAACCTAGGCAATTGATCTTGAAAATTCAGGTTGTGCCATGGTAGATTTAGCTTGAGTTCTTCTCAATTCATCCATATAGCTTCTTCTAGGCTTGATCTTTGGACTTGTGGAGATTGAAGAGTGTTGTGACTTGTGTCCCATGAGGTGTTTGAGTGATGGTCCCATCCAAAATTATGATTGTTCAAATATGGGGTACCTCCGTATTGAAAATCATCCATCGACGCATATGGTTGTCACACTTAACTTCTCACTTGATTTGTCACTCTTCGATGATGTCCATTGGCTATTTGCCTTAATCTTAGTTGTTGAGTGAGGAGGGCCATTTTAGTTGATATAACCATGAAAGGATCCATTGTGTGTTAAATCCTATAAAACAAAAACGAAAACAAACCAAAGTAAAATATAAAACAAGACTAATTATATCCAAAGTAAAGGGCTAATTAGTATCAATATTAGTAACAACGCCTAATCCTCGGCAACGGTGTCAAAAAACTTGATAGGCTCAAAATGTGCTATGTAAAATGTGTGTACCAATATGCGCAAGTGCACGTGTCACCTCAAGTAATAAAATGGAAGTATGAGTATCATCCCACGAGGATTAGGTTACTAAGCACTAGAATTAGAATAGTCCTAACTTTATTTGGATGATGGAAGATATGAGAATGAAAAGAAAAACAAATTAATCTACCGAAATCCTAAACTAAATTCTCTAACATACAAAGTAAAAAATGTAATTATAAGAAAGCTTAGGGTTTTGATTTTATCTAACAAATTCCCATGGTGAGATTCAAAATGGTCCCCATGAAGCCTAAATTGTATATTAATGGCGGATGTCACCTAAGCACATGTTATTCTTTCTCAAGCAATAACAATCTACCGGTGGAAAAGGTTCTAATGTATTTCTACCTTAAAACATCATAACCAAGGATTGCATTAAGCATTAGAAACCCACAAGGCCACATGTAACACACAAATATCTCTATTTTATGGAGAAACATGACATTCTATTCGTGGTCTAACTTAATTATTGTTTCCCAACCTCAAATTAGGTCACAAATCATGTTAATGGTGATCAATCATCAACAAGCATGAGAAATTGAATAGAACATTTAATATATATAAATCCAACCATCAAAGATTACAAATCAAAACTAAACACCACGGTTCATTTGTCAAACTACATCAAAACCCTAGAAAATGAGATTATCTCATGGAGGGGTTCTACAACCATAAAAATGAGAAAAAACAACAAAATAGGAAAAAATGATAGATGAAACTCATTTCATCTCTTAAAATTTCCTTTTCCTTTTTCTTCAAGGCCAAAAATTGATTTCCTCCGAGGGAGATTTTCCTTTGGGTAACACCCAAAGGATCTTTTCCCTTGCCCCTAAGAGCATCTCCTGTTGAACTCCCCTGCTCCTCCTGTAAAAACTCCTCCTCTACGAACTCCCTTGCTGAACTCCTCTACGAACCCCTCAAAAAAAAAAAAAAAAAAAAATCCCTCATCTCAAATGCCCTAATTTTTCTTTTAATGGTCAACCCTAGAGAAAGAGGAGATGGGCTTTGGCAAAAATCATGGGCCTCGACATCCACGCTGTAGCGTGGCAGATCTAATGCTACGCTGTTGAGAAATAGGGATATTATGGAGGAATGAAGGCCAAACCACGCTAAGGCGTAACATTCTCACGCTATAGCACAGACATTCTGTTTAACCACCTTTCTTGATGAAAGAATGCTTTGCCAAACATAGCTAGGTAGAAAACCAGGTTTAGCATCCAGAAAATCTTCCCAAGGTAAATACTTACTTTTAAATATCCTGGCCAGTACAGAACGAGGAGCGTGAATAATTCTCCAACATTTCTTTGCAAGCATCGCAATATTGAAACAATAAAGATCTTTAAAACCAAGCCCTCCATCTTTCTTCATGTTCTTTAGATTTCTCCATGCAACCCAGTGAATTTTGTGTTCTTCTTGCCTATGTCCCCACCAGAATCTAGACATATGGGCCTCCATCTCTTCATATAAGCCTTTCGGAATAAGGAGACAACTCATAGTGTAAGTTGGGATGGATTGAAATACCGCTTTTAATCTCTTTCCCTGCTTTTGAGAGTGACTTCTTTTTCCATCCTTTCAATTTTCCATACATTCTTTCTTTAATGGCTCAAAAAACCTCCTTCTTTGACCTTCCAATACTAGTTGGCAAGCCTAGGTATTTGGAAATTGACTCACCGCCTTAATACCAATCCTGTCTCGGATCAAATAATGAGTCTCTTGAGGTACATTTTGGCTAAAAAAGAGCTCAATTTTTCCAAATTTACATTATGACCTCATACCTGCTCATATTTCCTCAAAATGGTCGCTATAGTACAACTTTGTCTTTCATTTGCACGCTCAAAAACAATGCTATCATTTGCAAAAATGAGGTGAGAAATCTATGGAGCACCCCAGGATACTTTAATACCATGCAAATCACCTCTGTTAGTCGCCTGTTTAATAAGAGAGCAAAAGCTTCTGCACATAATAGGAATAGATAGGGTGATAGAGGGCCCCTAGTGGGGTAAAAAGCCTTGGAAAGTTTGCCATTAATGAGAAGAGAATAAGAAACAGTGGATATACAATGCATAACTAAATCAATCCACTCAACATGGAAACCCAAAGAACTCATAATTGCTCTAAGAAAACCCCATTCCACTTTATCATAGGCTTTACCCATGCCGAGCTTCAAAGCAAAGAAGCCTTGTTTCTCCTTAATTGATTTTTTCATAGAGTGGAAGGTCTCTAATGCGATTAAAGCATTGTCAATTATCAATCGCTCGGGTAGAAACACACTTTGGGCTTCATCTACAATTTTTGGAAGGATGGATTTAAGCATATTTGCTATCGTCTTGGTAATCAGCTTGAAAATGACATTGCACAGGCTTATCGGTCTAAAGTCACTGGTGAGAACTGGACTATTCTTTTTAGGGATTAGGGTGATGAAGGTGTGGTTAATAAAGGAAGGATCTACTTTATTGTTTAGCACATCAAGCACATCTCTAATAATATCTCTACCCAAAATATGCCAATAAGATTGGAAGAACATAGGGGACATACCATCGCGGCCAAGGACTTTGTTGGGTGCATCTGCTTTAGGTCCATGGTCACCTCCTTCGCTGTATATTGACTCAGTAATCTTGCGTTCATTGAGTCGGTTACCTTTTTTCCATAGAGTCCACAATTTGCTACCAATTGGATTGATTATTAATATGGAAAATATGTTTGAAGTAGTCCACCATGGCTTGCTCTATAACCTCCTCATTCAAAACCCATTCACCCTTGATAGGGTTTAAAAATAGGCGCGCAGGCCTACTCGCTAAGCCCAAGGAAAAGGTAAGCCCAGTAAAACGCCCGTGCCCCTGGCACCGGCCCAAGATGGGAGCCCAGTTTGATCGCCCCAAGGGCTAACAACATGGATAATCTGAAAAGCCCATGTCCTGTAAATCAAACTAAATCTCACCAGCAAGGGAAGTAGGATAATTCAGATCTTGACATCCTATGAATCAAGCGAATCTCACTAATGAGGAAACGGATAATTCTCAATAACTGCTCCCTCATTATCCCTTATTAATCCGATAGCGATAAAGGCAAAAAATACCCCATCTAATGGGAAGGAATCCTTACCACCATCCAATTGGGAAAAACATATACTATAAATATCAGACCACCCCATCGGTGAAAGGTCCATGAACATTAAGCCCTCCCAAGTAGTTGATCTTTTCTGAATAGGGGAGGAATTGACTTAGGCATCGAGAGCGTCCGCAGGCGAAGCCCCGATCCTCTTTTCTCTCTTGTTTTGCGAGAGGATCAGTGATTGAGCCGGTGGACCGTGACAGTTCAGGATTAGGCCACCGATCCTACACCCTCGGCCAGTTCCAGATTGAAAAAAAGGCATCATCGGTTAGGCGGAATCGGCTGGGAGCGACCAGTTCCTTTGCAAAATAAGGCGATCTCTTAGTAGCGTGGTATAGCGCGAGTACAAGCAGAGCCCACGCTGATCCTTCGAATGCAAGACCGGCAGGTGGGGCGGATAGCCGACCTCTCGAAGGTGCATTAGGGGCGTACCGGGCGAGCACGGACTAGGTGGAGCGCCGATCTCACCCGACGGCGCTTGATAGAGGTCGGTAACTCCGCCAGCGGATCTTTGGCGTGCGAGTCGCGGCAAGCCTAAGAAGGTCATAATACCACCCCTTAGGAAGAGCAGCCACACCTCGGCCCTCCCCGAGAAGCAGAAGCAGAATCTAGCCGAGCCAGGGGGCATGGACCACACTTAGCCCCTAGAGGGCGCAGTAATACACGGGGGGGACCTCGGGGAACGAGGCAGGCCGCCTTCTCGACAAGATGGAGGGCAATCATGGAAACAGAGATTCAAGGGTATCAAATAGGAGCTCAGCCACATGAAGGAAGTCGTTAAAGGTCTAGCGCCGGACTCCATGGACACCCTGGTGTAGCAAACTGGGCTCCCGTCTTGGGCCGGTGCCAGGGGCTCGGGCGTTTTACTGGGCTTACCTTTTCCTTGGGCAGTTTGGACACCGCTTGCACTTCCATTACCTCTCACGATGCGTGCTGCATAGAGTGACCTTTCTAAGCGGTTGGATTCCCCACCTCACGCCAAATCCTCCCGAGATCGTGATTTCCCTAAGGGCTGTTGGTCTTCGAGTTGTCGTTTCTTGAGGTGGTGGTCATTCTGCGATTATGACCTTTGGGGATACAAGCGGCGGAATGCCGCGTCGAATTAAATATTCTATCTCCTTCCTGAGTTGTATGCAATCGTCCGTTCAGTGCCCGTGGTCCCTGTGGAACTCACAATACTTCGTGTTATCTCTTTTGGTAAGATCTGACCTCATCTGGGTCGGCCACCTCAGAAACTGTTCATGTTGCGCCCAGCAAGACACACTGTCTGAGTGGTTGTCGGGGTGAACGGCCCGAGTGAATACCGTCGGCGTAGCTCGGGCTGAAATTAGTCTGCGATCGTGATTTTGCATGATCTCTTGGGGACCGTTCCACAGCTCTTTCTTTGGGGATCTCTCCCGGTTTCTCTGTTGTTTGTCGGTCCTGCTTTTTTCTTTGTGAGTTTAAGAGCTTCTTTCTTGGATACAAGGGCTTCCTCACCGTTTATGTACTTTTCCGCTTTGGTGAGCACCTCAGCCATGCTCGCCTGTGGATTTTTGGATATGGAAAACATCAAATCTTTTGGTGTACTCCCCAACCCGGTGATGAGCATGATGATAGCAAACTTCGTACAGGTATATCTACCTTGAGGCTTCGGCATTGAACCTCCCGAGACATAAGACCTCGAGGCTTTCTTGCGGAGGGCTCTGCTTTATGGTCGGCTTGGTAATATGACTTCTGTATGTTCTTGCTCCAATGAAGTGGGAGACAAACACGATGGAGAGCTCTCTAAATGAGGAGGCCGAGCGGTGGTGGGCACATTAAACCAATGGCCAGGACCTTTTAGGCGTGATAGTGAAGGCTGCGCACCCGTGCGGGGTCTGATACCCATGTAGCTCCATTTGATTCTTATAGGTGTTAAGATGGTCGACAGGATCCTTCGCACCATCGAATGCTTCAATTTGCGGCATTCTGAACTTTGCTGGAAGGGGGAAGTGAAGCACCTCGGTCGTGAACGGTGACTCAGTTTCATGGATGCTTTCTCCGGCTACAACCAGATCAGCATGGATCCCGACGACCAAGAGAAGACCTCATTTGTTACAGGGCAAGGGACCGATTGCTATCAAGTAATGCCCTTTGGGCTAAAGAACGTAGGAGCTACCTACCAGAGGTTGGTGAATAGGATGTTCCAGAAGCAAATAGGGGCATCCATGGAGGTATATATAGATGACATGTTAGTGAAATCAACCACGGCTAAGCTCCACATAACCCATATGTCCGAAGCATTCCAGATCCTGAGAGAGTACAACATGAAGTTGAATCCAGCTAAATGCGCTTTTGGAGTCTCAGTCGGAAAATTCTTCGTTTATAGTCAGCTTAGCAGAGATTTAGTGAATCGGACAAGATAAAGATGTGCTCGACATGTAGTCACCGTCGAACATAAAAGAAGTCAACGTCTAGCGAATAGTCGTTAAGCGGTTGTATCAAGGTCGGCGATAAATGTCGACCACTTCTTCGGGTTCTAAAGAGGCTTTCAATGGGATACATGTTGCGAAGGGCGTTAGCGGTGAAAGCATCGAGCTCTCCACAATTACGGTGGGAGCCCCTCGGGGAACTCCTTTACTGCAGTATGCGGCGGGTTTACGATTTCTCGACCGGCGTCGTCCTTATCGAGAGACAAGGCAGAGTCGACATCAGTCCTATGGCTGTAGCGAGCTTTGAGAGGAGCGGAGGATGTATCAGATGGAGAAACTAATCTAGCGCTAATCTTGCTTGGCAGAAAGCTCAGCCCTTACTTTGAAGCTCATACCATTGGGAGTCCACATAGAATGCCCAATGAAGCAAGTGCTACCTGAGCCGGAGACCTCGGGAAGATTGATGAAGTGGGCCTTAGATTTCAGCGAGGATTCGATCGGATATAAACCAAAAAGCGCAATAAAGAGGCGGTGCAGCGGATTTTTGTCATGGAGTTCACCCCGGTAGAACTTGTTGAGGATACGATAAGCGGCTATTTATGGGCAGAAATTTCAATTTACGGAAGAGAGCGAAATCGTAATTTCGGTCAAAAATCAGAAAGTTCTCTAGATCTCTCGGATGGCGAAGCGGATTTCACTTAGTTGGAATGCGTCTCACAAAATCTAGCTAACACGTCGAATTTGATGATTGAGATAGTCGAGTTGGCACGTTTTTCGGCGTCACATTTAGGTCTTAGTAAGGCGATGTTGATGCGACAAAAAACCACTTATAACACGTACTCATGTACTATAAGTGGCATGAGTATAGAAATGATGAAAATGGAATGGCCGAGATAGGGCCGAGTGTCACTTGGGAAAAGAGGACATAGATGTCATTTTGAGATTGTTTTACCCCAGTGGAAAAGACAAAAGAGTGTATAGTGCTTGTCTTCTCAAATTAAGGGACCCAGCGTGAAATGAAGGGGGGAACTTGCAGTAGCTTTGCAGATTTCGTTTTTAGAGTGAGAGAGTGTAACTTCTCTCTAAGTTTCCGGCAGATCCGACGGTCGGAAGTCGTTGGAGACCAAGAAGGAGAAAACTTTCACGCATCGAGACCTACGGCGTGGGCACCGGTTCAGGTTTTTAACAGAAACTCAAGTGAGGTAGGGGTTTCTTCCTACTTGAGTTTACTTTGTTTAAGTGTATTTACAATGTTTTGAGGTTGGATGAGGCCGTGAGACCGTTTGATCGATTCAAAGCTTGGGCAAGAGGTGGAAAATTTTAGAAACCCATGTGGATGGTAAGTGGCCCAATCCACGGGCTGAGTTGATAGTTTGTACATTTATGTGTTAATGCATGCTTTGATGTGTATAAGGCTGGGAATGGCCGTGAAATTCGGGTTCACAAAGTGAACCAATGATTTGATGAGTGGACGGAATAGTATACCCGAGGGTTTTACTGTTCATATGAATAGTGACACGAAACTAATTTTTGTGGGAAACCGTGTTTGGTCGAGTAATTCAAGTTGAATTGCTAGTGTTTGATCATTAGCCCACGTGAGCTAATTTTTGGTGTAATGGAATGTGAAATTGCATAACATGTTTGTGTGATTTAAATTATGTGAATATATGCATGATTATATATCTACATGTGTTATATGATTGAATTGGAATTGATATCATGCATTCCATATGCACTGGGGCATCCTAGAACGATAGGAGTGAGTGCATGAGGGCGGTTCTTGAGAGGAGAATGGTTTGAGAGGGTTATTAATATGTAAAATACTCGGGTGGTCCATTACTTATATCGGAGGGTAGTCCATCTGAAGCTATCAATCGTCGGAGTCGGCCCAATTGATATATCTCGGAGGGTAGTCCACTAAATATATCATCGGAGACAGTCTACTACTTATATCGGAGGGTAGTCCACAAATAATAACAAATATCTTTGTTAAAAAAAAAAATAATGTTTCTCATACGAGGCTTAGGCAAGTGTGAGAGTCGGTGAGGACTCGGGGTATGAGTTATGCAGTGGGCTTGTTAGTAGGATCATGCATTTGCTTGAATGTGTGTTTACTTTAGACATTGCATATGCACTTAGGTGGAGAGTGGCCATTTAGGGTGGATTCCACTGCGAGCATTAGCTCACCTGTCGAGGAACATATTTTCAGTGAGGCGCCACGAGGCAGCTCATCTAGAGGCGATTTATGAAGAAAGCGGGTTATTGGCTTTGAAGTTTTAATTATAACATGTATTAGAATTGTAGATTTTAATATATGTTTGAAGTAGAGTGATGTAGTAACTCTTGGTGTGGAATATAATTAGTTGAATGTATTTGGATGAGTATGATATGTAGGCTCGACATTCCGCGAGTATTAGGGTCGACGGGTGGTCAGCGGACCCCACGGGCGTCACGGGCGGCAGGCCTCCCATTTAGGCTGTTCATAGACAGGGCTGCCAATGCTCAAGGGAGCGGTGCCGGGCTAATTCTGACCTCCCCAGAGGGAATAGATATTTAGTATGCACTCGGTTGGGTTCCGAGCCTCAGCCAGCGAGGCGAGTATGAGGCAAGTCATCGTTGGTCTCATTCGCCCATTCAATGGAAGTTGACTAGCTTGAGGTATCACGAGTGACTCAGGTTAGTAGTAAAGCAAATAGAAGACACCTACAAGGCCAAAGGTGAAAAAATGATCCTATACAAAAAAGGTAGGAATTCACGAGGAAGTTCATGCTAGTTCGGTCGAGACCCCATGCCCGGTAGAAAACTCCGGCGGATGCCCTAGCAAAGCTTGGCGACGGCCTCAGAGGATCTCAACAAACGAGGCGCTGTCGAGGCATTGCGAGCCCTCTATAGATCTTTATGACGAGGAAGTCTCCTGTCATGTCGAGCCGGCTAGATGGACCCGTTTGGGATTATTTAATAGGCGGTGCTACGACGACGAAAGAAACTTTAAGCTTAGGACAAGGTCGGCCAGGTTTACTATTCATAAGGGAAGCCTTTATAAGAGAGGTTTTTTCATACCCATCCTTAAGTGCATTGCAGGGAAAGACGCCGACTATGTACTGAGGGAAGTGCATGAAGGTGTATGCGGAAATCACATCGGAACTCGGACGTTGGCGGGAAAAGCATTAAGATAGGGATACTCGCAGCCTGATGTAGAGTAGCGATAGTACTAATCAAGAAGTGCAAAGTTTGTCAGGAGCACGCCAAAATCTCTCACCTCCCATCCGAACCGCTGACTTCAGTCATAAGCCCCTGGCCTTTTCAGCAGTGGGGGCTAGACATATTGGGACCTCTGCCCATTGGAAAGGGCCAATGCAAATTTGTCGTCGTAGCAGTGAATTACTTCACCAAATGGGCAGAAGCTCAACCCTTGGCTACCATCACGGAACAAAAGGTACGTAACTTCGTTTGGCGCGCCATAATATGCAGATTTGGTATCCCAAGGGCCTAGTGTTTGATAATGGGAAGCAATTCAACAATCCTAAGTTCAGGGATTTTTGTGCCGAGCTCGGAATCAAGAACTACTACTCGTCCCCAGCTCATCCACAGTCTAATGGATAGGCTGAAGTCACCATCAAAACTCTTAAAGCGGCACTGAAGACCAAATTAGAAGATCTTAAAGGCAAATGGGTAGAATACCTCCTCGAGGTGTTATAGGCATACAGAACCACGCGCAAATATGCAACTCAGGAAACCCCATTCGCTCTAGCTTTTGGTACCGAGGCGGTGGCCCTAGTCGAGATCGGATTAAAGTCAACAAGGATTGAATTGGCAAGCGGAACATACGAGGCTCGCCTAAACTGGACCTCTGAGATGAAAAGCATGAACGAGGTCCTAAAGCGTCTGAAGACTACGAAGGAAGGCTGACAATTACTACGACAGGTCAAACCCGAGAGTTACAAGCTGTGACTAGTCTTAAAAAGCACCTTGCAAGAAAAATCCGACATGGAAACTGGGGCCCAAGTAGGAGGCCCCATATAGTATCTCGTCGTCGGGGCCGGTGTCTGAGCTCCGGACATAAGAAGGAAAAGTTATATCTCACTCTTAGGCAGGCACCTTAAGGCGTTTTTATCGGTAGACCTCAGTTATGTCGTTAATAAAGTAACATCGAGTTTTTGAGGATACGTATGAGTGTTTGTTGATTGCTTTGTTTAATATCCTTGTAAATCAAAAGCGGGGCATCTCGGTAAAAGGAAAGCAGATAAACTCGGCCCGGGGGAACATCACAGTGAAAAATTACATCGGAATACACAAATTCATGCAAAGAAAAATTTTCTTATTCCAATGATACAATTGATTACAACCGCAGGTCATCCTCGCATCTGTAAATAAACAAGACAAACAGCCTCAAAAGAAAGAGAAAAGCAGAGTGCGAACGAGAAGGGAAGGAGAAGGAAAAGGAGAAGAAAGGGATGTGGAAAGATAAAGAGAGAAGAGACTAAGAGCAGAGGAAGAGAGGAGGCAAAAGAGTAAGGAGAAGGAGAAGAAAGAAGAGAGAGAAAGAAGAGGAGAAAATGGAGAAAGCGGTACTAAAAGTAGACCGCTCTCTCCAGACGCATTCCCTAGCACGAAGTTAGGGAATAACATAACTCCCATAAAAGTGGAAATCTCAGGAAACAAACTCCCTACACGAAGAGAGGTCCACTGAACCGAAAGCCGACTAATCCTGCACCCCCGAGAAAACAATGCTCACGTCATCATGCACGGACTCCAGCTTGCGCCAAAAAGTGGAAGAAGGATCGGGCATGACTCTATAGCAGAAGTCGCTATTTATAAGTAAGGTCAAGCACTGAAAAATCGTACAAATGCTTCCACCTCTCCATAAACCAAAGATGAATGACGCTTGCATCTTCCAAGAAGCTAAGTCAACCGCGCACTAGGTAGCCCAGCGGGCCACCGTGAAGCCTTTGAAGAAATGAGTTTACGAGCTTAACAGCCAGAAGGCCTCACGCTGAGTTCAATAGTTCAGCTTTTGCAGCTCAATGTACCAGTGAAGGGCCCCGCCTGTGAGCCCGATAGCTCAAGCCAAGAGCTCAATCGCTTAATCCATAGTCCTAGTTCAGGAGCTTTGATCGCCTCAGTATGAAATTTACCTGAGTTTCAAAGAATTACTATAGAGCTTAACGCCTTAGGGAAGCGCTCTGCCCCCCGTAGCTCAATAGCTCAGCTTTTGCAGAGCTTAACAAATTCGTAATGACTGGGCCACTGAGCTCAATAGTTCGCTTAGTGTGCTCTTAATGTGCCTCGCAAGGCCTTAGCGCCGTGAGCCAATAGCCTGGCCAAGAGCTCAACTGCCATCTAAGGCCCGGTGCTCCTCAGAGCCGACTTAGATATGAGTCTACTGGAGCTTCACGAAATTTCGTTTTGCGCAGCTCAACAAATTTTCAGAAGGCCTAAATACTAAGAGCCTAATAGCTTAGTTTTCAAGAGCTCAATCAGCCAACTAAGGCCCAAGAGTTTAAGAGCCGTAGACAAATGCGCTTAGGCCTCCACTGAGCTCAAAGAAATTGGCCAGAGTTTAACAAATTGAAGGCCTCGGGGTGACCCTATAGCTCATCAAATTTCACAGAGTCAACAGCCATAATGGGCCTCAACGCCCCTGGGAGCCAATAGTTCACTGCGAGCTCAACAAATTTCAAGAAGGCCTCTTACAAATGCAGACTCTCTGGTTAGCCTGGCTTCTTCAAGAGATCAACTCCGCTCAACTAAGGCCCTGTGAGTCGGTGGGATCTGTGATCAACCCACAATACCGCCTGAGTCAACAAATTTCACTCAAGAGCCTAACACTGGTCAAGAAAGCCATATAGCCGCAGAGCGAGATCACCTGTGCATTTAGCCCACCTGAGTTTCAAGAACAAATAAGAGAGCTTAACAACTGTGAAGGCCCCAAGACTCAGCTCGATAGCCTGGGCCATGCAGCTTCACAACCTCATGAAAGCTCACTGTGGAGCCAACAGTCAGCTTTTCAAGAGCTTAACTGCTTCAACTATAACATGATAGTTTCAGAGCTGGCCTCACCAAAGTGAATTATCCCAGCCTCTGGCCTTAGGCCTGGAAGAGTCAACCCGTCACTTATGCCATATAGCCACGCAGCCGCTTTAGCTGGGGATCAAGAGTCTGAGGCCCGGGGCTGAAGAGCTTAGCCGTCAGAGGCGCGATGAGCCAGGAGCAGCCCATCCAGTGGGATGATCATGCAGCCCAGATTCTCAGCCAAGAGCCTGCACCACTAACTACAAGGATCAACCCAGAGCCAGATGTCCAGGGCAAGAGTAGGCCAAGGAACGCAATTAGGGGTAAAGGCGATGAGATAGAAAATGGGGTATTCATTGAGAACGACATTACATATATCTCGAGTCCGGTCTCACTTAGAAAACAAACAAACAAACAAAGGTCAAGCCAAATGAAAGAATTCAAATTACAAAAGAAAAGATTTAAGACTAGGCATGGAGCTGGGTCTTCGCGTGTTTTGTTTCTCCAAAACAAATCACAGAAAGGACTCTTCCGCGCCTGTCAATTAGGACATCAAGTTATATCCAAGTTTCTGGTAGGTGATGAAAGCCCTCTCCAGCAAGCTAACCAAGTCCACTGAAGAGGCCCTATCCTCAAACTCACACAGAACGCCCCTTTCAACAACTGCAGTTTCTTGCCTCGAATATCCCCCGCAACCCATGGCACTCCTCGGGCCGGGGTCATGAGGTCGCAGCCCCTGGCTTCGCACTGCTCCATCCAAAGAATCGTTGCTTTATTACAACCTGCCTCGCCAAAGACTTAGCCTTCCTTAATAAGGTTCGCAAATGCTCTTAGATCGACAACTCATCCACATCACCCGGGTCATCAAGCAATCTTGCACTGGTCCCGGGGCCTCCAAAGAAGTTATCCTTCAAGTGTACTGGCAGCTGTCCTCGGGCTTCCCGTTCACCCAGCCACCTTGCTTATCTCTGCCTTTCTTCCTTACTCAGCCAGGTCACTGCCACAAGGTCTCTGGATTCACTGCTTCTTTAGACAGTCTCCTCCACATATTCTCAGACTGATCTCAGCCACCGAAAATAAGAGCAAATGACCGCTTGTAGACTCGGGCAACTTGACATGGCCTCTTAGCTCAGCCTTTTGCTAACTTCTTCACTGGGCAAATGTTCGGCCATTACCCAACACAAAATCAACACCCAACCAAGACAAAACTAAGCATGAGCGACACTGAACTTACAAAGGCGACTCCCCAGCAGACAGCCAAGGTTTCCCCTCCACCGGCGTGGCACCCGACCTCTTAAGACCATAATCCCTCGAGAATGCATGAAAACCGCGCCAAATTGCAGGGCTCAAGATTTGAAAGCAAGGAATCCCCATCTCCATCATCTTCGAAGCGCTTCCTCCCCAACTCTTCCGCCCTCGAAGGAGGAGGCTTGGCACTCTACGTAGAGGGACTCCAAACTGTTATAGGCATAACCTTCAAGGGAGGCTCAAAGAATTTTCCCTGAGAACTTTACCTCAAGTATGTAAACTAATGGTCGAACCGAGGGTTTGGCACCTCGGCAGATGGCACTGCCTCCGACACCTGCATGGGTAGAAGGTGATGGCGAGGACGTTCCTAACCCGGACTTTGTCCCATGACGACTCTTCAAGAGAACTGAGCCTTCCGTCACCCGAGACCTCCGGGACAAAAGATCTCCACCCGGTTTCGGCCTTTATAGTTTCGCAAACGGAGTCTGACATGAGAGAACTTCCTAAATGTAGGGGATGCAGACCTCATGTAGGGCGGTGACCTCGAAGATCCGGAATATCCGACCCGATAAGTCAGCAACGCGCACACTCTGTCCAACTTCAACTCACTACCGCCCGGCCGTAGATCGACTAAGACCTGAAAATCACACAACTAATGCAAAATTATGGACATCCTATAACTTACGAAAACTAGATCGAACTAAACCAAAGCAAAGCTCACGTAAATTTCCGTGAGTGGTCCAGATAGCCTGACGCCTGCCAGCCTCTTTGTCAAGAGAATGACCTAACGCCACCAATGAAAAGCAACACTCTTTCCAAAATCTGGGAAAATGGGAGATCCGAGACACAGAGGAGCTACTGCACGCCTGTATCAGATAAAGAAAGCCCTACGCTCCTTCTTCACACTAAAAGGTCCAAGAACAGAATATGATCAACACCCAAGCTCTTTGTCCCTGTTACACTAACAATCCCAACTTAATACCCCAAACACAGCCAGAGGGGCAGATGTTGAAATGTTGAAAGACCCTTTTTATAAAGGGGTGTAGAGGGAAACAGAGACCATTATCGAAGGCCACCTCAAAGAAACACACCATCTGGGTAAATGGACCACGAGAGGTCAAAACGAGACCAAACTGACAACTGTAGCAAATTGAATTAAAGTTTCCCCACTATAAAGGCTCACCACAGGGTCCACCAGACATTTTTAATGGGCCTAACTTCAAAAGATTCTGATCCCTGATAAATGACCGTCGACTCACCTTCCTTATCTATGGAGAGAGGCTCCGCGACGCCTGAAAAGCAATCCCACTAGATGATCAGAGGCGCCACCTGCCTCACTCGAATCGGATACAATGGGGAGAGCCACTCCATCAGCAAGAAGGAAGGGCAAATTCGACCCATGAGAATACCGTGTGAACAGAACAAGATCAACTAATTCTAGCCTTGTCGCCCGCTATATCAATCAAAAGACACAGTATTAAGAAAGACTTAATCTGGTCCCAGATCACCTAAAAGACATCTTCAAGCAAGAGATCACTGGTACCTGTAAGGAACTCGCACTAAGGTCAAAACGAATGTTAAGAAAGAACTGAACTCAGAAACAAAAAGGCTTCAAGATCGGGAACGGCGAAGTATCGATCGCAGGATGTTTTTAAGAAACCAAAGAACCGAAGACGCGAACCAAAAGTCATCATTATCACAGACATAAGGACTGACAAAGTCTCTAACCAAACCAATGTCCCAGCAAATGGAAGTCGTGACCCACTTAAGAAACATATGCTCCTCAGACACGTCACATACCTTAAGGTCTGGGCAACTGATAGAAAGCTTAATGGGGGCACATGCCCACTCCGCCAGCTTCTCCAAGGAAAAGGTAAGCCCAATGAAACGCCCGAGCCCCTAGCACCGGCCTAAGACGGGAGCCCAGTTTGATCGCCCCAGTAGCCAACATGGACAACTGAAGCCCAAGGTCCTGAACTAAACTAAATTCCCACCAGCAAGGGAAATAGGATAATTCCACAGCAATATCCTAGTGAATCAAACCGACCACTTGAATGTAGGGAAGTAGGATAATTCTCAATAACTGCTCCCTCATTATCCCTTATTAATCCGATAGCGATAAAGGCAGAAAATACCTCATCCAATGGGAAGGAATCCTTACCACCATCAAATTGGGAAAAACATATACTATAAATACTAAAGCACACATCGCGAAAGACAGAACATTCGCCCTCTAAGTAGTTGATCTTTTCTCTCAAACAGCAGGAATCAATTTAGGCATCTGAATAGCCACGCAAGCCCCGCCGATCCTCTTTTTCTCTTGTTTTCGCGGAGACCTAGCTGCTCAGAGCCGCGACCACGCCCAACTTACGCTCAAGTTCCGCCCACATCCTACACTACCCGCTGCTGAAAGGTGACGAACTTCATCTACAATCTATTTTCTCGGGACTTATTCTTTTCTTTCTATCAGAGCCAGAACAAATTAGAGTTACACACCTTCTTCAAACCATGTAACTCATGACCTTGGCAAAGAAATTTGTAACACTCTAAATATAAATTTAGTTACAATATGTTTAGGTATTTTGTAGGCATAAATTGAAGTTTTCTCAGAAATTAATGTGAAAATGGAAATTTTGTGAAACCCGAAATTTGAACATAAGACTAAGACAAAATTTAAATTTGTCCAAAAGTGCATCAAAAGACATGAATTGATAAAATTAGGAGGTCAAAGGAAATACATAACCTGTATTAGAAATTGTAGAAGATGAGATTATAAGGAAAATAAGTGAAACTTAGCTATGTGTATGGAGGGCACAAAATAATCATTTTTGATCTCCAAACAAAGGAGCTTACTAAAAGGAGTAAGAGGAAGAGGAAGAGGGAAGGAAGAGAGAACGCTAAAAGGTATGGATTCGGAGTTTGGTATGGAATTATGATAAGGTAAGATTTTTACCCTAAAACTACTGCAAGATGCAAAATAAGGGATTACTATTTTGACATTACCTGGGCTTTTCTAGGGTTTTGTTAGGAATACCTCCTAAATCTAGAGATTTTAAGTAAAGTTTGGTTGAAAACTCTTAGTTGATAATAATTAGATATGGAATCCTACAATTCCAAGGTTTTGTGAGCTGCACCTGGGGTATGAATCCTGGATTCTTCTCACACTAAAAGTGTTTGTGGAGGTTGTCAGAGGATCCCATGTTAGTTTGAATAAGGATGGTGAAATAGATTATAATCATGAAGAAAAGCATGAAAATGCAATTTCGCCATTTCAAGCAGACCGATCTGGTACTGCACCCTCGAGTGGTATCTGGGCATTCATCGATGCAAAGTGGAGTAACTCCACCGGTACTCACCCCAGCATGACTCAGACTTCTCCAAACCGGTTCGGCATCGGGTATCGAACAAGAGTGTGTACAAGACTAATTTCCTCGCTCCCAGAACCTGCTTGGTATTTTTACAATTAAGCTATAATTCGCATGTCGAGAGTATTAGAACCTAATAAATCATTAATAGTGGTTAAGATAAGAGAGAAGTGAAAATAACAGATCTCAATGCGGTTTGAGTTCAGTTGTGGGAAAAGTTCATGCCTCAACATAAGATAGGAAGCTTTTTGGAACACATATAATCTATGAGAAACGCTTTCTAAGACCAAGGTTAAATGACATGGCACTTCACGACGGCAGCACGCATTCCACCGTTACTGGACACTCGTCAGTGACTTCGGCATCTCGAACAAAAGCAAGACTTAGTCAGCATTTCAGACTCGATTATGTTACAACATCTTGGGTTCAAGATTTCTAAGACCCTAGCTGCTACAACACCCGTTCCGCATTGACATTCCCCGATTAGTGCCACTTGACTCCCGTCACACACACACTTCGCATCAGAACATCTTCGGATACTTATTGTACGCGCCTTACCCATTTATTGCTAGACGGCCCAGTATCTCCATATTATATTTAAAATAACCGAACGTTAATGTAAGAAATGTGTATCGCCTTTGATCCTAATAATTACGCATTTATGAATAATAATTGCTTTGTAACTTATAATGAACCGAATAAGCATGTTCGTTATACATAAGTTCTAAACAAGAATAAAGCTCAGAATCTACTCTTTGCATCCGAATAAAGATAAGGCATGATATAAATATAAGTTCTAATAAGAATAAAGCCTCTCAGAATCCTTAATGAGATCCCAATGAAGATAAAGCTAAGAAAGTGATAAAGATCAGATGTTCATTATACGAATGCAATGGAAATTCGACATCCATATTGTTATATGTCAATGATAAATGTGTATGATGCATACTACATATGTTTCCCACTTAAGTCAGAAAGTCTAAAGACGTAGTTTTGTCCAGAGATGGTATAAGGAGATAAACATCTCCAGATTTTCCTGTACAAAGATACGAGAGTTCATCACCTAGAGGTTCGCGCTCCGACCAAGAATGAACAGATACAATTATGCTGGACTCCGCATCGCATGATGACCTGTAAACACCACTACGCGGTAGTTTTATTTTGACTTTGTAATTTATATGCTGATATAATTCAAGATTGATGAATAACATCTCACAAAGTTATAAAGAAATTCCATTTATAGTTCATACTAACCCGCCTTGATCCTCATTATTCCAGTTTGACTCCAGAACCAAAAGCATAAAAATTACTTCTTCTCTCATTAACATCTCATTAGTTTCTTTGCTTATATGGCGTTGAGCATCTACATTTGTCTCATTTTTGTGGCTGGTTTTGTAATTTTTCTGATTGGCTATTTAAATCTCGAAATTTTCTACCAACATTTTCGAAAGTCAGCCTATTCCAATCCACCTGTTGGGTTTCGCACCTATTCAATTTCATGCTAATGTTCTCCAACCCGTCACCACTAATCTAGCCTTCTTTAATAACACCTTTGCAATCATCATGTGAGACCTAGAACTTCTCAAAATGAAATTTTTTTTTCTACATCTAAATGCTTCCACATCACCCCCATCTGGCCACAACCGGAGAGTGATCAGAATTTTGTCTAGGAAGGTTGAAAACGTCTCCCCTTTTCTGCTCCCTTTTCCAATTTTCCGCTACAAATTGGTCCACTCTTTCCATGATATTAGCATCCCCTCTTTATCCATTCAACCATGTGTACTTATTACCTATATAACCAAGATCCAACAATCAGCAAAAGTGAAGGGTATCTTGGAATTTTTGGATACCGACTTGACATTGCTGAGTACCACCACTTTTTTCGTTAGGATGCAAAATTTCATTAAAATCTTCCCCGCAAATCCATGGTTCAGCTCTATGAAGTGTTTTTAGAAGATCCCAGGTTCTCTATTTCTTTCCTTCTTCCGGCCCACCATATATTCTCGAAAACGACCATTCTCTAGTAGATTCTATTTCCACCACATTTGCCAAGATATTATGTAAAGAATAAGATTCAACCTCTACTCTGAGCCTGTTTCTAACCATAAGACACAACCCTCCTCTCCTTGACCGTCCTTCGCTTACACAATCAACTCCCAAATTCCATTCAAAGCCCTATCGAATACATAAATTCTCAAGTTCTCTATCCTTCAATCGTGTTTCCATAAGAAACACCAGAACACCATATTGGGACGCTCGTCATGCAGCAACTTCTGCAAGGATCGAACTGCATGTGGAGTCCCAAGACCACGGCAGTTCCAGATTAAGCAAATCATGGCCTCCGACGGAACTAGCAACCATTCTCCGCCGATATCCCGTTTCTTGGAGATGTCTCTCACTGCTCCTTCCTGCAATGTTTACTTCCCAGAGGTGTTGTGTCCTCAACCCGTTATGGCAGCTCCAATTTCCTTTTACTCACCCTTAAATCTTGAACTTGCTCAATCCGACCAACTTGTCTTGCCCCTATATTCTAACTTCCATTTTTCTCCTTTCGGTTTCCATCCTCCCTTAACGTTTTTGTCTCCTTGCCTGTGTTAGTTTGGATGTTTTGGAGAAGAAACGAGTTTCTTCGACAACGTTTGTCGTGTCCTGCCCTAAATTATTGCTATACATACTTCCATTATTATTTGGACCCCATAGGGACTGCGACCCAATTTTCAGCATACCAAAGTGGACATGCTACAACCATAGAAATTGTTGGGCTATCATTCCCTGACCCTTTCTTGCTCAAAATTTTAAGGAGAATATTCCCCAATTGGTCCAGCTTCCATACCCTCTCAATATTCTCCTTATATGACGTATTAACTTTAGGAAACCCATCTGTAACTTTTTTAGATCAATACCCCGATTATCCTTTCCCTTATTAGCTCTACTATTTTCGCCCACAGTTACATGGACTCCATCCAAATCACAATCCTTTAATCGAGACGTGATGTGCTCCATCTCTGACAAATCTCCGCCATCATCCTTCCTGTAATCCTTGAATATCGTCCAACGCACCCTATCCTTTCCACTACCAAAATTTGCGAGGGAGTTCGCAGCATTTTTGTATGGTGAATCACGAAGCCACTCACCATATTATTTCAACACCGTGGTTGATTCCTTATCCTCCTCATCGCTTTCCCCAACATCATAATCTTTTAGGGCATGCCCAACTTTCCCACAATTGTAACAAAAGATAGGAAGCCTTTCGTATTTAAACGAGATCCAAATGATTTTATTATGTGGTAGACTAACTCTGGTACCTCGTACCAGAAGCTTTTGAAGGTCAATCCGTACTCTTACCTTGACTGATCTACCCTAACCTTCACCTTCATGAAGATACACTTGTAGCACCTCTCCCGCTTTCAGTGCTATTGATGTTACGCTTGTTGGAACAGGAATAGAACACTGACAGTAAACTTTTTAGTATGTGCCATAATCAACACACTTAAACTCTTTAACAATATATTACATCAAAGGTATCAACACAAATATATATACACATATCTATATATATATGTATCTATATATATATATATATATATATATATATATATATATATATATATATACACACCTCTTAGATAGAAGTTCAGAACGTCTCAGCATAATATTTCACCTTCAGACACTATGACTGTCGCGATTGGTTTCCTACATTTAAACGATTCGATTGTCAAAGATTCATGACAGTGAACTCAACTTTGCCAAACTCTTTCACGCTTTTCCTCTCTTCAAACAAGATGTATTTAGCCATAAAATGCATTTAAGAACAAAAAAACTTTCGTAGGAAATATCATGAAAACGATGGTATTTTCTCAAGACCAAAACACTCAGGAAAGTATTATTTGTGCTCAGTCACCTTTTCACGAGACAAGAGCTCACCATGAGCCCATGGAGAAGGACCCAATCATCACTGATGCCTCCAATTTCATCATCATTCATGGCGGCTTTCTTCTATATAATTAATAAAAAACCCTCCCACAACTATGTGTATAAGAGGTTTTGTTTTTAAAAGATTCTAACAACGCTTTCTTTTTCAAAGCATATCAATGGAAGGTTATAAATCCGCATCCAGAAGGGGCATATATGGAGTAGTATGACATCAGATTGTTCTTCTCCACTAATACTCTCCAATACCAATAGGCTCTTATCAAAATGCCAAGGCACAATATGCAAGATTCTGTCTTTATCATTTCCATTGTTGAACTGAAAAGAAAAAAGGTTTCGTTTGATTTCCTTAACCATCAACCCATGTTTTGGCTTCCATATCTTCTTCATAGTCTCCATAAAAGCAATGGAATTGGAATTCTTTTCCATCCATACCTTCCTAACCATACACAAAGAAGCCTCCGCAACCAACTCCTCTTTATACCCCTTAAGCACCACTGTCTATTCTTCAATTTTAGAAGGAATGAAACCCGTATTTTCTATACCAAAACCAATCAGCGAAAAGCAAGCCTATACCACGCAGAAAAAGAAAAGTAACACAACAAACTACAATTAGAAAAACTTCCACACAGAAGACGAAGAGTAAACCCTAACCCTTGTCACCAAATGGAGTTAATCCTCACTATTCTGAAGGTTTATGACCAAATTCATGAACCTAACGTATATTTATACTTCTCCAATTATACATCTAAAGTGTGTGGAAAGATGTATACAAGGAACAATAACCAAAGTCGAGAACTTACCAAATTAAGTCCAAGAGATACAATAAGTATGTATCTACACTAAAGGTTTTTTTCACATACCATTAATACTAAAAGGGGTTGGAAAGGTGGATTCATGACTTATTGTTGAAATTTCTAATAAAAATGCTTTATAAATGTAAAAGCTCGAAAAGATTTGCTTTTTTCTATTTGGGAAAGCTCAACTTCCACCGTTAAAAAACTTGATATCGCCTGGGCATGAGGCGGCAAGAACACTCACTACTGCGATGACAACGTATTCAAACGGGCCGCTCTATCCCAACACCGACTGCTTTTTTTTTTTTCACTCTCAAAGACGTAAGTGGTTGGGCTTGGCGGATGGAAAATTCTAAACTGCCCCATTTACATTTGATTTTTGTTTTTATTTTTTTTATTATTTTTTTATATTTGTTTTTTATTATATCAAATTTAATATATTCCATAAAAATAAAATATTATGAATTTATAAATTATTTATTAAAAACATTATAAAATAATAATAATTATTTATATTAAAGTATAAAATAAAATAATAAAAATTATTTTTAAAATATATAATCTAAGGAAGAAGAATACTCGAACTCCGCTCTAACCTACATCTGCCTGGTAGTCAAACCAGCCCGCTAAAACTCGATTATAGTTAAACCAAACCCGTCTCATTAAGGGCGGGATGGGGCGAGAACCCGAAATAACCCACCCCGTTCGATCTTTACTCACTATATACACAATGTTAAAAAATAAACAACTTAATACTTAATGTTATTAAGTACTATTCAACATTAAGTAAAAAAAACAAACACCACCTAAAGTTCATAAAATTATTTCAAGGCTATTAACTGTTTTAAATATATGAATATGAAAGAATTACTAAAATAAATTTTAAAATGTTTAATATTAACATTAATTTAAAATTTAATAATATATTTAAAAGACTTAAATCACATTATTAGGTAATAATTGAAGGAATCACACAAATAGCTGTGAATCGCACGCTTAAATACAAAGGTATGATGTATATCTTTTTCATCACCCATTACTAACTCCGTAGTACTGCTATAAAACTTCTTAATCCATTAGACCTTCCAAGCCATTCTACGTGACAGACCAAGGTAGGGGCGCACCCGATCATAAAGAAACAAGATCCGAACACTGGAACTGCTGCTTTCTCTCTCAAGCGTGTTTTCATAACCCTGATACTAATAAACTTCTTAAAACCTCGGAGGATATAAGACGCGTATTTATGCATCGCTAACCCTAACCCCATTAGGTTTTATAACACCTTGGGCTTTATAATTCGCCTAATAAACGGGCTCCATCTTCGTATCTTAATAATCGCAGTTCGCCTGGCCATCTAATGAGCTAAATTGCATCCTAGCGACCCATTATCAATTAAGCTTCGATCAACTGGGCCTAGATCGTTTCTGGAGCATAACCAACAATCTCCCACTTGCTTAAAGCAGTCCGTGGACCGTAATCTTATCCTGTGGCTACTCCACTAAAACCTGTATGAATTCCAAAATAATAATGTTTTATATTAAATGTATTTTCCTTTTTGTAAAATATCAATAATTAATTGATAATTTTTTTCTCGTAAATCAACTAATTATTTTATTCTTCATTTATCAGCCACTGATCCCATGCACGCTTGACTTTCAATATCCGAAAAATTCGAAACATGTCAAGAGGATATTTCATACAAATTCCATTTTGTATATTTCATAAATACTTGATAATCAAAATACCATAATCCCCAAATTATCAAGATATTGGTCGTTTAAAATAGCCCTACTTATTGATAACTCAAACCATAGTAACTTAATTATCTATTTATAATATACTCAGATTAAAGAAAAATAACATATCTAATATCATCTGAGATTTCTAAACTTTCTACGTAAATTTATCCTGATTAAATCTCTTTCGATCCTCTCAGAATGACCATAATTCATTCCAATATTTTATAATAACCAAGACTGATCATTTCATAAAATATTGCAGTCTAAATAAAGTGCCCAACTTATTTAATAACTGTGAGACATAATTCATTAACATCATATAACCTCGTGGATCATGTCTTCAATGGACGTATCCATATGATCATATACTACATAATTAATCTGGACCTTATGCGTAAAATATAATGTGCAAAAAACTTCATATTATTATATCAGAAAATGAAATTACAACTTGTCTTGCTCCTAGAGCACAAATGTAACCAACTCCCACTCACTCTAAAGTAAGCCTGGGACCCTCTTAAGACCTATACACTTTACATGTTTCTCAAACACACGTTCAGAAGAGACTTAGTAAAGGGTTCAAGTAGGGTTCTCCCCGCATTCTATTTTAGTAACCACTGTATCTCCTCTATCAATGAAATCACGAATCAAGTGGTACTTTCTTAATATGTGTCGCTTTTAGAGACCTTGGTTCTTCGACTGCTACACTCTTAATCAAGCATCACACAAGAAAGGGTAATGTGGGCCGATCTCACTGCATCACATGAAGATCCAAAAGGAATTTCTTAAGTCATACAGCCTCTTCATAGCCTCGCATGCAGCCCACATTCAAATTTCACCGTGGAGTCAAGAACACAAGTCTGCTTAACACTCCTCCAACAAATGGCTCCATTTAGGGTAAACACATATCCCGATGTTAATTTCATTTGAGTCAATATCCCTTGAAAACTGAGTCCATATAACCAAGCGTTTTAAGACTCCTGATCGAATACACCCAACATATAATCCTCGTTCTTTAAATACTGAGTATATGTTTCACTGTTGTCCAAAGGTTCTAATTCCGGATCCGATCGTACCGCTTACTACTCCCACCGCATAAGCGTATATCCGGCCCCTTTTTGAATTTTCCATGCCAAACCCTGGCCACTATTTTATCAATGTGTGAGGGCTTGGGATAAAGCTAACACCTTATTCTTCCAGTCTCGTAAAAGTTTGATTCCTAGAATATAGTTAGCTTCACCTAAGTCCTTCATATCAAACTGCTTTTTCAGGTAACCCTTTACGTCTGATAACACTTTCACACTGTTTCCAATTAACAGAATATCATCTACGTAAAGTACCAAAAAGACTACCACTATTCCTTGAATTTTCTTATACACACATGGTTCATCAGACTTTCTCAAATCCATATAATTTGATAACTTGATCAAACCTGATGTTCCATGACCTGATGCTTGTCAAGCCCATAAATAGACCTATGCAACTTGCAAACTATGTGTTCTCGACCTAAGGCTGAAGAACCCGTTGTCGTGATATAGATATCTTCTTCCAGCCTCTCCATTTAGAAAAGCTGTTTGAACATCCATTTTCCAAATCTCGTAATCGAGAGCGGCTACAAACAAGAGAATCCGGATGATTTAAGCATGGCTACCGGCGAAATCAGCTTTCATCATAATCTATAATTTCTTTGGGTGTAACCTTTTGCGCCAATCTAGCTAAGGTTTCAACCTTCCATCTGGCCCCTTTCTCTTGTATCCACTTACACCCAATTGGTTTTACCCCTTTAGGTGCTTCTATAAGAGACCAAACTGAGTTAAAACCCATAGATTCCATCTCACGGTCCATTGCCTTTTCCACCTTGCACATCAACATCCCCAATGCCTCTTCGCATGTGGTGTGGCCGTCATCGATTATCCAAAACGACTTGATAAGTCTCTCCAATGAAGGCATACCTCGCGGTGTTTACGATCGTACTCTACTACGAAGTTTGTCAGATTATTGTTGTATTATGTACGTATGATCCAAGTTTATGTCTCGTGGATTACCAATCTCTCTATATTATGTTCTTGTTCTCGAAGTTTCTTGAATTTGTCCTGAGTTGTTTCCCTCGTGTCTGCTCACCTTCGGTACATTTTACATTTTCCCTGAACATCAACAGAAACAGGTGGAAAATAGAGTTTGTGGTGGATCTCGAATCGAGTTAAGCTCTTCAAGAACCACTTTCCTCTTAGGTTTAAATTGTTCATATAATCCCTAAGAAAGTGGCATGAGTACTCACTATCACCTTCTTTCCTTTGGATTATAGAATATTCCACCCCTGCCCCTTTAGGTGAAACAACAAAGAGCATGATTCTGCTCGATTCCAACTTTGTTGTTTCAGACCAAGACGCAGCCGGAGCACCCCAAACTCAATATGGTTCAAGCCGGGCTTACGCCTTCCATAATTATGTGGGTGTCTTTGAAATGATTTAGATGGAACTAAATTTAGTATGTAAGTAGTCAGTTTAAGGCATCCCCGTAATCCATTCGTACGATGAATAACCCAGCATCGACCTGCCACCATATCTAAAAGGGTTCTATTTCTCCTTTCAGAGACTCCATTTTGCTGAGGCGTTCCAAGAGATGATAATTGAGATATTATCCCCTTTGTTTCGCAAGACTTGAACCTCCGCACAAGTATTCACCGCCTACCGTGACCAACAGCTTGATACGGGCACCCACTGCTTTTCCGCCTCACCCTTATACTCGAAATTTATCAAAAGCTTTTCGCACTTATGGCGACAGGTAAACATAACCATATCTGAGTAGTCATCAGAAATGTGATGAAATACTCATACCCGCCTAAGCCAACGCTCATCAGTCCATACATCGCTGTGTACCAATTCCAACCTGTGATAAGGCACGATTTCCTTTGGCCTTGAAGGGCCTCTTTGTCATTTTACTCTTCAAACATAGATTCACATACCGGCATAGGTTCAAAATCAAGAATTTAAAATTCCACTACACGCCCGATCCCTACTCGACCGACACGGATCCGAACCGAAGTCCGGGGCGCAAGACTATCTATACTATATATATTGTACTATCTATATCCTTATCAGACAGACTCTCGTTGACTCGTTTATCTCGTAGCCGTACTGTAATTTATCGTGCACAAACAATTTCGCACAACATAAATCATTTGTACATATACAAAAGAACTACCACCGGAGTGGTGTCCATCACAATTTATACACATATACAGAGTCCCATTTACCTGTACTATTATAATTTTACTATTTCAAAACATCAGAGATTGCGGAAGCAATAATACGAAGACTTATCTCTCAGCCTACCGCTTTGGTCGATGTGGAATGTCCTCGTCTCTCTATCCGCTCTTCGTACCTACACGGATCAACACCCGCGCTAAGCTTTACGCTAGTGGGAATATAAGCATGACAAACTACCAATGGCGATCGCCATAAGCTTATACATATGCATTATATATATCTAAACATATTTCTATAACATAATTCCTACGATTCCATATCTTATTTGGCGTCAATATTTTTCTATTTCATGTTCTATTTCTTAGCATATCCTTTACTTATTTTTTTTCAGATTCTATTTCGAAAAATACCATACGTATTCCTATACTTGTCCCGCGGTTCATCTCTCACGCTTGTTATATCTTTTCAATGTTCCTATTCTTTGTCAAGTTGCTATAGCATGTCTCTTAGTCTATGTCTTTTTTTCATCTTTCAGCCATGTCTTTATTGCATCTTTGTACTTACTACGTGATATTATATCATTCCTTATCTATCACATACATTTATACGCTATTATTCTATCGGTACTTTCAGGCTTCTTCAGATTCTTTTGTGCTTTTCCTTTGTAAGGTTGGCTTAAAGCCATTTCATATTATATCTCTATTTTTATATTATATGAGTTTCTATTCACTGCTCATAAATCTCCCATAGAGTATAATACTTATTCTTTTTACTATCATATCATATACTATCATCTTGGTACTTTACTTCGGTTTTTGTAATCATTTATACTTTCATCGCATAACAAAGCAGCATAGCTTCATATCACAGTCATATCATATACTTTGCATTTGCGCTTACTCCGACTATAGAATCGACATTCATGACAGATTCGATAGGGAATCTATCGTATACTTTCAGGGTTTGGTGTACCGTAGGCAACAGGATTAATCCCGAGCACATTCACTCTTTACTTTATTCTTTGTTCGTGAGTCTTATCATATATCTGCCACTACCTCACTAGTCATAAGAATGAGTAGATCGCAAGATAAATAAGTACCCGGTTGTACACATAGCATCGAGGTGCCATAGCACCAGCTAGGAGTACCGGAGTATCGAAACAGAGTGCCAAAGACTAATCGGGAGTACCGGCGATAATCAGAGTGCCGAGCACTAATCAGAGTACTGGCATAATCGGGAGGCCTGAGCACTAATCGGGGAGCACCAAGATTTAATCGGGAGCGCCGGAAAGTACTAATCAGAGTACCGGCACTAATCAGGGATGTCTCACTCATTCATTCTTTGGTCCTAGGTAGTCATATGATCATATGTCCGCTATAATTCATACTGTATATTAATCACATTCGTGTTCACAACATACTGCTTTTCATGCACGCACGCTTCGGGCTCGCTTTACATTTCATATCTTTTGCTATCATTTAATTTTGTCTCTCGTGATCATATATAAATCCTATCATATATCATGAATGTACTCTATGCACTCTTGTATTCATGTAGTCATATATCTTTATCTATTCATATTCCGTTATATCACTATGCATCATAACATTTATACATTTATCATGATTTAACTATTCTGTACTTTCTATATTCCTATCATGTATACTTTTACTCATTCATATATTCATACATGTACCTATCATTCATGCACATGTACTATTTCTATGCTTTGTCATTCGCTTATCTCTATTGTTCTTAGCATTTACACATTTCCTATCATAAAATTCCTTGGCATGTCTGATTTTATTCATTTCGTATAACTACATCATATATTCCTATCCTTTACGACATCGCCATGTCATTATTCATTCATATACTTTCTATATTTCTATCATGTTCCATCTATTCGCTTATGCATGACAATCATATGTTCACATCGTGATACTCTTATATTCATATTTATCATTCGGCATTGTAGGCTATCATATCTTATGACATATCCTATATTCATATCATATTCATGTTTTCGACACATCTATACATATTGCATTTTCTTTATTTTCCTGTCATGGCTATTACATATAGCACTTCATATTTTTATATAGTATGATGTGTATGAAATCACACCATCTATATATTCTTATTCCTCTCTATGAATCTACTTACTTAGAATTTGAATCAATCCAACTCCGATCATCCAAAATAAAGTTACAGATTTTTATGCCAACTACCATTTGTACCGATTACTCCTCGACTGCTTGAATACTATTTTTTCCGGGGTCTTAACTTCATATTTTGACACTAGGTCCTTGTAATCAATTAAAGCTTAAGGTGCTATGGTTCTATTCTGAATCACCATCTGGAGCAATCGAACTCGCTACGTCCAACAACCTGACTACTCCATGTTCAACTGGTGCAGGAAATGGGCTTGCACATAGCCCCACTTTGAGTGAATTTTTGGGCTATCTAGATTCAGAATTTGGAGATACATATTAAATATGGTTTGTTCTCCTTGAAGTCTATTTTAAGTGGCCACTTGAATCACTCAAATCGGATAAGAAATGAGCAAGTTATGGCCAAAATACGAAAACTGGTCAAAACTGGAAAATCGAACAGTTGTACCGGTACAAGTCTAACTTCAGCATCGGCGCCGTTGGCCAAAATGGTCATAATCGAGGCTGTACCGCACAAGCTCAAATTGTACCGGTACAAGTCACTCTGAACGCCCTGCACGTGTGTTTTCTCACATTTTTCCATACTGATCCCCAATCACTACACTTCAAACACACATCAAACAATTCCAAATTCACCTGAATCTTTCTACTCACCTCTTTCAATTTCATATATTTTCAAACCATCATGGATTTCTTCCAAAACTCCTTCTAATAAGGGTTATAAACTCCATACAAACAAAACATGAGGATACTAGTTAGGGTTTATTCTAAACCCTAACTCACCATTTCTCCATTAACTACGGATCTATCCTCAAAGAGAGGATTTATGAGCTTCTTGTGCCATATGGGGGTTTTACCCACCTAATTGTTATCATTTTTGAGATGAAACCCTAGCAAACCCCATGTTTGGGGGACAACTACTAGAACCAACCAAGCATGGAAATTCATACAGGACCATATAAATTATGAACTGCAGAGTTTCAGTACCTTTTGAAGCTTGATCCCCTCTCTTCCTCTTCTCTCTCTTCTTCTTCTCTTCTTCTTCTTCTTCTTCTTCTTCTTCCCCTTCCTCTTCTCCTTCACGTTTTGTTCCTCTCCCCAAATGAGACCAATTTGGTCTTTTAAATCCAGATTTTGTTAAGGCCTTGTTTGGCCATCAAAAACCCATTTTTGGGTTCTTATCATAATTGCATTTTTGTCCCCCAACTATTGGCCATTTGTATTTCAATTCCTTTTTATTGTATTTTGGCCTCTCATCTTCTACTTTATACTGAGTCCTCAAGTGGTAAATTATATATTTACCTTAGCTTATTATTAATTCCGGGTATCTTGTTTTATTTCCGAAAATTCTTATTTAACTTTTAATATACCCTAAACAAGTCCGAAAACTGTTAGGGTATATTTCGGGGTGTTACACCACTTTTAACCAAACCATGAATTCTACTAGAATTAATATGACCCAATCGTAAATGCCACATATAGGTTTCATTTGAAACCTTCCTTTTCTTAGATAAAGGAAATTGCTCATCATCAGTATTTTCAATAGCATTAATACTATAGGATATAGGAGTTAAAAAATATAAACCATTTATCAATAATCCAGAACAAATAAAAGCGTTATTACTCTTTATTGAAACTGAGGAATTAAACTGCACTGTTAAACCATGTTCAACTAAAACAACTAATGTAAAACCAAATTCCTCTTAAAATCCCGAACAAATAAAAATGCCGATAAACATAAAGTCTTATTATTAAAACATAAGTCCACTAGTCCTACCGCCATTACTGAGACATATTCTATTTCCAACTTCAAGCTTTTTGTCCTTTACTGGGTCAGCTTTGTTTGGAACCACGCAAAGAGTAAATAAGCATGGTTAGGTGGCTCCCGAATCAATGATCCATTTATCATTATAATTCTCCACTAAACAAGCCTCAACAACATTTATACTACCCATACCTAGCTCGGGGCAATCCTTCTTCCAAATGACCTTTCCGGTCCGCACTTGGAAGACTTTTTGCCTTTCGGCTTTTTTCATCAGAATGTTTGAAAATGGACCTTTTTCCTTCTGCTTTTTGTTCTTCTTTCCGCCCTTAGGTTTCCCTTTAGGTTTTGAAGAACTTTCAGTATGATAAGCACTTCCTTGCTTCACGAGAGACCTTCAAAGACTCCTCGCTTCGTGCATAAGCCTCCATAAGAAAGAAGTTTCCGCCTTGTTCATATTATAACTAAATTTGAACTCCACCAAAGCTATCGGGTAGAGATTCTAGGATCAAGTCAATCTTCATCTCGATCCAGCCTTAGCCCCCATCACCTCAAGTAAAGATCGATGTGCCCCATCATTTTTAGACAATGGTCCCAAGACATTTCTCCAACATACGAAGTTCATTAAAATCGCCTTTAATACCATTGCCTGAAGAAGATCGCTACCATGAAAACATCCCATCTGTAGTCCGACTATTTCTAATACACCTCCGCATCATTAATTTGCTTTAGATGTTCTGCAACGCTGCAAGAATACAATGTACTAGTCGTCAGATTCGGGTCTCATACATCCGCAAATTGCTTCTTAGTTTCCTCTCAAAGATTAGCAGCCTGGGCTCCCTGAAGCCAGAGCATGTAATGAATTTTATCTTCTCAAAATCAAGGACAATGAAAAAGATTGGTTTTCCATAAAGCCAGTTATTTCCCATCCAATGGTTTTTGACTCAAAATTGTAGCTAGAGGATTAAATGATGTCATTTTCTGAAATTTAAAAAAAAAGCACATATCTTAACACGTAATCCACATAACAAACATGCAAATATGTAGATCCCTTAAACTACTTATTATTAATGTTTATTACAACAATAATTTAGTTTCCATTACAAATACTTACGTTGGACAAGACATTTGTAATAAACTAAACTTTGAACATGGTAAGAGGGCCAAGAATACACGTTCAAAAACCGTTATAAACGTGTAATTCGAATAACTGTTCATATAATAAATTATATTTATTATAAAATCCACCTTGATGCCCCCCACTGTGCCACAAGCCCGCGTGATCAGCCTCTGGCTTAAGCCGGTCGGGCCATGGGAAATTATCCGGCTTGCCCCACCAGTCAGAGCTGATCCCCACCACGAGCGAAGGCTCGGCCGCGCTGGCCCCGGCTGCGGAGGAATCACAAGAGGCTCGATACCAATTGAAGGAATCACACAAACGGTTTAATCGCACGCAACATGGGGCAGGCGATAGATATCTTTTCATCACCCATTACTAACCCGTAGAGAGTGCGTAAAATCTCTAGAACCACAGACCTTCCGCCATTCCCCTCTACGCGACGTATCCGCGCTACAGCTCACTCCGATCATAAAGAAACAAGATCCGGAACACTCGAAACCTTTCTGCTTCTCGCTTTCTCTCTCAAGGTGTTTCATAAACCTCGAGTTAATAAACTTCTTAAAACCCTGAGGCCTTGGTAGTTGTACAGATGATGTATCGGCTAACCCTAACCCCACATTGTGTTTTATAACACTCATTTATAACACCTCTGGCCCAATAAAATCTGCTCCATCTTCAGATCTTAATAATCGCTTAAATTCAAGCTGTCATCTAATGAGCTAGCTTGGGGATCCTATGGCCCATTATCAATTAAGGCTCTTGATCAACGGTCTAAATTGCTTCTGGAGCATAAATCCAACAATAATAAGTTCAATAAATTAATCTACCAATTATTCTCCAAAACTTCTATTTAATAACCCACTATTTTTTATGTAATACTTAAAATGTTCATCTAAATTTAGAGTTTTGAATAATTTAAAATAAGTCTTAATTATGTTATTCACGTCATAATCATATTTGAATTGAATGGTGTCATTGAATTAAACTGGAAAAAGAAAATTATGGATTAGTTGGAGTTTGAAGATCCATATAGTGAAGTCGATAATGTTCTCATTCATGCAATTCATTTTTGGAAATAATTTTCACTTATTTGATTTCTTATAAAAATATAAAATAAAATAAAAGTAAAAATTAATTTAAAATAAATATATTTTCATTTTATTTAATTTATTTAAAAGTAATTCAAACCTATAAAAATAATATATAACTTTAAATATTCTTTTAATTTTTCCTACCTTTTCTCTCTTTATATATATATATATATATATATATACACACACACACACTAAAGTTTAATAATTCATAATATTTTAAAAACGTAATATGTGAAAGCGTATTATTTTTAATTTAAAAAATAAAATATGAATTACCGTAGAAAAATGTATTTTTTTAATAAAAATTAAGGTAGTAAAAGTTTTGATTTTTTTTTTGAAGAGAGATAAATTTCTTGATTAAGTTTAGAAATACAAATGATAGAAAGATAAAATCAAAAGTGTTAAAAACTTTAGAGAATAACGAAACATTTAGGTTAATGGCAAAAATGATTGACTTAAGACCTATATATTTGATAATTCAAAACGAATAAAATACTCCAAGATTCTGTGATTCATAAGATATCGACGAACGATATTCGATTCCATGACTCACTGATTATCCTCATTATCCGAATCACAACACAGTGCCTAATGGCAAAACTAATCGTCACTACAGTAAGTACTACCTCGCTTCGCAATGTCGACGACAAAATACGCCATTACAAGTCGATGGAAAAAACACAAAAAAAAAAGAAGGAAAAACAAAGATAAACCCAAATCGGTGTAGAAGAAACCATTTTATTATAAAAAAAAATACTTGTATTTGGGGAAGAAACGATTGAAAGAGTTATTTCATATTAAAAATGACTAAAAAATCACCCACCTTCGAAGAAAGGCTTGAAAGTTGAAAAAGAGAAAAAAGGGAGGGGCAGTTAGAGTTAAAAATCGTTTTAGAAGTAAAATTATACACGAGACTTAAACCTATAAGTCTTTTGATGTTTTAAATTTTAAAAATTAGACATAAGAAAAAATTAAGTTGATTTACGAGTTTTGAGCAAAATTAATTTTTTCTAAAAAAAAAAAAATCCCAACAATCTTGGATTCAAAATAATGCCCATTTTTTTTGCTCAAAACTCTTGATTTATGGCAAGAAATGGAAAACATAAAGCATATGTTAGAGCAACTCCAAGGGAGCTATGTAAATTAGCTAGCAAAAATATATTTTTTATTACATTATCTACTTTAGCTAACCACTTTTTCAATTTCATTCCAATCATGCTATCTATTTTAACTAATCATTTCAACTAACTTTAACTATGAAGTCTCTGGAGTGTTGTTAGCACAAAAATCATAATAGTTAGCATCTTTGCCCTTCTCAAAAATAGCTAACCAAATGATGATAATGGGAAATAACTAGCGTGATAGCTAGCCCCTTGAAGACAGTATCTAAGGGTCGACTATGTAACATAGCTAAAAGAGAGGGTTTAGCTAGCCCCTTGGAGATGTTCTTAATGAGCACAAGAATAGTCGATGTTTTAACTATTATTGCTGATAATTGATCGTCACTGTCTTCATTTCCGAATTCTGGCCACCGGAGAACCGCCATTATAGGAGTTTTGAGAGTTTGATTTTGATGTAGAGGTGGAAAATGATGGTCCGCTTCAGCAGCGCCGTTAGAGGGGTATCGTTTCTCCTGTTCAATCCAATCCAATCCAATCCATCTCCAAATTGGAGGATTACTGTGAAAACCTTTACGACCCGACAAGAAAATCCGAAAGAACACTCGTTTACAGCGTCTTACCTCATAAACTCATGTGGGTTATCCCCCAAATCTGCTCTATCCGCTTCCCGAAAGCTTCACTTGGTAACCCCAGAAAGGCCCGTCTCTGTCCTCTCCCTCCTCAGAAACTATTGAATCACCGATTCCCAACTTCCCAAGCTCCTACGATCATATCCATCTTTGCTCTTGAATGATCCTGAGAAAACCCTTCTGCCGAAAACTCCAGTTTTTCCATTCTAAGGAGTTCACAGGAGCAGACATTGGGAGGATCCTCTCTTCCTGTCCATTGATCTTGTCACGGAGCTTGGAGAAACAGAAAATTCCTCTTTATAATTTTTTTCAAGGCCATTCTTCATCGCGACAAAATGATTGTTCATTCATTGAGGCGCTCACCTAGGGTTTTGCTTTAGAACGTGAACAAGAAGAAACCCGTAGGAGAGCCATTGTATAAAACTGAGAAAGATGCCGTGGAAATGCATCAATTAACCCAACTTATTCACTTTGAGCCGAAACCCATCCTCTCTAAAATTTGAAGCAGAAAATCCCAATTGATTGATCGTAAGCCTTTTCTATGTCCAATTTACAAAACAACCTGTTCTTTTTCTTTCTTAGAAGAGAATCCACTGTCTCGTTAGCAATTAACACTGCGTCAAGAATATGTCTCCCTTCAATGAAAGCATTCTAAGACTGAGAGATGATTAGCCCCATAACCCTTTTTAGTTTGTTGGCCAGCACTTTGGTTAAGATTTTGTATAGGCCTCCCACAAGACTTATGGGTCTTAGGTCCTTAAGATCTTCAACATTACCTCCCCTCGGAATTAGCACAAGGAATGTGGCATTCAGGCTTTTAATGAACCGATTGTGCTTAAAGAATTCCCTAAAGAAACCCACAACTTCATCCTTCACAAAATCTTGGCTAAAAGACCAAAAAGCCAGGGGAAACCATCGGGGCTTGGGGCTTTAACCCCATTAAGCCCTACGATCGTTGCCTAAATCTCGTCTTCCGTGAACATTTCTTCCAATTGAACAGGAGGTTAGGGAAAGGCAAGTGCCAACTATTCTGGGTAGAAAGAAGGCTTTGGAAAGCACCTACCAAACCTTCTTTAATCTCAGTCTCCGTAGTTAACCTTCTGCCTTTAATACTAATGTTTAGAAGAGAATTCTTCCTCTTGTGAGAATTGGCCATTTAGTGAAATAAAAAACCCCCATATTTCTGTCCCCTTCTTTCAATCAAAGCTCTCTCAATTTCTGTCTCCAAGAGACTTCTTCCATATCAACCCACTTCTTATAGTCATCTCTAGATTTCCCCCTCTCCTTAACTTCCTCAAGAGACAACTCCTTATCCTTTTCCAGGTCATCCCAAAAAGATACCCTACTTAAAGCCTCTTTTTTATCTCAACTTTGCTATAAACCTCCTTGTTCCAAACCTTCAAAATCCCCTTCAGGGCCTTTAATTTGGAAGTTAAAATAAAGCTAAAGGACCCAAAAAAAAATGAAGACTTTGCCACCAGTCTCTTAGGAGATCCTTGAAACCTTCAAACTTCAACCGAATGATTTCAAAGCGGAAAGGGCAAGGCCCTGATCTTATCCCTTCACTGTCTAGGAAATTGGGTCAATGATCAGACACTACCCTTGGAAGAGTGATTTGAACCACTTTGCTAAACTGACTCTCTTAATCAGCTGTTACCAATAATATGTCAATGCAGGAGACATTGAATGGTTGTTGTGTCCTCCCCTCCAAGTAAAAGGTACCCTTGAAGAGGTAGGTCTGTAAGCCCCCTTAACTCATTAAAAACTTATGCAAAATGCCTCATAGGTAAGGAGAGCCTACACAAACCCCCCACCCCCCTCTTTCTCTCATTAAGGGAGAGGTCCACATTAAAGTCCCCTCCTATGCAGAGGGCCCCTCCCACATGCTTTTCAGCCACCCTAGCTCTTCCCAAAACATTTGCTCCTCTCAACCGGGCCATAGACACTTGTGAAGGCCCATTGAAACCATCCTCTAAATTTTTGAACTTGCAAGTAACAGAAGGATAACCCCCCCGCTACTCCCTCTATCTCCACAACCTTCCAATTTGAAAATCTCCCCACTCCAAAATTGCGGGCACAAGCAGGGACATGTCTTGAATCTTGGTTTCTTGCAAACAAACCAAATTCACCCTTTGAGACCTTAAAAATTTTTTTATGACATTCCTCTTATCCAGACTATTTGCTCCTCTAACATTCCAAGGGAAAAGTCTTAGCTTCATTTTAACTTTAACAATAAATTCACCCTATCTTTTCCACCTCTGTTATGACCCTGCTTTTTGTAGTTGATGGTGCATTCCAATTTTCTTAACTCCCCCTCACATTTAGTCTCTGTCAAGTTCCCATTCCTCTTCTTTTGGCTGTTGAAACACCATTTTTTGCATCAACCCCAAAATCTCATTCTCATAACCCACCGTAGAGACCCCCAAAAATTTATTGAACTTGACCAGGCAGCTATCTTCCAATTTTCGTACTCCAAACACTCCGGAGTCACGGAGTGGGACTCTACGCATTGTTGTCCAAAGCCCACTATCTCTTGCTATGCTTTTATTAGTGGCACCGCCTATCTCCTCCTCCCATTCTCTTCTATCATCCCGAAACCACCCTCAACGGTACCAAGTCAACCATAGGATCAGGCCCATAGAATTCCCCCAGGCCTAAAGAGCCTCCACAAAGTAAGGGTAGCCAAAAATAGAGAAAATGGGAGAAGGAGATCTTTCTGAGGGGATTGTTTCATACCTAGAAACGTTCACAGGGATCCGTCGAGCTTCGAAGGCTTCTTTTTCGGGAGCCCTAGGTTCTACTTCCACTAAGACCAATGATTGGTTAGCTAAGTTTCTTTCTTCAAAAGGGCCAGCATGGGAATACCCACTCTGCAAGAGGAATCTTCCTACGGGATAGCCCACAGCCCACCATTACCCAAGCTCTCCAAGTTGAAATGCCCCAATAGTCCAGCCCTCTCCTTGGGCTTCCAGAAAGAGCCCCCAAACACAAACCCAAGTCGGATCTTCCAGAGGGCCCCTTAGAAGGCAAGCCAATCCCTTTAGGAACAGAACCCCCACCACCATAGTTCCCCATCTTGTTTGAAGCAGGCTTGGCCCCCAACGGGCCTAAAGAGACCTCTTTAGATTTCTCCTTCAGCCCACTTCTGGCATGTTGGCGTTCCTTTTGAACTCTTGAGCTTCTAACAGGTCCAGGTCGTTCTAAGCCACCCTGTTTTGGCCCATGCAACCCGCTTGTTTTTTAACTCTACCTATTGCAAGAGGTTTTGTTTGTAATACACAAGCCTCGATAAAATTTCTACCAATCGATCCGATATTTGTATGACGCCATAAAATTAAAGAACTCAGTTAACTCGCCCGACTACTCAGCCATCCGGGTTAGGCCGCCAGCCCAATCGTACTGAATTTTTATTTTTATTTTTTGTTATTATTAATTTAAAAAAATAACATATATATATATATATATATATATATATATATATATATATATATATATATATATATATATATATATATATATATAGAGTATAATTTGTCGTGACTATATTGATGAAGATGAAAATTAAGGGCATACTGGATTTCATTTGAAATTTTAGATTCAGAATGAAGATATCATTTATTTGTCACTTTATTGTTTTTAAGACTTTGAATACGCTAACATGTTTATTAGTCTTGTTTATTGCAAACTGACATGTTTATGATTTGATGTTTCATTTTTTATCGCGAAACTTTGAACTGACACATGGTTGGTACTTCATTAATTCTAATTATTATGTGATTGTAATTAGTTGCTTAATAGCTACTAGTTAGTTTGGTTATAAATTTATAATGATGTTTAGCATTATCTACGTTTATTTAAGACTTTAAATATTATTATATTGTTTAGGTTCTATCATTTATGCATTAACTATTCTTAAACACTTATGTGTTGTTTTTTTTAATTTGAAGAATGACAAAATTAGAAAAATTACAAATTTTAGCATTTTTTAAAATTTTGGCCCGCTTTAGCCTCGCACAGATTCGGCCTATGGCGGCCAGAAAATCGATCCAAATAAATACGGCTCAAACCGCCCAACCCAAGTGGCCAACAGCCCGATTGCTGCAATGCTTTCCAATGCATACTATTAGAGAATTTATTTACACCCCATTTTTTTCTCTATACACCATATTACAATAATAATCTGATTGCTTTTAACCCCATCTCTACCTGTATTATAGGAACTAATGCAGAATTGTAATCGCTTCACTATTGTGCCACTCCAAGACTCAGCCTGCTAACCCGAATGGCAGGAACCAACCTCTTCGGGCCCCTAATTGTTCAAATGGATCCCACTTTTGACCTTCCCTTCTTCCTCTAACCTTTATCTGACTCATTCTACTGCGACAAGACCTTTTCTCCTCCCAATTTTTGACATTTAATCCTACCTCTTTTGCCCGTCATCGTTGTTTCTTGGATGAGGAATCCCCAGGCACAGAGAGGCGCATGCTCCATCATCTTCTTCTTCCTTTGGATTTTCTGCTTCAAAACTGAGATTACCGCTCACACGATAGACTTCTGCTAACCATGGAGGGATCTCCCACCAGATTTGAAGATTACTGCTCCCATCATATTTATACTTACATATGTCATCTCAATTGGTTAACAAGATTTCACATTCTGAATTCCATTTTGATTTTTAGTAATATGGTATTTAACCTTCTTCTTATGCTCGCTTGCTCTTTAACCCTCTCCATAGCATTCGTTGCTCCTTTTTCATGTTGATAAATCACTTACTTTGCCCTTGCCTAGGTAATTTTTAACTCCACAAATTCCAATTCTCTCATTTTGTTTACCCTACTATAGGTGAAAATGATTCTTAGAACTTGTATTCTTTTTATCTCTTAAACATGGTTTAAACTCAAAATATAACTTAGATCCGCAACTAAGGTCTTTTGATATGCTATAGCTTCATGCTACTAAATTTGATGCCAATAAAATAGGTAATGAAGTGTCTAGATTCTCCAAAATCAATATTTGGATTTTTTTTTTCCCTTGTTAGTGGTGTTATATTATGGAAGAGCATTAAACAAATCACAACATCTTCTTCCACAATGGAAGCAAAATTTATAGCATGTCATCAAGTGACCTCACAAGCTATTTGGTTATGGAACATTTTTAGGCCTTAAAATTGTAGACTTTACCTCTAAACCAGTTAAGACATATTGTATTAATTTTATAATAGTTTTCTTCTCTAAAAACAAGTGTTTTGGCAAGTTAATAAATATTGAGTCCGAGTACTATATGCTTTGAGAAAGTCCAATTTTGAAAAGTGTCTACTGAGTATATTGGTAGAGACATGGTGATAGCAAATCTTTTTATAAAAGCTTCTTTTTTGTCAAAGAAGACTAAGGATTAAGAACCCTACAAAATTGGATAAAGGATGATCCACTATAATCTTCAAAAGCCACTTTTCTAACATCTCTAGGATGTTCCAAATATTTGAATTAGCATTGTAAATTTTTTTTTACAAAAGATTTGGAACCAGAACTGAAGGTACATGTTCCTTCTATAGTTTTTAGTAATATTGCATAATTATTTTGGACCTTTAATAATAGAATTATTTATTTCCTTTACACATTTTATAGTAGGTAAAAAGATTGTCAAATTTCTTAAATTAAAGTTAGGACTATCTAAAGTATGTTTAGGTTTTTTGCTTCTTCATTTGTACATTACATTACTCGTTCTATAATGCATGAAAGGAGCTATATCCAATTAAATGATATGTAATCCATATTTTGACCTCACTTATTTTAAATCTGCTAGTTGGTGGTTTCAACTCAACGTAACATATGGGTGCAACATGCATTTATTTTACCAAAGCTAGCAGTTTACTGTTTATATAGTGCAAACTATTATTATATTATCTTATTATTTATGATTTCTTTTACTATTTTACATTATTTTTATATTATTGTATTAACATTATCACTTCATTTTATTATTTCTTAAAACCCTTTTACATTTTCAAAAAAATATAAAAAATTAAAATCAATAAATTTACAATATTTTTAAATCAAAATTCATTTGATAAGAAAAAGAAATAAAATAATACTCACTTAAAAATTTAATATTATAATATACAACATTTTGAATTTTCTCAATATCTACCAAATATTTGTAATAATAATGTAAAAAAATAAATAATATCTCTTTTAACATTATAATATCTATATAATATATTAAATATAACATATTTAATTTCATAATTAATGAATCTATTGATTTTAATCTACCTTAATTAAAATATGAATCATTTTTAATTATCTATATAAATAATTTTCATATAAGTTATTCCCATAAATGTATAAATTAAATAACAAACCTCAGTAATTCTAAGAATAATCTTAAAATTTATATTTAATTTAGTAATTATAAAACATTATCAATTTGTTTTAATCTTATTTTAACCATTTTAATGAAGATAATTTTAATTTTTAAAATTTTAATCTTAATTTACAAATTTATTAATAATATTAAATGAACATAAATGTTAAAATTTAATATATATATATATAATTTTAATCGATATTTTTATAAAAATATCTTTCGATATTTTCGATATATCTATAAAATCCAATATATTTGTATTTAACGATATCTTGATCGGCGATCGATCCATGCATGATCCATATTTATAAACGGTAATATATAAACTTGGAATTCTGCCGTTTCCAGTAGTAAAAGGGTGGGTTGGATATACGGAAGAACCCATGTTTGATCTAAAATAGAGTATTATAACATATTATGTAAAGTGAATAAATGTAAAAAAAAAAAAAAAGACTACGTAATATAAGAACACAATGATTGAAATATATGTATATGTATGTCTGTGACCATTTACATATTGCATCATTAAAGTTTCAATGCTCCATGTAGTCATTTGTCTAAGGGGGAGAATTATTGTGGTCTTGTGATCGATCACATGTAGTTAATCCTCACTATTCCAAGGGTTTATGACTAAAGTATTTAAACTTCCCATAAAATAGGTAAAGTCATGTATCTTCATGGACGCACTCGCTAGGATATGGGTTTCTTATAAGAGACGGAAAAGGGAGCCCTTCTCATGGTGGGGGGTGTTGGATTCAAGTTCTTTAGGGATATTTTGTCCTATCCCAAATATTATAACTAAATCATATTAAAGCGTATTTCTTTATACTTGTATTTGAATTTCAACGAAAAAGGTTACTTTGTAATTTTTTTTAGATTTGTCACTTTTATACCGTTATCCCTTCAAAAAAATGCCCACTATTTTTGCTTAAAACTCTTGATTAGCTGGGATTTTTTTTTCTTTTTTTTTAAAGAAAGAAATTAGTTTTGCTCAAAACTCTTGATTTATGACGAACAATGAAAACAGAAAGCATATGTTAATGAGCACAAAAAGAGTCGATCTTTTAACTATTATTGCTGATTAGTGATCACCTCTGTCGTCATTTCCGGATTCCGACCGCTGAAAAACCTCCACTGTAGGAATTTTGAGGAGGGAGAAAGGGTTTGATTTTGATGTAGAGATGGAAAATGGTATCGTCTCTATTGCTCAATCCAGATTCTTCTCTCGCATTCAGATTCTTCTCATCATCCCGATCCCCAAATCCGGAACAATACTCATTTACAGTTGTCTTATCTCATAAACTCATGTGGGTTATCCCCACAATCTGCTCTCTCCGCTTCCGAAAAGCTTCACTTGGTAAGCCCAGAAAGGCCCGACTCAGTCATCTCCCGCCTCAGAGATTGCGGAATCACCGACACCCAACTTCCCAAGCTCTACGATCATATCCATCTTTGCTTTTGAATGATCCTGTGAAAAATATTCTTCCCAAACACGAGTTTTTCCATTCTAAGGAGTTCACTGGAGCAGACATAGGGAGGGTCATCTCTTCCTGTCCATTGATCTTGTCACACTTGTAAAATCAGTTAATCCCTGCGTATAATTTTTTTCAAGAGCATTCTCTGTCTCGAAAAACTGATTGTTCATTCATTGAAGCGCGCACCCAGGCTTGTGCTTGAGAGCGTGAACAAGAGTCTCGTTCCGAAAATCACAACCTTGCGGGAAATCGGAGTTCCTAAATCCTCTATACGGTTTTTGCTAAGAAATGATCCCTGCGTGCTGCAATTTAAGAACGAATAGTTTCAAAAAATTGTGAAGAAGGTTGTGGAAAGGGTTTTGGACCCTATGGAAGTGGTATTCATTCATGCAGTCCGAGTGTTTGCTGGAATGAGTGAATCAACTTGGGAACAGAAAATGGAAATTTTCAGGAGGTGGGGTTTGAGCAGTGATGAGATTATGTTGATGTTTAGATCCTTTCCCAGTTGTATGAGTTTATCTGAGAAGAACATAAGGAGCACCATGGATTTCCTGGTTAATAAAATGGGTTGGAAGGTTACCAAAATCACCAGAGTTCCAAATTGTCTGAGTTACAGTTTGGAGAGGAGGATCATTCCCAGGTGCTTAGTTGTGAAAGTTCTGATATTGAAAGGGTTGGTGAAGAAGGATGTGGGTTTTGGTACTTTTCTGAAGTCTGCTGAGAAGGAGTTTTTAGAGAGATTCGCGATCAAATATCAGAATCAAGTTCCTGAGTTATTAAATCTATATAAGGGTGAAGTGGGGGTTGTAGAACTACTAGGCTTTGAAACTGAGGAGATGTGTGGATTCAATCGGTCGTAGGATGGTATATCAACCTTCCTTTCATTTTTTGTGTTTGGCTGTTGTGTTGGTATGTTTCCTCATATTCAATTCCATTTTCATTCTTTTGAGCAAAAACAAGATATTTGCTTCCCCAGCTTCATTTGGGGTCCTTTGATTTACCAATTTCTGATTGCTTTTTGCCTTTGATTTGTTTAAGCGGCATGATGTTTTAGTAGGATGACCATTTATTTCTTCAGGTTGGCCCAAATTAACTGGTGCATGACCGAAACTGATAATTGGAGATGTTAATCTGTCGTGAAATTAAGGGTAAATTGGAAGTGTGATAGTCCGGGTTATACCACACATACCTTAGCTGCTGTGCTTTGTTGACCGGGCCTTTCCTGAACCTTCTTTAACCAGTTACCATTAACCGGGTTATGATATTGATACCACTAATGAGTCTTTTAGAAAAGATTGGGAGTTTGAAACTGTGAAATAATAAACGAGGAACAGTGGGGTAAGATAACTTATCGATTAGTGGATGTTGAGGGGCGTGCAATAGCAGCGTCGCCAAAGTAGATTAAGTGTCTCAGGTTTTCTGCGGCCAGTGCGATGAGGGCCAGGCTGCTCCTTCTAAGTTTAACAACTTTAGATCTCTACCATACGGTGCACTCACTTGGTAAATACAATACAACTAGAAACAGTAGTGTTCGCCACAATGAAATGTGTGACCTTGAAAGCACTTGAAAATTAGGAGTGTAGAGATAACAGAGAAAAGTGTTTGGAAGCATGACGGAGTGGGAGAGAATCTTTGGCTTAACTGGCGAGAGAAGGAGAGGCTTGGAGAAGTCTCAAGGCGAGAAGTGTGTGTTAACAAGAGAGGAGGGGCTCCTATTTATAGGTGAAGTCCCAACGGATATCTCCTTAAAGAGTAAATTAATTAAATTAAAAAACAAAATAAATACCCCACATGACTTGGATAAAAGCTATTTAAAAGGAATCTTAATATTTAAAATAATTAAGGTATTAAAAAAGAAAAAGCCATACCTTAATTTGTTTTTCCTTTAGTAGCCAAAAGCTCAGATTGCAACTAATTAAAAACAAATTATATTCTCATAAAGAATATATTTTATTTATTTAAACAAACAAAACCCCAAAAAGACAGGACATTTAACTTAAAACTAGCAGTTTAAAATGCACGAATTAAACTTAAATCAATATAAAAAATAAGTTTTTATTTGAGAATAAGTAGTAAAATCTAGAGATTTAATACCATCACATTAATTTTAATAAATAAAAATTAAACAATAGAAAGGACTTGGCTAGAAGACTTGGCTAAGTTAAGGTTGTTAAAATTATTTACTTTCCTTTAGACCCGAGATAAAAAACTTGGTAAACTTATACTCTCCAACAATCCCCACAAGTATAAAGAGTGGAATACTGCCCAATATCTTACTGGTCGTTCAGCAATGTTTAAAATTATAATATATAAGATAAGATTTATATTTATTAAGAAATTAAAGAGACTATATAGCAATAAGCAGAAGCGAACATTCTAGCCTGCCCAATAATACGAGAGGGAAAGAAAGGGTAAAAGGTCAAATTGTAAAGAAGAGATCATTAATTCGTAAGTTAAAAGTTGATAGCTAAATTAGAATATAGGATGAGTGTGATGCAAATAGAAGAGAATGGAAGGGCTAAATACTTAAAAAAAGGAAAATAAGCCAAAAGCCAGCTTTCCAAACGTGGCCTTAAGGAAGTGGATAAGATGAGACGAGTGGTCTCTTAAGGAAGATATTTTCCAGCTTTTAAAAGGGGGGTGGAGACTCACGTAAGAAGAGAAGAAGAAAGAAGTGTTTCTGAGGGAGATATAAGGTACAAAATTATGAATTTTGTATGGAATCCCCAACATTTAGTATGGATTACTTGGATTTTCTTGTATGGATCATGTTTTGGGTTGTGGGTTGTAAACTGTAACACAGAGATAATTCTTATGGAATCAAGAGTATGGAATCCTCCCTTTTGAGATTCATGGTTTTAATTGCAAAGTAATGGAGTTTGGAGTTACAGAGCAAACACAACTAATCACTAATGTTGGTTTATCAATGTAGGTTATGACCAGCATAGAGTATTTGGGAGTAATTCGTGAAAGTTTTGAAGAAAGATATGTATTGAAAGATGATTTGAGTAGAATAAATTTACAGATGAATTTGGAGGTGGTTTTGATGTGTATATAGATTATGAAGTTGATTTGGGTGAAAATATGGAAAAATGGGGAGAAAAACCATTTTAAAATTTAGAGGGGAGGTGTTCTTTGGTACAAGCAGTGTTAATGATACCATAAGTGTTACGTCAATTGGTACCGATGCAGTGCCTATCTGCTCTGCTCAGTGATGGATTATTATTTTCACAATAAGCTTCTTTGCGTTCTTTATCCCGTTTGAGTGATTCAAGTTGCTAGTTAAACTAGACTTCAAGGAGAACAAAACACCCTGAATATGCACATTCAAATTCTGACTCTATATGGCCCAAAAATTACCTCAAAATTGAATTTGTATTCAAGCCAATTTGGTTATCATTTTGAACATAGAGTAGTCCCAGGTGTTTAGGACATATCTTGAGTTTGATTACTCCGATTAAGTGATTCCAGGTTGAGAGAGAAGAACCATAATACCTTAGCTTCAAATGAGTACAAGAACCTGAGTGTCGAGATATGGAGTTGACAAGTGAAAAATGAATTATTTTAAAAATGTCCCTAAGTGTAATATCGACCAAAATGACTGGTTGGTATGGAAATGCCATAACTTGTGTTTGGAAGATTCAATTGGAATAATTCCAATTTCTAAGTATAGTAGATTCATAGAGGAACAAAAATACATGAATGATGTGTGTATACATAGGCATCATACTGTACAAGTATATAAAATGCCATATGTAATAGGCATGAAACAAGAAAAGTATAGGAAATGCGATATGTATAGATGTGTTCATGAAACACCGCTGAATGCAAATATGAAATATGAAACGGCTGAAACGCGAACGCATGAACATGAAGGCGTATGTCGCAGACACGCCAATGTGGTTGAACAGCAGTTGACCCACATCACATATAATCGAGAAAAGATAACGAATTACTTATGAAATTACATGAATGGGCCGATTGCGCGTTCGATCGATTTGTGGCATCTCACGTGATGCTCGACGCCGCATTGCATTAAGGCGAACGCGTTGATATGTTCCATCTGAATCACATGGCGCTGCGGACCGTGAACATGATAGGATTGACAGAATCGTAGTGAATGTCGACTTCTATAGCCATATGTGAAATTGCAATGTTAAATGTGTTATCACATTGCTCTTTTGAATAGCAAATAGGACCCGAGTTCAACAATTGAGATATCGCGAATGTAAACTTCTATGTATATGTGAGATTGCAAAATTGAATGTGGTCAATTCTTCTTGAATGACAAACGGGAACAGGATTCAACAAGCTGAACTGTCGTGAATGTGGAAACTCTATAGCCATATGTGAAATCACAAGTGGCTTGTAAAAGAAAAGAATAAAATGATTCCAGAAAAGTATTTGAACAAGTATAAGATCTGAAAGACAAGAATAAGTTTAGTAATACAAGTATAAGATCCGAAAGACAAGAATAAGTTCCATAATACAATTATAAGATCAAACCTGATATCTTTATATACAAATTATAAGATCGAGTAAGACAAAGTATATGCTCCGTAATACAAGTATATGCTCTGTAATACAAGTATAAGATCCGAAAGACAAGAATAAGTTCCGTAATACAAGTATAAGATCCGAAAGACAAGAATAAGTTCCGTATTACAAGTATAAGATCCGATATACAAGTATATGCTCTGTAATACAAGTATAAGATCTGTAAGATAAGTATAAGTATAAGTTCGATATATATGTCCTTTGAGAAATCTGAATAAGTATGTGTCCTTCAAGAGACAAACATAAGTATATGTCCGACGGGAGATAAGCATAAGTGTGTGTCCTACGGGAGATAAGTGTAAGTATATGTATAAGCTCGATGCTCTATACGAGGAAATCTATATAAGTATCGTCTCGGAAGATAAGTATAAATATGTGTCCCTACGGGAGATCGGAATAAGAATAAGAGAGTGCACATATGAAATTATGATTACATGAGGTAAATTATAAAATTGCTATAAGTATAAGAGTTCATTCTGGTATCCCAAGTTTGAACAACATAAGTTGGTTAGGAATGATATAACATAACAAATATTGTTATATGAATTCATGAAGATTCGATGTCTTATTATTATAGCATATTAAAAGAAAAAAGAAAATATCTTTATGTTTTTTTTATGATTTATTATTATGATTGCGATTATAAGTGCAGCATGTGTTTACTATTATAAGTCATCTTGTTTTCCACTCAAAGCGTCAAACATACGGGTTCTAATCCGTATGAAGTACGGGAAGGCGATCCAGCTTTAAATGCTAGCACGGGCGTGGCTTCTTAGTAGGGGGTTCACTACGCCTTAGTTTTTCGCTCACGGTTGTAAATGTAAGAAATCTGGGATTTTGTATATGTAAATGGGACTTAGTATATGTGCATAGATTTTGATGGACACCACTCGGGTGTGGATTCTTTTGTATATGTAAATGATTTTGTTATTCTGAAATTGTTTGTATACCACCAGTACAGTTCATTTCGATAAAAAAAAAAAAACGGAGATAAAGAGTCCCGATTATATAGTCTAGCCCGGGACTGATTTAGGATCCACCATTCGAGTCGAACTGGGAATTGAGGTGTGACAGTGAAGGAGAAGAAGATGAGGAATGGAGGAATACTATAATCGAATGCATCAAATCTGGTGCCCATAGGCTATGAACTAGTTTTAGGATAAACAAGTATTGAATCATTAAACATGTTGAATAAAAGAATTCTATGAACCAATGTTTCATTGTGTGACTCAAGGAATCTATCATCCACATTGGTTTCTCAACTATGAGTTGTACTTTATGGTTTAGCACTAATAGGTCATGCGCTCTGTTTGGATATTCATGAGAGCTCAGAAGATGTACCTACGTTCTCCTTAGGAAAAGCAACCATTTTCCACTCCAATCTGAATGAACCAATCAAATTGTGTTCACATTATCTAAAGACTATCCATAAGGAATATGGTATTCATTAAGAGTTTACACTCAACCTTAATCAATGCAGAAGAAGCTCTATCTACACCATAGGGATGAACTCTCAATAAATATAAATGATAGAGTAGCTCACAGTCAACAGATAACTTGTTATTACCCATATGAACCCACTTCATGGGATCTCCATTCTAGTGGAGTTGGGTTCCCTCCCATCTTTGACTTACAAAATAGTAGCACCATCCACTCGATGTTTGTTCCACTAGTTTTCTATTTAATGATTTAGTCAAAGGATCAACCAAACTCAAGTCCGACCTCACAAAATCAGGATATAACCCACATGTAGCCATTCACTACACGATAGTATTAGTACGCCAGGCATATATGTATTCTTCCATTAAACAATTTACTTTTAGCCTTAGCTATTACAACTTGGCTATCACAAAGCATAGACATAGACGGTGTAGGTCTCATCCATAATGGGATATTCAACAATAGATTTATGAGCCACTCAACTTTAGAACTTGCCTTCTTTAAGGCTATAAACTTGCCTTCAAAGTGGATTGAGTAATGCAAGTTTGCTTGGATGATTTCCAAGAAACTGCACCTCTTCCAAGGGTAAAAACGTACCCACTAGTGGATTTCATCTCATCTAAATCAGAGATCCAGTTGGCATCACTAAATCCTTCAAGGACATTTGGAAATCCACTATAACACAAACAATAGTCAGTGGTGCCTCTCAAGCACTTTAGTACTCTACGAATGGCAACCCATTAGATCTAGTTAGGACTTTGGGTGTACCAACTCAAATCTTCAATTAAGTAAGAACTTGATATCAGGTCTGTATAGTTTATAACATGTACATTAGGCTACCAAATATCTGAGCATACCCTGTTTGGGTAACACTATGTCCTTTATTTTTCTTTAACCGATGGCTGGGATCATTAGGAGTTGATACTGATTTGCAATCAAAGTGTTCAAACCTCTTTAAAATCTTCTCAACATAGTGTTCTTGAGAAAGGTTAAGCCCATTAAGCATTCTAGATATTTTGATTCCTAGAATCACCTTAGCTTCTCCTAGATCTTTCATATCAAACTTCGATCTTAGGAAACTCCACGTATCAATTACAACTTGTAGGTTAGTCTCAAATATAAGCATATCATCAATGTATAAACAAATGATAATGCATGAGTTATTTGCAACTTTTCTATAAATGCATTTATCAACATCATTAATGGAAAATCCATTAGATATCAACACATGATCAACTAAACGTGCCTTATATTTCTCAATAGATCCATCTAGTTTTAATTTCCTTTTAAAGATCCATTTACAACCTATGGTTTTAGCACCAGGAGGCAAGTCTATTATCTCCCAACTATGGTTATGCATTATTGATTCAATTCCCTATTAATAGCCTCCTTAAAAGTGCATCAGATGAAGTCATAGCTTCCTTATAGGATCTAGGTTTGTCATCAATTAGGAAAGTGTAAAAGTCATCACCAAGATTAGTTTCTTTCCTTTCCCTTTCACTTCTTCTCAATTCTGGTTCACAAGGATCACTAGACTCAATTCTAAGATTTAATTTAAGACTTGTTTGTCGACCACTTTGTTTCCCGGAAAATATTTTCAAAAAGTCAACATTCTTAGTCTCCAATTATAGGTTACTTCCACTGGCCATTTTTGATTTGATGACCAAAGCACATAGGCATAAGCATTATCTATAACCAATAAATGTTGCATCAAAGGTTTTAGGACCTAATTTTCTTTTCTTTTGTTATGGAAGAAGTACTTTTACTAAACATCCCCACACTTTTAGGTTTCCAATGTTAGGTGGATATACTTTCCATAACTCATAGGGAGTCTTACTAGTCTTCTTGTAGGGTATTTTATTTTGAATATGACAGGCGGAGATGATGGCTTTCCCTACTGATTCGGATGCTCCCGAACTTACTAACGTACTCTTTAGGGTTATATTTTCTTTTTAGCTACTCCATTAGATTCAGCGGAATAAGGAGTGGTTTCATGTATAATTCCATGTTCCTCACAAAAGGTATTGAAGTGGTTGGACTCATATTCTCCACCCCTATCAGATCTAAGTCTCTTGATTTTCTTACTTAGTTGGTTCTCTACTTCATTTTTATACTTGATGAAAGAATCCATTGCTTCATCTTTGTTTAAAGATACACTCTTGTATATCTTGAGTAGTCATCTATGAAGGTAATATAAAACCTTTTGCCACCTCTAGTCATGGTGTTTTCAAAGTCTCCTGGGTCACTATGAATCAAAATTATGGTTGCTGACTCTCTTTCTATCGGTTTGCAAGAATTTTCTTTGTGGTTTAAGATTCACATACTTCACACTTTCCAAGGTTTCAGAATGATTTAGGGAATTAAACTTAATTCAACAATTTTCTTAATATAAGAAGGATTCATGTCTGTCTACCATGCCAAACATCACCCTGAAACAACTATATAAGCGAAGAGGAAAGTACTTTATTATTGAAATTTCTAAAACATTTAACATAAAGAGACCTTGGTTGCAATTACCCTTCCCAACAAATGCATCATTCTTTGTTAACACTATTTTTTCTGAATCAAACATGATCCTAACTCATACTTTCCTAAGTAGAGATACTGGGACTAAGTTCTAACGAATACTTGGCACATGGAGAACATCACTAAGGGCGAGAACTTTTCCAGAGGTTAGCTTAAGGAGAACTTTCCCTTTGCCAGTCACTAGGGATGATCTCGAATCGCCCATGAACACTTGTTCCTCTCCTTCCTTCACCGTGGTGTAGGAAGTGAATGCACACGGTGAAGGAAGTGAATGCACTTTGTTTATACGGATGACATGCCTAAGCCCAACCCCGAAAGTCTACTATCAATCCTTCCATATTGGTGACCCATTATACCTCGAAGGAGACTATTCTTGCAATCACCTCTGCTACGCGAGTACCATGGGTTGTTTCTCTTGCAAGTCTCTTTACATTTGCGACATTCCGAGGTGCTGATGTCGAAGGAGCTTACAGCGGACAAGTGGATTTGCAGCACTCTTTTTAGTGGTGGTAGCTGCCGACGAGATACCGGCTTAGTTGGAGCTAATGACATTAAACTGGAAGCTTCTTGGGAATTGACTGACGTTGTGAATCCTATTTCATTTCCGCATTACTTTATTTTTGTATTCTTTTCATTTTTCTATTTTATTTTTTTTTGGGATCCTTACATTTTCAATGTGTTTCTTTAGTGTGTTAATTTCTTAGGTTCAAGGTCAAGCATGAACAAGATTTTGGAAGCATTGAGTTGAAGAAGAGAAAATATTGGGTCAATAAAGCAAAATTAGGTCAAAATCAAATTTAAAAATCAACAATTTTATTTAAGGTTGCAATAGTAAAGACTCATGGTCAAGACCACAAAAGCATTTTGAAGACCTGTGATTTATCATGTCTCAGTGAAGTCGCGATCGTAAATAGTCACGGTTGCGATCATAAGCAATTGAATATTTCAAAATGCAATGAAGTCACGAACCAAGTCACGACTTTGAGGCCAAAAAGCAGTTTCCTGTGTTTTCACCTCTCAATAATGTTGTGACCCAAGTCGTGACTTCAAGTGCAAATGTGAACTTGTGACCTTTAGGATTCAGTGAGGTCGCGATAGTCAACACTTAAGGCCGTGACGTCCTTGATCAAGGCCGCTCTTTAAACTAAGGAAATTCAGACACGAAGACCACAGCCATTTTTTACGAATATTCTGTAGAATTTATTGACCTCAACCACCCAAAGATTTACGGCTGTGACCCTAAAATTTTGGACTGTCCCTTTAAGTCGTAGTGAGGTTACGACACCGAGAAAGCTAATTCTGGGAGTGCGATCTGCGACGACTTTAAAAATTAAAATCACTTTTGAAAATCATTTTCCATACCTTTTCAACTTCTTCCTCACCTGATAGTCTCATCTTGCTCTCCAAAACCCTAAGTCCAGTTCTTCATCAACGAAATACACTGTTTTCCACCATTTGATTCAAGATCAACCTTCCAAGACAAGATTAAGGTAAACCCTAATTTTTTTCCATTTTTGTTAGGGTTGGGTGCTTGGTTTGGTTGGATTTGAGTTTGTTTGTTAAAGCTAATAAGGTGAAACAGTGTTTGGAGAAAAAAAAAAGTTTTGAGACTTGGGAGAATAACATTTATGAGTTTAAGAGAAAAATGGCCCCAAAGAAGAGAAAAACCACCTCTGAGCCTACTAGGATCCCACTACCTCCTCAAAACCTGGCTAAATTCCTTACGAGTAAAGTCGAGGAAGTATTCAATTTCTTGAGCGTTCGCTCAACTGTGCCCGAGAGAGGTTTTAGGAATAATAACACCAATTATCGAATATTCACGAGCATTAGACAACATTGGAAACCCTTTTATGCACACCTTACACCTAAGATAGCACCAATAGTGAGGGAATTCCATGCTAATCTTAGAGATAGAGTGGGATTCACAGTCTTTTTTAGAGGGGTTTGGGTACCTTTTGATGGGGCTATAATTAATAGAGTACTAGGGCTTTTTGATATAGATAGTGATGAATTTAGACAATTATTCCAAAATTCTGATTACAATGAGATACTAAAGAAAATGGTAGGGCCAAATGCTAAGTGGAGCATAAAGAAAGATGGGGGTTGTATGAGATTCCAAGGGGATGCCTCACTGAGCATGCTAAAGCTTGGTTTTACTTTATGAGCTCGAGGTTGCTCCTCTCAAAGCATTTCTCCACTGTTTATAGGGATAAAGTAGTGTTGCTTTATACAATACTCATGAACTTCAAGTTCAATGTGAGGAACATTATACAAAACTCCCTACTGGAAGAAATGTAGGGAAATCACTCATTCATCGATCACTGATCACATGATTGTGTAAGGATGCAAAGGTGGTGATCGAAAGTGATGAGGAGAGGAGCCTATCTATGGCACCTCTACCTTTCCCTATGGAGAAACCCTAGGATCCCCCTAGAACCCAAGAAGGACCTTCAAGGATTGCAGAGCAAGTAGAGCTAGATGGAAGAGGTGAAGAGAGTCAAGCAGTAGGGAAAAACCAAGTAGGAGAAGAGAACCATGAAAATATAGTTAGGCATGAGGAAAATCAGGATAGAGACCAAAGTGATGAGGCACCCTTAGCTACCCAGATATAGATCAACAAATTGACAGAGCGATTGGTAGCTATGGGGGAGAAGTGGATTGACAAGTTCAATGACTATAGAAAGGGCACAAGACTATTGCACAATGAGAACATAACCATCATGGCTTAGTTAGCTGCTATAGCTGAGAGACAAGAAATGCAGATGGAGCAGACAGAGCTCCATAGTCAATATCAAAACAAGCTTGTATAATATGCAGCCAGCTCCTCACAATCAAGCCCATCACCACCTCCACCATTCCAGTTTCTTGCATGGCCTCTAGAAGTACCAGCAAATGACCTCCTCAAAATTTCAAATTCAGAATCAGAGGAGGAATCACAACAATTTTGAGGTAGCTTCTACACTTCTGCAAGGGGAGTTTTCTATTCCCCTGTTTTCTTTATTTAAGCATTAAGGACACTGCTATCTTTAAGTTTGAGGCGGGTTGACCCTAGTTGTCATTGTCATTGTCTCCTTTACATGCATTTCTTGTCTCACAACAGTTTTGAACCTATGTTCTTTTCTTGTGTTAGTTTATGTTAGTTTGTTTTCATTTTAGTGAGTTTAGTTGGTTTGTTTGTTAATTAGAAAATTGTGTGTTGTTTGTTTTGTGTGTGCTAGTTTTTGCTTCAGGACAAATATCTTCTATGCTTGTTGATGGCTGAATTTTATGGATAAATATCATCATGAAATACTTGTTTGCATCATTGAACTTCCATATAGCAAGTGTGGACAGATTCCTAGAAGTAATTTTCAAAAATTTGAAAAAAATCCCTAAAAATTTGAAAAAGTTTGAAAAATCCAAAAAGATTTTAAGTTTTTGTGTGTTAAGTTGTGTTGGGTTGTGTTGAGAAAAAGAAGGGTTGCCTATGAAGAAAAATTGATTGAACCCTCCTTCAGATGAAGAAAATGAGAGATAGCTGAACGTAAAGCATAATGCATTAACCATGCAGTGATAGACCATACCATATATTCTTAATATCTTGAGCACAAGTTATGTACTCTCCTAAGTCAATTTTGCTTGGTTTAGAGAAGAATTAGGTGAATATCATCCTAATTGATCTCTTGTGACTCTAGAACTTGTTCAATCATCACTCGAGGCGAAATCCTAGGCAACACGACAATTAGGAAATGATTTAGGCCTTCCTTGGATCGATTGAGCCTTTCTATTCTTTGTATTATGCATTGACCCATAGTCACTTAACAATTATAGGCGCATTAACCCATTTCGTCTTCAGAAAGCCAAAGAATTAGCCCTTTGAACCTTTGTATTGAATACCCTTCAGTCAAAAACCTATCTTTACCCTAACATGTGAGTGTAAAAGTGATATCTTGTGATTACATGTAGTATGAATTAGGGGTTTGGTTGAAGAGGATGTGTGATGAATGGAAAGAAAAGGAGGTTGAGGGTAGAAAAATAAAGAAAAAAAATAGAAAAAGAAAAAATAAAACAAGGTGGAGTTGTTTGATCTTGTAGCCTTCCTACCTTGATTAAGTAAGTTTTTAGGGGCGTTCCACACCTAGTAGCCTAAGGCCAAGTGGTTTGGGAGCTACTAACCTAAATCTCGCTACATGGGGTAGGTAGAAAGCTTAAGAAGGCCAAGCATTGCACTACTCCATACCTTGGAGATAGAAGAGAAAGAAATAAAGACTTGGCTTGATGACATAAATGGTGAAAATGGTGAGAATCAAGCTAGTTTAGGGGAGAATCTATGTGGTGAAAAGATGCAAAAAAAGCTAAGTTTGTGGGAGAGCTAGAAAGCCAAATGTAAAGAATGTGAGACACCAATGGATGAGTAGTTGAGGGAAGAAAAAGGAAAAATGTACATGTTTGGGGTAGAGTGCAAACCTAAATGACACTGAAACTTACGCTTACCATAAGCCATACATTAGAAACTAGTAAAGACCTATTTGATCTTAAGAGTTGTGTCTTTCCTACATTAGTGGAGTGTGATATGACCAACAAGCCTATGGAGTCACACACACTCACCAAGTGAGTGAGAGATCCCATTCCACTCTTATTCATCTAATTTCATCTGAATTGCAATTGACTAGAAATGAGAGGCTTCACACACACACTTAAGAAATGTGGTTTAGGTTGCTCAACTTATGAATGATTCATTATGTTTGAAAAAGTTTTCTTGAATTTTTCTTTGTGTGACATGAAGTTGAAAATCCTTGAGGCAAATCATCATGCAACATCTCAATACATGCTCAATAGAAAGAGTTTGGAAAAGAGTGATAACCCATTGCTTTGCTTGAGGATAAGAAACATACTAAGTTCGGGGGAATTTGTTAGGAGTATTTCAGGTTAGCATTATATAGTTCAAAATATAGCATAAACCATGGTTTTGATGCTAACCAAACACTCCTTTTAGCCATTTTCATGTCTAATCCCCTATAGCCGCGTGTTTTGTAGAAACGAAGAAAACAAGATGAAAAGCAAGAAAAATGATGAATAATTAAGGAAGATAGGCTGATGAGAGACCCACGGTCGCGATCACAAAAGAGCAAAGTCGCAACCACAAGCGACCGAGTTGCGCCGTGCGGCAAAAAGAAGGATTAAGCTGTATGAAGAGCCCTCGGTGAGGTGCGACCATCAGACTCAAAGTGTGGCCAGTAACCTGTGTTTGAATCGAGCCTCATCAGAGGTTGCAACCCCAGTTGCGTATGAAGACCTTGTTCTTATTTGTTGAATCAAAGCCTCGGTGAGTGCAGGCGTAAGTCACCACAGTCATGTGTGAAGCCATTACTGCAAAAGCGTGAAACAAGCTCTCTCAATGAGAATTATGTCTATTAAACACTCACAGTCTGAGCCGCATGTGCTTGACCCTGTTTTATTTTCCATTTTTGGGTCCATTTTGGCCTAGTTTTCAAGGTGTATAAAATGACATTCTTCTTTTGGATGTAGGGTTCGAAATTTTCTAGAGGAGAGCTTTCCTTCCAGGGGTTCTCCTCTCTGAAGTTTTGATCCTTCTTCTGGGATTTAGTTTAAGTTTTCTAGTGTTTGAACACACAATTTTGGGGTTTAAATGTTTCTTTGGAGTTTGTATGTGTTTGGTGGAGGTGGAAGATTTTATGGAGATTTGGCTGGAAGGATTGAAGACCTGTCTAACCAGGTTTCTTTTTTCTTTTTATTCTTTTAGGTTCTTCTTCTTTCCTTATCATTTCTTAGTGATGTTCTAAAATTCAATAATCCCTAGAGAGTTTGTTTTGTAATATGGATATAGACCTTGCTCTCTTAAAACTAATATAAGACCTCATATCGGAGTCATTGATATGAACCTTGTTTGTTAATTGCTCATTGATTCATTCTTATGTTAATTTATATTGACTTTTGATCAATTTCAATATGTATGTAACTTGTTACAAGATTTGAGAAGTGCGTGATAAAGTTAGACCTGAGTGGAATCAACCTTAATTTGTTTGGATATGCAGAGATATTGGCAAGGAATTATGAGGCATAATTGAGTTTCTTTTTCCTTAATGCATCACTGGAGCTTAGGGTTGAGCTGAGAAGCAATATACCTGGTTTTAGTTGATAGATAATTAGCTTTCCAGAGAGGTTAATGATTAGTTTTGTGAGATTCGCCTTGAGCATATGTCCAATTGGTTTGACGAGAGAGAGATCACCTTAATATTTGGAGATTATCCATTTACATCAAAACTCTAGAGCCCTTTATACGATAACTTTTACCTTAAATAGAATTTTAATCCTATTTTCTCTTGATAATTGTTTTCTTTCTTGGAATTTCTCAATTCATCATTTCACTAGCTTGGATATAAGAGAGAACATCCCAATTTCAATAGTTAACACCCAACTCCCTGTGGTTCGATATCGGGACCCCTTGAGTCCACTATATTACTTATAGGTCCATACACTTGTAGAATTTAGTAGTTGAATTTTAGAGCCTATCACACATATTCAACTTCCATAGTTGAATAAAAAATACATGATTGCTTAATTACTCCTCCAACTATGCCAGTGCCACCAGTAATACCATGTCACCTTAACACCCCGTCCAGAGAGAGGTGTACGATGCAGCCCAAATCTTGTAAGTGTATAAGAGTACCAAGGGTCATATTCTATTGTTTTGGAGACTAAAGTGAAATGAAAGTTTATGGAACCCGAATTATGGTATTAAAGAAAGTCTGATTGTCATTTACTTAAAAAAGGATATGTAAAGAGCATAATTAAGTTAGAGATGAGCCTGATACAAATTACATAGGAAATTGATAATTTGCAAAATTAAAGAGTTGAGGACTTAATTGTAATTAGAAAGGAGACTTGATAACCCGCAATAATGGGAAAAAAAACCAAAGTCAGTTTAGTGCCATTTGAGGCTCATGATTAGTGAAAGAGAAAAGAAGAAACGAGAAGGAGGAGGAAGAGAAGAGGAAGAAGGAGAAGGAGAAGAAATCCAAAATCAGGTATGTTGTTGTCTTGTAACCATGGGTAATTGGATTCTTAAGCCTTGGTAAGGAGAATAGTTGCTCCTTTGGTCTAGGTTTTGTGTAAAGAGCACATAAACCTTTGAATTGTTGGGGGTTATGAGGTAAAACGATTGGGAGAAAACGAACATGGAATCATCAAATTATGTGGTTTTTAAAAGAGTGGTGGACCTAAGTTGAGTTCTTGGATTTCCACTAAGGTTTTGTGGTTTGAGGTTCTATAAGCACCAATTCAAGTGTTGTGGAGAGTTGTTTTAGATGAATGCCACAAATTCTTGAAGTATATGAATTATAGAAGTTGTCATGTTGGTGGTAGCAAAAGTGGCAAAGAAGCAAATCTGACAGATTGGAAGGGTAATACCGGGTGTTTTTGTGTACAAAGGGTGTACCGGTACACACACCCCGCTAAGACAAAGTGTACGGTACATGTTCAAGGTGTCACCGGTACCCTGTTCTAACTTTTCTAATGACGGTTTATTATTTTAGTAATAAGTTCTTCGTTTTTATCAGATTTGAGTGATTCAAGTGGCTACTTAAACTAGACTTCAAGGAGAACCAAACACAAAAATAAAATCATCAAATTCTGAATCTAAGTGGCCTAAAAATTCACTAAAGAGTGGAATTGCATTGTACAAGCCCAGTCTGGTTGACTTTGGACATAGAGTGAATCCAGGGTTGTTTGGACGTAACCTTGGACTGATTGCTCGAATTGGGTGTCAGTTGGAGATAAAACCCTTAGCACACCAAAAGCTTTAAAAGGAGTACAAAGAGATAGTGATAAGTATAAGGAGTAAGTTAAATTATCCAAGATTACACTTAGGAGATTAATTTAATGATCGTATTAGAGGTTGAGTGTGTAGGTTAAAAGAAGTAAAGGCGAGGAAGCGAAGTATGGAGGCTGATAACCTCGAGGGTTTCAGCAAGCGAGGTGAGTGTTATAAAACCTTTCTCAAATACTAGTGTATTATTATTAATATTATAAAGCTATTTTACCTTGGTATTTCATGGTTTTTGAATCTGAAATAATTTTAAAAAGCAATGATAAGGTTAAAAACAAGCAAATGGTTTTTGAGTTAAACCATTTTGAAAAGCAAGCATTGCTTTTAAATTATAAACAATTTTTAAGCAACAAACTTAAACAAATCAATAGTTTTTGAAAAGTTAACCATTTTCAAAGCAAACAAGCAAGTAAGCAAATGTAGTTTTGAATAATTAAACCATTTTCAAAAGCGACGAAACAAGTAAGCAAATAATTTTGAATAAGTAAACCATTTTCAAGCAAGCAACAATGGTTTTAAATTGTAAAAAACCATTTACAAAGAAGCGAAAGCAAGCAGCGACAAAGAATGTTTGTGAAAATTAGGCCTTCTAGTTCAGCAAGCAAACCGGGTTAGAGGTATTCGTCGTACGGTGGTGTTAGGATCTCATACATGCATTTTAGTTTTGCACGGTCGGCGAGCTTGGGTAAATGGCGACCCCGAGCCAAACCCCACGGTTGGCGAAGTCGAGCAAGAAAACCCGAGGGCCCGGCTCGTTTTAATCCATTTAGGTCGTCGTCAAATCCCTTTAGTTATCGTTTTATTTAATTTTGGTTTTCAAAAATTAGCCGTATTCGAATCGACTCGACCGGTTGGCGGATCAGTGAGCAGTTTCCTCGAACATTTCAGATATCTTATCTTAAAACATTTAGTTATTTTTATTCATTTTAAATTTTGTAATTTCGCGGAAGCAATTCATTTTAGCAAAGCCCATAAAACATTTACAATTAACAAAGATTCACGCGTTACATTTAACAAATGCATTTACAAAATAATGATCAGGAGTTATTTGTTTACAAAATGTCAATGTTGAAAGAAATGGAGTAATGCATATGGCCAGACATACTCAGTAATTCCTTCTCTATGACTCATTTCCTCGATCTTGGGTCTTGGCCGATGTCTATCACTGAGAGTACTTGCATTGATAAAAACAATACGCTAAGCATTTTCATGCACTTAGTGGTTTCTATCTGATTTTGTATTCCATTTTGTTCATATAAATCATGCATTTATCAAAATAATGCCTTTATACAATATCAGTGTAATGTAAAGATACTTATACAAATACACTTTTCAATTTCCATCATTTCTCTTTTCGGATTGTGATTCCACATACGGCTATAGAATCCAACATCCACGACAGATTCAATTGCTGAATCCTATCCTGTTTGTTATTCAGTAGCAGTGTGATTTCACATTCTATATTACCGTCTCACATATGACTATAGAAGTCGACATTCACAACAGATTCAGTTGTTGAATCCTGTCCTGTTTGTCATTCAGTAACAATGTGATTTCACATTCAATATTACCGTCTCACATATGACTATAGAAGTCGACATTCACGGCTGCATTCAGCTGGTGAATCTCAGCCCCGCTTGTCATTCAAGAGTACGTGATTTCAGACACAAATACGGGTTACCTTCGCGATTTAATTCACGGGTGAATTCACATGTTGGTCATTCAATAATACGTTTCAAATCAATTTACTTTTATGCAATGAATTTTCTTGTAGCTCAAATACACGCATACATGCAAATATTTGTCAAACATTTCAAATACTAATCATTCAAATCGATATATATGCATATTTCGCAAATAGAGAGCAATATGAGAATAAAGAGCGTGTGGTGAACAACCAGGAATAAAGAACAAGTATAGAACAAACCACCATTCGATTCCGTTTCTTTCGATGTCAATCCTAGGTCAAAGTTATCGTTTTCACCCGCACCTAGTCAAACATACAATTTATTCACTCTTAGTGACGTTACAAATAATAATCATACTAAACGAATATCACCGAGGCAAAGAGAAACTTTGCGGAGGAGGAGAGGTACGGTACATTTTTGACTTAGTCTCATTCTTATTCCTCTAAGAGTCTACTTTACTCATAAATTGGAATCATTTCAATCGGATTATCTCATCCAGTTATGGCATTTTCATGCTAACTAATAAATTTGTATTTCAATTAATCGGGGACAGTTTAGCTGTTTCCATTTTTCCGGGGTCTTAATCATAAGCTTGACTCTAGGTCATTGTACTCTTTTAAAGCTAAGGTGCTAAGGGTTCTATTCAACTGAATTACTCCAATCTCGAGCAATCGAAACTCAAGTTACGTCCGAAACAAACTGTGACTACTCTCTATGTTCAAAGCTGGAACTTAATTTGGCTTGCACACGGTCTTACTTTATGAATTTTTAGGCCACTTCGGATCAGAATTTGGCAATGCCTATTCTTTAAGTTTGGTTTTTCTTGAAGTCTATTTTACGTAGCCACTTGAATCACTCAAATCGGATAAGAAATGAAAGCGTTATGGCCAAAATAAATCGGTCAAAACAAGAAAAACTGGTAACAGCAGGTACCGTACACCACCGCTCATGTACCCCCAGATACTTTTTGTTTCAGGGTGTACTGGCATACTACTGTTCATGTACCGGTACACCTTCCGAAAATTGCCCAGATTTTGTTATTTTTCCCACTTGATGCCAATTCACTCCATACAACTTCTATAATTCATAATACCTCAAAACCAACTCGAATCTTATCTAAAACAATTCCACAACACTTAAATTGGTGCTATGGAACCTCAAAACACAAAACCTTGGGTGAAAATCCAAGAACACTACCTAAGGTCCACCAATTCTTTATAAACCACATAAAGGTGATGATTGCATGGTTATTTTCCACCAATTGGGGTTTTACTCACACCTCAATTAATTCAAAAGGTTTGTGTGATCTTTTACACACAATCTGTCCCAAGAGTTATCAATCTCTGACACCAAAGTCTGAGAACCAAAACAGTTGATCCAATATATATGTTTAAACTTTAGTCTTTTATTTTTTCTCATCAACTGGTCTGCTTCATATTACCATCAAACTTATCTTTTATAGCTTTGTTTTCCATTATTAACAGTCCCCTCTGGTCAACACCAGTATCTCCCAATCCAACCCACTGCAATCATCACTGATGCACCAAATGTACCAATTTTGCAATTCTCAATGATTTTCATTCAAAGCCCACATTTTAAATGACCATTGTACTTGTTCATACACAAATCCCGGTTCACTAAATTTATCACTTCATAACTTGTCAATTTACCAATTTTTCCCTTTAAAAAATACAAGTTTACTCAATTTATACCCCAGAATATATAATAAAATTATTATAAAAATTTATGTATTAGCGCACTTGGTGACATACATCCATTTAAAGGAGACCAAATGGTATTAAGAGTATAAGGTTATAAGCTCTAACTAAAGCATGGCGATGGCGACACGAGGTCAATTCCCACCATAATTTAAAAGGCGATATGACAAAGGTCCTTCCACTCCAAGACGGCTGAGCACAAAAGTTCCCGTGTTCACTTAGGGTACTAAGCAAAAAATAGGCCTCCAAAGGTTGATGTTTTTACAGCCATGATATACAGCTTTGAAAAAATCAACGATTGGGTTCCTGGCCGCCTAGGCTTCCTGAGAGTTTTAGCAAAATGGCCGAGCCCAGCTCCCGTTAGATTTCAAACGAATGCCTGGAGCCAAGCTCCCGTGGATTTTAGCAAACGGCTGAGCCTGCTCCCGCTTTATTTTCAAGCGGTTCCGGGCGATCTCCGGATTTTTATGAAAAAGTTTTGAGAAACTTTTCAAGCAAGGGTTTGTAAAAGGTTTTAAGAAACTTTTCAAGCAAGATAAAGCAAGCAAGAAAGAGAAAATTGAGAAGTGTTATAAACCTTATAAGCAAGCAAGCAATAAAAGTTTTACAAGCTTTTAAAGAAAAGCAAAACAAAGCAAGCAAGTACAAAAGCAAGCAAGCAAGAAAAGTTTAGAAACTTTTTAAAGCAAACAAAACAAAATAAACCGCCAAAATATTTGTAAAGAAAGTTTTACATTTTGAGATGTTTTCGGAAAAAGCAAAACATTTTATGAAAGCATACACTTCTTGAGCTCGTTTAGCTCATTATTTGTATTTTAAAAACTATTTTCAGTGCAGTCATAAGGTATTTGAACCTGATAAGTTCTCTTGACATTTGTACAAAGTGCGTAAATTAAGAATATTATGTAAGAAAAGACTTTGAATATGTATAATGGAACATATGTATGTACATAGAGTAGTTTTGTGAGAATGTGTAGGTATGCTGGTTGCCATATTTTGGATATAGTGTAAATTGGATGTATACAGGATTTGGAATTAGACTATGTGCAGCGAATGCGTCTTTGCTGCGAGTTTTCATTTGCTAAGATTTTGCCAAATCCTAAAGGCGAAAAATAAAAGAAAAATTTTATAGGAGGTTTAGGCAAGCAATACGGCCGCTTCGGGGAGGTTCCTGGTCGTTAGGAGTAGCGGTGGGTTTCACAATGGAGTGGCCGACACGCCCGCCGCCGGAAGGGGGTGGGGGTGTGTCATGTCTAGAGGTGGATATCCTCAAATCCGCATATGGTTGAAAGTCAGAATCAGTATATCTTATAGGGGCCAACTCATCGCCATGATAAACTAGCATATAATCCCTTGTTCTCCTTAGGTACTTGAGTATATGCTTCACAGCAATCCAATGTTTCATACTTGGATTAGATTGATACCTACCCACTATTTCAATTGAATAGCATATATCTAGTCTAGTACATAACATCACATACACAAGACTACCAACCGCTGAAGCATATGGTATTGTTTTCATTTATTCTTTCTCTTCAGTAGTCTTAGGACACTAGTCCTGCGAAAGATTGATTCCGTATCTAAAAGATGTGAATCCTTTTTTGGAATCTTGCATGTTGTACTTAGACAATATACTATCTATATAATTTTCTTGAGAAAGTGCAATAATCTTATTATTTCTATCTCATATTATCTTAATACCTAGAACATATTGCGCCTCTCCGAAATCCTTCATTTGGAACTGAGTAACTAACTAGATCTTTACCTTTGACAACATCTCAAAATATTTTCCAATCAACAAAATGTTGTCCACATAGAAAAATCGGGAAAACCACTATATCATCTTGCATCATTCTATATACACAAGGTTCCTCTTCATTTTGATTAAAACCCAAAGATTTGATTACCTGATCAAAATGTTTATTCCATGATCTCGATGTTTTCTTAAGTCCATATATGGACTTATGCACTTGCATACCACGTGTTCTTGACCTTCGGTTATGAAACCATCTGATTGCATCATATAGATGTTCTTTTTAAGATAGCCATGAAGAAAGGTTGTCTTGACATCCATTTGCCACATTTCATAATCATAATATGTTGTAATGGATAGAAGTATTATGATGGACTTGATCATGGCCACTGGAGAAAAAGTTTCCTTATAATCAAAACCTGATTTTTTACTATAACCTTTTGCCACCAGTCTGGCTTTATATGTCTCAACCTTTCTATCTACTCATTTCTTTCTCTTGTACACCATTTACAACCAATGACTTTAACCCCCAAAGGTAAATCCATAGGACTCCAGACATTATTAGAATATGTGGATTCTAATTCTGATTTCATAGTCTCTTTCCAAAACCCAGAATCCTTATCATTAATTACTTTTTAGTAACCTGTGGGATGATCCTCATGGGACTATGGGATTTTCAAAGTTATTCTCCCATCAATGTGGGCTTAACAGGTGGTCTAATGACCCTCCCATTGCTACGAGGCATATTTGGTGTATCAGCATTAGGTATTTGTGGTTGTGGATCTATAAGAACAACATTATCTTGGATACTTGGGGTTTCAGTCTTTTCTGTTCATTCATTCATATCCCTAATTATGTGATTCATGATGTATTCTTCTTCCATGAACTTGTCCTTTGTACTCACAAATACCTTCATGTTAGATTTGCTATAGAAATAGTAGCCCCTTATGCCTTTTGGATATCCAACAAACAAAAACAATTGTGACTTTGCATCAAACTTGTCGAACTGGCGCTAATACATAAAGCGGGATAACCCACATGATGTGGCCCCAAACCCGAGTCGGGTTGACTACCGTCAGCCCGCGGAATCTGAAGTGGATGTCGGGTTATCTGGCCACTTTAGAAAATCGGGCGAGTCTCAGCATGCGGGGAGCTCTACCCAATACAACACACATGAAACCTGTCCCAATCGGTCAATATAATCACAACATGGAGTAAACGACCACTTGGGCCTAATAACCATACTCGTCATGTGATACAACAACTATATCAATAGTTTCAAAAGAGTTAATCAATTCACTTTTATACAACACATATATTAAAATTAGAGATTCTATCTATGTGTAATCACAAAACCAGCCACAATCAGAGCTTTCTTCCTAAACTCGGCCTACAGGGCCAGAGGCGGGTCTCCTCGTGCACTCCTGTACTGAAAATATGTTCCCTCGACGGGGTGAGCTAATGCTCGATAGTGGAATCACCCTAAGTGGGCTACTCTCTCCGCCCTAAGTGCATATGCAATACTTGAAATAAACACACAGTCTAAACAAATGCATGATCCTACTTGAATCTCTAACCGTCAGCTCCTTTAGGAGTCCTCAGGCTCTCTCACTTGCCTAAGCCATGTGAAACATTAATTTCAAACAAAGTTATTTGTTTATATTTAGTGGTCTACCCTCAGATCTAAGTAGTGGGCGTCTCCGTGTTATATTTAGTGGATTACCCTCGAGATATATCAATTGGGTCGTCTCAGTGATTGATATTTTATATGTGGACTACCCTTGATGTATATCAATTGGGCGAGTCTCCAGGCGATTGATATTTTTAGTATGGACTACCCTCAGATCATTATTATTGTTTTTAGACAACCACTCAGAAATATTTACATTTACTAGTCTACCTTAGATCTGATTCTCTTGAGAAACCTCATGCACTCCTCCTATTTCTCTAGGGTGCCCAGTGCATATGAAATGCGATGATGCCATTTCAATACTCATATAACACATGCAAATATATCACCATACATATATTCACATAATTTTAAATCACCGCAATCATGTCATGTAATTCCACAATTCATTACACCAAAAATTAGCTCACTTGGGCTAATTGTCAAACACGAGAAATTCGAATTTAATCACTCAATAAAACACATTCTCACATGAAAATTTATTTTCGTGTCACTGTTCATATGAACAGTAAAACCCTAGGGTTTACTGTTCCATCACTCATCAATCATCGGTTCACTTTGTGAACCCGAATTTCTCGGCCAATTCCGGCCTCATACACATCAAGGCATACATTTTCACATAAATGCACAAACTAGGAACCCAAATCAGCCCGTGGACAGTCACGGGCTGTCCACATGGGTTTCTAAATTTTTTCCACCTCCGTTCCAAGCTTTGAAACCGATTTAACGGCCCCTCACGGCCTCATTCAACATAAACATTGTAAATACACTTAAACGAAGAATAAAACCCAAGTAGGGAGAAACCCCTACCTCTCGGAGTTTGAGGAAACTCCCTAAATCCGGTACCCACGCGAAGCCCTCAGTATAGAACGGCTCTCCCTTCTTGTCCAGAAGGCGCGACGATTCGGGGATCGCCCGATATTTCTAGAGAGAAGGAGGAACTCTCTCTCTTTAGAATTCTTCCATGTTTGTATTTGCATCTCCTCTCCCCAAATTCGCGTTTTTGGTCTTCCTTTAAATGGAGAAGACAAGAATTATTTTTTATTTTGTCTTTTTCTAACTTAAAGTCAATTTCCATAATGACCATTTTGTCCTTCATTTCCCAGTTTTGATATTCGGCACTATCTCGGCCGTCCAAATTCATTATTTCTCTACTCATGCCACTTATTGCACATGAGTACATGTTATATGTGACTTTCGTCGCAACGAAAATCGTTTCTTTCAATGTGATGCCTCGGCTTGATGTCAACTCAAGCTGTCTCGAATTTTACAAAATTTTACGTGCTAGCTAGATTTCGCGAGACGATTCCAACGGTGCAATCCGTTTCATCATCCAAGATCTAGAGAATAAATTTCATATTTTTAACCGAAATTACAATTTCGTAACCAAAATTACGATTTTACCCTTTTTCCAGAAATTGGAATTTCTCGGGTCTTACATTCTCCCCTCCTTAAAAGGAATTTCATCCCGAAATTCTGGACAATCACAATCACTGACATGCATATGCAATGTGCACTCTACCATGCATGTAAACTAGTCATTTAAACATTAAACGACTAACTACGTACCTTCATCCCTAAACAAGAAGGGATTAGTGGCCCGCATTGTGTCCTTGCGCTCACACGTTGACTCTTCCACTCCCTAGTGCCTCCATAGCACTCTCACTAGCCTCACGATCTTGCGTCGCAAAACCTGATCACGGCTATCAAATTTGCTAATTCCCTCTCAAAGGGTCCAACCGATTATCCTTCAATCTGTCCCGATCCACCACATGGTGGATGGGTATACTTCGAACATGTGGAGACATGGAAGTACCTCAATGGACACGACATGCTGGGTAGTAACGTCAGCCAGAATGCCTTGACAGTGCCCTGCCACTCTCACGGTATCTCGAGAAGGCCCAGCGAACCTCGCGATAACTATAACTAGACGACGGCTCCTGCTTGGGCATCACCTTCCAGAAGGCGTGATCCCGACCTCGAACTCTAAGGGTCGGCGTCGCACATCGGCATAAGCTCTTGGGCTGGCCGTGACGAAGAAGAACAACTATCGTATCAAGCTCACCTTCTCAAAGGTGTCTCTAATCAGATCAGGACCAGTGATGGAGCTCTCTCCCACCTCGCTCCATCATAACGGTGATCTACATAGCCTCCCATACAATGCCTCATATGGTGTCATTCATATACTCGCCTGATAACTATTGTGGTAGGCGAATTCCCATAGACGATTAATCCTCTACCCACTTATGACCCGGGGCGATAATATCTGTATGTCCTTTAACACTAATATATAATCCACACAACGTGTAGCCTACCACAATCCTTACTTTGTGTGTATGCTGACCTTCCCGATGCCACAATTCTTGACGGTTCCATGGACCGTCCAGCAGTCCATATCATATATAGGATCTCTCCATATCTGGGAAGGCCCTTGGAAACTCGACAACACCCGATGCAATTTCAAAGGGTATCGAGCCTCGAGTCACCCGACTCCTATCCTCAACTCTCGAGTGCATTGTGATAACCATGTCCTTGTGTTTTCATCTCAGTCACTCAGGCTCCTCTCATCAACTCAGTCTGCGTGATAATCTGACCGTGTGTTTCATCTCGAGTCACTCCCAGGCTCTATCACTCTGACCCTTAGTCTGCGTGATAATCGTAGTGTGTTTTTCGTCTCTCGGGCAACATAACTTTTCCGCTTACACTGCAAGCCTCTTTCGTTCACACAGAAATTTCGGATATCTCCACGGGTCTTACACCCTACGAAATTTGGTTACTCCCACGGTCTCTTACACCCACGAAATTTCGGTTCTCCGGGTCTCTTGCACCCTACGAAATTTCGAATTTCTCCACGGGTCTCTGCACCACTCTGGTCGGGATATCTGGGTCTCTTACACCCATCTGAAATTTGGGATCTCTCCCTGGGTCTCTTACACCACAGAAGTCGGGATCTCTCCGGGTCTCTTACGCCATCTGAAGTCGGGATCTCTCCAGGGTCTCTTACACCATGCGGGACCTTTCGGATAGTGCCGTGGTCTCCTTCACCTATGAGCATTCGAGATGGTCGTTCTAAACCTCACGGAGATTCTTGGGACCTCCACGACCACTACATATGCTCGCTGACAATAGCGACCATTGCGATACCACCACCGGCAGCCACTGTTGATCAAATAAACCAATTTGGTCAAATGTCGGTGGTGCGACCGACTTTCAGGTAGAGAGGGCGACCTGGCTTCCTCGCCCTCTACTAGCCATCTACACAGTCAACATGGCAGTCAATATACAATACAGTATCTCCAAGGCATAGACACAGCCCCGAGACACTAATCATACACAAAACCAGTGTATATATCAAGTCTCTGCATTTATGAAATCATATAGGACAATTTATCCACAAATCAAATCATTTTGATCACAAAAATTTTATTTTTGCAAATTTTATTTTTTCAAAAAATTTTGTGATGTACAGTGTTTATGAATCGGGTTCACGAACAATGTCTAAAAATATGACTCCGAAAAATACCGGGATCAAGCCGGGCCAGCGAGCTCGTACACCAAGTACCCGACCGCCTTTAGTAACCGCGCTGGCCGCGCGGTATATTTGGCGTACCGCCCGCGCCCGCACACCCGCAATGCCTGCAGCGCGCGTCTGCTGCGTCGCGCCGCGATACGCCCTTGGCGTCCGGCGGGCTCCGCGCGCCCCTGCCTTATCTTGTGTTACTGCGCGCGCGCCATTCGCCCGCCAGTACGCGCGCCCGCCGCCGATCCTAGCCCCTGCATACGCCAGCCTTTGCCGCCCTCGCCGCCTGCGCCCAGCGCGCCCGGCCCTGCGCCTGCCTTTGTCTCATGCTAATAGGCGTAGCCCATTCGAAGTGCAGCACCAAATTTTTTTTTTGTTTTTTTTTGTTTTTTTCATTTCCCCTTAGTTCCATTTCTTGGAAAATTTTGAAAAAATATTTACCATATTTTTTTTCTTATTTTCCATACTCAAATAAATTTATAATGATTATTTTCTGCGATTTTCTTCAACTTAGAAAATTATTTTCATCACCTAATAGGCCAAATAAATTTATAAAATTTATTCTTTCTCGATTTTGTTCGATTTTATTTGCTTGTACACTCCAAATATTTTTCTAACATATTTCTAACTCATCCATGTACTAATCACCAAGGACACATAAATGATCTCATCACCTGACATAGTAAGCATACCATTCTGCAATAATTCATCAAATCACACAAAACACACACAAAACACGTGCATGTAGTGTCCTAGTTTTGTCCGTGATTTCTAGGTAATCTCATACCTACGCTCGACATCCTAACCACCTAGTGGTGATGGATGCATAACAGAGCTCCCCCAGGTATTCGTATACCTAAGCTCGATACTAAGCGTGACTCCCCAAACCAGGGGTCAGTTGACTACCGGAATCAGCCGCCCAGTACAAGTGGATGTCGGGTTACCCCACATCACTAGAAAATCGATGAGTCTCCTTTATCTGTCTACCAATACAACACACATGAAACACAATCCCCAACTGGAGTCGATATAATCCACGACATGAGTAAAGCGACCACTTGGGCCCAATAACCATACTCATCATGATCTGACAACTATATCGATAGTTTCAAAGAATTAATCAATTCTCTTTTATACAACACATATATATTAAAATTAGAGAATTCTAATACATGTATACAATCACAAAAATCAAAGCCACAATCGGCTTTTCTTCTAAACTCGACCTCCCAGGGCGGCGCATAGTCTCCTTGTGCGCTCCTGTTGCCTGAAAATATGAATGTTTCCTCGATAGGGTGAGCTAATGCTTTCGATAGTGGAATCACCCTAAGTGGGCTACTCCGCCCCTAAGTACATGCCAATGCTCAAAATAAACACACATTTCAAACAAATGCATGATCCTACTTGAATCTCTAACTTATCAACTCATACCTGAGTCCTCAGGCTTTCTCTCACACTTTGCACTAAGCCATGTATGAGAAGCATTAATTTCAAACAAAGTTGTTGTTTTATATTTGTGGTCTACCCTCGATTTAAGTAATTGGGTGTCTCCGATGTTATATTTAGTGGACTATCCTCCGAGATATATCCAATTGGGACATATAGACGATTGATATTTTATATGTGGACTACCCTCAGATATATATCAATTGAGGCGAATCTGACCAGGTGCTATTTTAGTATGGACTACCCTCCGATCATTATTATTGTTTTAATTGACCCTCGAAATATTTTACATTTACTAGTCTACCCTCGAAAACAGTTCTCTTGAGAAACTACCTCATGCACTCACTCCTATCTCTACAGGGTGCCCCGGTGCATATGAAGCAGCATTGTGATGCCATTTTGATAACTCATATAACACATAAAATATATCACCATGCATATATTAGCATAATTAAATCACACAATCATGTCATGTAATTCCACAATTCATTACACCAAAAAATTAGCTCACTTGGGCTAATTGGCAAACCTGAAAATTGAATTTAATCACTTTCCAAATAAAACACATTCTCACATGAAAATTTATTTTTCGGTGTTCTTATTCATATGAGCAGTAAAACCCTAGGGTTCTTGTTCATAGCCTCATCGATCATCGGTTCACTTTGTGAGCTTGAATTTCGACCCAATTCCGGCCTCATACACATCAAGGCATACATTTTCACATAAATGCACAAACTAGGAACCTAAATCAGCCCGTGGACAGTCACGGGCTGTCCCACCTCAGGTTTCTAAGATTTTTCCACCTGGATTTAGCTTTGGAACCGATCTAACGACCTCACGGCCTCATTAATATGAGCATTGTAAATACAGCTTAAGCGAAGAATAAAACCCCAGTAGGAGAAACCCTACCTCTGGAGTTGAGGAAACTCCCTAATCAGTACCACGCGAAGCCCTCTTAGCATAAAATGGCTCTCCTTGTCCAGAAAGGCGCGTGGTCGGATCGCCCGTATTTCTGAGAAGAAGGAAGACTCTCTCGCTAAATTTTAAAGTGCACAGCCATTGCATCTCTCTCCCCAAATTCACGTTTTTGGTCTTCCTTTAATGGGAGAAGACAAGAACTATTTTTTATTTTGTCTTTTTCTAACTTAAAGTCAATTTCCATAATGACCATTTTGTCAATACCATTTCCCGAGTTTGATATTCAGGCACTATCTAGGCCATCGAATTCATTATTTACCTGCTTCATGCAGAACTTGTGCGTGAGTGCGTGTTATATGTGACTTTCGTGCGAAAATTGTTTCTTTTCAGCGCGTTACTCGAAAAGCGTGTCAACTCAAACGTCACCGAATTTTACGAAATTTTACGTGCTAGCTAGATTTAGCGAGACGATTCCAACGGTGCAATCCGTTTCGTCATCTAAGATCTAGAGAATAAATTTCAGATTTTTAACCGAAATTACAATTTCGTAACCAAAATTACGATTTTACCCTTTTTCCAGAAATTGGAATTTCTTGGGTCTTACACATGAGGATGACTTAAATTAAGTTTTCAACATGTCCACAATTCCGTGGGCATCTTTAATAATGATGTGGATGATACCATGCTCAAAATGTAAGTTGTTGTCTCTAGGGCATATCCCCAAAAGGATAAAGGCAATATGGAAAAACTCATCATTGACCTTATCATGTCTAATTGAGTTCGGTTTCTTCTTTTTGTCACTCCATTTTGTTGTGGAGTTCTTGGAGCATTAAGCTGAGATAAAATCTCATGCTCCTTGAGGAAAGAAATGAATTCAATAGACATGTACTCACCACCTCGACAAGAACGAAGTGATTTAATATGTCTTCCTAATTGTTTCTTTGACTCAGCCTTAAATTCCTCGAATTTATCCAAGACCTCATATTTCTTCTTCATTAGGTACACATATCCTTATCTTGAGTATTCATTAGTAACATTGGTGAAATACTCATAGCCACATCTTGCATGAACACTAAATTTCTCATACACATTTGAGTGTATCAAATCTAAATATCCCTCAGTTCTAACTCCTTTGGTAGTAAAGGATCTCTTGGTCATTTTACCTTGAATATAATTCTGACATAGTGGTAGTTGCTCTAGGGTCAAAGTGGCTAATGGCCCACAACTTACTAGTCTTTGTATTCTTTTAAAATTTATATGACCAATCCTTAAGTGCCGTAACTGAGTTCAATTGATATTAGGATTTTTTTTTCACATTATTAACTTGAATCACAACACAATCAATATGATATAGATTATTCATTAATGTGCCACATGTAACAACTTCATTTTCTTTCATAATAGATACAAAATTTTTATTAAAAGAAACTGAATAACTGTCATTACATAATTTAGAAACTAAAATTAAATTCGTTCTAGAATCTGGCACAAATAAATAATCATGCAAAACTACAATTGAGATCCCCTATAGCTATAACTGATTGATGCTAACAAAAAGAAGACAAACATATTTATTTTGAGAATCAAATTGGTGTTGGTCAGTATGTATTCATTACTAACATAAAACATGTATAATTATATATACCATTTATATTGATAGTATATAATATAACGCTCAAAATTACACACACCAGAACATGATAAATTAACTTCCATGAGAACTTGTTATCCTACTTTAGGAAGGTTTAGTTTCTCAAAGTTAATAAGATATATAATCTAATCAATCCTGTAAAACCTGAGAAAAAAATCGAATTTTCTGAAAAATGGCAAAACAGTAAGTTGCTGGAATAGTACAGGTTGAAAACCTGGAAATTTTTTAGATCTTAGATTACAACATGGACCTCACCATTAGATTCGTCTCATGAAATTTAGTTACCAAGACGAATTTCGTCGAATTCCGAGATAGTCGAATTTTCATGTTTTTCGGGGCAATGGGTGTCTAGTGACTCCCAAGGACGAGATTGTTTATGGAAAACTCGGAAGCTAGGAAATGACTTGAGTTAAGTTCATGGGATATGATTTGAACTTGAATTGAGACGGAATGAGTAGCTTAAGGCCAAAATCGGACCCGAACAAGGGTGAACACATGGCACGACATGGGCCATGTATCTAACTTAAACTTAAGTTAGAACAAAAGAGGAATTAGGGAAAAAATCCAATTTTTCTAGGTTTGACCGAGAGAGTGAGAGAAAAGAGCAAGAGGATGGCCAAGAGCTTCCTTCTAAGATCTACGAAGTTTCGTCAGTTGGTTTGCGTCGATGAGGGGTACACGTGGGTACAAAAAACATGAGATTTCGCCGAGGGTCCAAGCGAGGAGTTCGGGAAATCAAAAGTTTCGGGTTTTGGAAGCATCCTACCCGTGTTTCTATGCTCTAAGAGGTAAGAGATTCTTCCTACCTTGGCTTACTTTCCATCTTTGGGCCGGGAAAATAAGGTTTTTCATTCAAGGGCCTGTTTGGCGAAGAAAAAATGAATTTTCGGGTTCTGCTAGATGTTTCCTCGCCTAAGCAAAGGTATAAATCTTCTTAGGGAAGGTGGTTCTTCGCTGAGCGAAGGGAGGACCGCTTTAGGTGAGCAGGAGAGCAATCGGATATTATGCTTAGCTTTAGGCGGGTTTTGCTCACCTAGCTGTGTTGCTCAGCTTAGAGACTTGTGATTGTTTGAGGCATGTGTTCATGGCCTGTTTAGGGGTCGGTCTTGTGGCCCGGTTTGTGATTGTTTATGGCTTGCTTCGGGGGCCATTGTGTGACTTGATTGAGAGTGTCATTACTTGACAATGTAGTGACCTGTTTGGATGTCAATATGAGTGTTCTTGTAGCGCCCCAACACGGCACCGGTGTCAGCGAGTGTCATTTTTTCTCATGGCATTGTTGTTGGTGTGTATGTGCCTTCGCTTGTTCATTCATATAATGTTAAACATTTAACTTGTACTTTATATTATGCGATGACTGGTTTACAAAATATAGACCAAGCTCCATACTTATATGGAAGTGTTCAACATTTACAATATTTACATTGTTTACAAAACAAAACATATACAAAAATAGACGAAAGGTCTTTGGTGGGCACCTAGTAGTGTGTTGGCCTTGGTTGCTTTGATGTGAAGTGTCCAGACTTCTCGTTCATGCTTCTCCTGTACCTACACAGATGAAACACCCATGCTAAGCTTATAGCTTAATGAGAATAAACTCGTGGACAACCACTAACACAGATCATCACACTTCTATACACATGCATACACATCTAACATATCATATCATTTTAAACATCTTCTCACATCTCTACGTATTTACTTATCATATCACGTTTCATTTCTTATCAATGTTCATAGCACATTTCATATCATTTTACACTTTGCTTCATGTTCTTGTCACAATATACTTGTCATTATAAGCGATTGCTATGCTTCTCTTATCATATCCATCATTTCATATGTCATATTGAGTCATTTTGTTTTATGTTTCATGCACGCATCAAACCATGAAGTGGATAAAGGAAACTATAAAGGGCCGGGCGTGTACTCCTTTGTACGAAACAGTGGTCTATAAGGGCTCGGCGTTGTTATCATTGTGCGAGACAATGACCATCTATAAGGTCCGAAGTATTGTAATGACCATGAGGGCCAATTAATCGATATCTTTATGACTTGTTTTTCCCTAATGAGCATGCCGTCTACTCTCTATAGGTTCTAAGCAGACAATCCATGTGTATTTTATATTCAATACATATATCATATTCCCGAATAATTATTGTCATCCGGTGATCATATGCGATATTTACAATTATTTAATTGTATCTTTGCATTTTTCATATCTTATATGCATGAATAACTATATTACCATGTATGCTTATGAGCTATTTACTATCATTCCAATTTCATCAAGCTATATATGGATGGATTAGGACTGGAGTCTTTCCATAGAGTCGAAATTTATCTAAAGCGGAGTTCGGACCGAAGAAATTATATTGTCCAGGGAATTGAAGGTCACACATGAATAACCAATCCCAGCTGGGCTGACCTAGCCGGGCTAGCTTAGCTGAGTTGACCTAGCGTGGCTGACCTAGCCGGGCTGACCTCGAGGCGGCCTCGCTAGGGTTGACTGCAGGCTAACCTCGCTAGGGTGACCTTCTTAGAGCTGACCTCATAGAGCTAACTGCGGGCTAACCTCACCAAACAGCACGTTCGAGTAAACATGTGCCATAGCAGGCTAAAGGAGTCGATTTGGGTAATTCAAAAGCCTAACATCAATTTCACTGATGTGGCTACAATTTACCTGAAGGACTCATTGCTAAATTCCCTTTATTTCCCACCCGAAAACCAGTTCGAAAGTCTAAAACACAACCACACAATTCCCAAAACACATATAGGGGAAAACTTATGGTTTTGTTGTACCATCTACCGCAAATTAATGGGTTAGGAGAGTTTCCTAAGTCTCAAAAATTTGGGGGAATCCATACTTAGTTTCCATACAACCCTAAATCAACCACAAAACCAAACCAAAACAACTCCAAATCTAGTTTAAAACTGCCAAACACCACCGATATACCAAGTAGGGTTCTTTTAGACCCAAAATTCATCAAAAATGGGTTTATGGTTTGATTATTCCATATGAAACCATAGCATCCATACTAGTGTACAAAAATCGATACTTTTCCATACAAAAGTCCAAAAGTCTAATAATCCATACCAAAATCATAGTTTCCATTCCTTTGATTTTCTTTTCTCCCTCCTTCTTCATTCTTCTCTTTTTCTTCTTCTTCTTCCTTATCCGTTTTTGCTATCTCCTCCAAAGACCAAAAATGAGATATTTCTTTTGGTCTTATCCTTATCTGATTTTAATATTTTTCCTTTTTGCATTTTTGGTCCCCAAACTCCCTATGTTGCACTTCACTTATTCAAATTCCTACTTTATACGATCTTTTGTTCTTATGTCATTTGGGTCCTTAATTAACTGATTACCAATTTACCTGACTATTGTATAAATTCGGGTTTTGCTTATTTTATTTTTAGCATTATTTTATTCTAGAAAAATATACATTTACTTTTATTATACCCTAAACATGTTATAAAACTGTCATGGTATAATTTGGGGTGTTACAGTTTTAATGTATTGACATGTGATGAATTGGTATGTACAAGTGACCATTACTTAGATTGATTGTGTGTGTGTCATTGCTTGAGCATAGAATGACATGTTGTAAAACCCGAGAAAATTCTAATTTTATGAAAAATGGTAAAATGGTAATTTCGGTCAAAATCCAGAATTTTTCTAGATCTCGGATGATGAAACGAACTTCACCGTTGGAATCGTCTCGCCCGAAATCTAGCTATCACTTGTCCGAATGCGTTCAAGGTGCGATGCAGTCATAATTTCACATCTTTTGGAGCTGGGTGTCGAGGTCAGTATTACAACTATTGAGCCATGTGATGTGATAAGAGTTACCTCGTGGCGCCCGTGTGACACATGTTGCATGATTAGTGAGAGGATAGAGATAAATGGCTTAGATTAAGCCAAGTGTCAAAGAGCCCTTAAAAGTCAAAACTAAAGGACAAAATGGGAATTAAGTGAAAAGAATAAAAACAAAAGACAACTTCATCTTCCCCAGTTACAAAAAACGTGCAGTAGGGGAGAAGAAACAGTTTTAGAGAGAGAAAGAGAAACTTATCTCTAGATTTCCCGGCTTTCGGACCGTCGGTTCTTGTCGGGCCAAGAAGCAAGTTGATCTATGCTCTAGGAGCTGCGTGTGGGCCTGCCAGTTTGTGGAGTTTCAACAACTCCAAGAGGTAGGGAGTCTTCTCTACTTGGTTTATTCTTTGGCTAAGAGCCATTTTTAATGGAGGATTTGTTAAGGTGCGGATGGCTAGTGTTTTCGATCCTCAAAATATTTTAGGCAGAGTGAAAATCCTATTGTGGTACGTGAGCAGTCTTAGAGACCCTAGGTTTTTCTTTGTTCCACGTGATTTGTGTGTGTGATTTTTTGTGTTGCTTGGGTGATTCAAAATGAATTGCTTGGATTGTTTATTAGCGTGAGCTAATTTTGGTGTTATTGCTATGAATTGAATAACATGATGTTTTGAGTTAATTTATGTTAGTATATGCATGATTTATATATTAACATGAATTGTTTGGAAATGGCATAATGCATTCCATATGCACCGGGGCACCCTAGAATGGTAGGTGTGAGTGCATGACATGAAAGAAAATAAAAAGAAAGGAAAATGAATTCGTAAAGGAATTTCAATGGAAGATTTTGGGAGAATTGTGTTGGGAGATTGTCCAACAATTCGCATTCGGAGAGAGACCCATGGTGTTTGAGTTATCCAACAAATTCACCTCGGAGGGTTGTCCAATAGATTTTAGCGAAACTCGGTAGTATGTTTTTCGAACAAAAATCTTTTGTTTTGAAAACAATATTTCTCACATTTAGCATAGGCATCGTGAAGTCGTGAGGGCTCGAAGTGGGGAAAGGGTGAGTCACATTCTCATCCATATCATGTAGACATTCAAGTAGGATCATGTATTTTCTTGAGTGTGTTTGGTTGCCATTACATGTGCACTTAGGTGGGGAGTAACCCATGTAGGAAATTATCAATATTGGGCATTGCTCGCCCTGTCGAGGGAACATTATTTCAGGTACAGGGAGTGTTCAGGAAGACGATGCTCTTTAGAGGCCGCTTTTGAGAAGAAAGCCGGATTATGGCTTTGATATGTAATTTGTAAAACATGTATTAGAATTCTAAATTTTAATATATGTTTGTATTAAGAGTGATGTAATTAACTCTTGAACTATTGTAATATAGTTGGTTAGATTTTTGATGAGTATTGATGTATGGGCCCAAGTGGCCATTTTTACTCATGTATGTGTCTCATGATATGAGACACAGGTATTCCGCAGGTTGACGGGTTGTCAACGGGACCCCCGGGATTTGGGGTGCCACACATGTTGTATGTGATGTTGATATATGCGTGCATGATATATTGACATGAATGAAATGATGTATGGAAGTCATATGTAGGTGATGTGATTGTCCATGACACCTGGTAAGTGGTGTGGATTGTGTGCCCATGTAGCATTCATTATGCATGTGACATGATATAACATGCAATGGCATATTGCATTGCATATGCACGAGGACAACACATTAAATGGGTGTGAGTGCATGATTGATGAATCGACACAACGTTTGGTGTTTGATTGGGTAGGCTCGGTTAAATGGGACAACGTCCAACAAAGTTGAATGATTGAATAAAGTGGTAAAGAAAATAAGAATTAGAGACATTAAGCCGCAGGATAGATCCCTCCTACGGTGAAAGACGCCAGTGTAGTCGAGACATAGTCCCAGCGGTGGCGTACAGTGTCTAGGTTTTGCGAAGCTGTTGTATGGCACAAAAATTCGCTACCCCTGAGGTACATGGTTTTGAATATAAAATGATAATTGAGGTGTATCATCCAAAAAGCTTTTAGTTTATAAACAAATGAAATTTGTTTTGAAAATGATCATTGGATGTCATCTATAATGACGGTTTATCACTCATGGACTTAGGCATTGTGTGATGGAGTCGGTAGGGACTCGGATGTGATGGGAGTTAGTGGGACTGGAGCTAGATTTTGCCGATTAGTCTTATCTCATTTCATGGTTGTGGCATGTAGGATTCCATTTGAGGTATGCTTTTATTGGAGCAGTGAGTCAAATGCGTGTTGTTTGAACATTGCATGTGTATAGGTGGGAGTAGCCCTTGTAGGAGGTGTTCTATCTTGGGGTAGCTCACCCTTTATGGGATAACATTTGGTGCGGGTGTACAGGTGGACGGCCTTCGATCGGTGTGATTGTGAAAAATGCCAACATGTGGCCTTAATCAAATCCTTTTACATCAAATATGCTTGAAACAAACTAGTTCTATTATGTGTTTTGTATAAAAGAATTGTAATTCATTCTTTTGAATTATTATAATATAGTCGAGTATGTAATAATGGTAAGAGAGATTAGGTAGAACTTTTACAGAGACTATTTAAAAGTAATATTCGCATATTTTCAGCTTAAATGTAAGATGAACAAATCTGAAATGCAAATGGGGATGTACGAGGGGTGATGCCAAAGTCACTTTCGGTGTCCATAAGTATTTGATGCCAGTTTGGTATCAAAACTTAGGTATCACATTGACCTAGATGAGTATTTTACCCCAAGTTGGCGATTGGTCAAGCGGGACTACTCGGGCTTTGGGCGTCCGCGACTTGAGTATCGAGCATGGGTATACGGCTACCTAGGACTTGATGGATATAGGTCTAGGTCATTAGATTCATTGAGTTCTAATGTCATAACTTGCATCAGAACATATGTATGTGATTACCTAGGGTTTGATGGGCATGGGTTTAGACCATTACATACATTGTGTGTTCATGTTTGTGTTACATGACTGATTGCTTTGTGTGGTGTGAATTATATACATGGTAAATTGTATATAGGAAAAGAGGAACACTAGGGTTAGATAACATAACCTTAGGGGTTTGGAAAAAAGAATGAACGAATGGTTCGGTTTGTTGCTGTCTATTAGTAGTTGGCACATGCACTACTAGTTAGACAAGAAAAAAAGAATTCTCAATTTGCTATTTGACATGTATAGTTAGCAAGTTGAGGAAGAGGACGTAGAGGCGATGGATGGGGAAACAACCAGCCACCACCAACCTTTAACCAACAAGCCTTCAAGGAGGCTATTAGTGCTACGACTACTACCATTGCGTAGGCGAGCATTGTGGCTACCACCATTGCACAAGCTAGTGCAAATGTGGGCCAGGGAAAACTGAGTAACCTTTAGAGGTTTAAGGCACATCATCTTCCAACCTTTAAGGGAGGAGGGGAACCGATGGAAGCTGATCATTGGTTCCAGCAAGTTGGAAAGATTTTGGAGGCCATGGAGATCACCTCTGATGCCACGAGAATAAGGCTAGCTGCATTCCAACTAAAGGGTGAATCCCAAGTATGGTGGGATTTGGTCAAAGCCACGAGGAACTTGGAGGCAATGACATAGGAAGAGTTATGTGAGGTCTTCATGGACAAGTATTTCTCGGCATACCTTACACGACATCTGGCTCCGGAGTTCTAGGTTGGAAACAAGGAACGATGTGATTGCTAAATACGTGGCTAAGTTGCCCAGTGTATACGTTTGCGGATGATTATGTGGCCATGGGCCTTGGCCCAAAGTGGCCCAGTGGTTTGAAATTATACATCCAGGGGTAAATTATGGGACTCACTCCTATAAGATATGGACTTAGAGTAGTTAGGGCGGCTATTGCCATAGAAGGGAAGTGGATGACTTCCTGAGCATGCGGGATAAGGTGCTAGTGATAAGATGAAGGAGAGTCAACTCTATTCTTCTAGCTCAGGAAAGAAGCATAGGACTTCTACTCCGAGGGTTTTTAGAGACGAGTCGTGGCTACCGAGCGAGCTAGGAGCTTGATCATCGAATGGGAGCACTTCGGGCTCCTAGGCCTTGTCTTAAGGCGTGTTTCAGTGCCACTGTACGCCCTAAAAATCTGCTAACGGTTTTAGAACATGTTTAGGGTATAAAATAAAGTAAATGAAATTTTCAATTTAAATCCTAGAGCAGAAAAAAAATATACAACTCAGAAAATTTTACGGGGAGCGAATCAATTTGGTAAAAATGTGAAATAAGGACCTAAGGGAGTCTAATGAAAATTGACTTAAATGAAAAAATGAAATAGAAATGAAATAATGAGAAAAATGAAACGCAAGGCTTAAGGAGGAAAATGAGGACTTAAGGGTCATTTGAGACTAAGTTATATGTCTAAGTGTGATTATTGAGATTTGAAGTACAAATAAAATGAAATGTAAGGCTACTTGAAAGGTGGGAGAACTTAACCCAAAAATGGGTTTGGTGAGCCAAACAAGGCCTTGAGGAAATAGGGGGTTTAAAGGCCAAATTTTGGTCTAGGAGCTCATTAAGAGCAAAAACGTTTTGGAGAAGAGGGAGAAAGGGGAGAATCTAGAGGCGAAAGGAATCAGTTTTTTTGGTGGCAATATTTCATTTCTTGCTTCTAAAGTCAAAGCAACCTACAAAAGATTTAGAAGAGATTCAAGGTAAAAATCAAACCTAACTTCATATTTTGTGATTTGATTTGGGAAAAGCCACGGCTTAAGTAAGGGTTTGTATTGGTGCTAAGCTCCCACTTTTAGGGTTGTTTTGGGTTGAGTTTTGAAGAGTATTGTTGGTTGGATTGGTTTTGTGTAATGTTTGTAAAAGGGAAATGTTGGGTTTTCAAAGGCAATGCTATCAAAAATTTGTCAAAATTTGTCAAAACCCTTGTTCTTTTTTTGGCTATAGGTTAAGTTATAATCATCCAAATGAAGTGATTCTAATGGTTAAATAACCATAAGAGATAGGGATACAAATGTATAGAAGGGACTAGGAGCAAATTGTAGCTCTAAGGCTCTTGAATATGGGCTTAAAGGTGAATTCGGGTAGCTCACGGATATGCTTTGTTTTGGGGTGTTGTTATGGTGTTTTGGCCATAGGTTGAGTTTTACTCATCCAAATTAATTTTAGGTAAAATAAACTTCTAGGGAATAATTTACTTGAAGGAAGTGTATGTCTACAAGTGTTTACCCCAGTGCACAGAAATGTGTCAAGTGGAGCTATGTGTAAGAACAATCGGATACCTTTGCAAATTAGAGTAGTCGAGATGTAAATGCAATAACTTATAGTTTTGGTGATCAAATTGGATGATTCCAATTGGATAAAACCTCTTCTTCATAGCTTCAAATGAGTAGAAGGAATCATTACCTCAATTTATGGATTTAAGACCCCATAAATCAAGAAAAAAATGATGGGTGATCAAGTGGTAGGCATATCGGCTAGTTTGGCATTAAAATGCCGTAAGCAGAGTTTGAGTAGTCAATTGGATGTTCCCAAATTGGAGGAAGAAACCTTAGAACCATGAATTCAAATTAGTGAAGGAACCATTACCAATTTATGGGTTAAGACCACAAATCGAAAAAACGATGGGATCAGGGTGAAATTTTGGCATATCGACTAGTTTGACATTGAAATGCCGTAACTTGAGTTTGGGTTATCCAAATGAGATGATTCCAATTCCCACTGAAAATAGAACTCCTAGAATAACCGTCTAATATGTGATTTTCGTATTTGAATAAGGGTTGACGAGGAGGAAAGCTCGCATTGAAGTCGAGATTTCGAAGATTGGAATCAAAGAGACGATTTTTGGTTTGTTCTCAAACTCTCTCTCTATTTCTAAAATATTTGAATAATTACGAAATGGTTTGAATTTTGGAAATGATTGAAAAGAAAGTGCATATTTATTTGTGTTTAAAATGATTTGTTTTAAGTGGTGCAGACAATTGTTTGTGAAGCAATTTGCATAATAAAATTGCATGAATGTGAAAATGTTCTATTTGCATACAAATGTATATACTTCTGTATGAATTAGCATGTTAGAATGATTTTAATACCCTTAAAATAATGTTGCTTAGTTAGAATTCGAGTTAGGATAAATTAGTATACCAATAAGAGTCGAGACAAACGTACTATTGTGGCATGCAGATCCATGGCCAATGAGATAGTATCGATGTGATGTACACCAACTGGGTACAATATATATATATATATATATATATATATATATATATATATATATATATATATATATATATATATATATATATATATATATATATATATATATATATACGGACCGATGCCGATTCGTTATCCTGCACCGAAAGCATAGGTTAAGTCGATAAGGGTAAAATGATAATGAGATTGAAAAGTGCATGATTTGTGATTTAGATGATTTAGCAGTATATAGAGTACATAACTTGAAATGACCAATGGTGTAATTGAATAATAAAATGAAATGAATATATATATATATATATATATATATATATATATATATATATATATATCATTATCATACATTAGTCATTGAAAAGAATATTTTAACATTGTTTTATAAACATTGCATGGTTGATTTAAACTAAAATGAAGAGAGAATTGCGTATAGAATCACTAAGCATGAAAATGTGCGGCGTTGTTTTTGTCATGTGGCCGGTACCAAGATAGAAAGTAGAAGGACCAAAGATGTGGGACACGGAGTCAGTCAAGCGAGAGCGGAATTATAAGTAGCTCCATCCATGCATATCATTCCATTCATGATATTTGTAACTATTTTGCATTAGATTCAATGATGTAAAAGAGTGTTCCATGAGAAAATATAATTTTGACTCATTTTGTTTTGGATATTTATGGAATGTGTTTAAAGAGAGGTGAACTCTAAAGTATCATTTTGTAAATGTTCTTTGAGAATGCATGGAATGCTTAATTTGTAGTATGATATTTTTATATTGAAACTCTGATATTTTTGTAAATGATGGGTACAAATGTTAGGAGTTATCCAAAATGATGGGCCTTCCGCCAAAATGTTTCGTTTCCACAAAAATGTTTAATGTATATTTTACGTATGCCCAGCCAGTTATTTGAAATATATGCAGGTATTGAAAACGTATTCACATTTGTATTGATTTTTCTTTTTGGATTTGGATTGGAAATGAAAGTGAGGACCACGTTTCCCTAGATCTAGTTTGGATAGGCCAATCAGGTTGGGTCGGGTTACTAGGTACAACAATCCAGTTCTACACTTAAATTAATTGTCAGGCCGCAGTTTGGCGGTTACGCAAATGATTTTGAAAATGGTTTAAAAAAATGATTTTGAAGTGTTTGTAAAATGATTTTGAAAATTGTTTATGACATGCATTGCATTTTCATATAAAGGATAGCGTGACTACGATGCGAATCTTTGTGTCAGGTCTTAATAGGTAAGCATGGAAAGTTCAGGCCCCAATAGTGTCGTTGTGAATAGAGTCTATAGAGATTGTCCCATTAAGAATCTGAGTAGAGTTCCGGAGATTGAGAGTCAGTTATCATTTAGAGAGTTTGATGTGCCTGGGCCCTTGAGACGGGATTGCCTTTCAAGCGGATCTGGGGATTACGAGACATCATAGTGATCATCGGTGGGGCATGCACGGGGACATAGTTTGTTCCTCCTGCCGTCGTGGGCGGGAGGGCGGTGTCGATCCCGAGGTGCTACGCAAGCACCTATTCAACTCACGAGAGAAGGGCCACGTGGGCCAAGGCATGGTCGGGGTAGAGGCGGGACTCTGTTTGGGACTTGAGGACTGGGGCATGTCTTCACCATCGCTCGGTGAGCTTATAGATCAGTTGGTTATTCAGGGTACTTTTCTACTCTTTCGCTTATGGGCAAGAGTATTTTTTTTATTATAGTGCATCTCATTCATTCATTGATGCATCATGTGTTAAAGATTTGGGCTTAGAGGTTGAAACCTTGGAGGAGCCGTTGCATATGAGTTCTCCCCTAGGAATTAGGGTGAGGGTTGATCAGATATGTTGGGATTGTGAGTTAGAGATCTCAAGGATTCTGCTCACTGTGGACCTCAGGGTCATGGACATGTTGGAGTTTAATGTCATCCTTGGGATGGACTGGTTGATAGCACATTGATTCGTCATCGATTATGATCGTATAAGGGTTACTGCCTATACACTGGATGATATTTGTGTTACACCCGGGGAGATAAGCATGGCCTTACCTCGGCGGGTGTGCGGCTCTAGGTGGCTGCGAATGATTGATGGAGTTGGGCGCGAGCCTTACAGTGAGATCTGATTTGGGCTGCGTGGTGGTTTGTGAGTACGGATGTTTTCCGGATGAACTCACAGGGATTACCTCGTATAGGGATGTGGACTTCATTGTGAGTTGCACCCTAATTTTATCGCTAACATATGACTCTACATAGAATGGCACTTGTTGAGTTGCAGGAGCTCAAGGTCAGTCTGAGGTGTTGGACGGTTTCATTAGGCCAGGAGCACTTCACCTTAGGGGCTCAGGTTCCTGTTTACCAAAAAGAGGACCAGGCTGCCCGGGTGTGTATGGTGCTCCGGGTTGAATAGGGCTACTATCAGAATAGGTACCGCTGCCCACGGATTAATGATTTGTTTGTCGGTTGAAAGGGGCGTGGAGTACACTCGAGGTAGATCTCCTCGCGCTACCCTTGGGCAGGTTGAAAGTTAAGGACGGGAATATCCACTAGGCGGTCTTTAGAACACGATATGAGCATTTCGAGTTCACAGTGATGCCGTTCGGATTGACGAATACTCAAGCGGCATTCATAGATCTTATGCATAAGGTGTTCCAACTTTACCTAGATTGGTTCGTTATGGTTTTTGTGGATGACATTTTGATATACTCCAAGTCTAAGAAGGATCATAAGGGTCACTGAAGGATCGTTCTCCAAACCTTGAGAGAACATCAGTTGTATGCCAAATTCAGCAAGTGTGAATTTTGGCTTACTGAGGTGAGATTCTTAGGGCACGTGGTCTCGGCTTTGAGGGTATTTGTGGACTCGGAAAAGGTCAAGATAGTTATGAGTTGGGAGAGACCAAAGTCAATCTTCAAGATACGTAATTTCTTAAGATTGGCAGGGTATTACAAGAGGTTCATTAAGGACTTCTCCCGGTTATTTGCGCCTATGACGAGGTTGACCCGGAAGGAGGTTAAGTTTGAGTGGAATGACTTGTGTGAGAGGGCATTCTAAGAATTAAAGAGGAGGCTTGCTTCAACTCCTATTCTGATAGTCCCAGAGAGGGGACAGAGGTACACAGTGTATTGTGATGCCTCCAAGGACAGATTGGGATGTGTTTTGATGTAGTACGTAAGGGTGGTGGCTTATGGTTCTCGACAGTTAAAGAAACACGAGCAGAGTTACCCTACACATGACATGGAGCTGGTGGCCATTGTCTTTGCCTTAAAGGCTTGGCATCATTATTTATACGATGAGCTGTTCGAGGTGTTTTCAGACCATGAGAGTCTAAAGTACATTTTACCTGTGTGGGACTCAACATGTGAAATTAACGTGGCGGATGGAATATCTAGGGATTATGATTTCCACCACATTGCCATCCGTGCAGAGCGAATCGTAGTGTCTGTGTCGATCGAAGTCGCGGGGAGCGTTGGCTAGTATAGATTCCCGGGAGTGGTAAATGCTCGAGACTGTGGGATAGTTCGGATTGCAGTGTAGTGATCAGGCTCAGAGTACCTTAGGGAGTTTAGTGGCTACGTCTTCAATACTGAGTAGAGTGATCGAGTTTCAAGGTCTTGACATAGAGCTACGTCCATCGAAGGGATAGAATCTGATCAAGTATATAGGTGTGAGAATTTGGGCCGTACATAGATTGTAATCTTCGGTATAAGGGACGGGTTGTGTAACACCCCGAAATATACCCTAGCAGTTGTCGGACTTGTTTAGGGTATATTAAAAAACTAAATGGAAATTTTCGGAAATAAAATTAGAGACAGGTGGTCGAGAGCAGGTAAGTGTTAATTTACCACTTTAGGACAAGGTAATAGAGCTAAAGATGGAGACTAGAGATAAAGAAATGGGGATCAAAATGAAATTATGAAAACTTAAGTCAAAAATGAGTTTTTTGACTTGGCAATTTATGGCCTTAACTAAAAGAAAGTTGGATTTAAGACCAAAGTGGTCTCCAAAGGGAAAGAAACGTGAAGGCCAAGGGAGAAAGAAGAGGAAGAGGAAGAGAAAGAGAAGAAGAAGAAGAAGAGGAAGAGGAAGAGAAGCCAAGATTAAGCTAAGGTATGGAACTTGGATTTTGGTATGGAACTACATGGGCTTTTATAGCTTGGAATTGTTTTCCATACAATTGCATGGTTATTAGTTGGTTCCCAAAAACCTAGGAACTTTGTTAGAGTTTCTTCCCTAACCCTAGAATTCTTAAAAGTAAGCTTGGTAAAACCTTGAATAGGACAAGAAGCACATGAAATCTTCTTTTTGAGGATGGATTCATAGCTCAAGGGAAAGTAAATGAGTTAGGGTTTAGAATAAACCCTAACTAATCTACATGATTGGGTTGAGTATGGATAACCCATGTTAGAGTGGGTTTGAGAGTGATTCATGATAAATGGTTGAGAAAATAAGTATTGAAAGAGGAAATTGAGTAGAAAAAGAGTTTACAAAGAGACATATGGGAGTGGTCTTGAAGTGTAGATGAAATATAGAGTTGAATTGGGGTTGAAACACATGGAAAAATGAGAGAAAAACACACAATTTGGGCATTTCGGGTGTCATGTACCGGTACAACTTGAACTTGTACCGGTACAACTTTGATTCTGGTCGTTTTTGGCCAACTTGTACCGGTACAAGTTAGACTTGTACCGGTACAACTTGTTCTGGTTTTCCAGTTTTGACCAGTTTTAGTATTTTGGCCATAACTTACTCATTTCTTATCCGATTTGGGTGATTCAAGTGGCCAATTAAAATAGACTTCAAGGAAAAAAAGCAAAGAGAGGCGTGCCAAATTCTGATCCTAAGTGGCCCAAAAATACACTCGAAGTGGGACCGTGGCACAAACCAAACTCTGGTTTCGATTGTTTGAATATAAATCAGGGTTGTTTCGGACGTGGCAGGTTAGGTGCTCCGAATTGTGTGATTCCAGTTGGAATAGAACCCTTAGCACCTTAGATTTAAATTATTATAAGGACATAGTGTCAAAATATGAAGTTAAGAGCCCGGAAAAATGAGTAATACAAACTGTCACTAGAAAAATCGGTAAAATGACTAAAGTTGGCATGAAATGCCATAACTTTGATTTTGGATGATCCGATTGGATTGATTCCAATTCCTAAGTAAACTAGATTCATAAAGGAGTGAGAATATATGAATGAGGTGTGATCTACTTAGACATCATCACTTCATAAATATGAAGTGCTATATGTAATAGCCATGAGAAACGAGAATATAGAAAAATCACAATATGTATAGATATGTTCATAAAACATGAATATGATATTAATATAGGATATAATCATAAAATACAGTAGGTATAAGTCATAAGATATGATAAGATATGATGGATATGTCATAAGATACGATGGTCTAAAAATACACAATTGATAGGCACATATGAATGCAGATTATATATTTGCGAACATATGATTAAATCATACGTAATGAATAGATAGAACATGATAGAAATATAGAAGTATATGAATAGATAAAGACATGATAGGAATATGTAAATGATAGGAATATATGATAGGCGAAGAATAATATGGAACATGCTAGGAACACATGGTAGAAAGGCATAAATGATAAGAACAATGGAGATAAGTAAAAGGCAGCAAACATAAGAATGAGAGCGTTTGCGTAAATGATAAGTACATATGTAATGTGGCGATAGTAAAAACCTACATATTAGGAATATAAAGTACAAGAATAAGCTAAATCATGATAGAAATGTATAAATGATATAAAGGAATACTTGACTATATATAATTTATAGATATATGAGGCAGAAGTAATATGACTACGAGATAACTGAGAATTAATACAGAGTAAAGTAATGACCGGTATATATGCATAAGCAATTATGGTAACAATAGTTATTACATGCTTATGAAATATGTACAAAAAATGTAATAAAGGCGGTGCAATACCTTAGGACTGATAGAAGAGGATAGATGAAGCGTCTTTTTATAAGGGAAGATACGATTCTTCTGACATATTCATGAAGCGGATATTGAGGCCCAGTTTGGGTGATGATATAGATCCCGTTTGGATCGGTGGCCCACATAGGAGTCCTACAATAGATGAATCAACGCCTCAAACCTGGGTGATAGTACCTTCCGGTACCGATAGCATATGACATAGGTCAGCGTACCGGTACAGTGATGATACCTTCGGTGTGAGACGAGTCTACTTGCCTCGTCTGATGTTATTTTCCTTCGGGTACACATAGTTTCCATGTCTGCTTCTAAGGTATTTCTGTGGACATGAAACCAAAAAAGAAATTATATAAATAGAAGATATGACCTGATATAAGAAAACATATTTACTATAGTAGAAATCTGAACAATTACAAGAACATTGAGTACGGTATAGATTGATATATAAATAAGTATATGAACCTGAAAAGTAATAAAGTGACCATACAAAAGTATAGGATGGAATGAATAAGAGCATTGCAAATGTATATGAAGTATAGGAATGAGCTGGGATAACAGATATGAAAAGTACAATTGAACACCCTACTAATGGAAAGTATACAATAGTACAAGTATGAAGTGAAGAATATAGATGATAAAATGAAGATGAAAAGACATGATGAGATTATGATATATAACACGAAAAGATTAGGAACATTGAAAAGACATATGACAAAGTGTGAAAGATATTTTATGATAAGTGCAAGATATGCAAAGTATAAATAGAAGATACGATCAAAAGTATAAGATAAGAGATAGAGGCCAAAGACACTAGAATATGTAGCACTTGAGGAAAAGATTGACATACAATAAATGCCAGGGAGTGATAAGTAATTAAGTTATATAAATATGTATAGATAGATAATAGTATATGTATAAGCTTGTATTGATCGCCATTGGTGGTTGTCCCAGCTGCTTATGTTCCCCCCTTCAGCGTAAGCACTTGGTGTTCAATCAGTGTGGGTGCAGAAAAGACGAGGATGGGGGAGGCGAACTAATTCCCACATCAATAAAGCGGTCGACTCGAGATAGAGTGTATCAGCCTTGCTTCCATAATCTCACAGTGTTTTTGTAATCAAAAAAATGGTACATGTATATTAAATGGACTTTTGTATGTATGTATGGGTGTGATGGACACCACTCGATGGGCGTTCTTTGTATCATAAAATGATTTTTGTTTTAAATTGTTGTATGCCCACAGTCCTGAATACCGCTCGAGAAAAAACAGTCAATTAAAGTTGATAAAGTACGAGTAAAATATATGGCTACTATAGATAGTATCGCCTTTTTGGACTTTGGTTGGATCCTGTCAGGTCGGGCCGGATGGGCGTGGAGTTTAATGGTTCCCAGGTTAAAAGATCTCAAAGTTCCATTGTTCGTTTACTGACCATCAGTTACAGAAGATGTATCATGATCTCGTCGCCATCTTCTTTGAGTGGGATGAAGAAACACGTTGGGCAGAATTTTGTTTGGCTTGATGTCTCTCACGTGTCCAACAGGTAAGGCTGAGCACTAAGAGCCAGCAGGGAACCCTCCAGCCCGATGGATGGCGAGTGGAAGTGGTATCTGATAGACTTTGCTGACTCGCACCACGGACATCCAGGGACATGACGGTGTGGGTGATAGTGGACCAGCTCACTAAGTGACTTTTGGTTTTAAATATTTCCTCTAGAAGAGACTCTCAACGGGTTGTACGTATGAGAGTTTCAGGTTACATGGGTGCTAGTGTCCATAGTATGTAAGTCCCGAGGTTTCACGACCTCATTTTGTGAGAGTTTCAAGTAGCCATGGGGACGGTTGATGATACAACTTTTCACTAAGACGGACGGTCAATCAAGGACCATCAGACGTTAAGAAGACCTTTCTGCAATTTCGTCCTGATCTCAAAGAATTAAATTGGAAACATTTTCCCTTGGGTGAATTTTCTTTACAACAATAGTTATCGAACTGACATACGAGATGGCACCTGTAGACATTATGGGAGAGCCATGTTCGATCTCGGTTGTTGAAGATGGTGGGGAGAGAACCTACGGGTCAGGACAGTTAAGAGACACATCTGAGAAAGTTTGATTTGATATGGAAGCATCTTCTCATGGCCCGGAGTGAAAAAAGCTCATGAACCCAGTGTGGCAGCCTGGAGTTTGAGGAATTAAATTGATCATGTCTTCTGGCCAAGGTGATGCCTAAAGTAGAAATTAGTGGGTTCGCGAGCGGGGAAGGCGATATTTGAGGTATATTGATACCGAGTTGCTTGAGGGTAGGTAAGGTTGCATCTTTGGTTGACTTTCGCGATTTTAACGGTGTTCGTAGATATTCCGCCTCCTCATGCTCGGAAGTACACCGGTCCAGACTCATGTGGTGGATTGGGGAGAGCTTGTTGTTGATGTGTAGATGGGACATCGGGAGGGGGCCAGGTCGCGTATCATGGATAGTCGGGATGCAGGTTTTGAAACAAGGCGTGAGGCTAGTGAAAGTGTTGTGCCGTGCCAGGTAGGTGGAGGGAGCGACATGAGGCAGTGAGACAAGCTATGTGCCGACTATCTCTTCTTGTTCGAGAAGAGGTATGTTTTAGTCATTGTCTGATGTGATTCTTCCTCTGCTTGAGATGCCATCGTCTTGTGCTATGTGGTGGGAATTTGAGGATGAAATTCTTTTGGGGGGGAAGAATGTTAGGCAAGAAAAAAATCGAATTTTACGAAAAAGGTAAAATAGTAAATTCTTGGAATAAGAAACCTGAGTTAGAAAACACAGAAATTTTCTAGATCTCAGACCAGTGAAACCGGACACCACGTTAGTTCATCGTAAAAATCCTGATTACCTAAACAGATTTCGCCAGAATTCGAGATGATCGAATTTTCAGTTTTCTGAAGCGTTGGAGTCATATGATGACTCCAATACGATTCAAGATTGTTAAAATCTCGGATGTTGGGAAATGACTTGAGTTAAGTTCATGGAATAAGATTTGAACTTGAATTGAGATGGAATGAGTAGCTTTGGGCCAAAATCATACTCGAATGAGGGTGGACACGTGGCACCGGCAGTGGGCGCCCATAAATGCAACTGGTTCAAACTAAAGAAAGAGGAATTAGGGCAAGAGCGACCTACCACAGTTTGGCCAGAGAGAGTGAGAGAGAAGAGAGAAGGGGGCGAGGCTTTCTTATAGATCGAGTTTAGTTGATCGATTTAAGTAAACCAGAACAAAAGTTCATCTTGGCGAAGTGCGGCTGGTACATAAAAACACGGGATTTCACCGAGGATCCAAGCAAGGAGTTTGGGAAATTAAAGGTTTTAGGTTTAGGAAGCTTCCTACCCATGTTTCTACGCTCCAATAGGTAAGGGATTCTTCCTACCTTGACTTACTTTCCATCTTTGAGCCGAGAAAAGAGGGTTTTTCGTTCAAGGGCCTGTTTGGCAAAGAAATACTCGATTTTCAAGTTCTACTTGATGTTTCTTCGCTTAGGCAAACCTCAGTTCACCTAGGCGAAGGTATAAATCTTCTTAGGGAAGATTGGTTTCTTTGCAGGCCACACGTGTATGCTGGCGGGCTCGGGACTTTAAGAAAATGGGACATTACGGGTCAGCCCTAGGCGACAGTTTGTTGCTCGCCTAGGAGAAGGTAGGCTATGCGTAGGCGAGCCTGTGACTGTTTAAGGCTTGTGTTCATGACCTGTTTGGGGGTCGGTCTCGTGACCTAGTTTATGATTGTTTATGGCTTGCTTTGGGGGCCAATGTGTGACTTGATTGAGAGTGTTGTTACTTTACAATGTACTATCTTGTTTGGATGTCAATATGAGTGTTCTAATGTACCGACATGTGATGAATTGGTATGTGCGAGTGGCCATTACTTGGCTTGATTATGTGTGTGTCATTGCTTGAGCATAGAATGACATGTTGTATGTGATGTTGATATATGCGTGCATGATATATTGACATGAATGAAATGATGTATGAAGTCATATGCAAGTGATGTGATTGTCCATGACACTCGGTAAGTGGTGTGGATTGTGTTGTCCATGTAGGATTCATTATTCATGTGACATGATATAACATGCAATGGCATATTGCATTGCATATGCACGAGGACATCACATTAAATGGGTGTAAGTGCATGGTTGATGAATCAACACTACGTTTGGTGTTTGATTGGGTGGGCTCAGTTAAATGGGACAACGTCCAACAAAGTTGCATGATTGAATAAAGTGGTACAGAAAATATGTGTCGAGTATTACCAGATAGGGATAGATCCCTTCTTGGGTGAAAGACCCATTAATTATGGTTAGACATAGTCCCCAACGGTGAAAGGCCGTAAAAGGTGTCTAGGTTTGCGAAGCCTGTTGTGTAATACCAAAAATTCGCTACCCACAAACAGGCACATGGTTTTGAATATAAAATGATCATTGAGGTGTATCATCCAAAAAGCTTTTCGTTTATAAGCAAATGAAATTTGTTTTGAAAATGATCATTGGATGTCATCTAGAATGACGGTTTATCACGCATGGGCTTAGGCATTGTGTTATGGAGTCGGTAGGGACTTTGTAGCACCCCATTCCTGGCCCGACCCGATTGGCGAATCTGAACCGAGTCCGGAGGTTAGCCGAGTTCATTTACCAAAACATATACAAAAACAAAATAACCGTTTAGGCCGACATTCCATTTCGTATAAACACTTTCAAATATGTGCAGAAGCGATTTCAATTCGGTAGGCCCATAAACATTTACATTTAACAAAATGCATTTACAATGAAGGCATTCCATGCCCATTCAAAATAATATACAAAATCGTTTCAGAGTTTAACTCTTTAAAACACATTACATAAATATCCAAAACAAAATGAGTCAAAAATATATTCTTCTCATGAAGACTTTAATATCATTGAATTTAATGCAAAATAGTTACAAAATATCATGAATGGATTGACATGCATGGGACGGAGCATTTACTTATACTCCGCTTTGTTTGACGGTGACTTCGCACCCGGCGATCTTCGGTCTTGCTACTTTCTACTTGGTACCTGTGCATTGATAAAAACAACACGCTAAACATTTTCATGCTTAGTGGTTCTATTTGATTATCTCTTTATTTCAGTTTAAATCAAATCAAGCAATTTCATAAGACAATGCTTTCGTACTTTCTTGGCGTGACCAATGCGGTACAATACATACATAAGATATATTTCCATTTAATCAATTACAATTAATTGGTCATCTCAAACTATGTATTTTCATGTGCAACAAATCATTCAGATCATAAATCATGCACTTTTTCATTCTCATTATCATTTTGTATTTTAGCCCTTATCGAATTTAACCTATGCTTTCGGTGCACAAGATAACGAATCATCGGCACGGTCACTTGAAATTGAAATTTAGTGTAAACAGGTTTACTATAAAAATATGTACTTGGTTGGTGAACACTGCAAATCTTGTCCCGTTAGACTCACGAATCGGTATGCCACGATAATCACCTTTGTTGACTCTTATTGGTATACCAATTTATCCCTTAAATCGAATTCTAACTTGGTTAACATTCTTATAAGGGCATTAAAATCATTCAAGCCACAATTTACAATAATATATATATATATATATATATATATATATATATATATATATATATACATTTGTATGCAAATAGAACATTTTCACATTCATGCAATTTTTTTTATGCAAATTCGTTTCACAAGCAATTGTCTCAAATCACTTAAAACAAATCATTTCAAACACAAATCAATATGCACTTTCTTGTCAATCATTTCCAAAATTCAAATCATTTCGTAATTATTCAAATATTTTAGAAATAGAGAGAGAGTTTGAGAATAAATAAAAAATCATCCATTTGATTCCAATCTTCGGACTCTCGACTTCAATACGGGCTTGCCTCCTAGTCAGCCCCTATTCAAATACAATGACAATCACATATTAGTCGGTTATTCTAGGAGTTTTTGGTTAGGGTTGATATCTACCCAATACTCTTTCACTTGAAAATTTTACAGGGACACATAGGCTATATTTTGCTCATGCTTCCTTGAAAATTATAGCTCATAATTACATTTTTTTAGTAGGAATTGGAATAATCTCATTTGGATCACCCAAACTCAAGTTACGGCATTTTAATGCCAAACTGGTTGGTATGCCCAACTCACTCAGTTACCTACAATTATTCTCAATTTTATGGGTCTTAACTCCATAAATTGGTAATGGTTCCTTCTACTCATTTGAAGCTATGGTTCTAAGGTTTCTTATCCAATTGGAATCATCCAATTTGGACAACCAAAACTCAAGTTATTGCATTTTACATCTAGACTACTCCAATTTGCAAGGCAGAATCAAACTGTTCTTACACATAGCTCCACTTTGACAGATTTCTGGGCACTTTGGGGTAACAGTTTACATACACTTCCTCAAAGTAAATTATTCCCCTAGAAGTCTGTTTTAACTAGAATTTTGAATCACTCAATTTGGATGAGTGAAACTCAACTTATGGCCAAAACACCATAACAACACCCAAAACAGAGCATACCCGTGAGCTACCCGAACTCACCTTTAAGCCCATATTCGGGAGCCTTAGAGCTACAATTTGATCCTGGTACCTTCTATACATTTGTAGCCCTATCACTTATGGTTATTTTCCAATTGGAATCACTTCATTTGGATGATTATAACTTAACCTATAGCCAAAACAAGACCTAAGGTTTGACGACATTTCGCTGAAAACTAACATTCTCCTTTTCTGTGAATTCCCCTCAAAACCAATCCAAACCAATCAAAACAATGAAAAACAACCTGAAACTGAACTAAAACCATCCAAGAACACTTTTATACCACATTTGGGGTTTTATTAAACTCAAACACAAGTAGAAAGGGGTTAGGGTTTGGTTTTTCATACCTTGAATCTCTTTGCACTTGAAGCCCTAGCCCTTCTTCTTCCTTTCTTCTTGCAAGATCTTGCACTAAAGAGCTGGATTTTGCACCAAATCTCACTTCTTCCCAAAACCCTAGCTTTCTCTTCTCACTCTCTCTCAAATACAGTTTTGCCCAAATGAGCATTCTAAGACCAAATGTGGTCTTAAGTCATTAAATCTCATAAGGCTTTGTTTGACCTACAAAATCCATTTTTGGACTTAATTTCTCCCTAATTTACTATATAGCTAAATACCTCTGTGCACTTCAATCTCCCATGTTACACCTAGGCATTATTCTTTATAACTTATGTACTTGGGTAAATGCTTTTCTAAATTTCCGTTTTGCCCTTCTTCTGCCGAAAAGGTTATTAAGGAGGAGGAGGTTGTCGACAGCGTTTAGCGTTTATGTTTCGATCGCGTATCTTTTCATTTTTGATTATATAACATTTAACATTTTCATTTTATCATTTATCAATTCCCGAAAAATCCCCATTTTGCTCGATTTATACACTAAACATATAATAAAATTATTATAAAAATCCTAGGGTATTTTTGTGGCGTTACAGACTTGGATGTGATGAGAGTTAGTAAGGACTCGAGGCATGATACATGATTGAGTCTCATCTCATTTCATAGTATGACATGTAGGATTCCATTTAGAATTGTCATGTTCTTTATTGGAATGTTGATGTGATGTGTGAACATTGCATGTGCATTTAGGTGGGGAGTAGCCCTTGTAGGAGGTATTTTCTACTGGGTGTGAATGCCCTTTATGGAGACGACATTTCGGTGCGGGATTATGCAGGTGGAGTGTGCTCGGAGTTGAGGCGTGATTGTGAAGGCAGGCATGTGGCTTATGATAAATCCTTTTATAAAAAGTGCTTGGAACAAACTAGTTCTAGCATGTGTTTTTATATAAAAGAATTGTAATTAAATTCTTTTTGGACTATTGCCAATATAGTTAGGTATGTAATAATGGTAAGAGGGTTGTGATCGAACTCTTACAGATTGTTTAAAAAGTAATATTCGCATATTTTCAACTTAAATATGGATGAACGGATCCTAGTAAATGGGATGTACTGGGGTGGTACTAAGTCACTCGGTGTCCACAAGTGTTTGATGCCAGTTTGGTATCAAAGCTTAGGTATGCAATGACCTAAGATAGTATTGTCGTAGGTTGACGATTGGTCAACAGAAACCACCCCCCACCGACTTTTTTTTTTCTGGGTCCACCACTAATTTAATGAACATTTGGTTAACCATGTTAATGATTAGATTTTTTGTTTATATAAATAAAAAACTGAAAAATAGACAGATCGATTTATTTTTATTGGCATGGTTAAGTTAACTGAACCATGCTCACCCCTAAACTATACAAGGTTAATTTTTATCACAATATCTAGAATTCATGGTTAGTATATATTTGTTTTAAGTTTTAAGAGGAAAAAATGGTGGGAGATTTTGATTTTCTCCAAATATATTTTTTGTTAATTCATCACATAGAAACAAATGTAAACGTGTCAGGAAGAGATTATGTTTTAAAATCCAAATTTTAACTAAGGTTCATAAATTATTTCAAGACCATGTATTTGTTCTAAATATATGAATTTTAGAGAATTACTCAAATAATTTTAAAATGGTTAATATTAACATTAAATATAAAATTTTTAATAATATATTTACAAGACTTAAATCAAGTCATTAAGTTCAATGAATTAATCAACCAATTATTCTTCAAAACTTGTATCTAATAACCAACCATTTTCATTTTATTTAGTTTATTTAAAAATAATATACAACTTTAAATATTCTTAAAACATATTGTAATTAAAGTGTTTAGTTGTGAAAAGAAACTTTAAATATTCTTTTAATTTTCTTTATTTGTTGGAATGTTGGACTTTCAAATGCAAATAGGTTGAATTTATAATACTCACACACTTCCATTTTATTTAGTTTATTTAAAAATAATTCAAAAGTATAAAAATAATATATAACTTTAAATATTCTTACTACATTGTAATAATTAAAGTGTTTAGTTGTGAAAAAGAAACTTTAAATATTATTTTAATTGGGAAAACTATGCTATGAGATCTTAATTTGAGACTATTTAAGAAATAAGGTCCAAAAAGTTTTATTTGAGCCACAGTCCACTACTTCAAAGACTATTTGATAAAGAAGATATTTTATTTGATAAAAAAGTCCCTATGCGTAAGGCACATGCAACAACCACAATACATTTCAAAAACACCCTTTTAATTCCAAAATAAAAAAATCCCTAATTAAAAATCAAAAGCCCTAAGAGATCGTTACTTTCTTCTTCAAAGCAACCATTTGCATCAAGACTATTATTTGATAAAGTACATGGAGATGTGGAATGGTGTGATACTTGTAGAATAAATTGCTCCGATAAGCCCCATCCTACTCTATCTACAATTTATGTCATAAGGTTTAATATGGTTAATCATGATATACTCTATCAATACTGATTGTTGTCTTTTTTATTTTTGTTAATAGGATAAAATCTCTTAGATTGCAACTTTCAGTCAAACTTGTATTGGATTCACAGAACAAACAAAGGGACAAGTTCGTGTAGCAAATACGTTCATGAAGTTGTGTTGTGTACTTAGGATAATATTATGTATTTTTAGATGATTGATTTGTAATGAATGATTATGTGTATTGTTGGGATAATTTTCTTACTTTTCTGTATTGTTGGATGGTTGGGATAATTTTACGTTCAATATATATTACTTTTTTATCATATAATGTTCATTTGTACAAAGTTCATTCATGCATAATTGGACATAGGTTTGTTCTAACTAAAAAAAAATACAAAATAGTGCAAAATTTTGGTTGCAATAAGTTGACCAACCATGTTATTTGTTGAAGAATGTGTTCTTACAAGTCGACTGATCGAGTATAGACTATTGGACCGATTGACTCCCTTGTTTGTTTTATATCTGCCTGATATTACAGGTCGATTGGTCGACCTTTACTACTCAATCGATCGACCCCATATGTTAATGAAACACAATACTAATCCAAACACAATTTGCATACTTCTGACATATATCTCAAATTGTTACATAAAATATAGAAATACACAAGAAACATAATGCAAGTTAGTATATTAATCAGCCCAAATGGTCAATCGTAATACAAAATACACCTTTCCAACCATATTACACAAAATTGGCATAAACAGAATAACACTAACAAGTCCAACAACATGCTTGTTCTTCCCAAGGGACTCATGCCTGTGATGGTGGTGGAGGACAAATAGAGAGAACCACGACAATTAGCTTCGAATGATGAATTAACATTTCATTAATCTGATCGGATAATTGTGCAATATCTAAGGATATCCTATTTTCAAACTGATCAATCCTCAAGTGTAACTACTCAATTTGGGAAGCCAAACATGTCTCATGCCCATAAGTTGGTACATATGTTTATGAATTATTTTTTTGAAGTAGGGGTATGTTTAATTCAATATCAGTCATATCACGTTCTGGATTACTATCATCATCAACATGTTGATGACATCTTCGGCTCCAAACTCCATGGGATGAACCCATGAACCATTAACTACTTTCTCAAACTTCATCCGTCCCATGAACATCCCATAATAGGTGTCATAAGGTAATGGCTCCTCAACTTCATCCTTAAGGGTCAAGTCAATACCAAATGCTTTGAATACTCTGTCATAATTTTCCCATATGGAAAAATACAAATTTTGCTTTCACAACATGCAACCATATGATTCAAGTGACCATATTCTTTCTAGGTGTCATAGCAATTGTCCAACACCTCAATTCCCCAACACCTGATCAAAATTATTGTTACTATTAAAAAATAAACATGGATATTCATGTTAGAACTAAGTCCACATAAGCAAACTATAGTTTTTATTAAGTTGGACTATTGAACTTATATGGGTTAATGATCGGGCCAGGTATGTAAGTGGATTGAATGGCCCACTAAACCCTATTATAAATATAGCATTATATTTAGGTTTAGGGTGACATACTAATTTTAGAGGGAAAGGGAATTTCTTTATATCCAAAATCTGAAAGCAAAAAGGCATTGGATTATTCTTATAACTCACACTCTATAGTCAAGACCTGCAAATTGGTTATTGCCTGGAAGATTCAGAGATTGGTTCAATTTCGGTTAGTATGTATCTTACCTTTTGCTTTTATTGTGTATGAAATCATAGATTTTTGGAGAGATGTCTTGTGACTCCTACAATTTAAACATTTGTACATAAAATGAAAGGGAAAGCAAATTTCAATACTTCTAAAGTTGTTGTACCTAAGGTGTTTATGGGTTGTACCCAGCATTCAAGATTCTTATACTCAATGTTTATATAAATTGTACCTATGGGTATAGTGAGTACAAGTTCAAATCAATTTCTACCATTTGTACCTTATGTTCATTTGGGTTATACCTAGCATAGAACATGCTTATACTCGATGTTTACATACATTGTACCTCATACCTGTACCTCATACCTAAGTTCTAAGATTTGTAGTTAATAGAAAAAGAAAATTGACAGAGCATATAGCAAAATGAAACGTCATTTTTCTAGCAAAATGCTTTTCTAGCAAAAAAAATTCAATTTCTAGAAAGGGTGTTTACAAGAAACGAGAAACACGAGCATTAAGTACAATTTTCTTTTACATAATCACCATATACCCACAACAAATGATTCAATATTTAAGTTGAGACAATAAAATGGAAGCAAATCAAGTTGTAATTCGCTTCTAATCATAAAATGGGTTGAGGGAAAACTCTTTCTTAAAGCAAGAGGAATAAAGAGAGAAAGGGAGAGAGATAGAGAGAGAAAGAGATAGACATGTTTTAGGAAATAAAACTAACCGTGAAGATGATTCCATTTTCCAGCAAAATGAAACATCAATTTTCTAGCAAAAAGCTTTTCCAGCTAAAAAATATTCGGTTTCTAGAAAGGGGGTTTGCAATAAATGATAACAACAAACATTGAGTACGATTTTTTTTTTTTTGCATAATCACCATATATCCACAACAAATGATTCAATATTTAAATTGAGACAATGAAATAGAAGCAAATCAAATTGTAATCCACTTCTAATCATCAAATGAGTTGAGGAAAAACTCTTTCTTAGAGCAAGAGAGAGAAAGAAAGAGAGACATGTTTTAGGGAATAAAACTAATCTTGAAGATGTTTTAGACGATCAAAACTCCTTGCCGATCAAAAATCCTCCTTGTTGACCGGAATCCTCCTTTGCCAAAGAGAACTTTTGGTGCAAATGGTTGTTTTGGAGAAAAAAGTAATGATTTCTAAGGGCTTTTGATTTTTAATGAGACTTTTTTGATTTGGGAATTAAAATGGTGTTTTGGGTGCTTTGTGGCTGCTGTATATGCCTTGTATATGAGGATTTTTTTATCAAATATTCTTTAAAATGGTGGACATAAAACTTTCTGGGCCTCATTTCTCAAATAGTGTCAAATTAAGGCCCACGATAGCATAGTTTTCCCGTTTCAATTTTTCTACCTTTTCTCTGTTTGTTGAAATGTTGTACTTTCAAATGCAAATAGGTTGAATTTATAACACTCGCCCACTTTCAAAATTTCCAGCAATGCCATTGTGAAGTATGTGCCGCACTGCCGCCCCTGGGTAGAAACTATGAGGTGTAGATAGTATAGTAGAGTTGGAGAGAGGTTAGTTTGTGGAAGTGCTGTCTCGACTCCATCTCCCTTTGCAACAATTTCGATCATTTAAATGCCCCAAAATTAATCCATAATTTAAGCTGACAACTGATAAGCACTGTCCTCATTTCCGGATTCAGGTCGTCGGAGAAGCTCCATTATTGCAGCGGGAAATTTTTGAGAAGCGTGCGAAAGGGTTTGATTTTGATGTAGAGGTGGAAAATGATAGTCCGCTTCAGCAGCGCCGTTAGAGGGGCATCGTTTCTACTGCTCAATCCATCTCCATCCCCAAATTGGAGAATTACTGTGAAAACCTTCACAATCCATCTCTCCCTTCTTCAAGATTCTTCTCTGGCATTCAGATTCTTCTCATCATCCCGACAAGAAAATCCGAAAGAACACTCTTTTACAGTGTCGTACCTCGTAAACTCATGTGGGTTATCCCCACAATCTGCTCTCTCCGCTTTCCCAGCTTCGCGGTAACGGGAAAGGCCCGACTCTATCCTCTCTCACCCTCCTCAGAAACTATGGAATCACCATTCCCAACTAGCTCTACGATCATATCCATCTTTGCTCTTGAATGATCCTGAGAAAACCCTTCTGCCGAAACTCCAGTTTTTCCATTCTAAGGAGTTCACAGGAGCAGACATTGGGAGGATCCTCTCTTCCTGTCCATTGATATTGTCACGGAGCTTGGAGAAACAGATAATCCCTCTTTATAATTTTTTCAAGAGCATTCTTCATCTCGAAAAAATGGTTGTTCATTCATTGAAACGCTCACCCAGGCTTTTGCTTGAGAGCGTGATCAAGAGTCTCGTTCCGAAAATCAAAGCCTTGCGGGAAATTGGAGTTCCTGAATCCTCTATCCGGTTTTTTCTAAGAAATTATCCCTCCAAGCTGCAATTAAAGAACGAAAAGTTTCTCGAAATTGTGAAGAAGGTTGTGGAAAGGGGTTTGAACCCTATGCAAGTGGCATTCATTCATGCAGTCCAAGTGTTTGCTGGAATGAGTGAATCAACTTGGGAACTGAAAATGGAGATTTACAGGAGGTGGGGTATGAGCAATGATGAAATTATGTTGTTGTTTAGAGCTTTTCCCATTTGTATGAGTTTATCTGAGAAGAACATAATGAGCACAATGGATTTCCTGGTTAATAGGATGGGTTGGAAGCTTACCGCAATCACCAGAGTTCCGAGCTGTCTGAGTTTCAGTTTGGAGAAGAGGATTATTCCCAGGTGCTTGGTTGTGAAAGTTCTGATATTGAAGGGGTTGGTAAGAAAGGATCTGGGTTTTGGTTCTTTTCTGATTCCCACTGAAGACGAGTTTTTGGGTAGGTTTGTGATCAAATATCAGAACCAGATTCCTGAGTTGTTAAATCTATATAAGGGTGAAGTGGGGGTTGTAGAACTTGGCTTTGCATCTGAGGAGATGTGTGGATTCAAAGAGTTATAGGATGCTATGTCTACCGGGTACGCCCATATTTTGCATGTGGTGCCATGATCACTAGTTCTGTGTAGAGATGACTAGGAATACTCCTACTTCCATTTTGCCTGTTTTTAAAATTTGTATAGATGAATCCATGAATTTTTTGCTTTTTATTTTTAAAAAAATGTAGTCAATTTCTGAATTGTGTAGCATCCTTCGTCTTCCGTGGACTGAAAGTTGCCTATTGAGAGGAAATGGAGTAGTTTGTTTAACTTCCTTATATTTTCCTAATTTAAATAGTACCTTCTTTTTTTTTACATTTTATTTGCATCAAATTGGTTAGTAGCACGATGTTAAAAGCATATCATAAGACCCTAGTTTTGGCTTCAACTTCTGTTTTGAGTTGAATAGATGCAAAGAATGCAAGTTGGAAGAGTCATTTAGTAGAGTAAGAGGTTGAATATGCATAAATGAGAGACTTAGGACTTGCAGATCATAAGAAGAGTTAGACAAGGGCAAAACAAGTTATTTATGAACATGAAGGATCAGTACCAAGTGTTGAGGAGATAGTTAGAGAGTAAGCAAATATGTTAAAAGAAGGTTGGAGTTCATAACTTGAATATTAAAATGGAATTTAAATTGCAAAATCTTATTGCTGTACATATTTTGACTCGGAGGTGAAATTGATAAACCTCCAATCCATTTCACTAATGTAATGCGTAAAGGTAAAAAGGCTCCAGAGACTCACGTGGCTAGCACGTGAGGGGATAACTTTATGTTTTGATAGTACTATTTGTTGAGGGGGAGGGTGTGGGGCGAGGCAGAGAGGAAATTGGGAAATAACTGTACTATGGGAGAGTGGGAGCCTCTCAAATTGCTCATCGAAACTGTTATCATTTTGGTTATCAGAAAATTCTTCAGTTCAATCCTATCATTTGGTATTAGCGCCACTCGATTATTTTTTTTTTGGCCTTATGGCAACGAAGAAAAGGGAGGGTCGAATGGAGTTAATGGAAGAACAGCTTGCCAACGTTCATGGGGAAATGGAATTGGTGAGGGGATTTACAGAGGTTGGGTGATAAAACCAAGCTAAGCTTGGAAAGTTGACAAAATGTCAATTAAGAATTTACTCAAAAATATGCATATCCATTACTAATAATCCAAAGGATTTAAATACAAATGAGAAAGTGAGTGGAATAACAAATAGACGAGGATGTGATAAAATAAAAGATAAATGATAAATAAAAATAAAAATTAAAAACAAGAGTGGGTCTTCCACGTCTCTAGCCTTCGGCCGTTGACATGGAGAGTCTCATCATCTCTCCTTCCTAGAAGTTGAACCTTGTCCTCAAGGTTTAATGTGGAAATCGCTCATGTAGGGTGACCTAGGATTCCACAATCTCAATTTCTTCTTCCTTATTGACCTCAAGCAGTAACACTTAAGGTTGACGACAACGATGGCCTGGTGTGAACAATTCGTTGCAATTGAAACAAGGCCATAGGTTCTCCACCTTTGCATTTCATCCCATGTCAGTCTCTTGATGGTTGCCTTGGAAGATCGCTCTTAGGTTACTTCACTGGCGTAAGTGTTTGGGACCCATGGATGTGATTTTCTCATCCTCTGTATTTGATCGTCTTTCATGCGTGCCAAGCTAATGGCGTCTTTCAGTGATTCGGGTTTGAACATTCTTATTACCTCCACTATTTCCATCTTCAATCTGCCCATGAACATCTCAATATGTGCTTCTTTAGTCCACCCATGTATCATGTTCCTCAATCTTTAAAGTTCTTCTTGATATTCAATTAAGGAACTTGTTTGTTGTAGTTTCTTCATGGTTTCGTTGAAATCAAGCACTACGGGTGGGCGCGAGGCCTTAACTCTTAACCGAAAGGTTTTCGGTGATTACAGTTTTTTATTGGTGGATCCGACGTAGCCATAGCCACCATTGATGCGCTTTACCCTCCATGTAGTAAGCTGACATCACTACTTTTTCGTGCTTCGGTATTTCCTGATATTCAAAATAATGTGCCACATGATTAAGCCACCCCATGGGTCTTCGCCCGCTTACCTCATAAACTCTAGTATGTTCCGCTTCAGTGGCGAAGCAACTCTTCTCGACTCTCCCTGATCAATACCAAGTGAATGATTGTTTATCATGCTTTGGCTAAGGCTCCCTTGCCAAGAATCTCCCCTTGAATTCATGGATTCCGACAACCTCTACAACTTAGCACACATCTTAACCATGCCTTCTTAGATGTCACTACATTAGTCTCTAAGGCCTCGAGTCTCTCCTTGAGGGTTCCCATTTAGGATAGGCTCTGATACCAGATGATAAAAACTAAGCTAAGCTTGGAAAGTTGAGTCGATGAAGAATTTACTTAAAGATATGCATATCCATTACTGATAATCCAAAAGATTTAAATACAAATGGGAAAGTGAGAATGTGCAACATGGAATAACAAACATATGAAGATGTGATAAAATTAAAGATAAATGATAAATATAAATAAAAATTGAAAACAAGAGTGGGCCTTCCATGTCTCTGACCTCCAGGCCTCACTAACTGCTTCTTCAACTCTCTCCTTGACTAAGCCCACATTCATCATGTGGTGGTTGACATGGAGAGTCTCATCATTGGGTCCCCTTGAAGCTAAAGTATACTCAATGTTGGAAAAGTTGTTCGTGCTGGAGCGAATGGAAAAGATGGTACAAAGATGGAAAGGCTCAAAAAGGGTCTTAGCTACATATGAGAAAAAGGCTAGGATTACTAACTGAACATACCCAAATGTCGGTGTTGATACAAGGATAAGACCGTGATGAATGATCTAATGGTTTGGGTAAGTTAGAGATGAGTTTGTGGTAGTTAAGGGGTATAAGATGTAACTTTACAAGGTAAGGGACAAGTCTGGTCTCAAAGGTTATAGGGTTTATTTGAGGTTTATTTATGATGAGTCAGGTTTAAAATGAAAGTTTTAAGTTTTGGGAAAGTTTGAGTTTGATTTGATGCAAAACAAATTTGGTACTGACTGGACTGCGGTTTTGAGGTTTTTCCTAAGGTAGGCTAGAGCTATGCACGAATTTTGGGTTTCTCTAAGGTTGAAGATGATGGTTTTTTATGGTTTCTAAGGTAAAACAAGGGTTTTGGAAATGTTATAGAGGTATGAAACAAGATTTGAAATGTTTCGGGTTGAGATTGAAAATTTGGTTATGGAAAGGTGAAAAAGAAGATGATGAGATGAGTAGAGGTTATAGAATGATATATACTTACTTCACAACTCAAGATCACAAAGAATAAACTATAGACTTACAATTCAAAGAAAGGAATCCGCGAAAATAAGAGAACAAAATACATCTTTCTTGTAGAAATCCGCCCAAGGGATAAGCAGTGAATTAGCGGCAAGAGATAAATACCGAGATAAGAGAGCAGGAGAACTGTAAGATAAATATGAAAATATTATTAGAAGGGGTATATATAGGTCTCATACTTTCTAAATTAAATAAAAAAAAAACTCGTACTTTGATTTGGAAAACAAGACTTTATAATTTAAATAAAATAACTCCTAAAAACAAATATTTTTAAAAGGAAATAGCAACTCTTACTTTGATTAGGAAAACAAATTTTCTAAATTAAATAACAAAAATATTACTTGAACTTGAAGAACAAATCTTTCAATAATAAAAGATCTCCAAATCAAAATAGTAACAAAATTCATAATACTTGGATTTAGAAATAGATTTGGTATCTCCAAGGCTTAACACCCTTCTGAATCCGAATTTTTCATAATGAAAATTGAATTCTCAATATTTGTTGTAGAAGCTCCTACATCAGGTGTGGTAGTTGCCCCACATGCAGAGAGTTTCATGGGAGAACAATCTGACCATCAGAAAGGAGGAGGGTTAGAATCCATTACTAAAGAAATTACGTGGCCATCGCAGGTAAGCAGAATCGAGAGTGGAGTGGGGGCAGAATCGAGAGTGGCGTTTGGAGATGCCTGTTTTTTATGAGGGGTGGAATCTAAAAGGATAGATTTTTCGTGTAGAGCGCTTCATTCATAGCACATCGAATGAAGCGAAGAGGAAGCTGTTCTAGTGGGAAGACGGACGTTGTTCCATATGAAGTTGGGGAGACCTGAAGGCCAGCCTACAAATTCCACTATGAGCTATTATGCCAGTGGGTCTTCTCATACTCAGTAAAACACATTGAGCCACCCACTAATACCGATAGGAGTTTAAAAATTAATGGTAATTATTTTAAATTTGAACCAAATTAAAGTATTTAAGTTGAACTATTTTTAAAGTTTTATTTTTTATTTAAAAAATTATATTTAAAGAATTTTCTGAAAAGATTATAAGTGATTTTTAAATTGTTATATCTAAAATTTTGAATTTGATCAAATATCTATTTTAAAAAATATATATATTTTTAGACTATTTAAACAATATATATTTTTACTTTAAAATTAAGTGATAATAAGTCAAAAAAATTCTTAATCTATAATATATTTTTCAGGGTTTTGTTTATTTAAATATTATTTTTTTTATTGTATGGGGGAGAAATGATGTAATCAAATAGAGAAATCCTATTTTAATAAGTATAAAGATATGTTGAGTTTGAAGGTTTGAAAAAATCAGATTTATTTATCTATTTTTCACTAATTTAGTTTCTTAATTGATTAAATTTAAATCAAACCACTTTTTAAAAACTTTTATCCTCTATCCTATATAATTACTTAATATTAAATAAATAAAATAAATTTTATTATAACAATTAGATCCTATTCTCAAATTAATTATAAAACTCAATAATTCTATTTTGGATTAATAAATTTAGCTATTATTTGATCATGAAATCCCAATTAATGGAAATTATTTTAAATCTAAATGAAACATAGTATTTTTTTTAAATCTAAATGAAATAACTTTTTGAATTTTATCAAATATCTATTTAAAAAAAAAAGAAGATTACAATTACATGATAATGAGTAAAAAATTATTAATTTAGAATATATTTGAAGGTTTTTTATTTAAACATTATTTTTGTATATTCCAATTTTTAATACATATAAAGATTTGTTTAGTTTGAAGGTTTGTAAAATCGTTGTATTTTATCCATTTTACATTTATCTAGTTTGATTGAACATTATTTATCCAATTTTTTTGTCAAAAAAAATTGATTAAATTTAAATCAAACTATTAATCTTTATCCTTAATCCTTAATAATTACTTAATATTGAATAAATAAAATAAATTATATTAAATTAGACTATCTTCAAATTAATTTTTAAACTCATTAATTCTATTTTGGATTAAGAAAGTTAAGCTTGTTCTATTTCAAAAAAAAAAAAAGGTTAAGTTTGTAATTTGAACATAAAATTTAAATCTACATGAAATCAAAGTATTTTTAAGTCAAACTTTTTTAGTAAAATTATTTTAAGTATTTTTTGTGACACCCCAATTTCCGGGGGTCTTGTTGACTAGACGTTAACTTGAGGAATTTCTATTTTAGGTCTTCGCGCACCTAAGTCTTGGTACGGACCGGTACCAACTACTCGTGGACACCGAGTTACTCAACACCACCTCGATACGTCCCCTCACCGGGACCCATTCATTCATATTTAAATCTAAAATATGAGAATAATACACTTAAATACGGTTCGTTAGAGTTCGATCATGACCCTCTTATCATAATTACATACTCTACTATATTAGCAATAGTTCAAAAGAATTTAATTACAATTCTTTTATACAAAATACTTTCTGAAAAGTTTTAATCAGTGCGTCTTAGACGCTTCTTCGCAATCATGGCCTCATGCGGTACCAGGTCCCATGGGGGTGTTGACCTATACTATAAGGGGGATGACGGGGTGGCTTGATACTGGGAGAATAATTCCTACGGGGGCTCTCCTTTAAGTGCGTATGCGATCTTAGTTCGCACGTTCAAGTAGAAAACATACACATTCTACTCGAATGTCTACGTCTGAGGATGAGAATGTGGCTCACCTTGTCCATGCGCCAGGTCCTCAGAGCTCCCTCGTACACATGCATATGCCAAGTGTGAAAACCATCATTTATGTTCCATCAATGACCATTTTTCCAAAACAAAAGCTTTTGGTTTTATAAATCAAAATTCATTGGACAAACTCTGATATTCACTTGTTTTTACCAAGTCCAGTGTGTTTTTGTGGGTAGCGAATTTCGGGGTCTCATCGTGAAGCTACGTGCGCCTTAGACGCCAGCGAACATATCGTTGGTTATATGTCCTAATCAAGAATCTGGGTTTTTCACCCAGAAAGATTATCTTTCCCTTCTTACTATACCCAACACCACGTGTTTTCATTTTATTTTTTTATGTGGCCAGTGAGACTCATTTTGGAGCGTTGTCCCATTTCACAGAACCTACCATCGAACACGAACATAGTGTCGATCTACTATGTACTCGCCAGACACTAAACACAGTGTGATCCACTATTACCTCACCCATGTCATGCGATGTCCCGTGCATAAATGCAATGTAATTCCATTGCATGTATCTCATGCTACATGCACAATGAATGTCACATGCAACAATTCAAAATCATACTTCATGTCAGGTATCATGGATAATCATATTTAATACATATAATTTACATCCATTCAGTTCAATATGCTTATCACACCTATTTCAACATGCTTCCATACAATCAATATCATGATTCATTTTCATGCCTCTGGCATTACATCACACGACATCGATCATACACGAGAGATAACTTGGTATCCTTTACCAATTGTGGCATAAACAATGCCCATAACAATCCACATAGATCTTTGAACAGAGCAGGAAACACTCAAAACTATGAGCACTAAATGCCATTCACTGGCCTATGGTTAAATTCTAGACTCAAATATCTTTTCATAGAGTCTAGAGCCTTAATCGGGTTGAATGAAAAGTTATGGATTCGAAAGTCAAAACATGATTCGCATGGGTGTGTGAATTGTTTTAGACCCCAAAACCAAGCACTATGCCTAAAGGCCTTTTCGGCCAACGAACCACAATAATCCGGGGTTCAGCCGGGACGATCATCCATGGCTCGGCGGGTTGGATGCTAGCCACGAGTCATAACAAAGGCTACACACGAGTAGCGAGGTCTAGAATTTCGGTCTCGAAATCTTTTGGATTCGGTCCTTGATCGTGATAAACACTATTTAAGATTAGAAATTTGAACCAAAAATAGCCCTTACATGGCCCATTGGGCAAGAAATAACTAGTGTAGGAAACCCCTACCTTTTGGAATGTGGCGAAACCGTAGTTACATGCCACAGCGTAGCTTTCGTCGCGATGGACCCGAGCTTTGTCTCTCTTAACGCCGGCGTTTCGATGCGTGGGTTCTCGAAGATTGCAAAGGGAAGTGTCATTATTAACTTTTTTGCTTTCTCGCCATCCATGCTTGCTCTCCCTCCTCTTCTTTTTGTTTTTCTTCATTTTCTTTTCCTTTTCCTTATTTCCTTTCTTTTTTTTTCTTTTCTTTTCCCTTTTCTTTCCTTCTTCCTTTTATTTTATTTTATTTTCTTTTCCCACTGGATTGTTTGGTTTTACTTGGCAAGAGGAGCTTATACGCTCTTATTAATCTTCTGTGTCCGTAGACATATTCAAATTAGCGCACTACACCACATGGCTCTCATGCCATGTGTCCCTTTTCCATAGTGTCATATGACAGCCCTTGGTCATGCCATGTGCGCGGCTCCATGTCATCAGTCTCTTAGATGTGCCGAAAACGTGAAATTTTAGTGTCTGGTGTGAGAAATTCGATTGGAGTAAGCGGAGCTGCGAGACGAATTCAACGGTGAAGTCCGTTTTGTCATCCGAGATCTAGAAAATTTACAGATTTTCCACTTGTAGTATAAGGCAATTTACCGTTTTGCCATTTTTTAGAAAAATTGAATTTTTCCCAGGTTTTATATTTCTTTTAACATATATATATATATATATATATATATATATATATATATATATATACTATATATATATATATATATACATATATATATATATATATATATTTCTACACTTTTCAACAAAAATTATAAGTGATTTTTTTAATTATTATAAATAACTTTTTGAATTTTATCAAATCTCTATTTAAAAAAATCAGATTAAAATTACATGATAATATATTACAATTCGCATAATTTTCTATTAAAGAAAAATGACTAAATTGTCTTTTAAATACTAAAGTAAATATTATTTTTACTTTCCCATGTGACCGCACAAATCAAATGTAACAAATGAATTTTATTCCCCATAGTATTTAAGGACATTTGAACAACACGTGCAAAGGGTCTTTAAAAAAGGACTTATATTTTATGTTTTCAATAGTATAGGAGGTTCATTTTAACATTTTAAAGTACAAGGAGTAAATGTCAAAAAAGGTGAAGGTGTAGTGGCTTAAAAATGCATTGTTCCAATAATAAAACCATTTATTATTATATGATTCATATAAAGTAATAAAATTTTTATAAAGGTCCCGTTTGGTAGAGAGCGTTATGTGCCAAAATTAGAGGATTGAACCCATTTTAGAGGATTGACCCGTTAAAACCTCTAATATTGCTGTTTGGTGAAGAGAGGATTGGACCCAATCTGCTAGTTTCAAAAATGCTACTGGGAGCAGCGTTTTCAAATAAAAGATTGTATATGTGGAGTTGAAAAGACAAGTTTGTCCCGAAGTTGTCAATAATTACTGTCTTTACCCTAAGGTTCTCACAAAACCCTATGAGAACTCACTAACCAATTGTCATATTTTCAATAATTAATATCCAATTACTATGAAGAAATTGACATATTTACATAAAAAAAATTATTCATAACTCTATTGATAAAGTAATATTTATCTATTCACACAAGGTTAATATTTTTTCAAATTAGCAACTCAAGAAATTTGTATATTTTAAAATTTTAAAATGACTATATATATATATATATATATATATATATATATATATATATATATATATATATTTATGCAAATGATGTTTTAATTCCTTAATAGTGGCATACCTTATTTTCAATAAACTCATCTTATAAATCTAAATTATTAATAAAAAAAATACTCAACGATAAATTGTGTCAATGTCCTTATTGGTCATTTTACACAATTAAGTAGCTATCAGCTTATCAGCTAAATTTTACCAAATACATTTATACAAATAGCTGCTCGAATCAGCTAACAACAAACTGTTACACTATCAACTAACATCTATTAGCTATCCGCTAGTTGCTAAATGGGGTCAAATTTTATTTATTTTTGTCAAACACATCTTGCACTCGTATCCAAATTTTGGATACTCATCATCCGTATATCCGTAATCTAAATTTTGAGAATTGAATCGGCTCTTGAATACTGTTGCAGTATTATTTTCGCATCAAGTGAAACAACACCGGGCTCATGAGCCTCTAAGACCATGAAGCCTAAAGGAACCCTTTGCATTAATTCGAGACAATTCTAGCCTTTTGAGACAGGTGCTTCTGACGAGGTATTGATAAATCCCCAAGACACACGTGGAGGCCTAATGACTGATGATGCTTTTCAACCGGAACTAGGCTTGAGCGTGCTGGATTTGTTGGGCCGGTCCGCTGTCTCTGGACGTTGGGCTCCTCTGCAAAAACAAGAAACAAAAAGGATCGGCGGGGGCTCGCCCGTTGCTTCTCCGATGCCTAAGTTAGTTCTTTTCGGTGGAAGAGAAGATCACTTGCTTAAGGAATTAAGTTTTGTGCGTAAGTCTGCGTACCTTTCACTTATGGGGTGGCCTGGTATTTATAATGGATGATCATGACAACTTTCCTAATTGGATTATGATACTGAATAGTATGTTTCCTAGTTGGATGATGACACTGAATAGTATGTTTCCTTGTTGGATGATGACACTTAATAATATGTTTCCTTGTTAGATGATGACACTGAATAGTATGTCTCCTTATTGGAGGATGATACAATATTTATCCCACTGGTGGAATTTTCTTTCATATCGTAAACCCGATTAATAAGGGATAATTGATGGCGATAATTGGGGAAATATCTTACTTTCCCGGTGGTGGAAGTGGGTGTTTTCACAATATGGATTCCTTGGTTTTGACCTTTTAAAGGGGTGAATTGGTAGCTTGTTTTGGGCTATATTTGGGGATGCCAATCAGGAGCTGTGCTAGTCTTGGGCCCATTTTTAATCCCATTTGGGCTTGCACTATTGGCTAAACCCCGTCGGTTGCCCCGACCTTTGACTAGCGGCGTGGCGAGGGTTGTATCGCTTCACCGGATCGGCGTGATATCCACGTGGCTACTTAGGAAGGGTTTGATTAGTTTTATCGCTCTTTTTATTGTCTTGCCAATTTGAGCTGCTTGGTTTTTGGGTTGTTGCGCCTTCTGAACTAAGCTACTTGACTCCTGGGCTATTCTACCTTTTTGGGCGGTTTATGCTCTTTTGAATTGAGCTATTCGCTCCCTTGAAACTGAGCTACAAGGCTATTTTAAAACTGAGCTACATGGCTCCTTGGCTACTTGCAGCAAAACTAGCTATGGCTCCTTGAGCGAGTTGCAAGGCTCTCACAGCGAGATGCAAGGCTCTCTCGAACCCTAAGCTACACTGGCACCTTGAGCGAGAGCTACACAGTGCATTTATATGGCTCATGTTTATGGCCTCCTTGAGCAATTATGCTCTGTAATCTGAGCTACTGGGCTCTAAGCTACATGGCTCCATGGCTACTTAGCCTTCTAGGCTATTATGCCTTTTTGAGCAATTAAGCTCTGAAAAACTAAGCTACTTAGGCTCTTGAGCTACATGGCTCCGTGGCTACTTGGCCTTCCTTGAGCAGTTATGCTCTGTGTCGAGCTCTCTGGGCTCTGAGAGCTCACGTGGCTCAAGAGACCACTTTCTTGGTGTTATGCTCACAGAAAGCTAGTTGTTGGGCTTTGGGGCTCCAGACCCTTTACGGCCGGTTATGCTCTAAAAACTTAGCCTCTTGGGCTCCTGATACTGAGGCCTTCTTTGATGTTAAGCTGCAAGCGAGCTCTTGGGCTCTTAGTATTGAGGCCTTCTGAGCTGTTAAGCTTCTGTGGCTTGGTTGGGTTCTTGGGCGCTAAGGCCTTCGGGTTTGTTAAGCTCTACAAGTGGCATTTGGAGGCTGCAGGCGGCGAGGCCTTCACAGGCTTTTAAGCTCCTGGCGAGCCTCTCTGGGCTCACAGGCAGGGCCTTCACTGAGGGCACATTAAGCTCTGGTGAGCTATTGGGCCCACAGGCGTGAGGCCTTCTGGCCCGGATTAAACTCTGGCCAGGCTCTGAATTTCATTGGCTTAAATGGCTACTTGACCTTTTTGAGCTCTGCAAACTAAGCTTTGGGCTCTAGGCTACGTGGCTCATGTGGCTATGGCCTTTTGAGGTACATTCTGGCTGCAAACTAAGGTATTGGGCTCTGAGCTACATGGCTCCCATGGTACATAGGCTTTTTTTGAGTTGTTGCGCTCACGCTAGCAGACACGGGCTCTTGAGCTACATAGCTCAGTGGCTACTTGGCCTTTTTGGCACATTACGCTCTATGGCCCGAGCTATTGGTCTCTGAACTACTTGGCTCGTGGCTACATGGCTGTTTGATGGGTTACGAAAAAAAAAGGGAGGAGGGGGGGGGAGGGGGAGGGGAGGGAGGCTAAGCCATGGCTCTGGCAGCTCACGCTCACATCATTTATAGCTGTTTAGCTTGAGTTATGTTCTAGCGGCCCGGTGCCAGCTCTTCGCTACTTGGCTCAGTAGGCTACATAACTGTTCCCAGGCTGACTCTTCAGACCTCCCCGAGCTTCGCAACCATTGGCTACATAACATTTAGCCAGCTACTTACTCGTGGCTATGGCATGTTCGAATTGAGCTACCCAGCTCGTGCGCTGCAGTATTGGCTGTACGCTAGGCTCTTTGAGCTACTTGACTCAGTGGCTACATGGCTGTTTGAGCCCGAGTTCTTGAGTACTTGGCTCAGTGGCTATGGCTTGTTCGTGATTTCACGGGCTCTTGAGCTACTTGGCTCCATGGCTACATGGCCCGTTCGAACTAAGCTACTGGGCTCCTGAGCTACTTGGATCCGTGGCTACATGGCCTGTTTGAACTGAGCTACTTGGCTCCATGGCTACATGGCCTGTTTGAACTGAGCTACTTGGTTCCGTGGCTACATGGCCTATTCGAACTGAGTTGTTAAGCTCTTAAGCTACTTGGCTCCATGGCTACATGGCTTGTTTGGCTTGATTACCTTCTATGACAGGAAACTACACCCAGCTCGCGTGGCTACATAACGTCGGTAGCTCCCAGGCTCCCGAGCTACTTGGCTCACGTGGCTACATAGCTGTTCAAAGTGACTCTTGAGCTCAGTGGCTATATGGCTGTTCGATTTCTTGGGCTCTTCTGAGCTACTAGGCTCGTGGCTACATGGCTGTTTAATTGAGCTATTGGGTTCCTAGGCGAGGCCTTCACATTTGTTAAGCTGCGCAAGCCCAATTGTTAAACTCTGCAAGTGAGCTACTAGGCTCTGGGCGCTAAGGCCTTCTGAGCTATTAAGCTCTGCAAACTAAACTCTTGCGGGCTCTGGGCGCGAGGCCTTCTGGCTGTTAAGCTCTGGCCCGAGCTCTTGCCGGGCTCCTGAGCGCGCCCAGGCGCTGCGGGTGGGTGGAATCTCCACCTCCATGAGCCCTCTCGAATTACATGGATTTCTCTAAGGCGGTTGATCTTCGGAACTAGGGTTGGCGGCGAGGTGGTGAAGTAGGCTGGACTTCGCTCCTTGCCACGAGGGCCATAGCCGTTGAGATGTCACGTCGGATCAAGTATTTAATCTCCTCTTTAATGGGATGCGGTCGTCTGGTAGGTTGCCCATGATCCTTAATGGAACTCCTGATATTTGTTGTCGTCTCTTGTGAAATTAGACATACAGGATGGCCACCTTAGGAACCTTCATGTTGCACTTGGCGTGGGACTTGTGACAGAGTACATTAGAGGGTGTCTTGGCGGGGTGGGCTCTCATTTGCTTCTGACTCGAATTTGAGGTGGTCCTTGCGATCCTTGGCGTTCCTGCGTCTTGTCGAGACCTCTGATTTTCTCTTGCTCCTCCTTAGGGATTTGTCCCTCTACGCACATCTCTTGGGGCCCGTTCTCTTTTTGTCGCCCTGCTCCTTTCCTTTTGAAGAAGAGCTTCTTTGCTTGGGCTGAAGGGAGCCCTTCACCGTTGATATACTTCTCTGTTTTGGCAAGGACCTCGGCCATGTGCTTACGGGGGTTCTTTGAGATAGAGAACATTAGGTCTTTTGATTGCACCCGGCCTGCGTGAAGCGTGCCTGAACTTCTCGTCGAGAATATCCACCTTTAAGCGACTCCGTGTTAAACCTTTGAACATATGACCTCAGGCTCTTGAGGCCTACGTTTTATAGTCGGAAGGTGATAACTTCGGCTTCACACGTCCTTGCTCGCAGATAAAGAGTGGGAGGGCGAATGCGATGGAAATTTTGTGAGCGATGAGGAGGAGACGGTGGGGTCGGTAAACTAAGCCAATCTTGAGCCCTTTAGTGTGATAAGCGAAGGCTCTTGCATCGTCTGCGGGGTCTGATATCCATGTGGTTCCATCTGATTTTTTGTACGTATTGAGGTGGTCTGTAAATTCTTTTGTCGAGTGAATGTCTCGATATCTAGCGATGCGAACTGCTTGCGAGAAGGAAGTCGCGTACCACGGCCCGGTAAATGGATATTGGATTTGTTGCACCAGGGCGTCCATGGAGACTACAACTCGGCCTTTTACCGCTACCTTCATGTGGCTGATTTCTTGCTGGATGTCCCTGAACCTTTGCTCCCATGACCTCTCCTCGTTGCGATCCTCTTCGGGGGGTTGGTAAGGATCACGCTCCCTGGTGTGGCTAGTTTCCCCTTCTCTATCCACTTCTCGACGAGGGTTGAGGTGTTGCTCTTCTCGGGTAACAGGGTTTTGGTCTTTTCGGGCTTGTCGTGTCTCTGGGGCCCTCGTATTTTCCTGGTGAGTTGTTCCAACTCTTTCAGCAAGTGTTGGTTGGTGACGCGGAGCGACTCCACCTCGTCCGTGTTAACTGCCTTTGTCTCCTAACGCGCGCCTCCAGGAGTCATTTGTCCACAGTACTTTGGTGGTCTTGCATCTTGGAAGATTGGCGTTGCTCTGCTTGTGTTAGGGTTGATACATGATCGGCCCGAGAGGTCAGCTTTATTTGTAGAAGAAGCTGGCGTTCCCGGGCGGCGTAGCGATGTTGCTTTTCCAACCCAGGCGGAGAAGCGGCGTGTTGGATTCTTTGGTAGGTTCGTCTCTGGGCGTTGGGCTCCTCTGCCAAAACAGAAACAAAAGGATTAGCTGGGAGGCTCGCGGATTGCCTCTACGATGCCTAAGTCAGTTCTTTTTGGTGGAAGAGAAGATCAACTTGCTTAGGGAATGAAGTTTTGTGCGTAAGTCTGCGTACCTTTCACTTATGGGGTTGCCTGGTATTTATAATGGATGATCATGACAACTTTCCTAATTTGATTATGATACTGAATAGTATGTTTCCTAGTTGGATGATGATACTGAATAGTATGTTTCCTTGTTGGATGATGACATTGAATAGTATGTTTCCTTGTTGGAGGATGATACAATATTTCTCCCACTGGGTAGGAGATTTTCTTTGCTATCGTAAATGGAGTTAATAAGGGATAATGATGGGCAATAATTGAGAAATATCTTACTTTCCCGATTGGTGGAGATTGGGTGTTTTCCCCTAATATGGATTCCTTGGGTTGCCAGCCTTTTAAAGGGGTGAATTGGGCCCTTGTTTTAGGCCTATATTTGGGGATGTCATCAAGGGCCTATTGCTAGTACTAGGCCCGTTTTTAATCCCGTTTTGGGCTTGCGTCTTGGGCCTACACACCTATTATTTCAAACCCCATCAGATTTGTTAAGAGTTTAACATTTGAAATGGTTTGTTAAGCAGATGTGAAACAAAGAAAATATGACTAATTGAAGTCAATAAAGCATAACAAATGTTGAAACCGAATTTGGAATTTGAGTTAGGAATAATGAACCTGAATCCAAGTAAAATTTTGCCCAAAATTGAATATGATCTTCTAGTTTCATCTAATTTTAATGAAAACCCCGATCTAAATTCCTTTGTCTTTCAAATTTTGGAGACTTCAAAAATTCGTAAAAATGAAGCCTTCAAAACTAGAAATGAGCCCTTGAGTGCTCTTTTTGTCACTTGAGCATGCTTTTCCAACTCTTAAGTCCTTGAGGGATCTTTAAACATTTTTTTTCTAAAAAGATTCACTCAGTTTTAATACCCTTGATCCACATTATGTCTTATAAAATACCAAATTTCTTTCCTTGACCTGTTTATACTTACCTATATCATCTCGATTGATTAACAAGATTTTACATTCTTAATTCCATTTTGATTTTTAGGCTATGGTATTTAACCTTCTCTTCTTATGCTTGCTTGCTCTTTAACCCTCACCATAGCATTCATTGCTCATTTTTCATGTTGATAAATCACTTACTTTGTCCTTGCCTAGGTCTTCTTTTGCTTCACAAATTCCAACTCTCATTTTATTTATCCTACTACTATAGGTGAAAATGATTCTTACAACTTGTATTCTTTTTATCTCTTAAACATGGATTAAACTCAAAATATAACTTAGATCCACAATTAAGGTCTTTTGGTATGCATAGCATTATGGTACTAAATTTGATGCAAATACAATAGGTACGAAGTGTAGAGATTCTCCAAAATCAATATTTGGATACTTTTTTCCCTTGTTGGCAGTGTTATATTATAGAAGAGCATGAACCAAATCATAACCTCTTCTTCCACAATGAAAGCTAAATTTATAGCATATCATCAAGTGACCTCACAAGCTATTTGGTTCTGGAACATTTTTAAGCCTTAAAATTGTACAATCTATCTCTAAACCAGTTAAGACATATTGTATTAATTTGATAGTAGTTTTCTTCTCTAAAAACAAGTGTTTTAGCAAGTTAATATATATTGAGTTCGAGTACTATATGGTTAGAAAAAGAGCCCAATTTTGAAAAGTGTCTACTGAACATATCGGTAGAGACATGGTAATAGCAAATTTTTTTTACAAAAGCTTTGGAACCATAGTTGAAGATACATTTTCCTTTCGTAGTTCTTAGTAATATTGCATAATTGTTTTGGACATCTAATTATAGAATTATTTATTTCCTTGTGTAATATCGAGTTCAATGAATTAATCTACCACTTATTCTCCAAAACTTGTGTTTAATAACCAACCATTTTTTTTTATATAGTACTTAAATAGATCAACTAAATTATAGTTCATCTAAATTTAGAGTTTTGAATAATTTAAATAAGTCTTAATTATGTTATGTAGGTCATAATCATATTTGAATTTAATGGTGTCATTGAATTAAACTGAGAAAACAAAATAATGGATTAGTTGGAGTTTGAAAATCCAAGTAGTGAAGTTGATCAACTAGATAATGTTCGCTTTCATGCAGTTCTTCTGTTGCATACATAAAGAGTCAGTTATAGAGGTGTTACTGGTTGATTCCTGGTTGGATGCTGGTCTACCTAGGCCTATATCCAATTTCTAATGTTTCTTTTGTTTCAACTTTTCCTTGCCTCCTGTTCTTGTTGATGATTGTGAGAGGATTGAAACCCTCTTTCGTGCTCAAGTCCTCCTTTAGGTGTGAACTACATCCTGACCCTTTGGAAACTATTGAAATCATAAGACCTAGAAAAAGGAAATTATATATATATATATAAACCTTTAGTGCCTTGAGGAGGCTTGAATTGGTGATCATTGGGGAGCAAACCTAAGGCCGGATCAAAGTGGGCTACCCCTAGGTTAGGAAAAGGGATTATATAATAAAACATAGACAAAGATATACATACAATTAAAAACATCAAATTCTCTTTTATTCTCCAAGTAGAATGATCATGTATAAAGATGTGAAAGTGAGAGTGTCTTGCCCAAAATTTATAAATTCCTTTTTGTACAAGCTATTAACGAAGTTGGAAATTTCTTAAATGTGATAAATTAAGAGTTTCAATGGGGTAATATATTAAAAAAAAAAAAAAAGGGTGTTGCTACACGACACCACTGGTGTAAGAAAAATCACCATAATTTTATGAGAGTAGAGATTTTTGTCATTTATTACAAGAGAGGGAAGAAAGTGGATAGTGAGTATTTATGTCATTTAACTTTTACACTTTCAAATTTACCCTTAAAAACTTTATATTTTTGGAAATGGTGTCACCAAGCATTTTCCCAAAAAAAAAAAAAAAGATTCAATGGAGTAGTGATAAAAGAAGTATAGTAAAAGTCTCCATTTATGTTTGAACGGAATTGCTTTTAACATTTGAGAATCTTCTTGAGTATTTATTGCATTAGTACTAGATTGTAGCTACACACAAGTAGGGCTAAGCTTCTATTCACTGGGTACAGATTTACCAACTAATTGGATCCGGTTGCTTACCAGCCTACTTGATTGCTATGAAAATGTCATTACTTTTATGCTAGTGGGTTTATAGCTTTTTCAAGAGCATTTTTCTTCTCGACAAAATGATTGTTCATTCATTGAAGAGCTCACATAGGTTTTTGCTTGAGAGCGTGAACAAGAGTCTCGTTCCGAAAATCACAGTCTTGCGGGAAAATGGAGATTTTCAGGCGGTGGGGTTTGAGTAGTGATGAGATTATGTTGTTGTTTAGATCCTTTTCCACTTGCCGAGAAGAACATAATGAGCACCATGGATTTCCTGGTTAATAAAATGGGTTGGAAGGTTACCATAATCACTAGAGTTCCGAACTGTCTAACTTACAGTTTGGATAGGAGTATTATTCCCAGGTTGTGAAGGTTGAAGGTTCTGATATTGAAGGGGTTGATAAAAAAGGATGTGGGTTTTGGTACTTTTCTGAAGCCTGCTTAGGAGTTTTTGGAGAGATTCGTGATCAAATATCATAATCAAGTTCCTGAGTTGTTGAATTTGTAAAGGTGAAGTGGGGTTTGTAGAACTTGACTTTGCATCTGAGGAGATGTGTGGATTCAAACAGTTATAGGATGCTATTGTTGGATTTATGCTCTAAAAACAATTTGAGCTGTTGATTAAGAGCCAAAATAAATAATGGGTCTTTGGATCCACAGGATAGCTAATTAGTGACAGAGCTCATTAATTAATTGTTTAAGAGGCAAGAAACCTAGTAAGACGGAGTTTGGTTACTTGATAGACAAGAAACCCTATAAGACAAGAATTGGTTGTTTGTAAGACAAGCAACCCTATAAGGTTAGGATTTAGAGTTTATAAATATACCCCTCTCCCTAGGACCTTCAAACATTCTCCCTAGGGCCTTCACACACATACACGGGTGTTCTCTCCTCTAGTCTCTGGCAATTAGGCGCATCCACACTCAGATTTGTCGCAACTAGAATAGCTTGGAAAGTCCCGCACTAAGAGGTTAGTAAACCCTAAGGATGATGCCGCTAACATTGGTTTTGTTATTATATGGATATCTATCCTTCTACCTTTTTGGTTTTCCCGTCTTCTTTTATGGCTTGTGTTGAGAGGTTTTCGGGTCATCCTATCTTTAAATGGATGGGCTCTTCTTGACTATAGACATAGTGCTAGTTATAATCACTTTGATCTTGAGCTATGAATACTTTTTTAAAAAACTGAGCTATAAGGCTCTTTTGGAATTGAGCTACCTGGCTGCTTGGTTACTTGGCCTTTTGGGTTGTCAAGTTCTTAAGAATCGAGCTGCATGACCCCTTTGGGACTGAGCTACATGGCTCCTTTAAAACTGAGCTACGTGGCTCCTTGGCCTTCTAGGCTATCAGGTTCTTAAGGATCGAGGTTGTACAGCGCTGACCCGAGCTACATGTGCCCGGGGGTGAGCTGGTGACCGCCTTGAGGCTGAGGCTCTTTTTAAGAAAAGCGAGCTACGACTCTTTGGCTACTTGGCTGCAGTTTGTCGGGTTCTTAGAGCAGAGCTGCATGGCCCCTTTGAGAATGAGCTACATGGCTCCTTTAATTGGCTCACGTGAAACATGCCTTCTGTTTGTCAGGTTCTCAGACCAGTTGTCAGACCACCCCGAAACTGAGCTATGACCTTTTTGAGCTATAAGGCTCTTTTGAAGCTGATGTTGTGTTTTTTGCTTGGCCTCTGGGTTTGTGGTTTCTTAAGGGCCAGGTGTACGACCCCTTTGAAGCTATTGCATGGCTCCTTGGCTACTGGCCTTTTTTGGCCAATCTCGTGGCTCCCTGGCTGTAGCCTTAAGGCTATTAGGTTCTTAGGGCGGCTGTGCGACCCCTTTAAAGCCCGAGCTCATGGTTTCTTGGCTGGCCTTTTTGAAGCCCGAGCTCACATTGGCTCCCTTGTCTTCCTTCCCTTGGGAAAGCGCACGTGATTTTAATGCAAATCTATGGAGAATCGGGACAGTCGACATGGCTTCCCAAGCGTCGGAGTTTCTTTATAAATAACCGCTTTTCTTCAATTGTCTGTGTTGTACTCCACTCCCCACCTTCTTCCTCTCTTCGACAATGCTGGAGATCGTACGTGATGAAGCTTCAGGGTTTGATCGCCACTGTGCGGAGTCTGTTTGGTGGTCACAGACCGATGTTTGGTTTTGACGTTCTACCATTTGTAGGAGGAGTTGCGTTGTTCCCTAATCCCTCCCATGTGGGAGTTGTGTTGTTCCTTAGTCTTGCCCATTGATGGAACTGGACTTGGGAACACATTTGGAGGGGGCGGCACGCTCAGAGGGAAATTCTTTTAAATCTCGCTTCCTCCATTATTCCTTCCTCCCCTATTTTCTCCTTTTCATTCTTTTTATTTTTTCTCTTTCTTATGGTTTTTGCCTTGATTGGGTATTGGTATGTCGTGATCTTCCGAGATGTCAAGACAGTTGATGTAGAGAACGACTTTATAATTTTTTGACTTATAGAGAACGACTTTGCTGATTGTAATTTTCTGAGATAACTGAAATGAAAATACAGTCTTTTGGAAACGTGTGTACTTGTCTGATGTTTGTTTATTTTTTATTTTTTGATGATCTGCGAGAATGTTAATTAGGCTGAGAATGAACACATAGACTGTTATTAAAAACTAAGAATTTCTTATTAAAAGTTACAATCCAAGGTCTATTGGTAGAATCTCCTGAGGTGCTCAACGTTCCAAGAATGTGGCAAGGTTTTTCCCTCTTATGTTTGAAGTTCGTAGTTGCCAGGTTGGACTACTCGCGATACTACGTAGGGTCCTTCTTAGTTTGGTCCTAGCTTCCCATGTGTGGGATATTTCCTTCTTTGGAAGGGTTTTAGAACTAGATTAATAGGGCTTAAAACTCTTGGGCTTCCGGTTTATAGTATTTTGTTGTCTTTTGGTGATAGTCCTTGGCACGCTTTAGAACCTGCACACGCTTCTCTTCTAGGAGGTCAAGGTTCAGGCAGAGACCCTCCTCGTTGTCTTCGGTATTTGCGAACTCAACTCTTGGTGATTTTAGCCCAACCTCGATAGGAGATACCGCTTCAGTGTCGAATGTCAGAGCAAATGGGGATTCTTGAGTTGCTGATCTGCGCGTAGTTCTGTATTCCCATAACACCTCGGGGAGGTATTCTACCCATTTTCCCTTTAGACTCTCCAGCTTAGTCTTTAACGCTACCTTGAGAGTCCTTATAGTGACTTCTGCTTATCCGTTGGACTACGGATGAGCTGGGGATGAGTAGTAATTCTTGATTCGAGCTCGGCGCGAAATCCTACGAACTTAAGTTATTATTTGTTTCCCGTTGTCGGATACGGGGGATCCCAGGGATTGAACACCACGTATTATGAAATGCCAAACAAATTTACGCACCTTTAGCTCGGTGATTGTGGCTAGTGGCTCGGCCTCAACCCACTTAGTGAAGTAATCCACTCTTACAACAATAAACTTACATTTGGCCCTTGTGATGGGTAGGGGCCCAATATATCTAGCCCGAGTGTTTGAAAAACCCCAGGGTTTGTGATTGAGGTCAGCGGCTCGGATGGGAGGTGAGAGATCTGGGCATGTTCTTGACAGATCTTGCATTTTTTAACCAACTCCATGGCTTCTTTGAGCATTGTAGGCCAATAATATCCCTGTCTTAGTGTCTTCGCTGCCAAGGACCTGGCTCCAATATGGTTGCCACATATACCTTCATGCACCTCTCTGAGCACGTAATTGGCTTCTTCCTTTTCTACGCACTTAAGGATGGGTGTAGAAAAGCCTCATTTATAAAGGGTTCCCCGATGAACCGTGAATCTAGCCAACCTCGTCCTAAGCTTGGAGGCCTCCTTCGGATCTCCTAGTAGTGTTCCGTCCCCCAAGTAATCCCAGATGGGGTCCGTCGAAACGGCTCCCGGACATTCACAGGGGACCGCTTTTCCTCGTCGACCGTTCAGGGTTACGGGAGTGCTCGACTAATTGCAGTCTATCTAGATCCTCTGTGATGTTGTTGTTAAGCTTTCTTCAGGGCATGCGCTCTAAATTCTCACGCGCCCTTCCGGGATATCACTTGACTCACTAAACACAGAATGAACTTTTTAAACAGTTCTCGCACCTTTATGAGGTTAGGGATCATTTTTTCACCCCTGGCTTCGTAAGAGTCCTCTATCTGTTCCACCACTAACTAGGAATCGCTGCATACCTCTAGTTGATTAACTTCCATGGAGTGGGCAAGATTAAGCCCAGCTATGATATCGTCGTACTCGACCTTGTTATTGGAGGCTTGAAATCGAATCGAGTCGATATTCCGCGTCAATCTTGTATGGGAAGGTCGAGAATCGGACATAGCTTCCTTGGGAATTGGCGGCCCATCCCATGAACTGACCTCTAGATGGCGAGTCGAAGCCTTGATTAAGTAGTTTCGTTGGGCCGTCGAAGTGCTGTAGGGTGAATTATAGTCGATCTACGAAACACAATCCCATGTTGTGTCCTTAGCTTGTATCGATGTCGAACTACGCTCATTTCATGTCCCCATTTTATCAATCTTCCTGAGGTCTCTGACTTGTGCAATATCTGTCTCATTGGGCTTTCTGTTGGGATTTCAGTAGTGTGAGCCTGGAAATATGTGTTGCAGCCTCTGGCGGTGGTCGCAATGCTAAGTTAATTTATCCATCTTTGGATACCTTTCTTACTCTTATCGAGCTTCGGCAATAGTAGACCATTTGTTGTATTCCGTCCTCACTACGACCGGGCGGCTCTAGTTAAGAAATCCGAAACGGCCAAATAAAGGGTAATGAGTTCTCCCTCGAAAGGGCTTACCATGGTGGGAAGAGAGCTGAGTACGTTTTAAATTTGAGAATGCCATCTTCGCATTGAAATCCCCAGTGGAATGCCTTTTGAACACGAAGAGAAGGTCGGCACTTTTATTGGATCACGAATCTGAGCGGCTCGAAGCGGTATTCTCCAGATCTGCGTTGAATTTCTTTGGTGTTCGAAGGCGGTTGCATGTCAGCGAGCTTTTATCTTATCGGTTGCCTGCAATTCCTCATTTGTTATTTATGAAAGCCAGAAGAACTTTTAATTTGAGACCAGAAGCAGACACATTTGATTGGGTTTAACTTCATGTTATAGCTTTTTAGGACCTGGAACAACTCAGCTAGGTGGGTTACGTGGAGCTTGGCCTTAACTGACTTCACCAGCATGTCGTCTATATACACCTTCATGGATGCTGATACGCCACGAACATTTTGGTCATTATCCTCCCGATGGGTGGCCCCTGGCCGTTCTTATTTCGGGGCATCACTGGTAGTAGTAAAGTACCTTGCCGAGTCCTGGCTTGAGGTCTTTCTTGGTCACTAGGGTCCATTACGATACGATTATATCTCGAGAAATCCGTGAAGGCGGAAGCTCGTGGCGGTCGTGGCGTCCGCTTTATAAGGTCGATTCGGTGGGAGAAGCACCTTTGGGCGAAGCTCGGTTGACATCTGTGAAGTCAATCACGATGCATGCATTCTGGATTTACCTTTTTGACCGGGACTACAGCGGCAGCGATCGAGGTATTCTACTTCGAATAGCTTTAGCTTGGAGGTTTGTTAACTTCTTCATTAATCACCTTACGCCTTTTACGGGTTGAAACTTCTTTTTTTTTTTTTGTTTGGCGGGCTTAAAGGAGGGTGATGTTTAAACTTGTGTGTGTTGATTCTGCCGAGGTTAATTCCCTCATATCAACATACCGCTTCGACGAAGCCGCCCTACGTTCTGTCTTAGAAGTGGATGAGGAGGTCCCAGCGTCTTTGGCGACTTGATTGAGGCAGTAAACGAGATGTTCGGTGGTCGTCAAAATAATATTGGTTCTGATTCTTAGGGCGTAGGTCGAATGCTTACCTCATCTCTCATGTTGAGCTCGTCGCGTTGCCAAATGTTTACTCTGCTTTTGTGTATTGATGCTTGAGTAGCATTCTGAGCTCTGAGATGATCTCGAACCATTCCTACCCCATTTGCAGTGGGGAATTTGATAACCATGTGATAGGTGGAAGGGACGACCCTTATGGCATTAAGGGAAGGTCTGCCCGATAGTATGTTATAAGCTAATGGGGCATCTACTATGAGGAACCTTACCGTCGTTGTGGCCTGGCATGGGGAATCTCCCAAAGTGAGCACTAGTTGTATTGATCCCGGGGTACTCTTTCTCAGATCCCACGGTGGGTGTTAGTAGACTCTAGTTTCTTCCTTCCGATGCCCATTTTTTCGAAGGCTGACGCGAAGATGATGTCGGTTGAGCTTCCATTGTTGACCAAGACCCTGTGTACTATTTTGTTGGCTACGACGGCCCTTATTACCAGTAGATCATCATGGGGATGTTAGCGACCTTTATGCTTGATCCAGAAAGGTTATGGTAGTGTCGGTAGGGGAGTTTGGATCTTGCTTGTACTTGAGTGTTTCCTCGGGTGATCCACTCACATCAGATGAGCCTTACGGGCGAATTTGGACTCCCTCCCTCTGTAGTCCCTCGAAGATCCTGGATTTCTCCCGAGGTTCTTGGTGCTAAGTTGGAGCTAGTGGCCAATTGATGGGTGCTATGCGGCTTCAGGCCTTCAGGCCAGGCGGCGAATGTCCGCGTCGGATCCAGTATTCGATTTCCTTCCTCAGTTGGATACGATCATGTTAGGTGTCGGTCCACATGGGTCCATGATACTTGGTTGAATCTCTTTTTGTTGGGTCTGTCTTCATTTGAGATGGCCACCTTAAAAAATTTTCGTGTTGCACCTCGTGGAGGGGACACAGCGTCAGAGGTTGTCGAGGGGAGTGGTGCAGAGGTGGTTCTCGCGGTGCGACTGGGCGAGGTGGAGCCCCGGCGATCCACTGACGTTGCCTCGTCTCTTTGGAGACCATTCTACGTTCTCTCGTCTCGCCATTAGGGATCTATCCTTGTCTCTAATTCACAGGTTTAAGTTCTCGAAACTTCTCACCCTGCTTTCACCTTTTGCGCGGAAGAGTTTTCCCGCTTAGATAGAAGGGCTTCCTTGCCGTTGATGTATTTCTATGCTTTGGCGAGCACCTCGGCCATGATTGCTTGAGGGTTTTTTTGAGATGGAAAACATCAGGTCTTTGTTTTCTTGATTGATGAAATTGGTGATGGCAAACTTCTCATACGGGATGTCTACCTTGATGATTCGTTAAACCTTTAGGCGTAGTACCTCGCGGGTTGGATTCTCTATGTGAGCTCTGCTTTATGGTCGACAAGTGATAGCCGAAGCTGCATCGTCAAGGCTCTTATGCGATGGGAGATGAGCGCAATGGATGGCTCGAGGATGGGGATCGACGATGGCGGGGGTCTGTTGAGGCAGGGCCCGATCTTAGGACGCACCCAGCGTGATGCGAGGCTCTAAATCTCGGGGTCTTGAGTATGGTGTAGCCTCCGATTCTTGTAAGTATTGGGGTGGTCGTGAGATCTTTCGTTCGGTCGAGCGTTTCGATCACGGGCATTACGAACCCATTTGGGGGGAAGTGAGTACCTGGCCCGTGGCAGAGATTAGTTTGTTGCACGAAGCATCATGGAAGCTGGGCTGATCGCCATTAACCTGCGTGGCTAAGCTCTTGTTGGATGTCTCGGAAACACCGCTCCCATGATCGTTCCCCTATCTTCGGTTGATAAGGGAGGGGTTCATCGCCTACATTGTTCTACGGAGCCTCCTTCATTACGATCCTCTCAGGTTTGTAGGATCATGCTCTCTAGCTTAAATTTGGTTTCTCCTTCTCAGTCGACTTCTCGAGAGCAGTCGAGGTGTTGTTGTTACTTCTTACGGCGTGCATTATCTGGTGAGTTCCTCCTAAATCTCTCGATGCCTTGTGGTTGGTGCGACGGAGTGCCTCCATCTCTTCAGTATTGGCCTGTATAGTTTTAAGAGCGTGTCTTGGTGGTTGGCTATCTAGGTTGCCCTGCTAGTTTTGCTTCCTAGGGGGGTTGGCGTGACTCCTGCTTCGTATTCGAGATTCGATCTGCATCAATGACGAGAATTCGAGTTTATGTGTGAAGGAATGATCGTTCCAATGAGATGGCCTTGAGCGATGGTGCTTTTCTGCCAGATGCTAGGTTGGAGTGGGTTGAGATCGTGGTAGATTTGCGATTTGCAGCGATGTGTCACACGAAAATATTAAGCAGGTGATTCGACGGGGTGTCTTAGGAAGCCTCCGATGCCTAAGTTAGTCCTTTCTTGAGAAAAAGAATCATTTAGCATGGGCATGGGGTTCTTTACCATGCCCCTTTAATGGTAGAATGGGTCGGTATTTATAAGGGGAAACAGTGGTTACTTTCCTTGGTAGACGGTGATACGGTATCTTCCCCATTGGATGAGGAGTTTCCTTTTCAGTATCATGGACCGATTGTTAAGGGATAATGGATGAGCTGTAATTAGGAAATATCCTTCTTTCCTAATCTGTGGGGAGTGGATCATGGAGACTAGGCACTTTTCCTTTTTCACAAGTCTCTTGGGCCACCTATATCACTCGATCATGGTCATAGGGCCTGGTGGTTTTGGTTCTTGGCCTGGATCTATGTACTTCGGCATGGGTAGGATCTCCCTATGGGCCGAGCTTCGTTATTGGGCTTGTTCCGTAAACTCCTTCATAAGGCGGATGTTTGGGCTTATGTTCTGGGCTTGCTCTTTAGGCTTGCGCTCTAGGCTCGAGCACATATTGTTTTGGACCCCATCACCCAACATTGACATAAGTTTAAATAATCTTAACTTATGTTGAATCCAACATTGAAAAAATGTAAGAAATGTTGACATTTATCATATTAACACATATTCCATCATTAGTGAAAATGAAAAACAACCTTAATGTATAAATGTCAAGGTATCTTTTAACTTTTCATGACACTGACATAGATAACATATATGAATAGTAATCTATCTGAACAAATATACCCTACCTTGATGGTAAGCGTAATATTACACTTTTTCTTGTGGTGAATTGATAAGTACAAGAGCGAGACTTGCATTAAAGGATTCTGAACAAAGGGAAAGTCTTGATTACTTTGATACTTATTCTTCGATGATGAGGCCCAAATTCCATAAGAATGGTACTTGCAATTCTTTGCATTCTTGAATTTAAGTTCATCGAATGGATGTAACAGCAAGCATTTCTTAATGAGGATCTAGATGAAGAGACCATGGAGCAGCTTTGAGGTTTTATAATTCCAGGACAAGAAAAGAAAGTCTGTAGGTTGATGAAGTCCCTGTATGGCCTAAAGTAAGCACCAAAACAATGCCATCAAAAGTTTGATAGTGTTATGTTGGCCAATGATTTTAAAATCAACGATTGTGATAAGTGTGTAAATGTCAAAGATACAGAAAATGGCTACGTTATATTGTGTATGTGTGTTGATGACATGCTCATTATTGATAGTAATGATAAAATGGTCAACTCTACCAAGGCTATGTTAAGCACAAGGTTTGACATGAAAGATATGGGACTTGCTGATGTGATTTTAGGGGTTAAAATCTTAATAACCTCTTATGTACTAGTTCTTAGTCAATCACATTATGTGGATAAAATACTGAATAAGTTCAGTAAAGATGATTTGGTGTGGCAAGGGCTCCCTTAGATGTAAATCTTCACATGTCTAAAAATAAAGGTGAAGTGTATCTCGATTTAGATTATTCTAGGGTGATTGGAAGTTTGATGTACTTAATGAGTTGTACAAGACCAGATATAGCCTACTCAGTTAGTAAACTGAGTAGATACACGAGTAATCCAAATGATGATTATTGGAAAGGAATTATAAGAGTATTAAGATACTTGAGATATACTCGTGACTATGGACTGCACTATTCTAGATATCCAACAGTACTAGAAGGATATTGTGATGTGAACTGGATATCTAATGCTAAAAACTCGAAGTCAACTAGTGGATATGTTTTCACACTAGCAAGTGCAACAGTATCATGGAAGTCCTCAAAACAAACAGTTATAGCCCGATCCATAATGGAATATGAGTTTATTGCTTTAGATAAAAGTGGTGAAGAGGCAGAATGGCTATGCCATTTCATAGAGGACATTCCGAGGTGGCCAAAACCCGTGCCAGCTATAAGCATTCATTGTGATAATCATTCTGCTATAGGCAGGGCACATAATATAATGTATAATGGTAAGTCTAGACACATACGTCGAAGACATAATACCGTTAGACAATTAATCTCAAATGGAGTTATTTCTGTTGACTATGTAAAGTCAAAGGATAACATTGTGGATCCGCTAACCAAAGGGTTGAATAGAGAATTAGTTAAGAAGTCATTTAGAGGAATGAGATTAAAGCCCATAAAATGAGAAGTCGATACAAAGGAAACCCAACCTAGTTGATTAGATATCCCAAGATCTAGGTTCAAAGGGACAACCTAATTGTAAAGATTGGCTTAGATCACTATGGGGGTATAACCTCCTGACCATTCCTATGATGAAATAGTGAAACTCGTTGGAGACGAGGTTAAGCTGTGCTTTTAATGATTCTAATGCATCGGGAAATCCGAAAGGAGTATTGGAGGATACTCATAGTTAAAGAATCACCTATGTGAGAGAGAAGAGGGGCAGCTTCAAAGGAGAATTGTATTGGGCACAATTATTTAGAAACTCTTACAGAACCAGGGAAGATGTCCATGGCCAAAACAGACATAACAGTCAAAACTAAAGAATGTCAGGGAGGAGTTATGTGTGAGATATATCATCTTATACATAAACTATAGAGAGGTTCAAGGACATTGCGTCTACCTTTAGTTAGTAAAGTAAATATATTCTTATAAGGGAAGGTTCAAAGGATAAAACCTACCTATCCTATGCAGGTTCTAACCACAGAGCTTTATCTTTAAGATCGAGTCTTGTGTTTTTGACGATTCTTTCATGTGGTGGATTGTTGGATTTTTAAACGTTTTGTAACGATTTTAAACCAATTGTAATAAGTGTGAATGAATTGTATATTTAATTTTTAGTTTTTGTTTTTGCATTTTAAATGGCCTTTAAATTATTATTAAATGGCTTTTAATTTTTGTTTTGTAACCTTTGGTTTCGAAGCCTATATATAGCCTTGTGTTTTCATTTGTGAAACAAGCTTTTTCAATTGTGTTTTACGTATAATATTACAAAGAAACTTGTTATTGTGGATGATAGAGCAAAGGTGTTTCTAAGGTTCGTTGGAGGAATTTTGGAAGTGCCTTATCTAGAATCTTTGTTGATTTGTTGTATCCTGGGAGACAAACGTTGCAATTAAAACAAGCACCGTGTGTGGAGCGAATTCATCTTAAGGACACTGTGGAACACAGGCCTCGAATCTAAAGATACTGTATTTGTTTAGCAACAGGTTTATTATTATATTCATAATTTTATTCCTTTGTTATTTGTTATATTTGTCTGTCCAATTATGCTTACTGGTTTTCTAATATTTATAACTTGCTAATTGTTAGTTGTTCTTCACTAACATGTTCATCTAGTGGGTTCAGAATGCTACTTTGTTGTTCTAACATGTTGCGGAACGTGGTACGATAAGAAGAACAACAACTGGAGGAGAAACACTAGCTGTAAAAGTTTACACTTGAGTCTTTTGAACATCCACCTTACGTGGTTCACCATTCCCACTATTTGACCATTCTCAATGAACCGTGCATTATACTCAACTATTCTTGTATTGTGGTTGGGAAAATAAAATTTGTATCCTTTTGATTTTTCAGAATAGCTGATGAAATAACCACTAACTGTCCTTGCATCAAGTTTCTTTTCATGTGGATTATATATCCTTATTTCTGTTGGGAAACCCTAAGCATGTAGATGCCTCAAACTAGGTTTCCTTTATGTCCATAATTCATAAGGAGTTTTAGAAACGGCCTTACTAGGAACCCTACTAAGTAGATATACAATAGTCTTTAATGCATGCATCCATAAGGATAAAGGTACAGTGCTATAACTTAACATGCTCCTAACCATGTCTATGAAAGTACGATTTCGCCTTTCAGCTACACCATTTTGTTGAGGTGTACTAGGCATTGTATATTGTGCACATATGCCTCGATTTTCAAGGAACCTTGCAAATGGACTTAGACATTGTCCTTTCTCATTAAATTTACCATAATATTCACCACCTCTATCAAACCTTACAACTTTCACTTTCCTGTCTAACTGCCTTTTTACCTAGTTAATGAACACCTTTAAGATGTCCACTGATTGGGACCTTTCATGTAGCAAAATTAAGTAACAATACTATGAGAAGTCATCAATAAAAGTGATGAAATACTTTTCACCGGCCCAAGACAAAATGTCGAAAGGACCACATATTGGTGTGTATTAACTCAAGAAGTTCATTGCTTCTTATGGCTGGTTTCTTTTATATGCGTCTAGTTTGCTTACCTTTAATACAATCTATACATACATCCCAATCAACAAAGTCCAATTAAGGTAAGATTCCATTTTTTATTAACTTAAATACTCCTTCCTTTTATATGTGACCTAATCTTTAATGCCATAAGAAAGCAGAACATTCATTATGTGCACTACGTTTATTACCTATACTATGTTCAACATGAAATAGGGATTCTACAAAGTTAACATCAAGATTAAAACGATACAAAAAATTAATTAAAGCACCATAACCATTATAGTACTTGTGTTTGTACTATGGAAAAACATTGTTTCCAATCTTAAAGTTAAAACCTACATCATCCAACCTTCCAACATAAACTAAATTTCTAGCACATTCAAGGTCATGACACTTTTCTAGATCCAAGTGACATCCAGTATCCAAGATCAATCTATACATCCCAATTCCCTCTATTTGCACCTTCATTCTGTTTCCCATATATAAGAACTTATCGGTTAAGCATAGTGATTGAAACAAATCTGCTGTAACATATGAAACATGCATAGTTACCTGAACCACATTGTTCTTAAACACTAAACCAGATTTGATTCAAAACATACAAAAACATAGTACATACCTTTCTTTTCGAACCAAATCTTTCTTTTCGGGAAATCTTTCTTGAAGTGACCAACTTTCTTATAGAAGTAGCACTTCAACTCCTTATGAATTTGTTCCTTATTAACCTTTATTGTGCCTTTATTTTTTCTCTTATCATTGTTTCCCGGTTTAGCCTTGGCGTTGTCGTCTTCATTATGAAATGTGAGATGAACATAATGTTCCTTCATTTTATTTAATCTTCCTTCCTCTTTGAACTTGACATGAAACGTTTCTTGAAGGTTATTTTCATAAGAGTGTTGTAATTCACTTGGAACTGACCAAACTCCAGAGGAAGTGAGTTGATGATAAATTGAACCAAGAATCACATCCATACCCATTGATTTCAGTTTTGCTACCAGATTAGCCATGCCTATCACATGATCATGAATGGGCTATGACCAGTCAAACTTCTTGGTCGTTAGCTCACTCATTAAGGTCCCTACAATGAACTTGTTAGCTATGTTCGATTGGAAGTATTCCTTAATTTTCAACATGAACTCTTTATCATTGTCCGTTGTAGGCATTGTTGGCTTTACGTTTTCAGTCATTGTCATCCTTATCAAGTTCAAGCTTAGCCTATTAGACCACTCCCAAGCCTTATAAAAAGAGTTGTCAGCTTCTGTATTGGTCTCAATAATGGCTGTAGGTTTTTCAGAAACTATTGCCAAGTCTAAATCCATAATTTTTTTGGACCAATTCCCATAGTTCAGTCCATTGAACCTGATCAATCCATTGTCCATATCAAGCAAATTGACAAAAACTGAAAAAATTATACGTGCTCCCACGTTAATTGAGAAAATTTAAATGGATTCAAGAAAATAATATATCTAATTATGCCTTTAAGTTCACCTTTGGGTGAACTTTAAATACATAGTAACCAATAACGATGCTTAAAATATATGTATAATCATACTATAGCCAACATGCATGTTATCTTTGGATATACAAGCACATTTACCAAGTATATTGATAAGTCACTATGATGTCATTAACTATAAGCAATGGTCTACCTTTGGGTCTCCTCCTAGCATTATAATTAATGTTTTCAATTGTTTGGTTCAATCTTTTATGTCATCAATTGCATCACATTAATATGAACAATTAAAAATTTCATAATTAAATGTTCAAATATCTTAATAAGCTAGGTCACTTTGGTGACTAACAATCTTTCCATATAATAAACTTTTAATTTATGCAAACTTTAATGAGATATAATAAAATCTCAAATTTAATTAATATCTTACACTTAAATTAGGCATAATTATAGATTATCCTTACAAGATGACAAAACCTTATGTAAATGTATATATCACAATCATTAAATAATTATGGCCAAACATGAACAATACTTTGATTAATGTTGATAAACTTAATCAAATTAATACAACCATTATGTGGACCCTAGAAGGTGTTTAACTTCCACTATCAAAATAAGATAAAAGTTTACTGTTATTTGATCCAGAAACCAAAAGCATGAAACAATCTTTGAACCTAGATAGCCATTAAAACCAAAATTGATTTTCCATCAAACAAAATAAGATCAAAGTTTACTGTTATTGTTCTAGAAACCAAAAACCATGAAACAATCTTTGAATGGAAAATAAATTTAAATTCTTAAATTTAGTAATTTAAAACTTTATCCTACTTACATAATTTAAAAACAAACCTTTACAGAATAAAGTTTTCAAAACTAATTTATCCCACTACAAAATTTAAATTTAAACTTTTATAGGATAAAGTTTTAAATTCTTTCAAAACTTTATCCACTCAAGGAATTTTGAATCAAACTTCTTTTTTATAAAATCAAACCTTTATTCTACTTACAGAAAATCAAACCTTCATTCTTCTCACAAAATTTAAAATAAATAAATAAAAAGTCAAACTTTATTAGGCACAGTGCCATGTAAGTTTGAGTGATGAATAATAAAATACCATTATAGAAAAAGAAAGTATAACAATTATCTTTTTCACCATCAAAATCAAATAATCTTAGGGCAAGTTGGCTCTGATACCAAATGATAAACTTTGATGTAAGAATAGACTCCATCGCTTGTAATTCTTCAAGATCTTTTTTCCTTTTTACCTTCTTCTTTTATGTGTTCTTTGATGGAGAAGAACTGTATGTTCAAAAGGCAACTTACACTATGTTTTTAATCATCATTGATTCCTTTTGATAACCGTTAACAAATTTTATGGAAGGAAAGGGAAGGGATATAACCCATTTGATTTTAACTTCCCTTAAGCCTAATAACCATCATACTGAGCCCTCTTTTATTTAAAATCATTTTTTCAATAACATGGGTCATTATTAAATTATTAAAATAATCTAACAATAGAAACTTCTATTGATCTTATATAGTCATGTTGTCATTGTGTGACTAATATTTATGTCCTTTGCTTTTCTAAGTGCCAGTTCTTGGTTTTCCCTTTAGGAAAAACATAAAGTGTCAAGGAGAAATGTAGAATGTTTTGGTTGTACTGTTCTTATTTCACATTGTTTGCACCCAAATTAAATTTTGGCCTGATCCAATATTAGATTAGGCCTAAGCCCAAACCCAAGCCCATGAATAAAAGTTCAAATAAAAAGGGCCTAGATTTGAACAAGCCCATAGAAAAGGTTCAGGGGTATTTATGAAATTTTTAAAATTTTTGGAAGTCAAACAAAGCTTTATCAAAAGTAGCGAGAGGTGGGGCAATTATTTGCAGACATGGAATTTCCTTGAGGAATAAGACTCCCCAATGGAGACATGGATAAATTCTTGAGGAACAAACTTCTTTAATAGAAGAAATGAGCAGTATCTCCAGGAAGGCGAAAGAGTGGAGAAAATTGAGACTTAGGCATCTGAGTCAAAATACATAAAGGGCGTAAGGAAGGCAGCGAGACCAGCAGGTCGATCAATCAGCCAAATCAGAGTGACTCGATATTGATCTACTTGAAAAATCCTAGCTTTTCCGTCAAAACTCCATTTGGTTTCAACATTCTATTTCCTTGTGCTAGCTAAGTTGTAATGACCCGCACCAATTATACGAGTTTAAACACGTTTGACCAAGTTTGACTAAGTTTGACCAGGTTTGACCAACACTTGATATATGGACCAAAGTTGACTTTTTCAAGGATGAATAGTTTTAGGTTCACTAAGACGCCCACCATTGCGTAGGCCTAAATCCGATCTGAGTTCCTTAAATGATTGACGTCGCTCAGGCTTCACGGATAAAGAGTTATAACCCCGGAAATTTCAAACGGCAGTGTTTTAACGGTGTCCAAACTGTCTTCAAACTTTTTACGAGCGACCCTAGGCTATTTAAGCGCATAACTTGTGATGCCCCGAGGAAACCACAGCCCCAAGCACCTCTTGAGCTCGAAACCCTAGAAAAATTCTCGAGCTTGTGGACATGGTGGGTCGTTTGAACCATTCTTGTAGTGGAAGGTGCACAAAAGGAGGCGCCACGTCCTGCCAGTGCTACCGCCTTTGCAGGCCTAGGGGTGCGCCAGCTGTGGACGGCCGTGGTGAAATTCACGACCCAGCCCAGACGTCGGACCTTAGGGATCTGGCTAGGAGAGAAAACGGCGGCGTGCTTGGTTTGTGCGGGATTTTTCGATTTAGGCCGCCGGGCCACCCGGCCCGCTCCTTTCCACCATTTTTGAATTTTGAACTCATCGTGGTCCACTTTGCAGTTCTCTGTTTGGAAGTTACAACGAAAACAAAATCAGTGGGAGGTTAGATCCGAGTTTTCCGGCCACCACGGCGACTGTTGAACCAAGGTAATGGTACCAATGGTTTCTGGTATCATGGGCTTTCCATTGATATGTGGTTTGTAAATTTTGGACATCGTTTGGTTAGGTTTCCATTTTAGGTTGTTTCGAATTGGTGCCAGGAAATTCGGATTTGAAATAAGTCTGGAATTGGTCAAATTTGGAAAAATTGAAGTTGTATTAGTGAAATTGGATGTTTTGGAATTGATGGACGGTTGATTTAGAAATTGGCTCCCAGGGTGAAAAGCCCCGATTTTGTTAAATGAACATAGGGCACATATGTAGTGGACTGTCGGGTCCAATTTGGATGGTTTTCTTAGTTCTAACAGTTATTCTAAGGTCTTTGGGGCATCCCTAAGGTTGTTGGATTCGGAGTTATTAAGAGCTGGCGAGTTTTATCTATGTCTGAGGCACTCACGCCGAGTGGGAGACGATCTGCGGGGGCGGGGTGACGTCTATAGTCTGTGAGTGGTTTATATGCTTTTAAATGATTTGGGGTATTATGTTGATATATCTATTGTGATAAAATACTTTACATATATACTGCTTTGATCAGATGGTTGGTTGCATTCAAACATGATTTTCGGTTTCATATAAAACAGGTTATTATTTCATGTGAATTTTGTCAACATTTGTGACGCCCCAAATCCGGGGTGTCCCGTTGACTACCCGTCAACCTGCGGAAATCTATATGTCTCGTATTAAGAGACACGCACATGAGTAATATAGCCACATGGGCTCATATATCCATACGCGCTAAAAATAAAGTATTGACTATTTTCTATTGGGTTTAAATGCTTGTTATAGAAAACACTATACGTATTTACAAAATATTTACTTAAAGCCACATTGGCTTTCTTCTCAAAACTACCTCCTCTTGAGTCATAGTCTCCTGGATAGTCCCGATGTGAAGGGGTCCACTGACGGGGTGACAAGCCGTGAAAGTCTCCACACAGGGTTACTCCACGCTAGACCATGTCTGATGGCATATATAAACGATCGTCGCATTTCGTACGATTGTCCTACATATGAAATGTACATAACATCTGCGTGAGATGCAACCCCTCATGCTCACTTATTGGTCGTAGACTCCCTCACACTTGGAATGAGTGTGACTAAACTAATCACACCATGACTAAACCATTGGACACCCTCGATTTTATTTATCAAAAGCGGTTACAGTTCTTTCCTTTATTTTGTGGGCAACGGATTTGGGTTTACAGTAGGACGCGCACGCCTTTGACATTTTTTTTTTTTTTTTTTTTTTTTTTTTCACGACTGCGTCGTCGGTAATTCATGTCTAACAGGTAGATAACTTTGTGGGACTTCATACAAGGATACACGACTAAGCCATCAAAGCATGTATTTATCATTTTGATCATTTACACACTTTCATTGAATCTCTACCTTGGACTTGTGTTACTGACTCACGACCCACTCACCAACAACGATGAATAAACCTTACCACACCGCACTAGGCGCGATGTGTAGTGCATGTAAATACGATCTTATTATTTTACCTCATATTACAATATGATGTTTTCATAAATATTTTTACCATTGGATAATTATAATTCCTTACATATATTTATCTCATCAAAACATCATCAATATAAACTGACATCAATCATCCATTTTCACACTTAACATATTTATTCGAGCAAGCGATAACACAATTAGATTCATGAGCTTGGGACCACTCAGCGAGGGTACCTCCGCATTTATGCGAGCATGAACCATTTTGGTTCGATCCTTCATCGATAACTGACCATGATGCACAGAAACTTTCGGTTTAATTAAAACCTAACTTATACGGTCATTACAGCGTTCTTTGAATCCATACTTGTGTATTCCAAAGCTTGGAACTAATATACATATTTCAAAACATTTCATGCGACCCCTACCATTATAAAGCCTTTGAAGCTAAAAGTAAATCAAGTAGGAAAATATCCACACCTCTTGAGTTGAAGAAGCTAGCCCAGATCGCGTTGTCTCTCAGTGTAGACCAACTTCCTTCTTGTCACCGAAAGAATCAAATGATTAGGATCGTCTACAAACCTAGAGAAGAGGACACTCTCTAAAATGAAGAACATCCAATACTTGCATCTCCTTTTTCCTTCTTCCACTACGTTTGCTTCCTTCCTTTCTTTTCTTTTTGCTTTTCTTTTCCTTTTTCTCTTTTCTCTTTTCTCTTCTCACCTTTCTTTCCATTTTCTCCTCATTTTCTCATTTCTCCTTTGGTTCTTTTCTCCTCCTTTTTGGAGAAGTCATCATTCGGTTAATGGGAGGAAATTTCCTCATCTCCTTCCTCAATAAATTGGTGCCCTCGTTTTAATAATTTTACATTCGCCAAATCTCTTTTATGACATCATTACGCAGCATGGCATCATATGGGCCATGGAATCCATACCATGGCTTAGTGTGAGGCATTCACTTTTGATGCCAGTCACACTTACATGGTGCCCAGTGGCATCCCTTATCTTGCCATGTGTCATCCAGGCACACGCCTCGGCATTAAATCGGAGCTACCTCGGGTCTAACGGGGTCGGCGGTGGTAGCTAATTCGTGAGGCTGAGTTCAACGGGAAGAGTGGTTTGATAAACCAGAGATCTAGAAAATTTTGGATTCAGCGAAATTTCTATTTTACCCTTTATCCCCAAAATCTTGGATTTTAAGGGTCTCATAACATTTCAATTATTTGCAAGTTTTTCTTTGTGTTAAGTGGATGATTGGTGGTGTTTGGATCTTTTGAGTACATGGATTGAAGTTGCAAACTATAAATTGAAAAATTATTGTTAAAAGAAAAGGTGGATCTTGAGATTTTGTGGACTGACTCTAATACGGTATTATTGGAAAGGTACATGTGAGAAAAGGGAATGGTTATATTGGTTACCACGTGATGTGGGTTACCGGTTTATTAGTTGCCTGCGTGATGGCGGGTTTGCAGGAGGATTGATAGAGGACGTGATGGACGGGTTCGCTCGGAGGTTTGATAGTGCCCGTGTTGATGGCCGGGTTTACCGGAGGTTTGATAGTGCCACGTGATGGCCAGGATTTACGGAGGTTGTTGAGTGCCACGTGGTAGCGGGGTTTACTCGGAGGTTTATTAGGGTGCAGCGTGATGGCGGGCTTGCCGGAGGTTTGTTAGTGCCACGTGATGGCGAGACTTGGAGGTTTGTGATACCCACATTGATGGCCGGGTCCTACACGGAGGTTTGTTAGTTGCCGCGTTGGCAGATTCTACGGGTTTGTTAGTTGCCGCGGTGGCGGGGTGTAACCACAGGTTCATTAGTTGTCACGGTGTCGTGAGGTCGACTTCTGAAGCGGTTCATGATGGGTATGTGGTATGGACATGTTGTTTTCTCTAAATAGTATAACTATTTTAATACTCATGATTTGGTGCATTTGAAGTTATCTTATTACTTGATGGCTATACATGTTTTATTAGCAACATGTTGTGTGCGGTCGCAGTTATGATTTTCTTAACATTGGCCATTTGTTGTGGAGCATGATTTGCGTATGTTGGGCTGTGGGGTAAAGTTGGGTTTGTGAAATGTTTCTAAACGGGAACTTTACAAAGAGTGAGCGGAAGGTTTGAGAGAAGAACCATTGCAAATATAAAATGTTATTTTAAGCTATAAATTATCTCACTTGAGATTATTATCTCATTATTGTTTTTTAATCACATTTCCACTAGGTGAGACGGATCGTAGAATTTGTCGGCCTTGATTTGACGTCGCTCTCCCTTACCAATTTATCACTCTATTGCATTTATCCATTTGTGTTTGATGTATTGGACTCATTCATTTAGCAGCCACCCACCCCCAAATCCTGATACTCTTAGAATGCTCTGATATTCGTATTGAACTTTTTATGAAACCTCATTTATAATTGTTGCGGGTTTTTATATATACATGTATAATTGGGTATTAAATTTGTACATGGTGTTACTCCCTTCCTTAAGGTGAGGTTCCACCGTATCTTCCCTAGGAGTATACAGTGGGACTTCACTAAGCCAGGTTCCTGGAAATCGGGGGAGGTATCGGGTGAGGTCTGTAATCATAAGTTTCACATCAATTTTAAACCTGATATTATTTCCTTCCTCATGGTGAAATATATTATTTACTTTAGCAATTCCAACATTCTATTTCCATGTTCTAATCAAGTTTCTATCAATTTTCTAGCACAACATTATTTTGATAGTGAAATCTAATGTTTACTTTAACAATTCCAACATTTTATTTCCAAGTTTTGTTCAAGTTTGTCAATTTTCAAGCATCGTGTTATTTCATTCATTCTTAGGGAAATCTAACATTTTTCTTCAGCATTTAATTCCTGCAATATTTCCATTTGTACTACACTTTCTACTTTTATTATGAGGAAATGTTAAGGGAACCAGGGAGACTACATAGTCTGATTAGAAGTTTGATCTTACGAGCCATTTCAGTTTGGAAACACTTTAATTTCCTGGCACACCCACACGCTTGTATTTTGTATGTTTGTGTGAAATTAAAAAATCACCACAACGTATTTTTGGCACGTGCGGTGGGACACATCGTTGTGGAACATCGCTCGATGAATTTATTCTTTACTGAAGATGCCACTAAAGTTGAGAAGTAAAATCATTTCGGAGTTTCATGACTCAGCATCTAATGTTGTAGAAGCAACACAAGAAGGACTCATTCTAGCCATGGTGGAACAATTTGAGAAAAATACAGTAGATTTTCTCTAAGAGGAATATGCATCAAACAACTCATTTGGTCAAGAAGTAGGCATAGGTAATGTAGATGATGATGATACTCATGTCCTTACAAGTGTTAAGTTTTAGGCAATGATTAGACAACATTTTGATAAAAGAATGGTCGCTCAAATAGAAGCTGAGTCTAAACAACTCAAATTTCTGGCTGAGAAAACTAAAGCCATGTTTGAGTATGCCTAAGACGTGATAGATGTGATACATGAACAGGCCAAAACAACATCCGAACGAGCTAAGGCCGTTGTGGAAAAGTGAGAAGAATATTCTCAGTCACAAGGGACTATTCTGAATGCAGATTATTGGACAATAGAGCCCAAAAGTTGCTTCTCAACTTATAAGTCAACTATCTAATGAGCTTGAGGGCAGCACCCAAGAATTTTCAGGAAACAGGTGGATCTCACCGCTCTCCTAGATAGGTTGAAAGTGGATATCTTCCACCCCATAGGAGAGAGGATGGAACTTTGAAAAATGTCAATGACGAATGTTCTAATCTTGTTAGAACAATGTCTCCTTAAAGGGTGTTTGTTAACACCAACCCAGTTACTGGAGCCTATAATGAACCATTTCTTTTAGCTAGAGGCATAGGGGGCACTATTCAATCACACTTAAGGGTAAGTATTAATAGAGGGCAACAAATTCCCCATTCTTTTATGTAGCCACCTCCACACCAAACTTAAAGGCAATAAGGGAGGCAGTGCAGGAGCTATATGGGCTAGACCTTAGACAAGTTGGTTGCCCAAAATTCTACAAGCCATATCCAGAGGCAATAGACAAAGAAAATCCTTACCTAAGGGTGTATACAATTCCTAAATTCTCTTTATTCTCTGTAGAAAATAGACAATCCACCTTGGAGATTGTGGCGAGATTCACAGTGTAGTGTGGGGAATTGGCTAACTATGAAAATTTCCCTTATTTCAAACTCAAGTTATTTCCTAACTCATTAATAGGAATCGCTCTTACTTAGTATGCAACATTACCAAGGAATTCTATTATGAGTTGGTAGGAAATGGAGAGATAGTTCCACACAATTCTTTAAAGCTGAAATTGAGATTTGCATAGCAGAATTATCAAGGGTAACCCAAAGGGGTGGAGAATCAGAAGTGCCATTTATTACTCGTTTCAAAAGAATGAGGAGTAGATGCAAAATCCACCTCCCAGAAACCAAGTATGTGAAGATGGCACAAATGGGACTTGATATGATGAGAAAGAAATTTCAAGGTATGGAGTTTAGAGAATTTTATGAGCTTTCTGCTAAGGTAACAGAGTATGAAGAATTACTCAGGGAAGAAAGTCAATGGAGAAAGACCTTCATGGGAATCTATTGCCAAGAGGAAAATTCTAAAGAAATTGTAATGCTTGAATCTCTAAGTCTGAGTTCCTTAATACCTCCCTCTATACAGTGAAGCTTTGAAGCTTATGGAAGAAATCACAAGCCTCAAATACCTGAGTCAAATATACTTTTGATGTGAATTGAAAATATTTGATTTCCTTTTGAAGGAGAAATTCATCCCACCTTTCCCAAGGGATCTGACTTCCTTAAAGAGGAAGGAAAGAGTATATTGTAAGTATAATAACTCTTGGAATGTAGATTTGCTAATTCTTGTTGGAGTTTTAGAAATATTATCCGGGACGGGATCGACAAGGGGAATCGCGAAGTTCTTGAGAAAAAGAGGCCGTAGTGATTGATGAAGATCTTTTCTACCCGGTGGCTTGATCAAACATAAATGCTATTAATTTAAGGGTAGTGTTGAATGTAAAGAAGGATGGGAGATTTTCTCCTAATGCTAGGATAAAGATTGATTCCTAAACAATATACGAGTTCGTAAGGATGAATTGTGATAAAGAAAAGATATGCGCATCTAGAAAATGAAAAGAATGGAAGGTATCCATATCATTCCAAAGGAGAAATCAAAAAGGAGAAATCCTGCAGAGAGAATGTTTCTCAACGAGACATACTTTCGGAGGAAGGAATGAACACTTCAAGGAGAAAATACCTCCAAGGATTGTTGTCCCTCCTCTACATCTCACTGGACAAAGTGGCATGTGGTGCGGCGTAAAAATTTCCCCCAGCTCACGAGGCTTCAGAAGGATCTGAGAGACGGAGAAGCGATGAAGAGCGAAGTGCACGAGAAGAAATACACGGGAAAGCGAAAGAATGAGAGAATACGAGATAAGAAGTAGAGGCGCTACTCAGAAAGAAAATCAAATTTGGAAGGAAAGCTACAAAAGATGATGACTCTATTGAAGAGATGGATGAAGAAATGGATTAGAGAATTATTCTGATAGGTACATTTCCTATTTCTCTAAAATGTTTTACCATTTCTCTAACTTTACCAGATTTCTTCAAGTTAAAAGAAATTGAGGAAACCCTAACGGAGGTAGAGAAAGAATATTCTCCAATAGAGGAAAAGCATAGTAAGAAATTAATCCTACATTGATTCCTCCCAAAGAGCCAAGGATCGGAAGGTGATATTAGAAAAATCACATGAAATGACATAGCACATTAGACATCTTTATGTGAGCACATTTAATGGTAAACTAGTATCCCAGTATTGGTGGAGTAATGGATCAATAGTGATGTGATGACATTAAAATTGTAGGAAACCTTAGGAAGAAGCGTGGGGACTAGTGAAATAAGTTACTGTGCTCCAACTTTCCTCGGAAATCTCTAAGACCTTGGGCATACTCCCTATTGACATCACTATGGGTAGTAAGACTTCCTTATCAGCTTTCTTTGTGATTAATTCTATTGCTAATTGCAATGCTTTGCTAGGAAGAGACTGGATTCATGCCAATTGGTGTGTGTCATCCTCATTTCCGCAATTTTTACTGTTTTGGAAAGGTGATGAAGTAGAAGTAGTATGAGCAGACGAACAATATTTCATTGCAACTTTAGATTCTGTTGAAGCCAGTTACTATGACCAAGAGTTTGGTCCAATAAAATTCAAAAGCAAGAAGAAGGATAGGGCTCCAAGAGAATTATACATGGTTTCAAGAGATACTAATGAAATTCAAGACCAAGCTACCAAATTTCTTAAGACAACTATTATTGTGCCTTTTAAGCTGATAAAAGGACCAATCATTGAGGAGATCAATGACTAAGTATTCTCATGAAGAGAATACGGTCGTTGCAGTCGTGGCATTCTAAATGCAAATACAACAAGTTATTGAAAAAATTGCAGAAAAACGGTTTTAAGACATATGTGGAGCTGTTATTTATGAAGAAGAATCAGATGAAGATGAGGAAGAAATTCAGATTGAAGATTTGGAGCAAGCTTCTCCTAAAATGGAAGAAAACAAACTTCAAGTACATGATCCTATGGAAGAAGTCAACCTTGGCACTATGGAAGAGCCAAAGATTACTCACATCTATTCTCTCTTATCCACTAACTTGATGGAACAAATCATATCACTATTATAGGAATTCAAAGATTGCTTTGCTTGGAATTATGATGAAATGCCAAGATTGGATAGGGGCCTTATGGAACACCGCCTTCCTATCAGGCCCAAATTCCATCCTTTCCAACAACAACCTAGAAGGAAGTCCAAGGAAGTAGAGTTGAAAGTGAAAGAGGAAATTGAGAAACTATTGAAGGCTAAATTCATCAGGCCTACAAGGTATGTTCAATGGTTAGTACATATTGTTCCTGTGATGAAGAAAAATGGAAAACTTCTAATATGTGTGGATTTTAGAGATCTAAATGTTGCTACTCCTAAGGACATGTAGGTGATGCTTATTGCAGTCATGTTAGTTGATTCTATTGCTAATAATGAATTGTTGTCCTTTATGGATGGTTTCTCTAGTTACAATAAGACTTTAATAGTAGTAGAAGATAGATCTAAGGCCTTCTTTAGATGTCTTGGCTCCATAGGGACATTTGCATGGTTGGTCCTACCTTTTGGTCTTAAAAATGCAGATTAAACTCACCAAAAACAATGGTGCAATTTTCATGTTTATATTAGAGCCTTACCATATGGAAGTGTACATTAATGAATATTGTGCTTAAATCTAAAAGGGGAGAGCCAATGAGCAGGAATCATCTAAGGAAGATAACTGAAGGATGAGATTTTATCAGGTTAAAGCTTAATCCACTTAATGTGCATTTGGAGTTCGTGCTAGGAATTTTCTTGGATTCCTAGTTCACCAAAGAGGGATAGGAGTGGATCAAAACAAAGCAAAAGTTATTGCTTTAGTCAATCCTCCACAAAACAAGAAAGAACTCTAACAGTTCTTGGGTCAGGTAAATTATATAAGAAGATTTATCTCTAACTTGGCAGGTAAAACCAATGAATTTTCTGACTTAGTGAAACTGAAAGATATGTAAGAGTTTAGGGGGGAGGAACGACATCAAGTAGCCTTTGACAAAATCAAAGAGTACCTCTCTAAACCTCCTTTTTAATGCCTCCTATACAAGGTCATCCACTTAAATTATATTCATCAACCATAAATGAGTCAATAGGTTGCCATTTAGCACAAAACAATTCTAAAGGCCATGAGCAGGTTGCATATTATTTGAGTAGGGTCTTAAATCCAGCACAAACAAGATGTACTCCAATTGAAAAATTATGTTTAGCCTTGTACTTTGCATGTATTAAACTGAGACATTACTTAATCAAGTCTTGAGCCTATGTGGTTTCTCATACTGACCTTATGAAGTACATGCTTAACCGACCACTAATTTCAGAGAGGATTGGTAAATGGTCCATTGCTTTGTCAGAATTCACCTTGGTTTATTTTCCATATAAATTAATCAAGGGACAAGCATTGGCAGATTTCCTAGTTGATCATCCTTCCCTAGAGATTGGTACAGAGCAAAGTGTGGAGCTAGGAATTCATGAAGTAGAAAAGGAACTTTGGGACCTCAAATTTGATTGTTCAAGCACAGAGAATTCAACTGATGCAGGAATAGTGATCATTTCCCTAAGTGGTGTAAAGACTACATCGTCTTTCAATCTGGCCTTTGAATGCACCAACAATCAGGCCAAGTATGAAGCTTTGGTGATTGGTTTTAGAGATCTGTGTGGAGCTTGAGGCGGAAATGTTCGAGTCATTAAATTCTCAATTGGTACTTCAGCCAGTGCGGGGAGTATAATTGCAACAACTTGCTATTAGCACCTTACTTTACTGTAGCCATTCAATTATTAGACTCCTTTGATAACGTGGAATTTGAACATGTGTCTAAGGAATGAAACTAGAAGTTTGATGAACTTGCTCAAATACCCTTTGGTTTAAAAACGGGTGAAGATTTGACCTATAAGCTCATCATGATAGAGAAGAAAATTCACCCATCAATTTTTGAAAGGTGGACCAACTTAGAAATCTTCAATAATGACATGAATATTGCTAGAGATTGGAGAATAGAATTCAAAGAATATTTAGAGAATCCAAACAAGAGGTTTCCTTATAGAACGAAGGCTCAAGCTTATGATTTTGTTGTACTAGAAGGTGAGCTATACAGAAAAGGATTTGATGGGTTATTACTCAAGTGCTTATCTTCCTAAACAGCATGGAGTAAGTTCATGAAGGAGTTTGTGGAGCCCATCAATATGGAGAAAAGATGTGTTGGTTAATTAGAAAACACGATTGTTTTTAGCTTACCATTCTGAGAGACTACATCACCTACTCTAAAGGTTGTCAATAGTACCAGAAATATGGAAGCATTCAAAGGATCCCTGCTGTTAAATTAAATTCAACAATGAAGCCATGGCCGTTTAGAGGATGGGCCATGGATATAATTGTGAAGATTCATCCAACATCATCAAAAGGACATAACTTCATCCTAGTTGGTACAAACTATTTCAATAAGTGGGTGGAGGTAGTACCATTGAAGAAAGCAAGATAAAGGGATGTGATTCAGTTAATCAAGAAGCAGATTATTCATAGGTTTGGGATTCTCCAGTCTATCATTATCGATCAAGGACCCGATGTTCCTTTGGGAAGAGATGAATTCTTGTACTCTGATTACTTAGGATACGCTCATCGGATCAACTCCTTTCCTATCTTTGGAAAGCGAATGAAACTGACGAAGCATCCAACAATGTGTTGATAGGATCACCACAAGAAAATCTTTGGAGGAGAATCAAGAAATTTGTGTAGGATTTTATCAAAGACATTGTGGGCCTACAAGACTTCCAATAGGAGTTCTACAAAGGTAAGTCCTTTTTCTCTGACTTATGGACAAGTTGCAATACTCCCAATGGAAGTAGTGGTGTCTTCTCTAAGGGTTTCAAGGCAAAATGGCCTTACTCCTTAAGAATATAGTGAGGCCATGATGATGTAACTCAAATCTTCAAATGACAGAAGAATACAAGCCTTCAACCATATGTTGATTCAGAAAAATAAAGCGGCTCAGACTTACAACAAGAGAATCAAGAGAAAAAGCTTTGAAGTAGGAAAGCTTGTTTGGAATATTATATTGCTAGTTAGTTCCAAAGACAAAGAATTGGGAAATGGTCTCTAAACTGGGAGGGACCTTTCAAAGTGCATCAAGTACTATCTAGAAGCATCTTAGTTAGCAGCCTACAAGGAGGCCTGAGGTTCATCAATGGGAAATATCTAAAGAAATATTTCCCTATATAGAAGTGTAAACTTACAGAGAATTAGGCGAGTTCACGGCCTTTAGAAATGATATTTAGGAAATGTTCTATGTTTTGGGTAAAATTAGGCTTTTTAGCCACTGTGTTCTCAAGCATTCAAGTTTTCTCTAGCATAGTACCTTGCTCTATTCTATGTTTTGGAGAAAACTAGACTTTGTAGCCATTGTTTTTCAGATCTCTCAAGTGTTGTACTTGATATACACACTATATACAAGTAAAGAAAGTAGGTCCAAGGACCACTTTTAATCAACAACAGAGTTACAACGTGTTTACAAACATCGCCCACATCAAAAGACAGGCTGGTGCACCTTGATCCATAATACGATGTCATGGTTGTAAATGTACATGTGCTAGTGTTCGATAGGTTCTCTGATTCGTTCTCCACAAATATGTTTATGAAAAGGTAGGCCTAGTGCGCACTTAATCACTAATGCAATTTCATGCTTGTAAGTGGTAGCATAGCATTATGAAATTATTCCCGATGAATCTCCGACAAAGTTAAGTACATCCTCGAGTGTTCAGGTCTCACTCCTTTCATCGAGCCAAAATGGGTAAAAGTGATGCATTTTGCACAGCAGGGGTTAGGATATGGAGCATAATAGCCTCTGATAGTATTTGTCATCATAGGTTGTGGAGAGGCAGCGTAGAAGATAATACGAAACATGGCTAGCAAGAGAGGCGTACAATTGAAAAAAGGCGAATAAATGGCTCTGAAGTTCACGAGTCAAAGAATCTCATTGGTGCGATTGTTCCGAAAATGTTAAAATTAGGCCTCATGGAGAAATCAAAATAACAATGAGAATCCTAGTAGCTAAGGCAATGTTGGCGAGATGCATCAATTTCCTGTGATTCTGAAGCTAATCTCGTTGCTCTTCGTGTAGGGAAGCTAAGAATTTGCCTAAAGACCCGACTTTCTATAGATGCTCAAGTCGTTGAGCCTTTATGGCTTTACCCTGTTCCACCAAAGAGCTTAGCTTTGCCCTTTCCTTCTCCAATTCTTCAATCAATACCTCAATACGTTCTTTGTGAGCATCATATTCAGCACCTAGCTCATTCAACTGCTAGATAGCTTGTTTCTTGGCAAGTTGGGCCTACTCAAACTTTATCTTCTGTCTTTTTAAGGTAGCCAATGTGGAGGAGATCTCTATGTTGGATATCAGAGAACAGTCTAATGTAGGGAAAACAAAAGAAGTTTGAGCTAAGGCCCCTGAAATGAATAACTTGGACTGAGGCATTATGGAAGCTGAAGCAAACACTGCTAGAGTTGCACAAAAAGTATCCTTCTGGCTAGTAGATCCAAGCCAAGTAAAAGGCTCACAATAGAGCAAGATGGAGCCACATATGGGTCACTAGGAGGACGCACTGAGGACTGGGGGGTAGGAGTGGGCTGGTCCAGAAAGACAACTCCAAAGATAAATCAATCTCCGCCTCTATTTGAAAAGCTAACCTCGGTGAAGCCTAGAAAAATGGAAAATATAAGGTAAGAAAAAAAGAAAAACATATAAGAGAAAGATAAAGGTGAAGAACAAACTGGAGATGGAGTAGGTTAAGAAGTATGCTCATATTACCCTTTCCCAACGGCGGTGGCCATTTCATCCAAAGAGTCTTCTACCATCTCTGTCTCATTAAGTGCACTACTAATATCTCGAGAATCATCCTCGCTTGAGGCCTCTTCTCCAAAGGCCGACCCTTGCTCACTACTCTTAAAAGGATCTTCCTTTTCTTCAACCTCAATGGGATCATCAATAGTATTGGAGAAATAAAACCGATGAGCTAATATGCAAGAACAACGATGTAGGTTGGAATAATTCCTCACACATTTAGGAAGCTTGGACTTTTTAAGCCGACTACTGGAAGCGATATTCTTCTCCTTGGCCATCTTGAGCTTCTTGGTAGGCCTACTAGGAGAAGAAGTCGATCCTATAGAGAAAATAAGAAAATCAGTATGACATAAATTTATGAATAAAAAAGTAGCAAATGATTCTTTTACCTATAGACGGTGAGCAAGAATTGAAGAGCTCGTCAAATCTGACATTCCACTAAGAAGAGAAGAATTATGCCATGGATAACGAAGTAATCCTGATGAGCATGAAGGAGTTTGATATTCCTTAACCAGTTCCTGTACAAACTCCAAATCTAGTTGAACAAAAAGCAAAGGAGGTAAAGTTGGGATAAAATGTTGAAAACCAAACTGGTAGGTCCAAAGATAAAGAAGGTATGGCTGTAAACCAGTTGGGGATGCAGACAGTGAACAAGAAAATGTGAAGCAACCTCTTGAAATAAGTACTCTACAAGTGGCACTAGTAGAGGCCATGGGACTCTCAAAATCATGCAAATATTGTTGAGAAGAAGCCAAAATCTTATTCCGAGCTTAAATATGTATAGAACTAAGCCTCAAAAATAAGTGTACCAATCTTCGATCAACCAAATCCAAGAAGAAGGACATAAGATCATTAGAGGGCATCGTACACAGAGAATACACGACATGGAGTCTCAAAGTTTTATAAGAGGTAGGTTCCTTGTTCAAAAGCTCTAGAAAATATGCAACTAACCATATTTGTACAAACCACAAGGCACCACCAACTCTATGGTAAGGCTCATTAGATACATATTTACTAATGGCTAGATAAACTAAAGCCAAGAGTAAAGTGTCTAAGGCATAAGGCTGACCTAGAGCAAGTGTCTTCACCGAGGGTAAATATTCCATGGCCAGTTTTCCAGAGTTGGGGAAAAATACATATCTGCATAAGAGAACCCATAAGAACAAAACATGTTTAGCAGTAGATGGAATCCTAATGACATCATGCCATTTTCAGATAGTTACAGAGTAAGAAGTTTGAGTGGTAGAGGAAACCTCTATAGCCAGGAGGGAAGAATCCTGAATATCAGGAAGACACAATGCATCAGCACCTTGGATAGGTAGGCCCGTGAGAATGGTAATATCTATCAATGTGATGGAAATCGCCAGCAGTGAGTTAATACTCTGCATCAGAATTTCACGCAAAAGACTCATTAATTCCATGTCGTTGAAGGTTACAAAGGTGGGAAGAGATGAATGAACCACTTAATCCCCAATGTTATCCAAAGTCCTCTAAAATGAGGAGACAACCTAGTAACCCATGCAACCTATCCATCTGAAGCCCTTTGCCATGATTTGGTCGAGTTTACCATAGGTCATAACTTCTTTCGAAGAAGTAGTTCAATTGTTAATCTCAATGGACAAAGGAAACTAGGTGGAGATACAGATGCCTAAGGCTTAGAGGTCGAAGTTAGCCAGAATGAGCGAAGATTATACAAAGGGGCCTAAATGTCTGAAGTAGAGCTACGAGCAGCCTTAATAGTGCGAGCCTCTAAGTCGTGCAAATCCGAAGGCGAAGCCCCAGCAGGCGAGAGCGGAGAGCTAGCCTCGGCAGGAACCTCAGCTTCCCCAGAAAGAGGAACAGAGCTGGGAGCGTCAGAAAACACCCCGGGGTCTACCTCATCCTCATAAACGATTCTTCTGCCTCCTCTTTATCAGAATCAGGAACCTGAAAGTTGAAGTCTAAACCCGGGAAAGCCTTGGCAGCTCTACGTCGGAAAGCAAGCCATCCAAAGGCCCATAAGGTGAAGGCTCGTCCCTTAGCCCCACTATTACTCCATCCCTGAGGCCAACCATAGCCTCCCACCTTTGGAGGTCCGCGTGCGCTGCTGAACTCCTCGGTCAGCTCTCTGGCTCGGCTTGAAGCCTCTCGGCGGGCGATCAGTAGTCGCTTTGTGCATGCTCTTCCTTGATAGCTGAAACTCTTCCTTAACCACATGACTGCGTCCTTGACAACCTTAGGCCTACATGGCTCTTTTCTCTCTTGACTCTAGCCTTTGCGACGAGGTGTACTTGGTCGGATTTATACCTGACATCCTTGGTCAAGCTTTATATCGAGCTACATGGCTTCGACCGCTGGCGGAGGTCAAGGAGCGACTTGGCTTTGTATCTTTCTGCCTTAGTAGAGCTCTCGATCAATGGCTTTTGCTCGCCCGGGCTCTTTTTATATAAGTGGTCGTGCGCGAAGAGCAAAGGCGGAGTTAGCGGATAACATTAACCTGAAGCGATAAAAATAAATAAATAAATAAAAGGGCTCTCGGACATACAGAGATGGTTCCCTGGAGCGATAGGGCCAAAGCCTCCTCAACGCATAGGGCTTCCACCTTCTTGAGATTGGAGTCTGAAGGGGTGCCAACAGTCCGGCGGCGGAGCTGCACGTGGTAAGCGAGTCCTCGCCTGCTTCAAGAGACCCTTGCACGCGTCTGCACGTCGGAGAAGGGAAGGCGTGGTGTTACGTACCCCCGAGGACTCCAGATAGAGATAAGAAGAAGTCTCAAATGAGGCTCAGCAGCCCTTCTCGAAGAACCCTTGGCTCCGGCAACAGAGGATGAGCGACGCTACACACCCGCCACCTCGGACATCTCGGCCAAGGAAGGCAACACCACCTGCGGGCCAGGCATGCGATACCTGCTCCTTGGCGGCGGTAGCGGGAAGGTGCTCCCCCAGCCAGGTTTACCTCGGCGGGAAGGCTGCTCTCAGGGGGAGCTTGAGCCTTACACTTGGCGCTCCTCCTCTTCTTCACCAATAGCTCGACACGGGCCTGAAGTTCTTCCCGAGTTGGTTTCGCAGCAGGAGGCCCCTCATAAGAAGTTTCCATAGCAGGGGGCGGAGAGGATCTCGAATAAGGGGAACAGGAAGGGCTCACACCTGAAGAGGCAGGATTGTCTGACCTGATAAGATCGGAATACGCCCGTGGACGACACTTCCCCAACTGCCGCTTTACTTCCTTGTCCTCATGAGTAAGGTCGAGACGGATACCTGAAGGCAGTGCAACCAAAGCAAAGTTAGGGACATAGCGTGACAGTTAAAAAGTTAACCCCTACTAGCACAGACGAAAAACTCATGCAGGTTCTCAGGGGCAGTCCATACTATCGGAATCCCTAAAGTATCGTTTGGATCGGCAAGGTTATATTCCTAATGTTGACCCCCGACAAAGAAGTAACGCTCTTTCCAATGCTTGTGGGAGGAAGGGAGGTTGGAAATGATAAGTCTGGTAGTGACCCGCTTTGAAACATACAAGAAGCCTTTTGAGGCCTCTTTCACGCTGAAGAGATTCAGCCGTAGGGCTACACTAGGGACCCCGAGGCCCTTGTCCTTGAAAACAACCAGGAGGCCGACCAAGACGCCCCAAAAATTGGGAGAGAGCTGGGATGGGCACACATTGAAATGTTGTAAAACGCTCTTGATGAAAGGGTGCATAGGGAAGCAAAGGTCGTTCTCAAAGGCCACCTCAAAGAAGTAGACCATCTTGGGAACGGACACCACATAAGACGTGAGAAGATCAAGACATAGAAGGAGGTCCATAGCAGTGGCGGTGCATCACGGCTCGACGGGCTAGGCCATGACGTCGCATACCTCCGCGACGACCCTTAAATAGTTGGAGCCGCAAGGGATACTAATCTGCGCTAATCTTCTCCTTGCCCTTACCTAGCGGAGGAGATAGCCAGCCCCGGAAGAACCCCACGACAACCGCGGTGGACCCCACCCAGAATCCGCCGCCGGTTCGCCTCGACCGGGCTCCCTCGGCCAGCCTTGCCTCTATGCTCGGGAGCCCGGGAGCGAGAAGGCCCGGAAGGAAAAGCCGCGATATGAATGCGCGTGGAAAGGGAGAAGCACGAAATGAAGATCAGAAACACAACCCTTGCTGCTTGCAGAAATTCAAAACAAAGAGGAAAGAAAAACAAGCAAAGAAGAAGAAAGAAGCGCACGAGCTAAGAAAGAAAAACAAAGAAAAACAACCCAGGGAGACGGGATGTGAAAAGCACCAAAGAAAGCAACTGAGCGAGAACACTTTGAAACCCATGGCGATTTCAAGAACGGAAGAATGCGATACAAAGAATGTCTTTAAAAGATATGGGAAGAACCAGTCGAAATAGGCGCGGAAATCGAAATAGTGCTATCATTATCCCCAGACGTTTGACAGCGACAAAGCATAGATCGAACCGCTGGAGCCCCAGCCATGTAGGCGCTGGCCGATCGAAGCTGGTCGGCCTTTGCCTAAGCTTGCTTGACCGGGACTAGGGGGCAGGCGTGGGGTCCCGAAACAATGTGTGCCGCAGGCCGAGCGGCTCGAGAGCGCGAGGCCCGAGACGTAAGCCCAAACGTCCACCTTAAGAAGGAGTTTGCGGAACAAGCCCAATAACGAAGCTCGGCCCACAAGGAGATCCTACCCATGCCAAAGTACATAGATCCAGGCCTATAACCGAAACCACCAGGCCCTATGACCATGATCGAGTGATATAGGTGGCCCAAGAAACTCGTGAGAAAGGAAAAGTGCCTAGTCTCCATGATCCACTCCCCACAAATTAGGAAATAAGGATCTTTCCTAATCACGGCTCCTCCATTATCATAACTTGATCGATTATGATAAGGAAAAGGAAACTCCTCATCAATGGAAAAGGAAGAATGCGATATCATCGATCTAACAAGAAAAGTAACCCTTTGTTTCCCTTTATAAATAAGTCCCATTCTACACCAGGTATGCAAAAAAAACACACGCCCACGCCAATTGATCTTTTTCTTTCCCTTGAAGAAAGGATTGACTTAGGCATCGGAGAGGCTTCCAGCACACCCTCGGCCGGATCACCTTGTTTTTGTTGTTTTCTTCGCGAATTGTTGTATCGCGGGATCGCCATCATGACGACTCCAAACTACCTAACTAATGCCGATAGAAAAAGCACCATCATTGGGCATTGATCATATATCAAGATTACTCAATAAAATTTTAATTATTGAATTATAATTATTATTTTTAATGGAAAATGAATGTGAAACCTACTTCCAAATTACATTTTCTATTTATTTAATTCTTGATGATAATATGATTAGGCCCTCGAACAAAATCTGACTACGAAATACGTAAGCGTATGTACGATTTGTAACCATCATATCTCTTGTCAATCTTTAACTATCTTGCATTAATCAACAACCACCACCTTCTAAAGATCCCGAGAATCGGCAATACCTACATGAAGCGTATCGTGTGGAATGGGGAAAACTTTGTTAACGAAAAGAAAGTTCAAGCGAGCATGGCCCAACAACACCTCACATGCCTCAACATTCAAATGATATACATCAACATAGAATTCAATTGCTATACATCTATACCTCTATATTCAAATGTTATACATCAACATAGAGAAAACAATTAAACATTTGCTTTTACTAATATAAACTAAAAATAAAAGTTTCATAAAACATATATCATGTTATTTTTGGTTATAAAAAATACAAAACTACATTTTTTTTTAACATTGATGCCTATAAACTTGATCTAAACATAAAAATGAAATGGAATATAAATTTCAAACCTTCAAATTGTAAACTAAATAAACCTTCTTCTTTTCTTTTTTTTCTTTTTTTGTTATTTCGCTTGTTTACAATGCAATATTGGAAAGGAATAGAATAAAAATCTAAAATAGAATATTCTAACACATCTCTTTTGTAGTTTACCTATAATAAAAAAAAGTAAGAAATGATAAGAAATTGGATGGGCCTATGACCAACAAGGGGTGGGCAGATGGGCTCTTTAGGTTAACACTTGCACAAGGGCGTAGGTGCCATAATCGGGAAATGGGTAAATTCTTAGTAGAAAACATAATATGAACTATTAAATATATATGATATGTAGAAAATATAATGTAAAGAAAAGTCAACAATTCACAACAAAATAAACACTAAAGATTAGCTAATTAGAAATATAAACAGTAAAACCAAAGAAAAATAAACACTAAAAAAACAAAAATGAAAAGCCAAAAGTGCATGGTGTGAGTTAAGCATGATTCCTTGTGTGTGTAGCGGTTGAAATGAGTGCTTGTGTTTCTTGTGTGTGCATTGATGGAAATGAGTGAGAAAGAGTGTTATGTGAGTGAAGCATGATTTTTTTTTGTGCAGTGATGGAAATGAGAGTAAGTGATAATGTTGTGTGAAGGATGGGTGTGTGCAAGGAAAGAAGTAAAGCTGCTAAGAATTTGATTGTAGTGACAGAGTCAAGGGAGAGTGAGAATGAGTGAATGAGAGAAATTGATATGGGTTGAGTATGGTAAGCATCACCGGACCACTAAGATTGAGACCTTTATTTTGGTGTAAAATAATATATATTAGTTCACCCATTTTCTATACTTTTATAAACTGAAATATATGTTAATTTGAAAATATTTTTAATTGAAGAAAAAATCGTACTTATTATTACCTTATATGCCAGCCCATATATCTTTTTATCTGTACTCCACCCCCAAAATGAAAAACTTCTTGACATTCATAAGACTAATCTATAGCTTTTACCATATATAATGAGAATCGTCCAACATATGTTGAAACTTGAGAAAGAAAAGCAAGGGTGAGTGCATAAGCGACACAAACCCAAATCTCAATCAAAGGAGGAGACAAATCGTGACCTAAGATCAAATTTTGGTTGTTACTTCAACATCAATTTTGTGGGTTGTTTACAATAGCTTAATGTCCTCATGGCCCAATTATTTGGTCCTTGGTCCTCGGTTCTCTCTCCAATGACACATAAATTAATTAACAATATTGACCATGAATGAACGTTTATAAACCTTTCCATTTCTCTAAATTATTTTAGATAGAATACATGATAATGACTTGATGGGTTAGAAATTATATTTATGAAAGGTTAACCCACTATCATGTGTCAACAAGATATGGGATATCCATGGAATGATGATCAAACCAGAATTTATTGAAACCAAGTAAGCTGAGATTAGTGCCTTATCACAAGTTCACCATAGTCGGAGTATAGTCGGAAGGATTAAATGAATTCATTTGACAGCTACATGTGTTCTGTAGATGGATTCAGCTACCAACGAACTCCTTGGTCTAAAAAAGAAACCAAAAGACCTGGCCTTCGAGCCATGCTTTGGACGTTACGCCTGGTAAGGTTGAGCATTATTGTTTACGGCATAATTAAAAAGACAAAATCCAAAATCACATCTTTGACTTGCTAGTTTCTACTCTAATTAATCAAAGCCGTCATGGGCTCTGATTATTATTTTTATTTTTATTTTTTATGGTCATCGGCTCTGATTAATGAATATTACTTTTCAAATAACGAGCTTAAATTTATCTATGTTGATGGGCACAATAAAGATAAAAGAACTACCATAGTATTATCAAAGATATTACAATAAAAGGCACCATTTTTTTTTTCCAATTTTGACTCCATTATAAAATTCGGCACCTAAAAACCTCCACAAAGTTGTTTCTAAGACGGTTCGTTGCCTCTTCTCATCATTCTTCATTTCTCAAAATCCAAGAGAAAACAAAACAAAAACTCAAAAAAAAACTAATCATTTAGTTTCCCAGCTTTGTTGGCAGCCTGACAATGATTAAATAAAAAAGCATCAACCCAGCTAGCAAATCAAGCATAAAGTTCATATGAGATCAAGTCAATACTACAAAAAACAAGTAACTCCCTTCCCCTCGATCTTTGACGACATGTTAGATAAGAAAATCCCATCATCCCTATTAAGTCCCCCATTCTCAGAACATGCACCAAAAGATTTCATTCTCTCTATTTCCTTTTTATTTTGGGCAAGCAAGCAAAACATGAGATGATCAGGTTTTTTATGCACAAATTTGAAACTACCTTGAGAGCCTGAGTCATGAAGCTACATTTCTGTACATGGTTCAGTCAGTTGGAGCGAAACCTTAGAATCTCTTGCTCTAGTTGTTTTCCCCCGACCCCCAACCCCCCTCTTCTAAAATTCAACAATGTGTTTCCTTTTATACCCAAAAAATCAACTCAACCCTAAAAATTAGGACATCAATATTCTTCCACGTATGTTCATCTAGTGAAGTAAGAAAACTCAATAATAATAATAAAAAAAAACCCAATATGAAATACTACTAAAGGAGGGACTACAATTATATTAATACAAATTCATTAAAATTAGTTTCATCAGTACCAATAAATAAAAATAATTTATTTATATTTAATTAAATAAAAACTTATTGTAGAAAATTTTAAAAACTATTTTATAAACTTTTATTCACTATTTTTAATATAATACTTTAAAAAATATTTTATGGATTAATATTAATGAAATAAGTTTTTTATAAAATGATACATAAATTTTTCATAATTTTTTTTTTGTTATTAAATATAAATAAAATCAAGCCTAATATTTTTTTTTACTCATTAATATTGATTAGTGAATTCAAAAAACGTTTATCAAAATTTATTTCTTTATATGAATATAGATTAAAAAGAATTCAAATTAGTTTGATGAAAAATTAACGTAATCATAAATATAATTTAAATTATTAAATAAATATTGTATTTTCAGTATGAAACCAGGTGATGGTCACTTCAATTTAAAAGAATTATTAAGCAAATTATTAACACATCGAAATATTGACTTACAAATTATTTGTCAAGGTTCTATCATATAAGTCATGAAAAAAAATTCAGCATATTTTATATATGTCATTATTGATGTAAACAAGTTTGATATGTCATAATTATTCATTTAAATATAAAATAATGACATAATATTGTAAGTCAAGATAATATATGTCAATAATAACTCTTTTTCTTGTAGTGATTGTTCCATTTGCTTTCATTTTCTTTTTGAAAAATCCACTTATATCCTAGTGGTTTACTACCTCTGTATGATCCACTAGTTCCCAAGTATGATTATGTAAGATGGAATCAATTTCAGTTTTGATGGCTTCTTTCCATAAAGGGTCGTCTAAAGAGTTCACAGCTTATTGGAAGCTTTGAGGTTCATTTTCCAGAAAATAAATGAGGAAAGTTGGACCAAAAGATTTTTCTATCCTTATTCTCTTGCTACGTCTAGGTTCATCTTCAACCTCTTGTTCTTAGTTTTGGTCCTGACTATCTTCATTCATAGTCTCATATGTTTGCTTAGATGAACTTGGTCCCTCGTCGAACTTACATGGAAAAATATGTTCAAAGAACGACGCATTCCTTGATTCCATTATAGTATTTTTGTGTATATTAAGGATTTCAAACTTATACACTATAAATCGATAAGCACTACTATTTTGTGCATAGCCTATGAAAATGTAATCAACAGTTTTTGGACCTATTTTCACCTTCTTAGGTGTAGGTATGGCCACTTTGGCAAGACATCCCTACATTTGTTGGTATTTATAAGAAGGTTGTCTTCCTTTCCATAGCTCATAGGTGTCTTTTGTTCATTCTTTCGAGGTACCTTATTTAAAAGGTAATTTTCTGACAAAATGGCTTCTCCCCACATGTTCAGAGGCAACCTAGAACTTACTAACATTGCCTTCATCATTTTTTTCAAGGTACGATTTTTCCTTTCAGCTACACCATTTGACTAAGGTGAATATGGTGGAGTGACTTCATGTCTAATTCCATGTTGTGCACAGTAATCACCAATAGGTGTTACATACCACCACGATCACTCCTTATCAACTTAATTTTCCCACTAAGCTAATTTTCAACTTCAGTTTTATAGAGTATAAATTTCTCTAAAGCTTCGTCTTTGTTCTTAAGAAAATACACATAGCAGTATTTTGTGCTATCGTCGACAAAAGGAATAAAATACTTATTGTCACCCCTCGTTGGTGCAAACTTTAAATCACAAATATCACTATGGATCATATCCAAAGGTTCTATATTCCTTTCACTCATTTGAAAAGATAACCTTGTCATTTTTGCCTCAACACAAGTCTCACACTTATGTTTGATATCAATTTGGAATGTGGTAATATGATTTAAGTTAATTAGTCTCTTTAGAGAACCATAATTAACATGCCCTAGTCTACCATGCCATAAATTGGAAGACTCGAAACACCTGAACAAAGCATTTGTTTTATTCATAATTTTCAGATTCGGTCATTACATTTAATTTGAAAAGCCGTTGGATACATATCCCTTCTATAAACATCCTGAATGCGACGGAACAACCTTGTCAACCTCCCGAACACCATCGACTCCATGCTTGTTGTATTGGAGCGAAACAAATTCTTATGGATTCAGGCACGTATAGCACATTGTTTAGTGTCAGGTTTTTTCTAGATGTCATCTTCAAGATCACCTTTCCTTGCCTTTGGATCTCTGACGTTGCCGAATTACCCATGAACAACTTCTCCCCACTATCAACCGTTTCGAAGGAAGTGAACATATTCTTATCCAAGCAAACATGGTGGGTTACACCAGTATCAATCGATCGTTCTCTAAGGTTAGACCCAACCAAATTCACTTCAAAGATAACAGCTAAGAGGTTCAAGTCATCAACCTCTTGTGTGATTTCTTCCATCACATATGCCTCTTTGTTCTTATTCTTCTTCAGCAGTCTACAATCCGCCGCTTTGTGACCCATCTTGTTATAATTGAAGCCTTTTCCTTGGAATTTATGCAATTTATGCTTCTTTGATATTCCACATTTTGGTCCTAAATTGAACCCTTTGTTTGTCTTCTTTTTAAACTTGGAGCTTTGACCGTGCTCCACTACATTAGCCTTTATTTTAGATTGAGATGAAACCCTCTTCTCAGAACGCCTATTGTCTTCTTTAATTCGAAGTCTTACAATTAGTTCTTCTGTAACACCCAAATTATACCCTAGTAGTTTATGACATGTTTAGGATATAATATAAGTAAAATTTGCACTTTTCCGGAATTTAAGTGCTAAAAGTGAAAAAGGATAAAGCCGGGATTAATACATAAGCCAAGGATAAATTGGTAATTTGACATTAAGAACCTAAAGGTCATATGATAATAAGATTATATGCTAAGTTAGAAATTGAATAAGTTGAATTGTAAATAATAGAAAGATGAAGGCCTTAATAGCAAAAATGAGAAATTAAATCAAAATAAAATATAAGGCCAAACATGGCCTTATGAGCAAAAGACCAAAATATTTCATTTTGGCTTTGAAGGTTAGGGCATTCTAGTGGGGAGAAAGAGAGAAGAGAAGAATAGAAGAAGAGGAAGAAAGAAGGAAGAAGGAAGAAGATTAAGGTATGGAAACTATTTGTGTATAAAACTCATGTTTGGAAATACTTTTCTAAGTTGGGTTTGGAAAACCCTAACTCTTCAATTCATGTGTATATTGGTTGGTTTAAGTTAGTATTGTAGTTTTGTTTCGAAATGGTTGGATTGGTTAAAGATTTGGATTGAAAATGGCGAAAGCGGTCGGTTTACGTTTACGCTCTCTCGACACCCCTACGCCTGGGCATGGGGTGGCGTGGCGGAGTCCTTTACACTGGGCGAGCAGGAGCCTAAGTTTTAAACTTGGTCGCCTAGGCGTAGAAATGCTCCGCCTAGGAGAACCTCTCCGCCTAAGTGTAGCATTGCTTCGCCTGGGCGTATATGTGAGTCCTGTTTTGGTTCCTCTCTTCCGTTAATTCTAACAAGCATCAATTGGATTAATGAGGATCCTAATAAGTGAATGAAATGGTTCATACAAGCATAAAAGTTATATGAAAAATGTTAAATGCCTCACGCTCGGCGAAAGCAATACGGGTGAGTTGAAGCGGCTGTTTCTTGCCCTCATTCTTAATGGGTTAGAATGATATAACGAGTTCTGGAACACATAATGGTATGCCTGCTTAAGACTTAATAGTGAATGAATAGGCACATATGTTCAGTGTTTTGGCACTCCAACTAGTGTTACGGCACTTCTGTTATGTGGGCAGGCACGTCTCTTATCAGTGTTTCGGCACTCCTGCTAGTGCTACGACACTTCTATTACGTGGGCAGTGATTTGCATGCAAAGTAGGTGTATCGGAATCAACAATTTTTATACCTAAACTACTCCTACTGCCGTAGCGGAGCTATTGTAGTATAGTGGCTCTAGGGTTGAACACGGGGATGGGTTTTCTTCATGAGAGAAGAAATGCAATTAATTGAAAATGGTATTTTCTCTTTGGATTTTCAGGTTTTTGTTAAAAGCGATTATTGGGTTGTTGGTTGCAAAGCTGAATATAACTTGAAATAAAATTGGGAAAAGAGAACTCCTTGAAGTCTCGGGCCACTGGTGTAGGATTCTAAGGCATTCAACATGTCCTCGGGTCTTTTTCCTCGTGTTGGGGATGATGACATATAGTCATTTCCCGAACCGGATCTTCATTTGGCATTAAAACCTAAACCCTAAAACTTTCCTTCTTGAAACATGGCATTTAGCCAGCATAAATGTCACGGCCAGTCGGAACACACGTCCACTTATCTACTACGGAGTGACTCATAGAGACAAGCCCAGCCAGTCTCTCGGTGGATCACAGCAATAAGCATCAACTGAACCCAAAAAGATTGTCAAATACTGGTCAATCAAGGCATCTCAAGAGGATTTAAACCTAGATTTTAAGATATGGAACCACGAATACCCTGCGCTTGGTCAAAAACAAGGGAACCAAAATCTTACCTTAAAGCGTCGCCCGAGTAGCCATATAACTGGGATGGAGGGGGTTTAGCCAACCATCCCTTGAGTTGTCATCCTCAAGGGATGTTTGGCAGCCGAGAAAGGGAAAAGAAAATGAGAGAAAGTGGAGAGAAAGTGCAAAAAGCGGGAGAGCTGAAAGCTTCTCCCGTCAAATTTTATTGATTGATTGAAAGTTGATTTTACAGGATCTTGACTGAGCTTATATAGTTCTCAGAGCAAGGGAAGTTACAAAAAAAACCAAAATCAAAAGCTATTACAAGGGTTAAAATAGGAAGAAACAAAAAATTGTAACAAAAAGGCAAAAGCGTGTAACTGTAGGAAAGGTGAACAGTGGCTGGTGGGGTGAACGATTGTAGGGTGAGCCGGTGCGTGCAGAGACAATTTCGCACCCAATTTGTGCTCCGCTCCATTTTCTTTGTATTTTCTGCTCTTCTTTCCTTCTAGTCTCTGATCTGCAATGCTAAGTTTGACTTGAATTCTTCGTGCTTGGATCGACTCAATAATTTCGGCATAAATAGCTTGCAAAAACTACAAAATTAGCCCGCAATGCGATCGAGTAGAGATAGTAGGGACCTTAATGTGCAAATTAGGTTAATTAGAATGATTGAGCACACAAAAAGAACTCAAAACCTATAATAAATAGGGTTCAAATAGCACTTTTGGCAGGCACTAATTTAGGCGACGCGTCTACCAAATCGGTGTTTGAGCACTTTCCTGCTTAGTCTTCACGACAACCTTACACATTGCGTAAGCGAAGCACATCTGTTCAATATTGTACCGTACCTTCGAACACTTGTGTGATAATGTGTCCCTATCATTCATTATTCTCGATTACATGCGGGCGCATATACTTAAATATTTGTCTATCCCGAATAATATGACATGTGCAAACATTTATATGATAAGAATATGAATAATGAACAACAAGAAAGTATAAGAAATCAGTTTCGTTCTGTAATGTACCTACGAGTACCTTCTGTACAAGATCTCTGTTCTGAACTCCTACGGGAGATATGAAATTTCGTTATAAGAGTTATGTTATATGTATCCTGTAATTGTGGACGGACCCTCCCCAGTGGTCATGGCGATATCTGTTCCATTTAAGTTATAAACTTAGCACGGATGTTTATCCATGTAGGTGCGAAGGGGATATCCAGTGGCATTCGCGCATCAGCCACGGGACCCGACACAATGAGTATCCGGGTGTGATGCCCGAACGGAGGACATCGGTGGCATTTCGTCAGCCCGGGGCCCGACACGACGGTGAAGTCCACGATGTAGGTCGTTGACTCTGTTTGTAGCTGCCAAGTGTACAAGTTTTGTAATAATGGAATTTTTTATGTCTGGTAAATGGGACTCGAGAACTGTGTACAAGGCAGGTTAAACACCCTTCATAGTGGTAGTGCAAGAAGATTTATTTTCTTATGGATATATATATATATATATATATATATATGTGTGTGTGTGTGTGTGTGTGTGTGTGTGTGTGTGTGTGTGTGTGAAATGGGCCCACTAGTGATCCGAAAAGCGAGAATTAAAGAGTTTCGATCCCAGTGTCGCGCCCGCCTGTAAAATCGAGGCGGGGGTAAGAGTGACATCTTCAACGTTCATCTCCTTTCACTTATGTTTGAGGTAGTTCTTAAAGTCCTTCCAAGCAAGTGGTAGCTTCTCAATGATAGCAGCTACTTGAAAGGTTTCACTCACAATCATCCCTTCAAAATGAATTTCATGCAAGATCACTTGGATCTCTTGAACTTGACTCACCACAGTTTTTGAGTCCACCATTTTATAATCCAGGAACTAGCCTACCATAAATTTCTTAGTACCAGCATCCTCGGTTTTATATTTCTTGTCTAGAGACTCCCACAGTTCCTTAGCTGATTTCTTTATGCTATACACATTGTACAACAGATCAGCTAAACTGTTCAACACATAATTCTGACACAAATGATCGAAACTTTTCCACACATCAAAAGCCATGAGAGAATCTCTATCATCTTCTTTTGCTTTCGGTGGATCCTTAGTCAAGAACCTCGCAAGGTTGAGGGTGGTCAAATAGGACATCATCTTTTGTTGTCACCTCTTGAAATTCAAACCATTGAATTTTTTCAGTCTCTCCGCATGGTTCAGCGGAAAAAGTCACAGTCGAGGTAGGCACTTATGCCACAACAGCCACAGTTGGGGTATGCACTTGTGTCGTAGGGATGGTCGTTGCCTCCACATTGGCCATTTTCCTATTCAAAAACAAGAAACTATTAATTTATTGCTTTAAAAATTGCAACAAATAATATTTTAAGCAAGGAGGGAAATATATATATATTCTCTCCCAGACCTGCATCACGCATGCCACGCATCACGCCGTAATCACTTGGCGCCGCGCTCCGGTAGCCGATCGTGTATTTCAATCAAGCCAGCGCAAGACGTGCGCCTCAACCCACGACTGCGTGTGACACAAGCATTACAATCTAACACGTGACTGACGCCCTCGTGAACGACTACATAGCCCATTTCTTTAACATTCAGCCGGGTCAAAGCCCGGCCCGGTTTTCGATTCGAGCCGATCGAAAATCGCAATTCCGACCACCTATTTTAGGCAGACTGGTGTTAATCTCTACATCCGGACATGGGCTAGAGATCCATTTATTCAAAATGTTTAATTTAGGTCCCAAAAATTGTAACTAAGTCTTGGAAAAAAACAGTTTAGTTTGAAAAATCCAATTTTTTAGGTAAAATAATTGTTCAAAACACTCCAATGAATTTTGATAAACAGAATATGCAACTAATACTCAAATCAAATTAATGTTTTTGAATAAAAGAAATGGTTCGTTTAAATTAAATTTTTTTTTCCTTCACGGTATTACATGTTCAACTGTTGCTACGAATTCGTCTTAAGATTGTTAGAAAACTAGTAAGTAGAATTGAACAGAAAAATATAACAAATAACAAAGGAATAAAATTATGAATATAATAATAAATCTATTGCTAAACAAATACAATATCTTTAGATTCGAGACTTGTGTTCCACAATATCCTTAAGACGAATTCGCTCCACACACGGTGCTTGTTTCAATTGCAGCGTTCGTCTATCACCCACACTAACAAGTTTCTTTATAATATTATACGTAAAACACAACTAAAAAAGATTGTTTCACAAATGAAAACACAAGGCTATATATAGGCTCCGAAACCAAAGGTTACAAAACAAAAATTAAAAGCCATTTAATAATAATTTAAAGGCCATTTAAAATCACAACCAAAGCGAAAATTAAATATACAATTCATTCACACTTATTACGTTGATTTAAAAACCATTACAAAACTGGAAATCCAACAATAAATGAGAAAAGAATGATACCTGAGAAATAGCATTCTGCAGTGCAATGCGAAAAAGACCCGTATTTCGAATGATTATGTGGTTTATTCGCTTGAACAAGAATTTGACTTGAGCATTGATAAGGATCCAGTCTAGTTTAAACAAGCCATGGAATGTAACAATTCTGAAAAGTGGATCCATGCTATGAAAGAAGAGTTAAAATCAATGGATGACAATAAGGTCTAGGATCTAGTTGAGTTAACTAAAGATTCAAAAGATGTTGCAAATGGGTCTTCAAGACCAAACGTGATTCAAAAGGCAAAATCGAAAGATATAAGGCCAGATTTGTTGCTAAAGGTTACACTCAAAATGATGGCATTGACTGTAAAGAAACCTTCTTTCCAATTTCTAAGAAGGACTCTTTAAGAGTTGTTATGGCATTGGTGGCTCATTATGATTTATAGCTTCACCAAATGGACGTGAAGACCGCCTTTCTTAATGGTGACTTGGGAGAGGAAGTTTATATGGACCAACCAAATGGTTTCTTAACCACAAGAAAGGAATACTTGGTGTGTAAGTTAAGGAAGTCGAAATATGGATTGAAGCAAGCCTCCCGACAATGGCATCTTAAGTTCAATAATACCATTACGTCGTATGGTTTTATAGAAAACATCATTGATCGGTGTATCTTTATGAAGGTTAGTGGGAGCAAGTTCATTATATTAATCCTATATGTTGATGATATCCTTCTTACTGCTGCTAATGATGTTGGTTTATTACTTGATATTAAGAAATTTCTCTCTAAGAATTTCGAAATGAAAGATATGGGTAAAGCATCCTATGTGATAGGAATAGAAATATTATGTGATAGATCACAAGGATTTGCCTCAAAGAACTTACATTGAGAAAGTATTAGAGAGATTTAGAACGGAAAGATGCTCCATAGGAATAGTTCCAATTCAAAAAGGTTACAAGTTTAGTAGATGCAATGTCCTAAGAACGATTTGGAATGGAAGGCAATGGAGTTTATTCCCAATGCTTCAGTTGTTGGGAGCTTGATGTATGTTCAACCATGTACTCGATATCAGTTTAACCATTGGAATGTTAGGCCAGTATGAGAGTAATCCTAGAATGGACCATTGGAAAGCTGCAAACAAAGTACAAAGATATTTACAAGGCACTAAGGATTACATGCTTACATACAAAAGGTCAAACCATCTTGAGGTGATACGCTACTCAGATTTAGACTATGCTAGTTGTGCACATTTCGGAAAATCTACATTTGGTTACATGTTTCTATTGGCTGAAGGAGCAATTTCATGGAAAAGTGAAAAGTAGTTCGTCATTGCTACTTCCACTACGGAGGCTAAATTTTTGGCATGCTTTGAAGCCACTATTCATGCATTGTGGTTGTGGAATTTTATCTTTGGTTTAGATATTGTCGACATTATAGATAGACCGTTAAGAATTTACTATGATAATTCTTCAACAGTTTTCTTCTTCAAGAATGACAAGTATTCTAAAGGTTCAAAACACATGGATGTGAAGTACCTATCAGTTAAAGAAGTGCAATAACATAAAGTGTCAATTGAGCATATTGGTACTGATATGATGATAGTGGATCTGTTAACTAAAGGATTATCGCCCAAAATATTTATTGGTCATGTTGAAAGGATGGGTATCATAGATAAGTCCTTGTTAGCATGATATCCAGACATGTATATATATACATTTGGTTGTTTAGCTCATGTTTATTATGACACTTGTGAATTCAATTAAAGTTATGTTTTATTTTATTTACTTTTTGTTCACATAATGTTGTATACAATATTGTTTTAAGTGAAATAACAATAAAATTGATGATTAGAGTATATCTCAATTAAAGACTTTATTTAGTTGATTTAGTGATACATGGAAGACATCGTGTCAATAAATGACTTGTGACCATCATGATCCAATCATTTTAATACAGTTAAGGATGACCTGATAGATTCAATATATGGTGTGCACTTAAAGTTGTTTAATCACCAAGTTGTAACATGGGACAAGTGGGAGATCGTTAGATTATTTTAATAATTTAATAATGACCCATGTTATTGAAAGAATAATTTTGAAAAAAGAGATCTCAGTATGATGGTCATTGGGCTTAAGGGAAATTAAAATCAGATGGGTTATATTCCTTCCATTTCCTTCCATATAAATATATTAACAGTTATCAAAAGGAATCGATGATGATTAAAAACATAGTGTAAGTTACCTTTTCAACGTAAGTACTGTTCTTCTCCATAAAAGAATACAGAAAAGAAGGTAAAGAGGAAAAAAGATCTTGAAGGATAACAAGTGATGGATCAAGGTACATTTAGTTGTTTTCTATCAAACAATCTTCTAGGCAAGAAAGATTCTAGAGTTTATTCTTACATCAAAGTTTATCATCTGCAGTAATCGAAAGAAAATAAATTTGGTTGTGATATGCTTGCTTGATGGAAAGGAGAGGGAATGGAAGCTTTTAGTTTTAGTTTTTTCCTCTTGTTTCATTTGGGAAAACAACATATTTGATCTAGTCGGTCACCAAGGGTTTATTGTTGATTTTTTTTTTTTTTCGATTGTGTGTCATAACTTTTCTTTCAGAGATGTTATTCTTGTAGGATGATCCAATCTGCAAGTCTGCAAGAGAATCTAAATATTTTTGTTCTTTTGCAACTATCAATTTTTCTTTCGTTTTCACTGTTTGACAGTATATTGTTTCTCTCTGTAACTTCTTTGGTCTAACATGCGTAAATCCCTTTTTACTCCTTGGTTTTAGTTTGAAGTGAAAGCAGAAAGCAAAAAAGCCGGCCGGTGTTGCAGTTTCGTATTGTAGTGGCAAATATCACACATTATACTGTGATAAATGAAGCTGTTGGAAGAAAACTAACCTGTTCGCTTGCAGAACACAAACTACTGGAGAAGTTAAACAGCCAAGCAGGCAGGGAGAGAAAACCATGTCCGTCGAAATGGATCCAACACACAGCAATATGTTTACTGTTTTGGGATGGGATGTTCAACCGTTATGTTTACCAATATATACATATGTCATTTGGGGAAGCAGAAGAGAAAGTGTCAATGTATACATGAGTAGCATTCTTTTCAAAATAATAATCATCACCAATACCTTAAAACCATATTCACTACCTATGGTTTTAGAATTAACCTTAGTACCGTAATTGGTGAATGAGGTTTTAAGGTAATTTTTAAAAATGTATTTAGTGAATGTGGTTTTTAAAATATGTGAAAGATTAGTTTGATGATTATTTTGAAAAAAAAGACTTGCTCATATAATTTTTTGTAAAAAATAAATTACTTTGAAACTAAACTCTTCACAGGGAGCAGAAGCAGGCTTAATGAATACGTGTCTTTTGGAACAAAGTGACGAATATGTAAATACGTTGGAAATACAAGTCTAATTTTGCTTAAAAAAGAAATATTCTTTTTATAGACAGATATGTAGAGATAGAGATACGCATGTCGTAACAGGCAGCGACTACCTAATGACTCACCATCGTGACTTCATCCCCAAGATATGACACTCTCGTAAATATGTTAAGAAGATAGATACAGTAGAGGCATAAAATGTTTGATCCTAAACCACAACTTTTGTAGTATAAAAAAAAAAAAAAAAAAATATATATATATATATATATATATATATATATATATATATATATATATATACACACATATGCTAAAGTTTAATAATTCATAATATTTAAAGACGTAATGTGTGAATATGTATGGATTTTTATTTTTTATTTTTAAAAAAATACAAGTCCTATAGAAACGGCTTAAGTGGTAAAAGGGTGGGATGGATATATAGGAGAAATGCAATCGCGCCGCACATAAAAGCATGAACACAAGTTAATATGTAAAAGTAAATAGAAGTAAAAATAAAAATATGAAAATAATTACCATATAAAATGTACTTCTTATAAAAAAAATTAAGTTATTAAAAATTTTTGATGTTTTAAATTTTAAAAGTTAGACATAAGATAAAATTAAGTTTTTCTTAATTTGATAAAAAAAAAAAATCTCCGGTCCCTTTTAACAAATAAGGGCCTGGAAAAGATAATAGAGGGAGCAACGTGTCACGCCGTCATTCTCTTGGACTTCATATATGGGCCCGATAAGCCGTGGGTGTAGATAAGTATCTCGAGAGGGCACTTACTTATGGGACCTCCTTGATTCTGAGTTTGGAAATAGAGAGTATTAGAGAAGTCGTGACTCAGCTACGTATGTGTGGAAGACTTGAGAAGCTAGGAGAGTCACTTTGAGTATTCTAGAAAAGTCTTGAAAATACATTGTATATAGACTTAGTGTAGCAGATTTGGAAACTCCTAAAGTAGTTCAGACTTGAATGAAAGGTTAAGGAGAAGTATGAAATGTGGGAGAGTGATCTAAAGAATTCTAGGGATCTCTTGTATATATATGTACGGAGTATTTTAGAAGCTCGTGATTTATGAGGAACTTGACAGGTTATAGAGTGCAATATGCCTATAAATAGGTGAAAGCCTCGTTTGGCAGCGTGCATTTTATCCAGGCTCATCCCGACCCGATCAAAGTTGAGAACTACCAACGTGTATAGAGTTCTTAACTTGTGAAATTTATTTATTGAAGTGATATAACATGAGTTCTTTTAACATCGGCTAGGTAGATTAGCGAAGCATGTAATGAGCGAGTGAGAGGCAAATTTAGTAACGTCCCCAGGAAGCGAGTTGTTTAAGTGTTAGCGAGAGGAGAGCATGGGAGAGGCCCAAGTGCGTGATAGGAGGGTAGGGTTTCCAAGGGAAAAAAGGGAGAAAAAAAAAAGATAAAATTAAGTTGATAAACGAGTTTTGTGCAAAAATAATTTTTTTTCTTAAAAAAAAAATCCTAGCAATGTTGGATTCAAAATAATGCCCACTATTTTTGCTCAAAAGAATCAAAACTCTTGATTCATGAGTTGGGAATTTTTTTTTTCTTTTCTTAAAGAAAAATTAGTTTTGATCAAAACTCTTGATTTATCACGGAAAATGGAAACACAGAAAGCATATTTTAATGAGCACAGAAATAGTCGATCTTTTAACTATTATTGCTGATAAGTGATCGCCACTGTCGTCATGTCCGGATTCCGGCCGCCGGAAAACCTCCATTGTAGGAGTTTTGAGGAGGGAGAAAGGGTTTGATTTTGATGTAGGGGTGGAAAATGGTATCGTCTCAATTGCTCAATCCATCCCCAAATTGGAGAACTGCTGTGAAAAGCTTCAAATTCAGATTATTCTCATCATCCCCATCCCCAAATCCGGAACAACACTCATTTACAGTGTCTTATCTCATAAACTCATGTGGGTTATCCCCACAATCTGCTCTCTCCGCTTCCCGAAAGCTTCACTTGGTAACCCCAGAAAGGCCAGACTCTGTCCTCACCCTCCTCAGAAACTATGGAGTCACCGACACCCAATTTCCCAAAATCCTACGATCATTTCCATCTTTGCTTTTGGCTGATCCTGATAAAACCCTTCTGCCCAAACTCGAGTTTTTCCATTCTAAGGAGTTCACAGGGGCAGACATTAGGAGGATCCTCTCTTCCTGTCCATTGATTTTGTCACGGAGCTTGGAGAAACAGATAATCCCTCTTTATAATTTTTTCAAGAGCATTCTTCATCTCGACAAAATGGTTGTTCATGCATTCAAGCGCTCACCCAGGGTTTTGCTCGAGAGTGTGGACAAGAGTCTCCTACCGAAAATCACAGCCTTGCGAGACATTGGAATGCCTGAATCCTCTCTCCGGTTTTTTCTAAGACAATTTCCCAACGTGTTGCAGTTAAAGCACGAGAAGTTTCACGAAATTGTGAAGGAGGTTATGGAACTGGGATTCGACCCTCTGCAAGTGGTATTCATTAATGCAATCCAAGTGTTTGTTGGAATGAGTAAGTCAACTTGGGAACAGAAAATGGAGATTTACAGGAGGTGGGGTATGAGCAATGATGAAATTATGTTGTTGTTTAGAACTTTTCCCATTAGTATGAGTTTATCTGAGAAGAACATAATGAGCACAATGGATTTCTTGGTTAATAAGATGGGTTGGAAGGTTACCAAAATCACCAGAGTTCCAAGCTGTCTTTGTTACAGCCTGGAGAGGAGGATCATTCCCAGGTGCTTGGTTGTGAAAGTTCTGATATTGAAAGGGTTGGTAAAAAAGGATCTGGGTTTTGTTTCTGTTCTGAAGCCCGCTGAGAAGGAGTTTTTGGAGAAGTTTGTGATCAAATATCAGAACGAGATTCCTGAGTTGTTAAATCTATATAAGGGTGAAGTGGGAGTTCTAGAACTTGGCTTTGCATCTGAGGAGATGTGTGGAATCAAGCAGTTGTAGGATGGCATGCCAACCTTCCTTTCATTTTTTGTGTTTGGCTGTTTTGTTGGTATGCTTCCTCATATTCTATTCCATTTTCATTGCTTCGAGCAAAAACAAGGTATTTGCTTCCTCCAGCTTCATCTGGGGCTCCTTTAATTTACCAGTTTTTTATTGCTTTGTGCTTTTGATCTGTTTAACAGCAAGATGTAGGATGTCATTTGAGTTCATGGAATTATAAATTCCGGGTACGCCCATATTTTGCATGTGGTGCCATGATCACTGGTTGCAGGTAGAGGTGACTAGGAATACCCCTTTCTCCAATTTGCATGTTCCTAAAAATCATATAGTTGAATTATATCTTGTAAAGTTCCCAAAAGATTTTAAGATATATTAGAAAAATATTAACTTTAGTGGAAAAGAGAAAAGATGAGAGAATAACATTTTTTGTTAATAAAATCTTGAAGAAAACGTGGAGGAAAGTAAGTAGGAAGGAAAACGTCTTTAAAAGACCAAGTCGAGTTAGGATTATTTTTTTATTTTTTTGAAATATCCGTTAAAAAATATAACATCTTGTTCCTCCCCTCCCCTCCACTACTGTCCCCCTCCCTCCTCCACCACCTCCAACCAACAATGGTCGGATCCTTAAGGCTTCTCTCCTCTTATTTCTTCTCCATGATCCATCTGCTGTTTTTCCCTATTAAAGACGACGAACTGCAAGAGTCTAACTCCTTTTATCTCTCCTCCTCTTTTGCCACCATCTCTCCCCCTACCAAAAACCTCTGATCCCCGTCAACAACTCCGGCGATCCAAAATCCAAATCAAATAAGAGAAGAACCCATGGGCGCCCAATTAAGAAAATAGGGAGATGGGTCCTTTGCCCTCACATTCTTCCCCTACCATTGTTACCTTGGCGTGTCGACTCTTACTGATCTTAGAAAGCCAATGCGAATTCCATTTTTCAGGCAATGAAAGACATTTGGCCAGCCATTGCCAAGTCCACATGCTCGTAATCATTATAACAAATGAAAAACAGTTTTTTACACATAAATTCCAATAGACTCTCCACCAGCACTAAATTCTCCCCCTCCAATTTCCACAATTTTATACTCTTGGAAATCCCATTCCTCCCAATCCCACCAATCAAATACAGTTTCCCATCTCCATTGCTCATTAATTTCACAAACGTCAGCTCCGTGACACCATCTTAGAATCTCTCCCTCTCAAATCAAAACCCGAAATTGAAAATGAAAACCGAGGCGTACAAAATCTGAGAACCCCATTACTATAAATTCCTTGATGACAATTGTGACGCAAAATCGGATCAAAATCTTGGAATTCTCGCCATGAATGAACCCTGGAATCATATACCCAAACGGTGCAGGAAGAGAACCCATACGCGATCATGAAGATCTTCACCATCAGAGTAGGAACCAAGTTGACATTTCGAGTGAAAAGATTGTATCCAGGAATTTCATCACTTTGGAGGATCTCGCCAAGAGATTGCAGAGGAGGAAGGAAGACGAGTTGGGTAGAGAAAAGCAAAGGAGTCCGCGGAAAGTAGAGTGATGGTCAATGTGATCTCTGAAACAGAACCCGATGAAACTACTACCTCCAAACAGATCTCTGAAAGCAAAATTCCTCTACCAATTTATGAGATCCTTTTCCATCTCCTACCTTCTTCCATTTAATTTTCTTTTCGATGGCTCACCACAGCTAGAATAACCAGGAGAATCGAGTCGTCACCAGAACCTCCAATTCCTCTCCCATGGAAGATTCAAGATGCCCTTATTTTCTTCACAACGAGGATTATCCAGGCCTCATGTTGTTTTCTCATCAGCTTTCCAGTTCAAATTACAACAGTTAGAGTCAATCTATGCAAATGACACTCACAAAAACAAGCTACGGTTTGTTGATGGGAGTCTTCCTCGCCCTACACCAGATGAATTTCTCCTTGTTATTTGGACTCGATGCAACAGTGTGGTTACCTCTTGGATCCTTAATTCTATTTCTAAGGAAATCGCCCATAGCCTTCTCTATGTTGATAGTGCCTGTGATGCTTGGCGAGACCTCCATGTCCAATTTAATCAAAGCAATGGACCAAGAATTTTCCAAATTAAGAAGCATCTTGTAGCTCTTCATCAAGGATCCATGGATGTGAACACATACTACACCAAGCTCAAACTTTTGTGGGATGAGCTAAGAAATTTCCAACCTAATCCTACTTGTCACTATGGTGGAATTCGATTGTGGATGGAGTATCAACAACAAGAATATGTGTTACAATTCCTCATGGGTCTCAATGAGTCTTATGCTCGAACTAGAACCCATATTTTGATGATAGACCAGATGCCTTCAATTTCCAAAGTTTTCGGACTGGTAGTACGAGAAGAGAGGCAACGTACAATTAATCAGAGTTTTCTTCTCCAATGGTTCCATTCTTGGTAAGCCATATGCTTCTATAGTTACTATAAGTTATAATGCAAAATCAAGGCAAGAAAGGCCTCTCTATACACACTATGGAATACAGGGTCACATCATTGATAAATGTAACAAGCTTCATGGGTATTCACATGGACACAACCCTAAAACGAAGCCTTCTAGATACAAAGGTCAAGTGAATCAAGCTTCAGGCATTGTGACTGCTTCTAAAGGTTGCAATTCTGACTCTACCTCGGGCCCTTTAACTTACAACTCATTGCCTTCTTAAGCACTCAACTTCAAAGTGGTTCTCTTGGTCTTTCGGCATCTGAACATGCAACCTTAGGCCCTGTTTAGTTCACGAAAATTTTCAACTCTATCAAAATTTCAGAATATGAAAATTTTCAATGTATTCTAATTTTAGTTTTCATTTTTAGAAAATACGTTTCGTACTTGAATTTGATTGAAAATAAAGAATAAGAAAATCCGTTTTGTAAAACCATTTTCTTGAAAATGAAGTTATAAAATGTTGAAAATAAAATCCCTTGTTTTCGATTTAATTCGAAAACAAGGAAAACAGCAAAAAGCAGTTTTCTGATTCATATATAAAATGTTGAAAATAGTGAATTCATTTTCTTTGTTTTCAAATTTTGTTTTTGTCTAATTCTCGTAACTAAACGTGTTTTCCTTGTTTTCGAAAAGTTTGAATATAGAAAACAGAAAATTTTCTACCTGCTAAACAGGGCCTTAGACTTCTATTTCCAAATTCGGTGGTTGTTTCTCACTCTCAGCATTTTCTTCTACATCTCCAACAACATCTTTTACTAGGATCTTAGACACCAAAGCCATCCACCATGTGTGTTTTCCATTAAATTTGTTTACTAGTACCACTTCTCTAGCTAATTCCACTGTCATTCTGCCTAATGGTCATTCTATTTCAATTAGTCATGTGGGATCAATTTAATTATCTCCAAATTTTATTTTGCACAATGTTCTATATATTCCTGAGTTTCAGTTCTATCTTATTTTCATCAATACTCTTGCTTTCCATCACAATTACTCAGTTACTTTTTTGTCTGATTCTTATTCCATTCAAGACCATCACCAAGCGAAAACAATTGGGATGGGTAAAAGAGATGGAATCGTCTATCTCTTGGACTTTGCCAGCTTTCCAAATCCTCCTTTCAACTTTTCAAAAGGTTCAATAAAATGTAATTCAATTTCTTTGTCTAAAACTGCACTTTGGCATTTTAAACATAGGCATCCCTCTCCTGTGAAAATTGAAATACTTAAAATTTAATTGAAATTTTCCCCATTCCAAAGACTCTGTACATTGCTTTGTTTGTCATCAGGCCAAGCAACATCGTTTGCCTTTTATTTCAGCAAATGCCTTACCTAATTTGCCTTTCCAATTGATACATCATATTTGGGACCCTTTTCACACACTTACACCAAAAGGTTACAAATACTTCTTGACTATAGTCAATGACTGTTCTCGATTTACTTGGGTTTATTTACTTCACTCCAAATCTGATATTGTGAAAGTTTTTCTTGAGCTCTATTAGTTGATTGAAACATAGTGTGGCGTTAAAATCAAATATGTTCATTATGATAATGCTCTAGAGTTATCATTTTCTGAATTTTTTGTGCAAAATGAGTCATTCCATTTCATTCTTGTGTTGATAGACCGTAACAAAATTCTGTTGTTGAGAGAAAGCATCAACATATCCTAAATGTTGCTCTAGCACTTCATTTTCAGTAAAATATTCCACTAACTTATTGGGGTGAATGCACTTTTAACTGTTGTTTATCTCATAAATAGAATTCCCTCTCCACTTTGTCTCAACGAACCCCATTTAAACATCTTTGGCATAGAAAACCAGCTTATTCGCATCTTCGTGCCTTTGGGTGTCTTTGTTATGATTCTACCTTGGATTGTCATCGATCCAAGTTTTCTCCTCGTTCTACCCCAGGTGTCTTCATTGGATATCCACCAGGCTACAAAGGGTATAAACTTCTTGATTTAATAAACAATGCCATTTTTATTTCACGAGATGTAGTGTTGCATGAAGGCATTTTTCCATTCAAATCCAATCCAATTACCAGCCCATATGCAGAATTATTTTATGATAGAGTTATTCCCTCTCATTCACCTTCTAACTCACTCTCTCCTACTTATTCTATACCCCCTATCAATCCTTCTCAAAATCCAGGAGCTCCTTCTTCCAATCATTCTAGTCATACCATTAAAAAGCCCTCTTACTTGCATGATTATCACTGTTACACTTTTTCTTCATCCACATCTTCATCATGTACTCATCCTCTTTCAGAAGTGCTTGGTTATCAAAAACATTCACCTTCTCACAAGAATTTTGTTTTCAATCTTTCCTCCAATGTCAAACCCATAAGTTTTTCTCAGACCATTGACATTCCCAAATGACAAGAAGCCATGTCTCATGAGTTGAAAGCTTTAGAGGGTAATGGTACTTGGAGCATTACTTCTCTCCCACCAGGGAAGAATCCAGTGGGATGTAAATAGATCTATCGGATCAAGTACAATGCATATGGTTCCATTGAGCACTATAAAGTGCTTCATGTTGCAAAAGTCTATACGCAATAAGGAGTTGATTATTTTGACACTTTTTCCTTGTTGCTAAGCTTGTCATGGTGAAAGTCTTATTAGCATTGGCGGCATTTCATGGGTGGTCACTCACTCAACTTGATTTTAAAAATGCTTTTTTACATGATGATCTTTCCGAAAAAGTTTATATGACTTTGCCGCCCGGTTTTCATTGTAAGAGGGAGCAACATTTACCTCCCAATGCTGTTTGTAAGCTACATAAGTTTCACGTGGTGAGAAGATCAAAAAGAAGAAAGCATGCATGATACGGTACATGAAGGGCGGACTTCTTCTCAAAACAGTTTTTTATCATTTTGTGATTAAGTTATTTTATATCTTTTAATATGTTCCCACGTTTGTTAGTTTCTGAATTTTTATAATTTCAACTCTTAGTGGATGAGTGGGTTAGTGGTTGCTTAAAATAAGGAGTAGAGGCTAGTGGAGCTATATAGGAGACTATGTATAAATAGCCATCAAGTAATGGATGATATCAACAAATTTGCAAGTCAAGTTGTTTCCCTTTTTCCAAACATTTCTTTTTCAAATTTTGTGGCTTTGACTAGGACCATGTTACAGTGGTATCAGAGCCTGGAACACTATCAATGGCGACAAACAAAGAGCGGGTCAAAACTCTCGAAACAAAAGTCTCGGAATTACACCATAGCATGTCTCAAGTTGAAGATAAACTGCAACGAATGTCCGAAACCTTGATGATCTTGGAATATACCCAACCCGGTAATTCTTCACATAGCCAAGAAGAAACTAATCATCATGCACTAGAGAAAACAGACCACCGACCTTAGGTTGTGCTCAGAATTCCCAAATGGGAATTCCCGAAGTTCGGTGTCGGTGACCCTACGAAATGGTTCAATATAGTGCATCAATACCTTGAGTTTCAAGATGTACCCCAAGCTCACAAAGTTCAAATAGCATCCTTTTACCTATGAGGCACAGCAAATCAATGGTGGGTTTGCCTACGTCGAGCTATTCAAGAGGAAGGCCAAACCGTATCATGGGAACGATGTCAGGAGGAACTATGGGCTCGATTTGGTCCGACAGAGGAGACTAAATTCTATGAAGCCTTATTTAAGATCCGACAAACATGATCACTATTGGAGTACCAGAGCGAATTTGAAAGGTTGAGCAATAAGGTTCGTGGCTGGAGTCAATAGGCATTAATTGACTCTTTCATTAGCGGCTTGAAATTCGAGATTGCTTATGTAGTGCGCCTGTTCCGACCTAAGAGCCTGAAAGAAGCGATCTCCTTAGCCCGTATGCATGACAAGTGGCTTCGGAGGCAAAGGAGAATCACCCAACCACATGGATTTAACCAAGCTTATCACAATCAGACCGCTACCCTCCGACTCCGGCTAATAACAACCAAGCAATCAAAAGTCTTATGTGGGATGAGATCCAACGAAAACGAGCTCAAGAGCTCTATTTCAACTGCAACGATCGCTATACTCTGGCCCTCCAATGTAAACTACCACAACTACTGCTATCAGAGGGTGATAGTGAGATGAAAACGGGCAGTACAAAGGAGCATATCGCACCTCGTCAAGAGTTCGCAAATCTTGCTATTTCACTCCACGCCTTGACCAGCGATGGATAAAAACAAGGTATTACCCTTGCCGTTGAATTTCTGGCCCATTGGAAAGGGTTGCCCACGAACGAGGCGACCTGGGAGCTTGTCTCTACCTTTCCTACAAAATTTTATACTGACAACCTTGGGGACAAGGTTGTTTCCAACAAGGGCGGTAATGTCACGTGGTCAGAAGATCAAATAGAAGAAAGTGTGCATGATGTTGTATGTGAAGTGCCGACTTCTTCTCAAAACAGTTTTTTATCATTTTGTTATAAAGTTATTTCCTATCTTTTGACATGCTCCGACATTTGTTAGCTGCTGAATTTTTATTATTTCAACTCTTGGGTGCATGGATGAGTGGGTTAGTGATTACTTAAAATAAGAAGTAGAGGCTAGTGGAGCTATATAGGAGACTGTATAAATAGCCATCAAGTAATGGATGATATCATCGAATTTTCAAGTCAAGTTGTTTCCCTTTTCTTCCATACATTTCTTTTTCAATTTTGTGCCTTTGACTAGGACCACGTTACAATAAGTCTCTTTACGAGTTAAAACATGCCTCACGTCAATGGTTCTCAAAGTTCTCTAATGTTCTTCTTGATGAAGGGTTCACATAATCTACAGCAGGTAGTTCCTTTTTCATCAAGCTTGTTCATGACTCTTTCATTGTATTATTGGTTTTTGTTGATGATATAATAATTGCAAGTAATAACACTGAGCATGTAGAAAGGCTGAAGAAAATGCTTGATAGTCGTTTTAAGCTCGAGGATTTAGGAAACTTGAAGTATTTTTTAGCCCTTGAAGTGGCTAGATCAAAGAAAGGAATTTCCCTTAGCCAACGCCACTATGCACTTCAGCGTTTGTCTAATGTTGATGCCCTTGGCTACAAGCTAAGACCCATTCATATGGTTCCAAACATTAAACTTTCAACTAAAGGAGACTTATTGGAAGATCCAACTACTTATAGAAGGCTAATTGAAAAATTATTATACTTGACCATCACAAGACCTGATTTGCCTTACTCAGTTGGACGTTTGAGTCAGTTTCTCTCCAGGCCAAGAGTTCCACACGTGGAAGCTGCTCAGCAGGTACTTCGCTACATCAAAGGATCTATGGGTCAAGGTATTTTTTTGTCCTCTTCTTCTTCTATTGAGCCGAAAGCCTTTGTCTGACTTAGATTGGGCAGCATGTCCAGATACTAGAAAGTCAGTAAGTGGTTTCTGTGTGTTTATCGGAGACTCCTTGATTTCTTGGAAATCTAAGAAGCAACAAACTGTCTCACGATCCTCAATTGAGGTAGAATACCGATCCATGGCTAATGTCACATGTGAAATAGTTTGGTTGCTTTCCCTACTCAAATATCTACATATTCCTCATCCAAAACCTACTATGTTGTTTTGTGACAATCAAGCTGCTCTCCATATTGTAGCTAATCCAATTTTTCATGAGAGAACTAAGCATATAGAGATAGATTGCCACTTTGTGAGAGAAAAGATTCAAGGTGGAACCTTGAAGACACTCCACGTTGCTTCCCAACACCACCTCGCCAATGTGTTGACCAAAGCTTTGTTCCCAACACAGTTTGCTTTTCTCCTTGCCAAGATGGGAATCCACAACTTGAATTCTCCATCTTGAGGGGGAGCTTTAGAATATAAAATATAATATCATTTGTTTTGTTTTTTTTTTCTTGCTGAGCTGGCAGTTTGTTGCATTAGTTTTGTGTTGTTTCCAGTCAGCATAAAGTCACGTTTGTTTCTGTAGAAAACAATTTGGGAGCAAATTTTCTAGGGTAAAATTTTCAGGGATAAAATAGCCACTATTAGTGAATTATATACAACATGTGTTTTATATGGCGTGGAATGTTGGGATGCCGGCAGATCGAAAGAACGATGGAAGCTAAAGGAGATATCAGAACCTTGAACGATAGCCTGTAGAGAAAAACAGAAGGGAAGCAGGATAGCTGAGTTGTGTTTAGCACACTGTCCTTAGGAATTTTATTCTTTAGGATCAAACAACTCTTCAAAGAGACTCTAGAACAAGAACAACAAAGAAGATGACTTTTGATCTCTTCACAATTAGCAAAGGGCTGAATGTATAAGAAAACAAAACGTAACTGTTTGTTTGAATTTTGAAAATATGGTTGTTAGGAATTAAAGCTAGGATTAAATAAAACATGAATGTTGGAAGAAAACGGCTGATGAAATTTAATGGCAAAATTAATACTGAACCAATTGAGATTTAAACAACCAAAAAATCAAGGTTTTAATTTAGGCAAAACAAAACAATGGTTTTTCGAGCAAAACTAATTATGGCTATTGATATCTCATGCGTAAAGGGAGGGGGGGAGTTGGAATCTATCGATTTTCACTCAAATTGGGCTTTTAGCCCATTTCTTGTGCGTGCGAGGCCTCCCCTCTTCTCAAGCCTTATACAAGCCCATGAAGGTGTTTTAGCATATAAACTTCATCAACCAATAACAATCCCCCACATTTTTCAAAAAGACATTTGAATTTAAAACATTTTTTATGAATTATAGAAGAAGGTGTAAGTGTCTTAAATTTGATGTTCAATGAACTATGAACCAAACATAGATGAATAAGATTTAATTTATAGAGTTTTGGTGAAGCTTATAGCTTCTATGAACCAAAGTATTCTTGGTTGTAAATTGAGGACCTTATCACCAGTACTACATATCACAAATCTTGTTATTCAACATCGTTGTGTGTGAGTAGGCCATGCACAAGTCTGATCATTTCATAAGTGCTCTAGAATTTTTGCCAAGAAATTTCATGGGAATGGCCTAATGATTGTCTTAAATACTCATTTTATCCCCATGTTTTGCTTAGGTATTAGTACTTTTATGAGATAAATAAGTGTCTTAATGCTCTCTTTTCTCAATTTTGTGATTAGACCAACCATTAAGCAGAAATGAGAGAAATCGAAGAAAATCAACAAAGTCATCATCCAGTCGCAAGAAACATTTGATATTCTCATCTGCATGATGTCTTTCCATGGCTTCCTCATTGGCATGGTCACATTTGAGACTCCAAGGGATCTCGTAGACAATAAGATTATGCGATTTGGAGTCCCGATGAAGAAGTGGAGGATGCAAAAAGAAGAAGCTACTGGTGAGTTGGAAAACAACTCACACTGTAGTGCGGATGTCCGCCACGCTCGCAGGATGCTCACGCTTCAGCCGTGATGCTCACGCTAATGTGGCTTGGCCTTTCTCTTCCAATAGCCTCATTTCTCCATGCCACTAAGATAGATCCATCATGCTACAACATGGGATGCTCTGGGCCCATATGTTTTTCCGAAGCTTCTCCATCTCCTCTCTCTTGGTTTTCGTCTTTATAAAATAACAAAAATTAGGCTTTTGGAGGCGAATTCAAAGAGGCAAAGTAGTGTTCTTGGTCGGGTCGTAGTCCCAAGGTTTCTAAACCCTGGGCACAACTCCCTTTGGGAAGGAAGAAGATCAAAGAAAAAAAAAAAAAAAAAGAAGAGAAAGATTTGAAAAGGAGATCGATCATTTCCATCTTTCATAGGCCATTTTCCTCTTTATGTTTTCCTCTTTTCATTGTATTTCTCCTCTCCAAGAGCTAATCTCATTTTCTAGGGTTTTATGTATTTTGACAAATCGAACTATGGTGAGCCAGGCTTTTAATTTGTAAATCTTGAACTCAATCTCATGATAAGCCAAACAGTGTTCTATTCTAATCCATGCTTGTTGATGATCGATCTCATTTACATGGATTCAGACCTAATTTGAGACTGAGAAATGATAATTAGGTTAGACCATGAATAGAATGTCATGTTTCACCATAGAATAGAGATATTTGTGGGTTACATGTGGCTTGTTGAATTTCAATTACTTAATATATCATTGGTTATGATGGTTTGAGGTAGAGAAACATTAGAACCTTTTCCAATGGTAAATTGTTATTGCTTAAGAAAGAATAACATGTGCTTAGGTGAAATTCGTCATTATTATATGATTTAGGCTTCATTGGGAACAAGTAGAGCCTCACCATAGGAATTTGTTAGATGAAATCAAAATCCTAGGATTTCTTATGATTACATTTTCTCTTTGCATATTAGAGACTTTAGTTTAGGATTTCTTTATTTAGTTTGTTTTCTATTTCAACTTCACCTTTGTGTCAATCCAAATAAAGTTAGGACTATTCTAATTTCGTTAATTAGTAACCTAATCCTCATGGGATGTACTCATACTTCCATTTTATTACTTGAGGCGACGCATGCACTTGTGCACATAGGAGTACACATTTTATATAGAGCGCATCGAGCCTTTCACAGCCCCACTCCACACTTACATAGGTGATTTCATCAAATGCATACTGCATTTATATGTACCACCCATAAGGGATATGAAATCATTAAAAGTATAACTCAATTTCTCAAAATATGCAATCTAGCACATAACCACACCATAAGAAGGAACAATTTTATTGGTGCTAGCAGGATTAACAAGCGACTTGTTATTACTCATGTGAACCTTCTTCATAAGATCTCCAATCACAAAGGTTGGGCTCTCATCATTGCTAATCTCTAATTGGCTTAAGTCTCATTCCACTTGATGTTTCCAAAATCAATTTTCTTTCCAAGGGTTTAGTCAAAAGATCGGCGAAATTCACTTCTGACTTTACATAGTTAATGGAAATAATTTCATCTTTCAACAATTGTTTCACAACCTCATGTCTTAGACGAATGTGTCTATTTTTCCCATTTAATGCTTTATCCTTTACAATCGATATTACTGGTTGGCAATCATAGTGCATAGACACCAAAGGTGTCGGCTGCATTCCCAAAGGAATTCCTGACAAAAAGTTCATTAACCAATCAACTTCTTTACCAGCGAATTTAATTAAGAGCTATAAACTCTGATTCCATGGTAGAAGTAGCAATAAGAGTTTGTTTAATGATTCCCAAGCAATAGCACCACCTCTCAAAGTAAAAATATAACCACTTATGGATTTTATCTCATCTGAATTTGATATCCAATTAGCATCATTTTATCCTTCCAACACTGTGGGAAATCCACGATATAGGATATCATAGTTCATGGTACCCCTTAAATATTTCATTAGTCTAGCTAATGCATTCTAGTCATCATTATTGGGATTATGTGTATATTTGCTTAATCTACACACTGCATACGCTAAGTCAGGTTTAGAAAAGTTCATCAAATGCATCAAACTCCCAATAATCTGTGCATACTCAAATTGACCCATTAGATCACCTCAATTTTTTATTAAATATGTGTTAACATCAGTGGCGGATTTAGGGGGGGCGAGGGGGGGCGGCCGCCCCCTTGATCGCTGGGTTTGAATTTTTTTTTTTTTTCAATTAGGACCAAAACGACGTCGTTTTGGTCCCACAGTGTTTTTCATGCAAGCGAGGAGCCTTTGAACTGGGGCTGAGAAGTAAAATAGGGCAAGAGGGAGAGGGATGGGCGTGCATCGCGATCTCCATTCAGTCTTGTTCTCTACTTCTCTCTAAATTCTCTAAGCTAAGAGCAAGTTGAAGCCTGAAGGTGAATCATTGTTTGATTTTTCCAAATTTTTGGATTTAGTTCAGTGATTGGGAATTTGGGAACGTGGGTTTATTGATTTTTTTCACGGAAACAGAGACCCCATTCTCTAATCAGAGCACTACCCATGGCCATGAGGCTCATGGCGAAGCCTTTCCCGCGGTATATCAGGGTATCGGATTACTTTCCCACCCATCCCATTTAAGTTCGTTTTCTTCTCCATTTTCTCTCTTTCTGATTTCTTTGCATTCTTCTTCTTCTTGTTTCTGAGTTTTGCATTTCAAAGGTATGTGTTTTAACTTTTTTCTGTTACTTTTCTTCTGCATTCATGGCATTTTCTGGAATATACAGTCCAATCCGGAATTATCTCGACCTCACGAATGCGTCCAGAGTGAAGAAGCCAGTCCCAAAAAAGTCTTCCTTGTTATAATAATGCTTGATAACCTCTACTTTTGATCGTCCCGATTTGTGAAAGGAAAGGGAGAGGAACATATTTTAAACTTGATTTCTCGATTTTCCTTTATTTTTTAATTCTTTATGTGATGTGATCTCTATTGCATCTCTAGAAGATCTCAGAACTATTCTCACGATTTAGTTGAATGCCATTTTTGGTGGAAATTTCAAATTTATTGGCTTTGGATTTCAATTGTATTTATTTAAGTTAAGATTAATTTAAATTCTATTTTAATTTGAAGATTTTAAAGATATCAGTCATTTTGATTGTTTACGGTGGTGGTAGTTAGATGGATTATGGATTGGATGGATTGTTGGTGTAGTTGTTAGTTGGATTGATGAATTGTTGATTGTTGATTGGCGGCATGTGAATTAATAGAATATCAAATTAGATTGTTGAAGTGTTTTGTTTGCTAGTGGGTGTTGAATTAATATAATATCTCAGAAAGATATTTCGATGTTAGGAAAATTATTCGTTGCATTTTTGTGGTTTTGTTCATTGAGAATGAAAAAGATATTTCAGCATTATAAGAGTTGGGTTGGGTCCACGGTGTTGAACAGCAGTGCAGGCTCCCAGTAAATACTGTGGCTGGAATGTTGGATGTAAGTAATCAGATGTGGTTAAAAATTAATCTGGATGACATTGTTGGTGATCAGGGTTGCTTAGAAGTGGAGTTGAGTTTTGTGTGGATATTATTGGTAGTGATACAGAAGGAATCTCTATATCAGGGGTCATGTCAACCACTGTCATATTTTTCACGGAGGAAAGTGTGGAAAGATAATAGAGGAAGTTTCGGATGTATAGTTCAGATAATATGGGAGGGAGCAGGACGACAGAAGAAAAGAAATGACATTTATATCTGCAAGACTAAGAGATAAGAAATCTATGCTCTTCAGTTAAATATTAATGTTTATCTGCTCATTAAAGATCATGTTGGTTCATCCATTAGTACACGATAGCGAAAACAGATTTAAGAACACAAGAATAGAGGCAGTGTAGCTTGCATTGTTCAAAGAGTTAGTCTAAAGGTGGATCAACACATAGCATTCGTTTGAACTGTGCTCTTGATGTGTAGATTATCTTTTAGGATGGGGTTTGGAACTTTAAGGAGGATATGATTGAGTTATTCTTGTAGTTGAGAAGGAGAACAGTTAGTGCATTTGGGTATAATACAAGAATGGGGAGGTGGAGATAATGACAGAAGAGTCAATAAACCTTGACTAACAGATGATAGCTCATTTGGTTCTGAAGGAGCATGGTCATCACTTATCTTAAGACTTCCCATTCCACGATGTTAATTGATCTAGTGACAGTCATTTTCAGTATGAGTTGATGAAATGGGTAAAAAAAATGAAGTGTCATTGTTGTGGGTTGATCTGTGATGGGCGTGAAAATGACAATTAGACAGTTTTAGTTGGACTATGTGGGAGACCTTGTTCAGTGATCATTAGAGATATTGAATCTCTCTTATAATATAGTTTCCATCTTCTTAAAATTAAGGATGGGCTTTATGATAAATCTGGCTGATATACGAAAATAGATTTCATGGTTCAAATCTACTGCGAGAAGAAAATACCATGATGTGCCATTGTTCCATAAACTGATTTAACAAACATTCTTTATAAAGATGTCAAATATCCTGTAATTTTATTCCCTTTTGTTAATTATGACCCTGCAGTGGAATCATCTTACAAAGTAGATCAGGCATAACTCAAAAGAGGCTGAAAGAAGTGGAGGCGTCTTGTAAGAGTCAGAAGAAATCCTTACAGTAAGGAAAATAAGAACCTCTTTGCAAAGTGGATGAGATGGGAGGACAGGGAGACTCACACAACTCTTCATCTCGCCTCTCATAAATATGTGTGCATGGAGGTGTTGGAGATTTTACAAATTCATGTTTGATATGACCTCTCAACTCAAATAAAAGGCTGAGAGTTGGCGAGGTTATGCAAGGATGCGGACTTTTACAGGTTTGTTTTTCCTATGATATTGATAAACGTTGTTAAGGCTGTGGTGTGGAATTCTTATCTGGTTTTCAGAAAGATACAAATATTCTGCATCTTGTGTACGATCTAAAAACTTGTGAAAGGTGAGTTGCAAAATCTAAGAGAATCTTTGGATAGGATGGTTTGTTGAAGAAGTATGAGACGTTTGTATTCAATAAAAATTTGGTGTTAATATGGAAGGCGGCTAGTCTTTTGAAATTTAGTTAGAATGAAGATGAATACTTTCAGTCCTAAAAACTATCATCTGTATACAGTGGAAATATTTTTGTGAAGAATATACTAACTAACTATTTATTGTTTCCTTTTAAGCTAAAATTGTCTCAATATTGAATTTAATTTACTATTGTATTTTGTTAGGTTATTGATTCAATTATCTGAGGATGATCACCGTTTCTTACTGAAGCCATTACTGAATTCTTCCGTGCCTTATATCTTGTCCAAGAATGGATTTGCTCTAATTTTGGTATAGTTCAGGCTGTGGCGTCTTTGGCGTCTTTATCGATGGAGCTAAAGTGCTTTGGTGCATTTTCTTAGAACTTCCATAATCTTTTCTTAAGTGATGAGAATGAGTGAGTCGGTTTTAACAATGTGGAGCTTGGAAGTCTCTGGCAAATAAAGAACTAGAAAAAATAAATTCAAATGATTTCATCGTTTAGTTAGATAAGCATTCTGCTTCTGCACATTTGCGGCGGCATCATTTGAAAAGAGTGATATTTTAACAATGAAAAACGTTCAACAAATAAAGAGATAATCTGATCGTTAAATGGCAGTTTGGTATTTGAAGCATGAAAGAGTATTTGATTCTATAGCAAACTCGAAATTTACCAAACTCATTTCAAAATGGATCAGTAAATCAATTGTCTCGCGGTACAAGGCTTTTATAGTGTGGCAACGATTTGTACTTTTTCTATCCTTCGAAGTTTAAACTTTATTAATATAAATTATTTTGTCTTTATTTCTATGTATTTTGATATATTGAAACTTGCAAACAATTTATTGAGCGGTGCTTCCCTCTGCGAGTTTGGATCGCCTTTAGTTAGCATCATGAGGGTACTCTGAGGTTTGACACTCAAGTATCAGCCTCTTCTGTTCTTCTCACTCCCATAATGTTCTTGTGATAACATTATAGGAACATGCTATAATATTAGGAACATGTCACGGCACCTCATTAAGAAGTGAATCACTAGTAACCAGCATAAGTCTTAAGGTGGAGGCAACCTTTTCTTCATTCTCTTTGTAGTAAAGACCATCTTTATTTGAAACCACCGCTTCCCCTAAATCCCACCCATTCTTCGAATTAATGCACATGTATCTTAATAAACTCTGTATTCAATATGTCATCTCCACATTCAATTGAAACTTGGTGATTCCCCCTCCCTCTTTAAATTACACTCTTTCTCTCACACATTAAGGTCAAGCTACGAGTCTTCTTTGATTTTCCACTGACAGCTAGTAAGGTGTCTTTCTTCTTGTGAAGTATGAGGAGATTGAAGTAATTTTCTGGGTTTGCCTGTTGTACTAAGAGATTTAAACCTGATTCAACCACTTACCAGGATTCTGTTTCGACCAAATTACCAGTGTATCGTGCCCTTGGTTGCCTTCACTCTTCTGATTGCTATCTTGATAATATATGAGTTATTGGATCAGCGAGGACAGCGCTAACCTCTTCATGTTTTTAATTGTTTAGCGTAATCATCTGAAAGTCAAGTAGTTCTCAATCTAATAATCGATTTTTGGAGCTGTTCAAGTATCTTTGTCTTTTCGTATAATTCCTCCAGACAATTTGTGATCTCTATGACCTGAACCCGATGTCATGCTGCTCATCTCCACTTTAGTAGTTTCTCATAGCTTTAACATCTTATATACAACCATCTTATATCTGACAATGACCTCTTACATATTGTATCATATAAGCTGTGGGCCATCAAAAACCAGTCATTCTAAACAATAAATTGGGAAATTCGTAGCATTAGAAACTAATAACTGCGATAAATTAATTGGCTTGCGGGTGTTCAATATAATCTTCTGACTGACTAACAACCATGCTATACTATGCTATATCTGGAATTAGGAATATCGCGCTCTATCATCCGATTGAAATTTTGGCCAGCAAAAGCTCAATCTAATTGATGTCGTCGAGGAAGAAGGTTTGTTGGCGTGAAACAAGAACATCAGTGGAATGGTTGGGCAAAGAATTTAGTAGGGATATTGAGCATGTAATTGCTGAGGAATATTCCTCTTAAAGAACCATCAATATTTCATGTGGGGGAAGTAAATCAGACATTCCTAAGATTCGCGTTCTGTTTGTCTTATGGGAGATCTAGATCATTCGGTGATAAGAATGCGAAAAAGTGAAGAAATCGTAAACATAGTGGCTTCATAACGTATCAAGAAAGCCAAAGTCAGCCGAAATTGTATACCACATCCTCAAAATTTTAATCTTAGAATCATCATCTTACAAAGCAAGAAAATAACTTTCTTCTTACAATCGTAAGGTCAATACAACTCTTGGTACCAAATCTGAAAACTGTTGAAATCGCTAAACTATCTGTTTGGGCTGTGCTCAAGGGTTTTAGATAAGTTAATTTTGTCTGTGATATCTACAGGGAAATCAATTAGTTCTGAATGGAAATCGGGCACTGGCTCATTTGGCATGCAGTCAGGACCTCTCATGCACTCTCCACATCGAAAGTTCTATCTCTCTTTGGCTCATCAGCCAATAGCATCTTTGTTCTTGAAATATAATAATAATGTTGCTATCATAACCAAATTCGCTCTTCTAAATTCATGCTTTACCAAAGAGCATCTTAGCTCATACTTTCATTTTCTTGAATATTGCATGTTTGTAAGTCTGAGTGTTTCTCTCCGTCCAATCATTTTCTTAATGGTTTCTTTTGTCGTATGAGATTCATGTGGATTGTCTACGAAACATACTGGAGCCTCCCATTGGATGCAGTTTAAGAATACCTAAATCATATCAGGTCTTGCTCTTATCAGAGCCATGGATACTTTCTGACAATCATCTCTAAGAATTGTAGTGTCATTTGTAATAAGCTGAGTCTGAAGACTACCACTCTGACTCGGTTTCTTGTTTATGCTGGGCTCTCCATGAAGATCTCGGAAAGGTTCTCATTTCAACCCTAAGAATCTTGCGTAGGAGCTTGGAAAAGAATCTAATTCCTACTTATAATATCCTCAAGGGTGTGGTGGGTGATGAAAATGCAGTAAAGGCTCTGACGAAGCAGTGTTGGATTGCTTGTACAAATGCGGAAAAGACCATAGTTCTTAATGTCATAGCTAAGAAAATTAGATTCTAATATTTATATCTCATTTCATTTATATTAATTTACAACAGTATAGATATATTGTTATTATGTTCATTTGTGTGTGTGTGTGTTTTCTTATCTTCTGTTCACCGCACCTATGTTTTCTGCTCTTCCCATCTCTCTATGGGACTAACACCTAACCCTCTTACAGAACTGCTTAAATTATAATCTTTTCTTCTCCTCTTACTCTTCTCTTTTTCCTTCTTTTCCACTCTTTATTCTTAACCTTTATTTATTTCATTTCTCTTATTTGGACTCAAAAAATATCTTACCTACTCCAGCACTCAATAGAATACTGCTAACAAATCTAGGTAAACATCAAAGAAAAAACTCTTTTCTTCTTTTCCTCTCTCTCTTTTTTTACACTGCCTCTATGCACGTCCTCTTGTAGCTGAGAATAATGAGACTAATCATTTCTTACCGGGATCATCACCGATCGCCAGCAACCCACCCTCATTTTGCTTTCCATTTTTATAGTTACTATATCTTTTTCTTTCATAACTTCATAGTCAGGCTTGCTTCTTTTTTCTTAAATAGATCATTTATTCTCTCTTTTGTTATCACTAAAAAGAATGCTGGCTTTCATCTTTAATTCAACTGTGATTCACTATGTATATACTAAGTTCGATTTTCTTTTATATATAGTTTCCATGGACTTGATTAAGTGAGATTTGGAGCATGTTGTAGATTTTAGTGTCATCTAATTAACGATATAGTTTGAATTTGCATTCTTAGCTTTATTCTGTTGGGATTAATTTTAGAATATTGGGTTCGGCCATGATACATTCAATTTTCTGCCATCTTTCTATCTTCACAAGTATACACCATGCAGCTACTATAAGTATGATATTTGGATGTAATTTAAGTTCCTCAATGTCAGGGTGGTCTTGAATTCATAGTCTGAATTTTATCATAGATTTACTAAGTTGCTCTGCTACTAGAGTTGTTAATTGGTATACAAGGATTTGTTAGTAAGCCTTTGTTAATTTACTGTAATGTTAGATATGCATATTAGAGTGGAAGCAGAATTATGTCGATATTCAGAATGGGGTTGATTTGTATATATTTATTGTTTTATTGTATTTTGGGCATTAAGATATTAGGTCAGACGTGTTAATGAAAATGATTTGGATTGGTGAATGTATTGGAAATTGGTTCCTGGATTGATTAGTAATTTAGATTCTGGACATATTAAATGGACTTATTAATTGTCATATTGATTTGTTAAATGAGATATGTATGTTAATCATTAATTGGGATTCTGGTTATGACGTGTGTCGTCGAATAGTGACATGAATGAAAGTAATTAGATAAGATTATATATTGTTTTTAGGTTTATTATTGTGTAGGCAGATATTTATTTTGGTTTACTTTTCCTGCTGCGAGTGTATTATCTTTCAGACATTTTGTTTTTCATATAAACCTCTCTCTCACCTACTATCTCAATCAGATTTGGCTTCGCCTTATGTGGAGGATTAGTTCCATCTACCAGTTTTGGAATACTATCATTTTCAAGTATGACTTATAAGTACATTGTCACTTTCCTCATTAATATTTAATTCTATTATTATGATTATTATATTTTTTATGCATATTCTTGCAAATTCATTCTCATATACGATTGTTGGTTGTATGTAAAATTGAACATTGCATTTATATAACTCATGTCTTAATAAAAAGAATAATTCTGTATTTTATTTTGGAAGTTAATGTAATTTCTAGGTACATATTCTATAATTAAAAATAATTTTTGTCATAATTGAATAAGTTTCGGATATTATTTTCATGGTGTCTAGTAGTTTACTCCTAAAATTGAAATCGCTTACGCCCATAAATAAAAATCTGCTCTTCAACATTTTATTTATCTAATATAAGACTATCTACAAAGTTTTAATGCATTGTTAAATTTACTTTAAATAAAATAACTTTTTAAAACAATTTTTTAATCAAATTATAATTCATAATAAGAATAATAAAAATATATATTTTTAAAAAATAAAATTTTAATTTTAATTTCCTTCTAAATTAGTTAAATTATTTTTTTCACCAAGTTGACTTATTTTAATAAATATTTTTATAAAATAAATGTAAATTATTTTCTCATAGATAAAGTTAGATTATATGACTTTTTTTTTAAAAATAAAAGCAGGATCTCTTTATAACTAGTCGTTACTAATTTACCTTTTCTTTTGAATTTGTTATGACATTAGAGAACAATGAAAAGATCTTTCTTAGTGTTTAATTTGGTTGATTTGCATGGTTCACGCCCGCCATTTTTATCTTTAATAATCGTTGTATTAATTGAGTTTCTGCATTTTGTCATTGATTTATATATATTTTTCATGGTATCTGTAATTAATTGGTGGTGTCAGCGATATATAAAGCTGTTTAAAGTGGATCAGTTCCTCCTTCAGACACAGAGATTGTTCACATTCATTATGATCTTTTACATTTACCGATGAAGTAACTTGACATGCAGTTTGGACTTAGTTATTTTAGGTACTCATCTTTCCATAAATAAGAGGAATCACATTAAAGTTTACCATTTCTTATTTATTTTCTACCACGATCTTTCCTTTTTCTTTCGGCTCAATTTTCTTGGGCAAAGTGGGTTTTAAAGACTTCGGCGCGGCAATCTGAGGAAGATCTGGTATGGAAACTGTGTACCTGAACTTTTATTCATGCTTCTGCTCATCTCTGTGGGTGTTTCCTCTGGTTTCCATCACATTTGGATTCACCTGATTTTTGCATATTTGGTTCCATTATGTCAAAAGTCATTGTTCTTACTAAATGTTCTTCCTTGCTCAAGATTCTCACAGACTTCCAACTGGATGGGCGTGCTCGATTCCAGTGAAGGTACGGTAATCTTTGGTATTGAAAAGTATAATTTGTCCTGATCAAATCTGAATTCTTTGGAAAATTGAAATCAGTAACTGGGAGAGATTAATGAAACCCTACCCTATTCATGGTGACCTTCACGTTTTCTTTACAATGGAGTTGAAACCAGTGTACCCTATTCTGCCAGGTTTGCTTGGTTGGCATAGTTGATCGTTACCACTGGGTGCAGATGTAATTGCTTTACGATGAAACTGAAGTTCAAGGAAAAGAATCAGAGAAATCGATATTAATGGGGGCTGGTTAAGAAAATACTATTTATATATGAAGCTTTGGTTGCATTTCTTATGTGTTAATATTCATAATACATTGTGTGTTTACAATGAGTACCACTGAGGCTGAAGACTATCTTTGAAGTATCAGTAGGGCTTGCATGTGCTTACGGAAGGAGTGGTGCTGAGAGGCATTCAGAGATGATCATGTTACTGAAGCTATAGCACAGAACAGAAAGAAAAATGGAAAGAAGTAAGGAAAAAAAATTACAAGGGAAATAAAACTACAAGCTCTGGAACTAACGAATAGACGAGGAGTTTTGTGCAACCACAATCTCTCAAAAAGAAATTTGTCTTCTCAGTGCGGGGAAATCTACGCCATCTAACTTCTTGGATACGGTGTCTTTGCGATGATATGACATCCTCGTTGCGGTCCTCTCGACAAACTGGCGATGATGCCTAATGCTCTATCTACAAAAAGACTCTAAAAACTTCTACATCAGATTTCTTTCTCTTGTAAAGAGTCATAGCGCTGCTGCTATATGGACTTCAGCAGCGAGGAGTGAGCGAGGAAGGGTGAAACTTTCGGCCAGTTTCAAAACCAACAAAACGTGACTTTGCAGATTCTCGTGAGGTTTAAAGTTCAATACTTTGCGATAACGAGGTTTCAATAAGTAAATTTCATTCAAATAAAAAATGAATCTAACATATCTTTGTTGGGTTTGAGTCATCCTCAGCTGGCTCCTCTTTAATCCGTCTTTTAGATTATAATAACTGAAGTGAATTTATTGCATTGAGGTATAATCTTTTTCTTTTACGATAGCGCGTGAATATGCGGGTCGATTTGTCGCGTGCGATTCTAATCCACCTAAAACCATAGCTTTCCGCCGAATCGCTCGTGGTAATCTCGTGTTCATACTCAAATAATGCATTCTTCTAATTATCATTCTTTTCACTCGTGATTCTCTAATTTGCTTTTCTTTACTCTTTGCCCTTACTGATCTTTACATTAGTTAAAATTTCCCAAATCCCTCAGAAATAACAAACTACTGTTATGCAACAACTCATCTATATCCAACTCTACTAATTTCTCCTCTTTTTCAAGATCAAACTCTATTCAATTACCTCTCATCTTTGTTCTCCTCTTACTTACATTTTCTCAAGCAAAGAAATTGATTTTTATCATTTCTATAAATCACTCATTTGCATCTTGTTTTTTTTCATTTTCTTGCTTAATAAAATGGTTCTTTCAAGAAGATATAAGTTTTATCTTGTTTTTGTTTATGCGGTGAATGTTATGAGTTTGGTTTCATTACTGCTTTTTGTTTGTGTGGAAGCGATTCAAACAGGAAATAAGTCAGAATTGATCGATCAGATATATCAGAATTATAATTGTTATTCAGTATGTTCAAAAGCTGAGTCATAGATAATAGTACTATATTATAAGATTTATAAGGCTTTTATCTGGAAATTCATTAATATTTATTCTTGGATATATTTCTCAATCTGTATAGTTTTATAGTTATTTAACTATTTTGGATTTTATAAATGTCTGTATCATCTATTGCAAGTTTGAATCATTAATCTTTTCTTTCAAATATACTCTAATTTAAGCACTCTAAATCAAAACAATTATGTTTTCATGAGGTTTAATACTAAAATTATACTGTAAGGCTATTTGTGGTTCATATTTTATCTTAGAAAACAATTTTGAAACCCTGGAAATATCTGATTTCTGGATGTTCTCTGAAATAGTTATTGTTATCTGATTTAATAGTAACACCATGTTTCTATGTTTTCCAAAGAAAAAAAAAAACACTTTCTGATTTATTTTTCTCATGTTTTCAAGGAAGAATGTCAGGAAGAAGTGTTCTGAAATCAGGTAAAATATATCTTCTTACCTTACACATCTAGGTGCTGCTTAGTTTTCCTATTCAAAACCAACCATGGATATCTCAGTGAGAAAACTCAAATTTTTTATGACCGAATAATTATGGTCTTCAGAAAAGCGTCCTCATTCGGTTTGTAATTTCAAGTTTTTCTTTACATATAACACAGGGATTTTAATATATTTGCAAATCAAATTCATGAAATTTGATTTGAACTTTTATATTCTACTCAATCATTGGATCAATGATTCTTTGTGCGCGCTGTCTCTCCATCCCATCTTTGTAGGGGTTGGTATAGCAGTGTGCCTTTTCAGCTAGGAAGCTAGGTGGAGGCGATGTCGGGTCGTTTGGGTTTGGACCGGGGCCTGTGAGGAGGCGGCCGCAGATCTTTGGATCGTTCATTTGAGGGTAGGATTATTCTGCGATGCTGGTTTACCGGGGATTACGAAATCTGGCACTCTCCTGCTGAAGGGCGAGGAAGAGATAGAAAAGACCCAGCAGGCCGCGTGAAGCGCGCTCGTCCACAAGTATCGAGATTCTTCGAAAAGGGAGGATGAAAGAACTGGGTGTAGGGTGCGTACCTTTAGTGTTGGAGCGGCCTTGTATTTCTGTGGATGTTCATCAATTTGAGCTGATGATGAGGTTCTTCCTTTGGGGATAGGTTTCCTCGTGTAGTCATTGTAGATTATAGCAATGGATTAATCAAGGGGAGTTCATTGGCATAATCACTCCTTCGCTTGTTGAGGGGTGACTCGCTCACGTGTTTATTCCATACCCTTATTTTATAATGGAACTTGAATTAGACAAATAAGGCGTCTTTTAGGAATATACTTCTATCTCCCATGTTTGTAAAGATAATAATTTAAGGCATGCCAGCAAGAACTCTATTCTCAAATCATCTTGAAACTACGCATTAATTTGTTAAATTTATTCTCTAGTGAGAAGAGCAATGGGCATTAACCTGATCTACTCTTTAATTTGAATGAAATCACGGCAGGTTAATCTGTCAGTTTAATGTGTGTCCTCCAGGCCGCGTGTGAAACATGATTATCCTACGGCGTTGTTATTTAAAGTGTGCTTGGATGTGGATGAATTAACTGACCCGGCCGTCGCATGCATTAGTCGTTAATGATGGCTCTTAAAGATTTATATGGTTTCTGCTCTTTATTTCCAGCGACTCTTGTCGGCCTTCCCAATTACATTATACCATAACTCATGCTGTCACCATATTCACACAGCATTCTTGTGGTTGATTGCGTTTTTCCTTTATTATTATTTGGGTCGCACTGCAGCATTTTCTGTTGAGCTGCGGCACGTGTGTATTTTGCATTTCGGCTGGAATGCAATGAAGTACTGCTTTGGAAAGCATAGCGCCTTTGCATGCGTGTGCATTGTAATGTTAAATGATTAACGTATTGCGATGCTGGCCACTGCTAATTCTAAATCTATCTAATTCAAATAAATCTGTTTGGCTGTCTGATATTTACGTGGTTACAAAATTCCACTATACAAGGAAATGGACCTAAGGTCTTCGTTGAGCTTTTCCTATGGATGTGTGACCTTTATTTAACTGATGTGGATTGTCGGGTCTCTGTTTTATATACGTATATGGATTGGACACTTCATTACCCAAACTGCTAGTAGGTCTATGACTCTGTCAAGAGTCTTGTACCATAATTATCATATCCACACCCTTATAACGTTCAAGATTCTTTATCATTTCATAAGCCATATATACTTATCACCTCTGCCAGTTCCGTTTCTTATCATCATCCATATACTTTTCATGTCAACTTGTATTTTACTTCTTGTTCTTGTAGCGTATCTATCATCACATAGCGATTACTGTAAACTTCTCGCATATCATCATATATTCTCTACATTTCGCTTTTGCCTTATATCATTTCTTCACTACATGTTTCATGCATAAACCTTAGAAGTGAATCTGAGAAACCTGCATGAAGTCTGAAGGTCTTTCATTATCGATATGCAAAGAAACCACATACCAATACTCCTGTTGAAGTATCATCCTTTGTATGAGACCAGTGACCATCCGTGACGATGCGCGATGTGATGCACAGGAAGATTGTCTGTGTTATATGGCGTGACGATACGGTACCGATGTGAGCAGGAAGAATGCCATCATCCCTTGCTCGGATGGTGACCGTTTCGTATGGAGTGCTGGAGGCCTTTGTGGTGACTCGCTTTTCGAGATCACGATCTAAACGGGATCTATATCCGCAGGCCTGGCATTAATAAAATATGCATGCGGCCAGCTGTTTTCTAAATCGGCATATCCATCTATCCACTCGCATGAGTTGCGAATGATGTGTATTTTACATTTGGTATATCTCTTATTCAGAATAATTGTGTGCGGTGATAAATGTGTGATAATATATAATAACCTTATGTATGTATGTATGTAATAATAATAATACTACCTTATACTAATCTGCAATCAATTTATTCTCGTTGCACTTTTCACTTATCTCTTATATTGCATAATAGCTTATGCTTTGTCATGTATATTTAAACTATTCTAAGTTCATAGTAGAAACCACATTCATCTGAATGAATTAACTATGATGGCATGAGTGCCCTCTCTTGTTTTCCGGGTTTTGCGGAACTAAGATGAGTTCCCAGAATAACGCTTTCTGACTGGTGATTCTTGACTCAATGGGATTTCAGAAGTCAAACACCAATCAGAGTTCATCTGAAGATTATGACCTTCCGAGATTAGGGTCATCGCGTGTCGGTCTTGTGAGTTGACCTGGGTGGCGAGCTGAGGCCTGTCGCGGAAGAGCTTCCGTCTCTGGCACTGCCGGTCGGCATCTGCTATCCCATCGCACCGAAGTGATGTATTCTTGGCTCAATGGAAGCTCCGCTGGGAGTTCAGCGCCGAATCGAGTTCAAAGCGAAGAGTGCATGACCACCGAAGATTCTCGTCATCGCGATCATCGCGCCGCTCAGCCGACGTAGCGCTCTGAAGTGACGAACGCATTTGCGAGCAGCATGCATTTGGCGAGTGTGTGCGGCGAGTGCGTTGTGATACTGATTATGGCGGCAACATTTGTGAGCAACATTTACAATGACAACTGTTCAGCGAGCATGCCTTTGTTTCAGAAGGTCTTTGTTTAATAATCTGCTGGCGTATTTGTTTGTAGTGTCTTTGTTTGTAAGTGTATTCGCAACCCTCTTTAACTGGCGCTGTTGGTGGCAAGCATTGGGCTGACTTCTGCTGTTATGGCTGCCATTTGGCCAACCCTCCTGTTCTTATTCTCTTTCTGTTTAGTACATTCGGGAAGTAAAAGTAGCTGCTCAATGAAGTCTCTGAGTCGAATTGAGAGATTCAAAGCCTAACATCAAGTTCATTGATGTGGCTGATTTATAGAAGGACTTACCTCTCGGTCTCCTTGTTCTGACCCAAAACCCGCTCTGAATCAGAAGCTTTGCTGCATGTGTCGACTCTTCAGAATTTGGGTTCAGCACCTGCAGCTGAATAGCTCTCTAAACTACATATTTAAGACATAAAACATCTTCAGTAACTCAGCCTACAGAAATGAGTTTAGAAGGTTCCAAACTAAGAACCATACAGATGAAGGGTTCAAAACTAATGTATCCTATAGCATGCAGACCAGAGCTGGGCTGCCACCTGGCAGAACATATGTATTCGACCTGTGGAATATTCCACAGTTCCATATCTTTCATCGTTGCTTCTCTACTGTATTCATGGTTCCATGCCTATGCCAAATCATAGTTCTAATACTTTTCTGTCTCACCAAATCATAGTTCCATACAAAGGCCATATTTCTATACTCATTTTGTGGCTAGTTCATATCGAAACCATATTTCTTTGCTCATTGTAGTTCCACCTTCATCTAAAGACAATATATGTCTAAATGACGCACTAGTTTACACATACACATATTCTGCTAGTTCCATGCCTTTATATACCAAATCACATGAACCATACACTATGATCTTAGCTTCTTTCTTCTCTTCTTCCTTTCTTTTCTCTTCTCCTCTTATCAGGTATTTTCTCTCTCCCTTTTCCTCCTGAGATGAGCTGGGGTGCTATTTGGTCTTATCCATGTTGATCTTATCCCTTGCTATTTCACTTTGGTCCTCACTCTTCAAGCTATTTACAAATCAATTTATAATATTTTAATGGCCTCTAATCTTCTAACTATTATTTGTAATTTAACTTATGCATATTCTATTTTGTTTTATCTTTATTTTATTCGAATAATATCTGCCTGCGTTTATTATACCCCGAAACATTTATAACATTTAGGGTATAATTTGAGGATATTACAACTCTCCATACCCAAAGGAATTTACGTCTCGAAATTCATACTGGTCGAAGAGTTACGGATCTGTGCTCTCTTATAGTTCTTGTCTAGTAGCTATTCCTCTGTCGATGGTCATTGCTGAAAAACCTCCTAATAAATGTATTGTTCATGACATTTCCACCTCTCGGCAGATGGTCTTTGAAATATAAATCATATGACCGTCTTCTGCCACGCCTCTTGCATTGGTAGTATGTGGGGAAACTCTGACTGCTCTGCTCATCAAACATAACATCGATATAACAGCTCATTAAAATTGGTGTAATCCGATAAATACTGGGAATAATAATTGATGTATATTTGGACGCTGGACCTGACACTTACCTCCGTGAAACAAAATTTTCACTCCATGTTGATCCTGCCAAAACACCATCTCCGCCTCATTAAATCTACCTCTTTAAGTTGCATCTGGGCTTTGTCTTATCTTCTTGCAACATAACCTCCTCTTGAGATAATGCTCTCTTGCAGTATCTTTTATATATTGGGTATATGATTTAATACATTCTGATTCTATTATTTATACAAGAGTTCTATTCATTGTACAGAAAACATTATCACGTACCATCTCAATCTTAGCCGCCCTTGATATGAAATGATTCATCGATGGAATAATACATATCTGACTTCAAAGTCAAGCGCTGGCCGCCAGGCATATCTTGAGCGCGAATCAATCTCTGCGGTTGTCCATGCATTTTGCGGATGGAAATGCGATATAAAATTCAGCTTAATTTTTCGTTGTTGTAATTCATAAGAACTTTCTTGATCATAAATCTTGGATCTCTATCAGACCCTGATGAACTTATTTTCAATATCAACCATAATCCTCATCTATATAACTATTTCGATCTCGATCCATGTAGAATAGTCAATCTGTTCGTGTACGTATGAAAAAAAAGTGGGAAGCATTGTTGGACATGGGAAATGGGCGTGGCTTTGTATTCTATGCAATGCTGATGAGTCATGTTTTGTTTGTGAGGAAAGCAGACCACAAGATCCATGGTAATGTTCCATTCCGTGAAGTTGAAGGATTTGTAACACTGGAAACACTGTTGTGCTAGTGTTCATAACTGCTGTTGCTCCCGATTCAATCTCGTTCTATATTCAGATCAGTCTCTTTCATTCCTTTCCCATGATGAGCGTACTGGAATCCTGGTACATCTGTGCTCTGGGATCTGTGTCTGATATTGCTGAGCCTCAATATATTTTTCTTTAAATCTTTATCTGAAACACTACATAATCTATCTTGGAAATATGAAACTTCGAAACTATAACTATAAAAATTTGGTCTTATCGCATCTCTAACCATCTGTAGAGATTTTCACGTAACTCTTCATGTTTTTTACAACATCTATAATCATTTGCTTTACAGCGGGTTGCGCTTCTGTTAATTCTTGTATCCACAAATCTCAACAACATTCTGTATTGACATTACTCTCCACATCTTCCCCACGACTAATATCGGCTACTATATTAAGCCTTTCACGGGATGGTAATCTGTGATCTGAGTCAGCAACAATCCTTCCTCCTCTCCCACCTCGATTCTCTCTAGGGTCCACTCTTAGTTATGAAAGTAGCGGGACTCTTGTGATCGATTGTCAAATTTCTGCGCTTTTCACCGTATAAATAGTCTTATCTATATTACCGAAACAAACGCTACACGGCAGGTTAATACTAGAGTCATGAGTGGGATAATTACCATTCTGGCTAATATCTTCGACCAGTTGTATAAGCCACTGCCATCTTTGCATCTTCTGCCTTCGCAAACCCGATGCTGGCATCTGCATGCAAAGGAATTAGTATACTCTTTTCTCACGAATTGCAGTTCACGTGCAATCACGAATCTTGTGCATCGCCTGCTATTCAAAAGAACTATTACCTGACTTTGTTTGTCAAATCACCATCACAGCACCTGTCCTTCTGGAGTAACGGGTGAGCGGAGGAAATATAGAGAAAAACTATCTCACAGTCTTCTCTGCCATGTAAGCTGGAGCCGAGGGGAAACTATACCTCAGTTACATTTTGGTGAGATTTCCCATTCCTCATGCTTCAGCCTTACGTGGGATCGGCTCTCTCTCTCCTCAGCGAGACCTGAAATGTAGCCTGCGTAGGACTTCCTTTACAACCATGAAATCATTTTCTTGGAAACTATCTCCTTCTTTTCTCTTGCGTCTCTAAGAAGGACTATTCTGGGTGTTGTTCATGTTCTGTTAAATCATAGAATACGGGATCATCAATAAAACCAACAATTGATCCATAGGGTGAAAACCTCCATTCAAATCCATCGTCTTTGCGGTGCATTGTCCCGGCCCAAACAACGATAAAGGCCTGTATTATGTCGGGTTCTACGTCACGGTCTTGGTACATCATTTCCTTTATCAAGCGATATTACTGCACTGATGTAGTGTCTTGGCACTGTAAACTCCTTTCATGCGATCGAAAAGATCTTCAATTCCGGCAATGGGTGCTGTTCTTTATCACCTGTGAATACCGACCATCAGTCTGTCGAAGTAAATTCACCATCTCTTTCACAAATAAAGCTGAATTTACGAAGGGATACTGGGGTTGGATCGCTATCCGCAAGATTCTCTTTATTGACTCTTTGCTCTTTATTTCGTTGGAATGGCATCACGATCTGATTATGACATAGGTATTCTTTGAAATTACTGATTTGCCTGCTAGCTGTCACGCTGCTCATAGCGGAATCGCGGGCGTACGGGGGTAATGCGGAGATTCTGCCAGATCTGCCACCACATCAACCAGCATCTGCGGTGAAATATCAAAGACAGTGTCATCGCTCATCCTTCAGGTTATCTTTGAAGCTTTGCGCTAGTGGAGATGGCGTTCGACGTATGATCCATTGCCCTTCTGCCTCGGTCTGGTGGGCGTTTTCTTCCAAATCTTTTATCACTGATCGATGAAACTCTGTTGCTTAGACAACGATCCGTTTCTGGAATCAAGTCAGACTCACCGGGTGTTGGTTACGAATCAGCGAAACTCTCATTTGTATGATGGAATGTTTCTCTCTGTATTTAACCACCCTGGCGTTCTTACAACCAGATGGTACATGTGTCATATGCTGAATTTCTCCATTCTTTTGAACACCCTCTTTGTAACCGCACTCCCATACCCTATATTAATGCGTCAAGGTCAATCGATACCTCCTCGCCATATATAAAGAAAATGCCAGCTATAACGCCGGGGCATTACGGTCCTCCCGAGAAAACCTTCTCGCCATATGCCGTCTGAGTGCTGTAGGCATCGTGAGACGATCTTACCATCCTCCCGACTATATCACCTGTCACCCCCTGCAGAATGAATACACTCCCGATATACCGTCCATGGATCAGAAGGGTGTGTGCGTGGGTAGATCTTCTGTAGCTCATTGTTGAGCTGCATTTGTCCTTTGTTCTTGAGACCGTGTACTAGGTATGGGGAGCTACCAGGAAAACGCCTCACGTCATATCACGCAGCTCCCAAATGCATTCACCTGTAGCCTAGTGGGCGTAAAGGAATTTCCCAAGGTCCTGTGGCTCTCTTATTGTGCTGCGTTGCTCTGTTGGATGCTGTGTTTCTGCAGCCTATGCGTGCGGAACCTCATCCCAGTTGAAGAGCAGATTCTGAAATAGCTTTCTGGGGATGAGCTCCTCTGGGAAACTCTCACTGGAGTCTTTGGCATAACAGTTTTCTGGTTTTATCATCACACTCAATTCTTGACGCTTGGACCGACGATGAAATCTCTTTGGTTTGGAGTATATAGGTGCAGAATACTTCTTGATGGAATCATGCAGTCTCATCTCAGATTCTTTATACTGCAAGGAATGCCTCGGTGAGGACCAGATCCGATTAACATGCTTACCTAGAATGCTGATTCTTTTCCATACTGGTATCTGTCCCAGCTCTTACTAGCTAAAATTGAAGGCTATTTCCGTTTTGGTCTGTACGTTTCGGTAGTATCGCTGTACTGAGAACCCCTCATTCAGACCAAACTCAAATCTTTGGATTGGAATCCATGAACTTTATTTTCAGTTACGGTGACCATCTTACTCCTTCTGTTAGTGAATTTAGCATGTGATTAATATCGTGGGAGGACATCTAGCCTCTTCTAGTCTTACCCTCATTGCATGCTGGGAGTGTTCAAATACCATACAAACCGCAATTCTCATCATGTTCTTTACGATTCTGTAGACTGGGAGATCGATCATCAGGAAGCCGACCGTAATCTTTGGATGTTCTCAGCCTGAAGACTGCGTAGATCATTCAGGTGCGTTGTTCGCATGGGTTCACGGAGGCGTGCTTCAGCGTTTTGTTGGGTTCAGCATGCATTTCAGCGGCCTACTGGGACGATCCATGCCAGGCGAACCTCCATGGTTGCATTTACTAAACATAAACACCTCTGCGTATGCTCTGTTAGAATACCTGGGAAAATATAGAGCTGCGGAAACGCCTGGAAACCACTAGCCTCTGATCATGAACATGTTTGCCTGATAGGCTATACGGATGTCAGCGTGAGGAGTCCTTTGCTTTTTGCTTCTGTACTTCCCTTATATTCATAAATGTTAAACAATTAACTTGTGTGATGTGGCGGTAGTTCTAAAATCTCTGTCTGAAACTCCAAATATGGGGAAATGTTCATATAATCTTCATTGGATTACTAAGAATTTATCTAAGATAGACTACAAAAGGTCTTCACGGTGAAGCTACTATGGATATGGCCTTGATTCTCCTGTGGGTGCTAAGTCCTCCTTTCCTCTACTTTTCTCTAGTTGAACTTGCAGGTGCTGAAGCTGCGGCAGGTGGGAATCTCAACTGGCCGTCCTACACTTAATCCAGCCTCTCTACCCTATGTGATTCTGATTCTAACCTATCGTTTCTATCATATAATAATATACATCATGGCTTGGAAGGTTCTTGTTCTTAATAAGCCGTCATAATAGCACCTCATGTCAACTTGTATTTTTACTTCTTGTTCTTATCGCTTTGCCTTCTGTATTCGCATAAATGATTGCTATCTTTGCTCTATCATATCTGTATATTCTTCCCCCTTTCTGCGCCTCACATCTGTTTCTTTATCTTCCATCTCACCTTTGTAGGAGGTGAATCTGAGGAATATGTGAGAACACAGAGGTGCTGACCTCAGCTAGTGTGTGAAACTAATCTTCAGATAATACTGATCTTGAAGGATATCATCTAGCATATGAGATTGATGATAAATCTGCGTGTGTGCTTGCATTAATACTCAGTGCAGGAAGAATTTGTCGTGTATGGACGTGACTAAGTTCATGGAGTCTTGGTGTATGGGGCCAGGTGTCGTGCTGTGTGGAACAGTGGAATATTAGTGCATGTTCTATTGTTTGTGGTGATACCCCCAAATACCCCCAGTTAAACTGGGATCCCATGACCAGCGCCTGGCCGAACCTCTGTCGTGTCATTTTGATGGCGCCATCTGCCGTCTGTCACTCTCTGCCCGGTTCCATGATGATCAATCATGCTATGTTTCGTCTGTTGAATAATTATGTTATTTGATCATATCATTGATCATGCCTCTACCACCTCTCACCTCTGTCTCTTCCTCTCTGATCATTTATTCGCTGTCGTTGCATGCCTAGTATTAATCTTGTGCATCGATGAAAACATGGCTGTGTGTGTGACTGATGTTCAAGCTAGTTCTGTAAACATTGTGAACCCTTATCAATTCGTATGAACCTTGCATTTTAGGGTTTAGGTTAAGACCAGTTCAGCTACTACTTTCTATTGATGGATTCTTGACTGTTGAATTCTGTCACGAGAACGCGATTCTGGAGATCAACTGAAGGTATGCCAGACAAGTCATGCGTCTTCGACAGCCAACTGGCCCAACAACTAAGCCTGCTCCGCCGGAAGCTCACTCGCCGGTCTGGCGTCTGCTCCTCCTCAAACCTCTATCAGATGTATTCTTGGCTCAATAGACTCATGATCAAGGCACCAGTCGGGTAGGAGCAGAAGGGTGCAGCCGAGTTGCGGAGGTCATGCTGATCAGGCCTGACGGCGGCGAGGTATGCTGAGTAGCGACAACTGTTTGAGCGAAGTCACTTGACAAATCTTTGTTTGATGAGCCACTGTTTCTTAACTCTGCCCGACGAACCTTTGTTTGGCAATCTTTGTTAATGAAATCTTCATTTAATGATCTGATTTAGCGACCTGTTTGTGAAATCTTTGGCTGACGCTATAGGCTTTGTTTTAACGTATATCTTCGGCGACGCTGTTGGAATGACTGCTGTTTAGCTGACCTTGTTTGACCTCTGTTTGGCGACCTCTCTGTACGTTTTATTTACAGGATAAAGACCATAACTGGTCTCTCAGGTAAAATGTAGAATTCAAAGAAATAACATCAAGTTCGATGATCTTAGCCTAAATCTTCACTGGAAGGGACTCTTAATTACCTTATTTGACCCAAACCTATCTAGTTCAGAGCATATGCGTGATTGAACGTGGGAGTTTTCAGATCCAGGCGCATTGAACACTTTTCTGAAGCATATTTAGGGCATATCTTCTTGAATAACTAAAGAAACCAGTTTAGGAGTTCCCAAGGCTAGACCGTACTTATGAGGGGTTCTAAAACATGTATCCATCTTCTATTATGGAATCAAACTAGACTACTTCTTAAGACATAATATCAGTGCTACCTAAATATTCACAGTTCCTCAGCTATGGTTTACATTACGCATGTTCATGGTTCCGTAGCATATGCCAGATCCTTGGTTCCGCCTTATGTACTAGTCATGGTTTGCTCTAGACCGTGTTTTTACTGCTCATTTGTGGTAGTTCATACAGAGCCATGTTTCTATGCTCATTTTGTAATAGGCCGCCTGTTAAGGACATGTGTCCATTACACCTGGTTCCATACGCGTATTCATGGTTCAAATCACCTGCAGAATCGGATTCAGTACCTGTGATCTTGCCTCTTTAACTAGCCTGTTTTCTTCTGCTGGCATGTCTTCCTCTCTTGCTCAGTAATATTTACTGCTCTCTGCTCTCCCACGAGTTGAAGTAGAGATGTTCATTTTGAGTCTTATCAATATTGATGTATGCACGTGACATTATCAAACTATTTCAAGTATTTTAGATCAGTTTATAATGTTTTCTAATGTATATCAATCTTCTTTGATGTTTTACATGTAATTTGGCTGTATGTATTCACTGCACTTTTTGTTTTTGTCTTTGTTTATTAGAGATAAATATACAGCTCGTTTATTATACTAAGACATTTTGCTATTTAGGGTATAATTTGGAATGATACTGCAGTGATCACACAGATGCTGTCGTGTTTCTTCCGATTAATCTGGCTGAGGCTTAGGGTTCGGTCGTGCAGATTTCATTTCATCTTTGTTTTGCCGCCGTCATGGGTTGATCGTTCAACCATTTTACGCTATCTGATGATGGCTCTTGTGATGCGGTCGTAGTGGGAAGTTCTGCGTTTGTTTTGATAGTTGTTTGGCCTCGACATCTGGCGCCTCACCTCCATAGGTAAGAATGAAGATGAAGCGATCAAAGATATCTGCAGAAGTGGTTCTCGGGACTACGACCGTTCGGTATGCGAGAAGATGACCTAATTGCGTTGATCTCTTCTGATTCTGCACTGGCTTTGGCGTTATGCATTTCTCCCAGTGCCGAATATAGTCCCAATCGCTGACTAGCCTTTCTGCCTGGGTGCACGATATAGTGCCTTTTTTGAGGTTGCTTTTGTGCGACATTGACCATGCGCTCCTTCATAAAGTTCTTCCAGCATTCAGCATCGCTGTGGTTGAAATACGATGGTTGGGGTATTTTGGTTGGTTGTGGTCTTTGAGAATGGAGGGTTTCGGTATCAATACAACTTCCATTCCTCCATCTTTTTAGTCGGAAGTAGCTGCTACGAGAGGGTTTTATTTATTTTCCCAGCGTTAGGTCTCAGCACGGTGATCTGGACCTTCACCTTCTTCTTGCGGTCATGGAAAGGACGATATTTGTCGCTGGTTCCGAAGCTGGGAAGTATGACTCCGTGGCCAGGATAATGCCTGGGTGCCGGGGCGTGAAGCATGATGGCAACCAGCAGTATTATCGCTTTTGAACAGTTTGTCTAAAGCGATGAATACCGACATGGCTTTCCTTATGCTGAGGATACTGCGTCTGGCTCTGCGACGAAAATCTGTTGTGACTCTGGCGTTGGAGGAATGCTCTTGCTGCCGTTCCTATCTTGAGGAGGTGCGATAAAATCTGGAGGCGTTCACATAGTTCCTCTAATTTGTTGCTTATGCGTTCTCACTATTTAAAATTAGCCTCTTTCACTGCCACTGAGTTTTCCTTTGGGCCCGCTGCGTACTCTGCAGAGGGAGAGGTGCTAGTTCTCATTTAGGAAATGACGATACTAGGAAGCTAGGGTGTGAAGAAAAAGTTGGATACTACGAAAGGATGCACAGTGGTTCAGGCGAGGATTGAAGTTGGGGAGTATCTCCTTCTTCTCTGTTACGGGGAGCAGGAAGAAGGGCAATCATATCTCACACTGACACGAACTGAAGTCAGTGTCCTGTTTATCGCAATCTGGCGGGAAGAGGGTCACGTCAGCCCACCCTAACACGGCCTCTTAATCTTCTCCCAAACTTTAGTGGTCAAGACAAAGGGTCTTTCAGAATTACTGGCCGATCTTGGCCGTATGACTTCTAACCTCTCGCCAGTATAAGTCTATGAAAACTGATATGAGTCACTATCTCGGGGATGCATTTGAATGAGAAAGAATCGAAGAAAAATCTAATTCTTTTGATCGGGAGAAAGCTCTTTCAATACTCTGATGTATCGAGACTGCGTGAATGTAGGTCTCATCCATTCTCAGTCGACACATTGGGGATCGGAAGATGTGCAGTTGATGAAGCTGCGTTATCTTTGGATTGTTTACCGGTAAGAATGCAACAATTATGTTTATTTCCTTCAAACGTTCTTTTTGTCTTTGAACACTGTATTACGTATGCGACTATGCAGTGCCTGCATTACTGAAGACACTGGCAAATCACCTGGCGAATGAAAAGCATGTGAAGAATGCAGCACGAGAGAAGTTTATAGCTTGGTAATATATAAAACTACAAAATGAGCTAGAGTTTGCATGGGCTGAAAATAGCCGACATTTATTAGAGAAAAATAAATGGCTTAAGTCAGATCTTGGCTTTGCTGCGTGACTCGTGCTCTGATGAAAATAGAAAGCGAGTCGGGCGGTTGTGGTGAGGAATTGAGGAATCTCTACGGGAGGTTGAGGTGAGCTCCGAGGCTGCAGCGGAGGTGAGTTGGTGAGACGCACCGGGAGGGGTTGAGATCTTGTCGGAATGAGCTAAATGGTTGGAGGAGCTCATCATATCTGAGGCGTGCGTGGGATCTTGGTGGAGGCTGTGGGGTCCTGCCACGTGATTTGGCGCCAGAAAAACAGCTTCGAGGTAGCTTGTGCGAGGCCTGTGCGAAAAGACCGCGGAAGTGTTCTTAAGCCTCATGTGTAGTCTTCAGAGTGGCAAATTTGTCAGAACGGTTGGCGATGGATGTAGTGGTTTGCTAGCGGATCTTCATCTGACAAGTCGGCATGGTTTGGCGCCGGAGGGACGAGGTTATCCAGAGCAGTGCGAGATCAGCGAGGCACGGTGCCGGTGCTCCGTGCTGCGGCACTCAGCGGAAGGCGATTGCGAGGCCATCTGGATCGTTTACGACTTGACATCTTACGAGTGGCTGTGAAGCCGGTCTCATCAAATGCAGGAGCCTGTATCTACGGGGTCAGCTTCTCATTCTTCGTATCGTCTGTGCCTGAAGTGCTTGGACTGCACCGTTTATTGAACTCCCGATGCGCGGGCCTCCTCACCCCCCTTACTTCCCGCACAATGCGTTCTGGGGGCTGATGCAATGTGGCTTTCGGCTGATAAATGCCATTTTTATGAACTTAGTATTCTCATTGAGATATCTTTTATTCTTTTTCTTTGTTGTGTAACCGATTTGAAAGGTCTCACTGGCAATGAATTTCTGGCTATCATCTTTAGAAATTTGCATATGCCTATCTGTTTGAAACCGGCAGTTTTCCTTTACTTATATGGTTGGAGTCAGGTGGAGCTCGTCAGTTAGACTGTGGCCTTCGTCGTCGGCGGGTGTTGTGAATTACTATCGTACGAAATGTCGTGATCTCATCACCGACGAATCGACGCATCTTTGAAATGCATTGATGGAGCTGCGACGAGTGTGGTTGAGTGAAGACTGCGGGAAAGCTGATGCGATGAAAATAGTAGGAAGGAGCCCGGCTGTTTCGGAGTCCGGTGGAAGGCTCGATTCGCATAAACCGCGAGCGTCGACCAGAGTGAAAGGCCGAAACCTAAATCATGAAGATTGTAGGGAAGGAGCATTATGGTCGTGTAAAACTCGTCGCGCATGAATGTGAGGGCCTCGTCGTGCGTGAGTTGAGGACGGCCTGGCGTCTGATATGTTGGAGGAGGAGCCCGTCTGGCATGCGGAGTGCTGGCCGAAGAGGCTCAAATCGCTATCTGAATGGTAAGGAATGCGTCGTCACGGGAGGTTGAGACGGCGCGTCATGAATTGTGAAGAACCGCCGTGCAGTAATCGGCTGAGGAGGCTCGTGCGTGAATAGTAGGGCTTCGTCATTCTGACGAAGGGATGAACCGTCGATGGGTGTAGGAAGGGCGTGCGTGCGGAGTGCGTGAGAAGAATGGCTATGCACACGTGAATATGGTGACTCCGTCAGCCCAGCACCGGGGGCTTGAGGGCCTGCCGTGGTGTAGGAAGGAGCGTGCGTAAAATTAAGCGAAAGGGCTGCGTCTCTGTGAATAGTGAAGGCCGTCGATACGGCAAGGGAACGAGCCTTGTCAGCTATAATTTGCAGAAGGAACCGTCGCATGCGAGTCTGTAAAAGGAGAAACTGCACCTCTTTAGTGAATAAATAAGGAGAAACTCGTCGTGCTGACCAAAGAGAATAAACCTTATCAGCTATGAATTGCTGAAGGCGCTGCATCCATCGATCTGGCGAAGGAAGCAATATGTGAATGGTAGGTGCGCGTCATTGACGGGGGCCGAGCGTCAGCTATGGTGTAGGAAAGGGCCGTGCGTACTGGAGTGCGAGGGCCTTCCTGCGTGAATGGTGAGGCTCATCATTTGAACAGAAGGATGGCGTGTACGTCGTGGATTGTTGTGGGAAGGGCCGTGCGTGCGGGTCGCAGAGTTCCGTCATAGTCGTGGGGAGAAGCAGTCATTACGGGTCGGGGACGGTGCCCGTCACGTGTAGTTGTGGGAAGAGACGCGTCTGTCGGAATGCGGCGAAGAGGCTCGTCTCTACGTGAATGGTAGGAACAGTCACTGCGGAAAAACAACCGAGTCCACATTGGCGACTACGCATGCAGCCTCTGAAGCCGAGTTCGGTTGAAAGAGAGCATCCAGCCGGTGTAATAATGTACATGCTGGGACAATCGAAGCGGGAGTTCTTGTCGAGTGTCGTCTGATGGCGGCTAAAATGACGCATCAGCGATTAAATCATGCGATGGAGGTGTAGAATGTCATCCGGTTTGGGGTGGCGCATGTTGGCGGCTGGAAAGTGAGAGGATTACAGCTGGACTGTGGCATTGTTCATCTCCCCAGCCCATTTGTGTTCGTCATGTTTACGACCGTTATTTATGTTTCCTCCACTTATTCAGAATTATTAAGAACCTTTACCTGTTTTTAGCGCTATACACGTGGAGGCAACGTTGATGAGATGTCGAAGCAGTATTAGAGGTTCTTAAATCAGCGTCTTAAACGTGCAATAACCATGGGTTAATATTGAACATACTTTAGAAAAAATATCTCCCATATGTTTCGAATCATATATTAAGATCTCTGTTTAGAATGTCGCATTTTCCTGATAATATCTAACTACTAACAGGTTAAGTGAATGGTTAAGAGGACGTTCAAATGTCCAGGATTTTGCAGAGATTTATCTGTGCACCCTCTCTTTCTAAAGTGTATGCATAGACAAAAATATCATTCTAGGTATTTAGATGTATTAGAGAAGAGTTATTTTTACAAGAAAGGTGAGGAATGTTTTTGTCAAAATGCAGTTGAGATTGATGAAGGTTGGATTTTACGAAATTATGTTTAAAGCGTGTTTTATCAAATCCTCACTAGAAAATAAAATAAATAAATAAACCAACCTATAACCACTTTACCTCATCCTCACCTAAAACACATGTCATGTATTTATCCAATGAAGCAGAGGCTTTAAATCGATCAGCGGAGTCACCTCTAATGCAATGTTGGGGAAAGAAAATTCTCTATTATTTTAGTTTGTTAATGCGTCTTAAAATCTAAAAGAATCCTATAAAAATAAAATGTGTGGGAATTTATATGAAAAAGAATAAAACATACTCATTAAACCTAAATCAAGCAATACCTATATTAAAAGAAATAAGTTACTAACTTGAGACTTTGATTAATCATGTATACCTTGAAACATAATGTAATACTCATGCATGAATGATAACCCTCAAGGTAGCTCCATTGGCACGAGCTTTTCTTTCTAATGATCGTACGGTCGAATCGCACTAAGCCTCTTGGAAGGTTATCGTCATGTAAACAAAGTCATCATAGAATGCGTAGTTATTAGTGCGTTAGCATGATGTATCTCATAAGATTAATCTGAGTGTGTCATTAACCACATCATGATTATAAAAAAATTTCTGCAGCTAATGTTATCTTCTTACCTTTGAAAATGTATTTCTAATTCAGCAGCTCTTTCTCTGATAACTTTGGCTCTCAAATTTTAATATAAAAATGGAAAATAGTATTGGAATTTGTAGTATGATGTACTGGAAACTTAAAGAAAAGAGGATCACACATTTATTTACTGATGTGAAGGGGTTTGTATAGCATTAATGAGAATACTTCTCAAGTTAAATGAGAACACAAGAAAATTGTTTAGTGCAGAAAGGTAAGGTTGGAAAATGTGTAATATTTTATACATATAGACACATCTGAAAAGTTGAATTCAATTTTATGTCTTACATTAGGGATCATACACCCTCTTACTAAATGAATTTGGTGTAGTTTATATCTTATTTTATTAATGTAAAGCTATAAAATGTCTTAAACACTACAAAAATATTTTATTTTTTATTTCCTCAATTTATTTTTGGGAGTAAAAGCATTTTTAATAAGAAATTTTGGCTTTTTGTCAAAAAAATAATTTGGACTAAAGAATTTACTAAAATGTTTGTAACTCTGTATGGAAAATAGTTAATTATTAGAAAATGAATTTAAAAATCCATTTAATGGCTGAGCTAAACCTCTCGTAATCTGTTTGCCACTCTCTTTCACTTGATTGAGATTTGGCGCACTCCCTCAACTTCAGTGTGTTTCGAATATCACACTCTAATAACGTAGGCTGATTGAAAGTTAGGTTAATGAAATGGATTACTTCATTTTCTTTAATTATTCTATTCTTACCTTTCTTGTTTTTTTCCTCTTTCTCCTTCCATCACACTAACACAACTATTTATTTTCTTGCTCTGCCCTTTTAATTTATATCCCAGCCATCTAATTTTAAAATTTATTTCTAGAAATTAATTTTCCAAATGTCAAATCCGTCAATGTGAACGCCCAAAACAAATCTTGGGATTTTTTATGGAAATTAATTAGATGAATGATAAAGAAATGACAACTAATAAACTATTTTCATATGTTTTATTTTCTGCCACATTCAAGATCATAGTTTTAGGCTCTGTAGGAACTTCGAGACAGAATAAAAATCTAAAGTAGGTAATTCAAATAGGAATACACTTATGATCATAAAACCCAAATTTACATTATGTAAAAATAATTAAAAATATAAAATACAATATGGTTTCTTCTCAGCATAGAAAATAATTGCTTATTTTACAACAAATGTTGAATTCTTCTTTATGGTAGTATCATAGTAATAAATAGTAAAAGTAAATATCTGACTTAGTTTTATTAAGGTAATACTCATCATCAACTTGAAATATAATTATTTTTTATAAAATAAAAATCAATAATTCTAAAATTTAAGTCTTTTGGTTCTTGAAAATTGCATATCTATAGCGAATTCGTGATTGTATGAACATCACGAAAAGTTTCTGAAAAAAATTTGGATTCGTTTCGAAGAGGTGGCACGCTTCGATGATGGTGATCATTTCTCTAGCGAAAGTAGGCCGACTTTGCTGACAAAGGACAAGAAGACGGAAGGCTGATAAATGCCGAGTCGTGAAAGTGTAGGTGAGAGGGTTTGTGTGTTTATGGATAGAGAAAATCAAAGCCTGGCATTAATAGTATGTTTGCTGCTTGTCTGTATTTGGTGTTCAAGAGTTTTAAACTTTTGTATGGATTAATTAGAAGTGGATATCAGGAAGAAGAGGGGAAAGAGGTGAGAGGAGAATGGAATATGGAAGTGGAAAGAGTAGCATAGAAAAACCAGACCGTCATCCAGGTAGAGAGTTCAGGATGTTCTTCCAGCTCCAGCTTATGGAGAAAAGGGAAAAAGAAGGAAGAAATAGTTCAGAAGATGGATGATGAGGTTGTTGGGAATGATGATTGTGATGGTGATGAGTGTGTTGTGATGATGAGATGGTGATAAAGAGATAATGGTTTTGTTCATGGCCTCTTATTTACCCTCAAGGAACTGGCCTTGAGGAAGAGACAAGGTTTTTCTTTTCTTCTCATCTTTTCACGTACAATTTACGCGTTTAGTTTGGTCTGGTTTGATCATAAGATTGAATAAATAGATGAGTTTTAACATTTTTCTTATGATCTCAGGGTTTCTAGCACTGCCTTTGTGCTCTGTTTGGTTGCTGAGAAAAAAAATGAAGAGGAAAATAAACTAGTTATTTATTTTTTCTTTTCTTTACATTTGTTAAAATCAAAGTGCTCTCGGTTCCTATATTCCTGTTGTGTACAATTATGCACTTTCAGGGGAGGATGAGAGGCCGAGAGGTGGGAAAGCACTGGAGTGCCACGAAAGGGGAGATTTGGATGTGGTGTTTCTACTGGATTATCCTCTTCTTCCTCCCCACCACTTCCAGGTTTCAGGTTTTCCTGATGTTGGATTCAGTTTCATGAAGTTTGTTTTCCATTTTCTGTAGGCCAGAATGGATCACGAAGTGAGATTCATCATAGCAGTGGTTTCAGAGATCTTGGGAAATCGCTCACTTCCCTTTTTGTTGCGTGAAGATCGAAGAAAATGATCTCTTTGTCATCAGAGGGATCATTTATACGTAAGATAGCATTCATATTCAATACAGCGTGTCTCTATTTCGACCTCTCAGCACGGTATGGAAAAAGGTGGATTCTAGGTGAATCATCCACAACCTACATTCAACTATATTCACAGTCTGTCAATGCAATAGTGAATTTGGTTTGTCTCTGGTATTTGGCACCTTCTGAGAGTGGGACTAATTCATGTAACTGTGGGATGAGTTTCAATTATCGGAGTTATTAAGGAAATGATTTATGGATGACTAATGCTCATAATGTTAATAAAGTTTGGGTTGAGTTTGTAACATTCGGTGCTCCCGAGTGTATTTGGATCAACCACAAGGTAATTCACTTCCCGAGGATCGAGTCTCGGGAACTTGTTGATTGGGTCAGAAAAATCGCCAACATGTGATTATTTGGCCTGCGAAGATGAAGGCATTTTCATGTCAATCTTAATAAAGAAATCTGTTACTAGTGGGTACTGTTTTCCTTTTCATAACCATGTATTGCTTTGGAAACGATGCTCAAAAATTCTGTAGTCTGGCCCATCTACTCCATCAAACCAGTCATCATAGTATTCATGATTTTCATCTTATCAGATGAGTCATATCCAACCTCATCAGATAATCCATATTCATCTGCTTCATCCTGATCCATTTGCCTCCGTCTGCCCTAATCCTTCTCGTAATTTTCTCTTCTATAAATCTGGCGGAAGTGAATCTTCTTTTGATTTGGCATCTTCACCTCAAATATAGTGTTATCTAAACACCTGCCATAAGTAGAAACGAAGCATAAAGTAAAACTGTAAGCCATGAGGAGAAAAACAGAAGTTTTCATTTGCTTCATTTTTAGACTATTGTTTTCATGAAAGAGCTTGTATAGTCTGAAAAGCTAACGCCTTCAAACCATGACATGCCGGTATGTAAATCTTTAAATAAACAATAACTTTCGTATCACTTGAGGTTGCATATGACCCAAAATATGTGTTTAAAAGTATAATGAACTTTATCATTATGCGATATTGTTCAAATAAATAATATTGAGGTGCCTACGGCACTGGCTGATATCATGTATAAAATGGTTTTAGAAACAATATGATACTCAAGCTTCGTTTGGATAGGTGAATTAGGGTGATTGTTGGGGTAACCTAAGATTTCATTTGATTCACCCCATTCAAAATAGAGGTGGGGATTGGGGTTGGAAACTGTTTACTGTGCACGATAAAGAAGATGCATAAAATCTCAAATATCAATCATCTGATCAATATTTTCTTGTACTTATATTTTAAGATATATTCACAAAAAGTTCACCTGTCTGAAAAAAGTTATTATGATTCAGGTTTGAGGTTGTAATAACACCATCTCAAGCTCAAGTCTGTTCAGGCCTGTGAACCTGAAATGTTGAAATGACGAATAACAAAGTTCACTCAGAACAAACCTCCAACGAAAGGACTTTCTCTGTGCCACCTCATCTCATAGATTTTGTGGGGTTGGAGGCAGCCACGGCATTTTGGAGAATGTTCACCTTCAAGAAGTTCAGGCGCCTGGATTTCTGTGAAGGAAAAAGAAGGTATGAAGAGATTTGAGGCATCTCAAGATGCAGTGAATAAGAGATGAGATATGGAATCAATCTAATGAGGTTCGATATGGAGAAGCATCATCCAGTCTTTAATCTCTTGCCTGAATGCTTCGAGGACAGTTGGATGGAGAAGCCGGACTGAAATTTTGGCATCGTTTGTACTGTGCCATGAGTCATGCATTGCACCCTACTTTCTCCATTAATCCGCAAAACGAACTGGATATCATAGTTAATAGCCTCCTCATTTCTTCATTCATGTTATTGTTGTTGAACTTTCTGTTTTGGTTTTCCAGTTTAGCAAGAGCAAGAATGTTAGATTTTGTTGCTCATCAACCTAAAGCCTCTCTACCTAAAACTTGGACAGAAATCTCCTTCTGGGGTCTTGCAGGGAAGTATCTCTGCTAACCAAGATTGTGGTCGTGTTAGATTAAATCGCGGTTCTAACATTTTAATCACTCAGAACCTAAACTCTAGGACAACCTCACTTTCTAACTATCATTTTGGTCATATAAGTTGAGGAAGGAGAAGTAAAAGGAAAGAAAATGACGAAGAAAAGTAGATGGAATGAATAAATGAAGAAAAATTAAAAATAGATTTAAAGTTAGATAAATCTATTTTCATTTCATCATCTTACTCTTCCTTCTTCTGATTCTTGATGTATGTATGACTAGTACTTCTCGTGTGCATCATAGTCTTTGATGTATGATCTCTAACAAGTTTTCAGAGGGAAGAATCGTATTTGGAAGTTTTTTTGTTAAATCCGGATCGTTAGTTACTAAGGCATGACTCCTCTGCTCTTTATTTAACGCTCTGACACAGAGAATCATGTCTAAAAAACTTCATTAGAAGGAATCTTTGTTATTAACAGGATTCAATGAATAATAACACTCGTAAGTTAGCCTTTTGGTTCACGTGTCGTACAAACTAGAGCCAATGGTTCCATTTTGTTTGTGCAATGGCTCAGAAGGGCTGTTCCTTAATAAGCTCTTTTAAGAGAATACGTTAAGTATAGGTAGAGAAAAAATTCTAAACAAAATTATTTATACTCTATATGTTTTGGTTTCACTATGGAAAAATATAAAAGAAAATTAAATATAAATCAAATTCCTTAAATTTTTATATATTTTAAAAGTACTCTAAATATACATATATATTGAGATAAACAAATAAAAATAAGTTTCATAATTAATTTATATGGGTTCAACTCTTACAGCCTTCACTTCTTTCTATACTATTTACCTCTCTTAACCCTTTAATTTCAAACAAAGCCTATAAGTATTTAATATCTGATCTTCTTGTACATACCATAGAATAAGAAACATCAAAGAACTTATTTCATTATTTTGCTTCTCACATCATATGCATATACTGGAATAATATATTAACCCAGTGTTTCTGTGTGGTGTCTGCTTTGTGCAGTTCCAAGATGATGAGAGATGTAGCATATGGAACTCAGATATTCAGCTAAGATCAGAGGAAACACTAAGTTACGAGGTTCTGGGTTCTTTATTCGCCCAGGTTCACTGAAACTGTTGGAACAGAAGATTACAAATGTCGCAGTGACCATTTCTAGGCATAATGTGAAGAGATTGGGTCATTTAGTTTGCTGTTTCGGGACATCGGCCATCCATCCACGATAAACATTAGATATACTTCTTGTCATCATCGATGATTGATAAGAATGTATTTATGAACCATTTGATGCTCTTCTCAACCTCCTTACAATGCATTGATTTTAACGATCATTTCCATCAGTTTTGTTACGCTTTTCTGAATTAAGACGCTTTCTGCGCTAGTAGTTCGTAGTTGGTATTGATTACCACGCGCAAGTAAGGAGGATGATGGCATCAGATTTAACTTTGTTGCAAAGTCGATCGAAGAGTAGAAAGGAAATTTCTGGCTAATGGAGTAATTGGTTATAGGCGTCTTGGATTCTTAAAATGACATATGCTTCTGGCAACAAAGAAAAGGCAAGCTCTCTCATGTGTTTAGTTGTAATACATTTTTATAATGTGTGATTACTTATGCTGGCAGCTGGGACTCTCTATCACTGCATTTTTCAAGCTCTATATTCAGCCTCTGCCTTAAATGCTTGACCCTTGAGACTGCATGTTGTTTTGTTTCTTAGAACTCCAAAACATTAAATTTTTCCGCATTTCAGAAGCTCTATATTTTCAGTACTCTGCGTAAGTAGCCGATACCCTTGAGACTGCATGTTGTTTTGTTTCTTGGAACTCAAGAACAATTAAATTTTTCAGAAGAAGATGTAGAGGAAACTTTCTGCGATGCGGGTTTTGTCACCTGGTCAGTATTTCAGTTATAGAATAAGCTTCACACATGAATAAAATAAATCTGGATTGGGATATGTATATATGTCTCCTTAAGTATGCTGTCAACTGAATCCCTAAAGTCCTCAAGATTCTTCGGCTAACTGTTCATGTGGCTTCTCTCATACGTCTCAAAGCTCGAAACTGGGTGCTCAATAGTGCAGGATTCTCAGGTCCTCCCTGTTTAATGATGACATGGTGTAGAGTCCTCTCACTATCTGCTTCTATACTAAATTTACATCTTCAAAGGATATCCCAGTTCTTGCAGATTATTTTTTGTGGTGAATCAGCTGCAGGCAGGTGAGTGACTCAGTGAGGTTGGGAATTCACTTGAAGGACCGACCAGGAATTCATCATGAAAATAATGACGTTGTACCATGATTTGTTAGTGGCGCTATCCATCTGATTTCCATTATCCCAAGATGAGAATACCAGTTGATTTAACAGGTTGAGTTTTCGGTTCTTCAGGAATTACCACATCTCTCTTATATCTGTCTGTCTGCACGAAATAGCAGAACTTTCTCGGCTCTGCGGCTCAGCTATTGCGTCAACGTGCTATTACATCTTCTTGTAAGAGGTATAAATCATGTGATGGAGTGTTTACAACACATAGATTGCACAGACTAAGCAAAAGAAGAAGATGAAGAAGAAGAAGAAGAAAGAAGAAAGCCTGTAGCTTGTATTGAAGAAAAATATCACTGGAAACTAAAATATGAATGTTCCAATTCACGCTGCTTTCCCTCCACCCTCATCTAGCTAGGCTGGTATTATAAAACTTTCTGAATAAGAATTTAACACTCATGATCCATGAATGAAGGGTGAACACTTGATTGACTACAATATTGTTGAAGACAAGGTATGTACCTAATATCAATCTTACTCTCAGGCAGATTTTTCACCTGCTAGGAGTAAATGATTTTGCTCAATGAATATCCAGATTTTTTTTTTCTTGCAACTGGGAGCTAGCTATTCTTAAGGAGGCTTAATCTTGGGCATACTTGAAGTTTGTTAGAATCGAGAGATTTCAACCTGTTATCCACTACTCAGGTAGAGAAAAAATAATGGGGCCATAAGTTGGAGTCATGGATTCCACCTACCAGAATCGCTTACAGCCCAAAAAATTGAGTACACGGTATCTCTGAACCTAGATTCCTCAACCTTTCCCTGCAATATGAAGCCAGTAAAAATAACGGATTCATAATAGAGAATGAACCCTAAGTACATGAATACAAAGAAAAAAAAAATCTATAAATGCATCAAAATAGTTTCATTTTGCAACAGATGGCAGACTAAGGTAGATTAGCAGAAAAGACAGTTAATCTTAATTAGAACTCAAGAACTACTTTTGAACAGATCATGAACCTTTTTAGTTCAAGAGAATTGCCCAATTTTTTGCAAAGTCACAGACTAGATTAAATCGTCAGACAAACACAAGGTAGTAATTTTTATTATCAGCAAGCGAAAAAAAAAAAAAAGGAAGAAGAAGAAGAAGAAGAAAACATATTAGAAGTAATGAAGTACCAATCAAGAGATGTGATAAACATTTGGGCTATGTTTAGTTCTCAGAAAATTTGGAAGAAAAAATGCATAAAGAAGAAAAGTGAAATGAAAGAAAAAATAGACCACAACAAAAAATTATTTTTACATATTACTTTAAACTCATTTTACTTATTTTAAGTATAAAGATTAAATAATTTAAAAATATATAAGTTTTCAACTGATTCTCTTTTACTCATCAAAAAATAAGTTTTCTTTTGATTCTAATTATATTAATATTTTCTAGTATTTCCAATGTAACACTAAACATAAGAAAATCATGTTTCTAATTATTTTTTTCTTTCCTCAGTACTTCTGGGAATGAAACATAAACTTAGCAACTCAAACTACAGGGTAGGATAATGGAGATAGCTGATAACATTTTCTTAGTCATGTCTAGAGGTTCATCACAACTCAAACCTCTTATTCCTCTCTTAACATTTCAATTAAGGGACCACCATTTTCCAAATTTCTGATTTAAGATTGTGCCAGTAGAATTTAGTATTTAAAGCAGGATAGAAACAAGAACAGAAGTTCCTACCTTGTAATCTATACATAATGTAAGAGCATATCAGCTGAAGAATTCCGCAATCTACAACTCTGTCCTAGGTGAACATCCCCAAAAACATATCTGCGTCATCATGCAATTTTAACAAAAAAATATAGAATTAATATAGAAGTACCATCAGCAGAAAATGTATATGGTGAAGGAGAGGAAGAAAGACCTATATTCACAGTAATTGGACCAAGCACAACGAGCTTTTCCGTAATCCCAGTAGCAGTCCTCATGTCTCAAAGGTCCACGCTTAGCTGTTGAGCAAGGTTTAGCATTGAACACTTATTCAGAGTGGACATAAGAAGAAAATTATCAAACAAAAATTCACCTTTTGTGACAAATTTTGATTTTGCATCAGGATGAATATCATGCCACATCTGAAGCCATAACTCTCGCATCAGAACTGGCGATCTGACGATGTTTCTATGATTTGCTACAAAGAAGAACGTTCCAATTTAGTGTGAAACTGATAGAAAAGAATGAAGACAACACAAGCAAATATGTACAAAGCAAGTGGAACAAGAACTTGTCTCAGGGCAATATTGAATTCATGTGTCATCTAGATCAAAGTTCAAGAACTGATCTGAAAAAGTTGGAGGCTGTTTGGTTAGTCATTAAGTAGATTAAGCGTATTTGATAAAATAATTTAATATTACAAATTGAAATTATTTTTAACTATAGGTATTAAGTCAAATTAGTTATTCCTAATCTCAAATATTTTTTGCCTAATTTGTCCATAGTAACGAAAAAATATTTTAAAATTGTGATTTCACATCCATAAGTCTTTATTTATAATAAATATTTTATGGTTATCTTATGTATCTACAATTCTTTAAATATATACGTCGCACAAGTAAATTTATTTCCTACAATTAACGAAAATAAATGAGGATAAATATTAATTAAAATTAAGAAGGGTAAATGTGTCAAGTTGATTATTTAAAATAAATTTTAAATACTTTACTAAACAACCTTAACGCCTACAGCTGTTTAAATAAATAATACGTTTTAAGTTAATTAATTAAGAATAATTTAACTTAAAGTCAACTTAAATCATTTAGTAATAAGTATTAAGTTTTACCAAATACAGTCTTAGTCATAAAATATTGAAAATGGGAACGAAAAAAGGAAGCAATAGCTCTTCATTAGGATCTTGGGTATATACAATGAAGCAACAATAACCTTATAGAGAAAGAACCTCATGGATGCACCATGATCCTTAATGCAATGAAACAGATTGCAGAATGAGAATAGTAATGTTTATTGTGAGGAACTACATTTATCATAAAAGAAAAAGGTTGCTAGAATTGAGAAAAAGCAACAGGAGTGGCAAAATTTTCCATATTAATTCAAGTGCATGGACATATTACTACATGGAACAGATGATCTAAAAAAGAATTACAAATTCCATGCTTGCTTTTGATAATGACATAATCTTGAAATCATGGTTGATATTTACCAATATTATGCAATATTTCTGAGGTTGGATTGCGAAATCAATGGCCTTCCAATCTTAAGATAAACCTAAAGCCAGAAAAAAAAATGATGGAACTAGAACTGTGGTATTCAGCAATATTAACAAAATGCTCAATCCATGAAATTGAGTCTCCTTTTATCATTTAGAAATTATTCTATGAATTAATCAATGGATTATAGAAAGCAAAATGACTAATTATTCCACCAGTGGCCGGTCATGATACTTGTTCAGTAATCACATGTGCATTAAGAACTTCTCCAATGGAGTATATACTTGATGTTCTGCAATCTTCCAGCACACTAACTTTTACAGGAATATACATATATATATGACTTTCATAAAAATTATGCTCACACCTTTCTTAGAAACAGAAGATAAAATTACTGATTCCGTTGGGGAAGGACATAAGGAATGAGAAAAATTGTATCAGATGTAGTATAAATGTATAAATTTTAAATATAAACAATCTATATTTGGTTAAGTACTCTTGTATTCATGCCATGGTTTTTCAAACTGTTAAATAACCAACTCTCCTAAAAACTCAAGCTTGTAGGATTCGAGTTTAATATGAATATCATGCCTTTTAACACTCTCCCTCACTTGTGGCCCCATACCTGCACGTGGAAAGTCAAACAAACCAAACAAAGTCCTTCATGAACTTTCAAATCAACAAATGGGAAATAAATTGCAGAGAGAGATCTCGAACCTAGGACCTCTTAACAGACCAAGCTCTGATACCATGTTAAACACCCAACTCTCCTAAAAACTCAAGCTTGTAGGATTCGGTTTTAATATGAATATCATGCCTTTTAACAGGCTTTTCAAACACTTCCATGTAGCCAAAATTTTATCAGGTTGAGACCAAGTCCTATGTTTCCTTCACACAAAATATATAATCTCTAGAGGTCTTACACCTAATTAGCTAACAAGCTGGTGATTAGGGGAAATCTTTCAACAAACCACTGGACAAAATTGAAATACTCCTTGTACGATAAGTTCAGGAAAAGCAAACATAGCTTCTCCTAGGAGAAGTTAAAACTATTGAACAATAAGTTTTACCAAGGTTTCAATAAGCTGCATCACCTGCAAAACCTCTTGGCAAATGAATGAACTTTCTCTATCTCCAATGCTATCTTTTAAATTAACAACCTTAATCTATTTAACTAGTATGGAAAATGTGGCCAAAAGTTCAAATGGTCCCCACCTCTTTAGAAGGAACTCTTGTTAGCTTAGGTACATACCAGGTCAAAAAGGTAGATCTAAACCTACACAAAGACAGAGAGTAATAATCCCCTAAAACGACCTCCAGTACATCTACCATCCCACTCAGTGAAACTATCAGCCACATGATTGAGCTATCTAGGCTCCCACAAAAGGGCAAAGACAAATATTTCTCCTCCAAGACTAAACCCTCCTAAACAGTAAAGAAGCTTCAAAGGCCTCTCCACTGCTGAAGGGACCAATAAAACAACCACTGCAGAATTGCCTGCAACCAGGTTGTTCCAGATGCCCATAGCAGAGCTAAAACTAAACCCTATGAGGACGGTCATTGTGCATTTGTAACACATTTTTTAAAATATGACCCCTTTTACCTGTTGGGGATCAAAACTGGACCTTTAACATCTCCAATCCAACCCCTTGAGCAAAGCTAACCCTTTGCATTGACAAATGTCTCATATCTGTCATGATATAAATCATATGATATACTATGATTGTAGTTATGGACATTTCTTTTGACAGGTAAACTTAGTTATTTTAAAAGGAAAAGGTGCACAAGATATACACAAATAGTGCCAAAAGGCAGGCAACAGTAGAAGAGAAAAAAAAAATCAGAACTTGATACAAAAACATCACCCTAAAGCCCTTGAAAAACATAAAATCCCCAAATTACCTTTCTTTCAAACCAAAACTTCTCACTGCTACCTTATCAAAGCCTTGAAATTCTAGCTCTCCACACTGCCATTAGCCCCTCTAATGATCCAAAAGATAATTAGAAACTTCATCTACCCATTGCAGCCATTTCCATTCTCCCTTGCCACTTCTTGAACAAACACCACTTTTCCCCCTTCAAAATTACAAGAAATCCTGCTTCTCTAAATCCCTTTCAAATTTTGGAGACAAAGAATTCTTTCTCCTCTCCCTACCCTCCTAACTCCTCACCTCATCTCTATCGTTCCCATTTCTGAGGAGAGCTGAACACTCAGCCTTTAGACCTACTATCAGCACTCCCAAAATCTCAAACTTCCTTGAGACTCAGAAACCATTTCCCACCCACTTTCCCTGTCCTCTCTTCACTACTTGATTAGTTGTAATTAACAAAGTACTTCAATTTCCAAAGCTTCCCATCAAATTGGGATGTTGTGGAAGGCCTCCTCTTCTTATTTAAGGCTCTATGATCCTCTCAGGCTTCCAACTTTCTTAACAATGACACAATTTCCTTTTCATTCCCTTTCACTAGCAATCCCAAAGATTTGCTAAAGAAGACAAATTTCCTGAAAGACATATAAGAGAAGCTCCCATATGTCATCATATCCCTGCAATGATTACCATTTTCTGAAGCCACCTCCTCAGTTGCCACATCTAGGTCCTTGCTCGTGGTATCTCTAGGGTGATTCTCCAGGAAGCCCACAACCAAGCCCTCACTAAATATTTGCAACCGCCTGTTGAAGATTTGATTCTTATAATTGAGAAAGACTGATTTGTGTTTAACTTAAATAGAATAACTAAATTAGGAGATAGGATATTAGCTAATTCATAATATTCTGTTTCCTTATTTATTTTATTTTGTTTCCTAATATTGTAGTAGGGCTGTCCTATAAATATCAGCCTTGTACAAGTGTTTTGTACACAAAAAAATCAATAAAGTTCAGCTCTTTCTCTTTCACAAAAACCTTCATGGTATCAAAGCCTCAGCTAATAATCCCCAGTCATGAATTATAGAGCAGCCATGACTGGATTCAAGGACTCTACTGCCCGCGCAAGTGGTGATTCATCCACATCTCTAGAAGTTAACCAGCCAATGTCCCAATCTGCGATTCCTACAGCTGGTGCAGATTTTTTTTTTTCAAATCCTTCCCTACATATTACCACTCATAAATTAAACGGTTCTAATTATCTGGAATGGCCCCAATACATAAAGCTTGCCATTGATAAAGGGGTAAACTCAACCATCTTACATGAGAAATAAAACGGTCAGCCGCTGGAGATCCCAATTTGAAGAGATGGCATTCAGAAAACTGTCTAATTATTGCTTAGTTGATAAACTCTATGGAACCAATAGTCAGAAAACCGCATTTATTTTTGCCCACAGACAAAGATGTGTGGGACGTTGTTCGGGATATGTATTCTAATGTGGACAATTCGTCTCAAATTTTCGAGCTCAAGACGAAATTGTGGAAATCAAGACAAGGAGATGGAGATGTTACAACCTACTATAATGAGATGGTGACTTTATGGTAGGAATTGGACCTTTGTTACGAGGATGAATGGGATTGCCCTACAGATAGTGTTCGATACAAGAACATGGAGGAGAATGACAGAGTCTATGTCTTTCTTGCTGGACTCAATCAAGAACTTGACGAAGTGAGAGGCCATATTCTGGGCAAGAAACCTCTCCCCTCCATTCGCGAGGTATTCTCTAACGTTCGTAGAGAAGAAACGAGACGCAAAGTGATGTTAAAGAAAGTTGAGTCCAAGGCAGAACCTGAAACTGAGAGTTTAGCTCTGGTTTCAAGAGGGACTGATTTAGATGGAGAGAAACGAAGGCAGCCCTAGTGTGAACACTGTAAGAAGTCGTGGCACACCAAGGACACATGCTGGAAATTACATGGGAAACCGTCAAATTTCAAGAAAAAATATGGATGTGATGGCAGGGCGTTGCAAACTGGGAGCGAGGATTCTCAAAAGCAACAAGTTGACTCTAAGACACAAGTACAAACTTTTTAAGTCTCCATAGTTTTCAGTCACTCCCACTTGTTCTTTTGCTCAAAATGGTAATCTTCTTATTGTTGCTCTATCATGTAAAACATAAAATCCATCTTGTTCAAGGATTATTGATTCTAGGGCTACTGATCACATGACTAGCTCGTCACAATTATTCTTGTCTTATAGTCCATGTGCAAGCAATGAAAAAATCAAGATTGTTGACGGATCATTATCCGTGATAGCTGGCATAGGTTCCATTATTATCTCTCCTACTCTAACACTCCATAAAGTCCTTAATGTTCCAAACTTGTCATGCAGTTTGCTGTCCATAAGTAAATTAACTAGTGATCCTAAGTGCCAAGCTAATTTTTTCCCATCTTTCTGTGAGTTTCAGGAATTGACCACGAGGAGGATGATTGGATGTGCTAGAAAAAGGGGGGACTTTGCTTCCTTGAAAACAACTCGAGTATGACAAGGCTAGCTCAAAAAACATGTTACGGTTCTATCTCTATTACTAGTAATAAGCAGATTATGTTATGGCACTTTAGACTAGGTCATCCTAATTTTTATTATTTGGGATATTTATTGCTAGACTTGTTTAAGAATAAGGATCCAGCTTTCTTTCAATGTGAAATCGAATTAGCTAAACATCATCGATCTACGTTTTCTATATAGCCTTATCAACCCTCAAAACTTTACTATTCATAGACACCGATGTACTGTGGACCTCCGCACTTCGACTCGCTTTGGAAAAATGGTTTGTTACATTCATTGATGATCACACAAGGGTTTGTTGGGTGTATTTACTAAAAGAGAAATCAGAGGTTGAAAGTGTTTTTCAAAATTTTTACACCATGGTTTTGACACAATTTCAAGAAAAAATTAAAATTGTTCGAAGTGACAATGTAAAAGAATATTTTAATAAAATTTTGAGAAAATTTTTTCTTGAATAAGGGATTGTGCATCAAAGCTCTTGTAAGGATACTCCTCAACATAATGAAGAAGCTGAAACGAAAAATAAACATCTTTTGGAAGTAGTGAGAGCATTACTTTTTTCAAAAGATATTCCTAAATATCTATGGGGTGAAGCTATTTAACTGCTACATATCTCATAAACAGAATGCCCTCAAGAATTTTGAATTTTCAAACTCCTTTAAATTTTTTCAAAACACTTTACCCAATTTCTCGATTAACATCTGAAATCGCATTAAAAGTTTTTGGATGCATTGCCTTTGTTCATAATCATGAACATGGTCGAGGTAAGTGAGATCCTCGAGCAAGTAAATGTATTTTTGTGGGATATGCACCCACTCAAAAGGGGTATAAGTGTTTTGATCCTATTTCCAGAAAAATATTTATAACCATGTTTGTAACATTTTTTGAAGATAAACTTTTTTTGAAAATCATCTTCAAGGGGGACACGACGTGTAGAAGACCTTGTAGAAGATGATATTTTTTGTATTGCAAATCAAAATCCTAATCAAAATTTTACTAATAGAGGCACTGATTTTACTAATTTTTTAGAGGAATCTCCAATTCCCATTAACCAAAAGGAATCTTTCCAAAATAACATTCTAGAAAAATTAGATGTCTCTATCCAATCTGCCAGTGAAAAAGAATTTGAAACATCTGAAAATAATGATCAGGCATTAGAAAAACAAATAAGTACTGAGAATAATAAGTATTTGGATTCTTTGGCTTTAGTGCCTATAACAAAGTCTAATTCTCCTAGTGCAAGAGATAGGAACGTGGCTGGAAAAAAAACGCAAATCTATGTCAAGAAAAATTATAGAGTAAAGGAGAAAGTTCTCCCTTCTCTTCACAACCAAGAATCCGAACCTAGGACAAAACCTGATGTGTTTGAGTCTTCAGGTAAAAATCCTTCTAATCCAAAAATTGATGATTTGGATCTTCCCATTGCTTCCCGAAAAGGTGTACGTTCATGTAGCAAACACTCCATGTCTAACTATGTCTCTTACGATAAATTATCACCCACTTTCTTGGCTTTTACTTCACAACTTTCCTCTGTGGAAATTCCAAAGAAAGTATAGAAGCACACGCAGTTCCAAAGTGAGAAAAATACCAAGAGGATGGGGCTCTTGAGAAGAATCAGACTTGGGAAGTAACAGGCTTGCCAAAGGGGAAGAAGACAGTAGGGTGTAAATAGGTCTTCACAATCAAGTACAATTCCAATGGGACACTAGAACGATACAAAGCTAGGTTGGTGGCTAAAGGGTTTACTCAAACCTCTGGCATTGATTATCTTGAAACTTTTGCTCCAATGGAAAAATTAAACATTGTCAAGGTGCTTCTCTCAATGGCAGTAAACCTTGATTGGCCACTTCAACAACTTGATATAAAGAACGCCTTTCTGAATGGTGATCTAGAGGAAGAAGTATACGTGAACTCTCCCGGATTTGAAGAAAGGTTTCAATCTAGAGTTTGCAAGCTGAAGAAATCACTATATGGCCTAAAGCAATCTCCTAGGGACTGGTTTGAAAATTTTCTAGGTCGATCAAAGATCAAGGCTATGCACAAGCTCAAAGTGATCACACCATGTTTGTTAAAAACTCGAAAAAAGGGAAGATAGCAATACTTATTGTTTACGTGGATGATATCATCCTCACAGGAGATGACTTGATAGAAGAGTCTTGCTTCTAGTTTTGAGATCAAAGATTTGGGAATGCTACGATATTTCCTAGGGATGGAGGTAGCTCAGTCAAGGAAGGGTTTAGTTGTGTCCCAACGTAAGTATGTCTTGGACCTTCTAAAGGAAACAGGGATGAGTGGATGTCGACCTGCAAACACCCCTATGGATCCGAATCACAAGCTAATAGATATTAAAGATGGAACTCTTGTTGATACTACTCAATATCATAGTTGCTAAGGTTTATTTACTGCTCATACTCATCCTAATATACTTTCTCAAAGGAGTGTTGTGAGCCGCTTTTATGGATTCTTCCATAAGGAAGAAAGCACCTCGATGTAGTATTTGCATTTCACATAATGAAAAGCACCCTCAACAAAGGATTGTTCCTTCAAGTATGAGATTCCATGACTCACTGAAGCCCATTAATGCAGATATCTGATCAAAAGACTCAACTGACCTGATGCAGAAGGATCACTGTTACTATGATATTCAGGATGGGGTAATCTAGGTTTACTCTGATAGGCAGAAAGGTCAGGCTCCAAGAGTGGTTATATAAGTATTTTGTTAGCTCAGTGTGAAATGGTTATATAAATTTTGTTTCAGTCAGTTAATATGGATTCACTGAAAACTCAATTAGCTTTATTTTGATAATATGCTACAATGAGTGGTATAACACACAACCAGATAAATTATTAGGAAATTGTGTTCATATTTGAAAATCACCCACATCAAAAGCTGAGAAACTCTGAATGATCGTGTTATTCAGATGTCGTCTATTCTCTAACCTCAATGTGGATATAACATTCTCACCAGCTATCCTTCAGATCGTTCTTGAGCTTCTTACAAGCAACTTAGTATTGATATATACGCACTAACTGAGGGGGCTGTCAAGATTTGATTCCTATAATTGAGGAAGAATGATTTGATTCCTAAAATTGAGGAAGGCTTATTTGTATTTAACTTAAATAGAATAACTAAATTAGGAGATTAGCTGATTCATATTATTTTGTTTCCTGATTTATTTTATTATGTTTCCAAATATTGTAGTAGGGCTATCCAATAAATATCAGCCTTGTACAAGAGTTTTATACAAAAAAAAATCGATAAAGTTCATCTCTTTCTCTTTCACAAAAACCTTCATAAAGTCTTGGCATCAATAGATTGTCGAAGAATACTCCAGATAGTAAAAGCACGCTTTTTTCCACCAGTACGTTTATCTTCTGAATACTCTGTGTCCACAAGAGGATGATCCTCACAACCATTACCAATAAACCAAAGGTCCACTAAGTCCACCCACTGATAATTTTCGCTACCCATGAGTTTATCCAAGGTAATCGTAGGAGTTCCAGATACAAAAGAATTAAAAGTTTGACCTTTTTCAGCCATAGAGACGTCTTTTTCAGCAATAGAGATGAGAAATCAACAAAAGGTCAAGAGAAACAACCCCAAAGTCCTGAAGGTGTCGTAGAGTTTCAGAAAACACAAAAAGAAAGAAGATTCAAGCAACAAGATAGCTCAGAAACAGTCACCGAAGAGAAAAAGTGGAAAATGAGGGCTTTTCAAGTGACGGTGGGGCACGTGGAGTGGCTGGATAGGCTCGTTGGCAGCAGACATCACTACTAGAGAAGGCGCGTGGCCAAACAGTGCCTCATGCTCTGGCGCATGAATTTCAACGCTGAACGGGAGATCGGTGCGTGGAGAAGTGTTTTCAGGTGAGGCTTCCACCAAAGGATAGATCAGAGAGAGACGCTCATGTCGGGTGTGCGCTTGTCGGGTTAGAACGGAGGTCGCTAAAAGCTGCTTTACAACAAGGTGTTCGACGACGGCCATGGCTTCCGGAGGTCAGTGGATAAACGCTAACGTGACCAAGTGTGACACTACCGCTGGATGGGTTTCACCACCACAAGGCGAATCCCTAACCCTAGTATTCTCAAACTCTTTTATGGCTCTGATACCATGTTAATAGAAAAGGACTACTCTGAATCTCATTGATTTACAAAGGAGGTAACATACATATTTATACTCTAGTGTTAGGGTAAAATAGGAAACAAAGCTAGCCTAATTGCATTAAAAGAGGCGAAGTTAACCCTAATGGATCAAGAGACTAAACCTTAACAGAGGTGATGTAATAATAAAGAAAGAAAAAAGATACTTATTATCAGAGAGATGATCAGAGGCTCTAGAATCGAGAATCCATGCACCACATGAATGTGAAATGCAAGCAAAGGCATTACCTGTCTGGGTAATAGACGAAATGGATGCAGATTTTACTGCCTGAGTGAGGTGGATGTACTCCTTATACTCGTTGGGCGTAAGAATAACTCCCGAAGGTGGGGATGAGCTCCCTTTGACAGCCATAGAGGAGAAAGCAATCAAATAAACTTCTGAATCAACAAAAAAGGTTACTAGGAGTGACCATAGGATCTATGCAGGTGCTAAGAATCACAACACATGGACTAATGACTGGAGATGGCGCAAAAGGAGCAAAATGCAAGGGCTGCCAAGGACAAGAGAGAGTAAAACTAACAGCTACAAGTGTCAAATGGAAGAACCAGGGGCATCAAATGCCTTATCAGCGACAGGCGATGGAGCAGTCGCCAGAAAAGTTCATTGGAAAAATTTTCCTTTAGGTAGAAGATTCGGATAACCTTGAGAGTTCAAAAATTTGCTTGTGATAAAAGGTGCAGGGTGGAAATTTATTTGAGGAAACACAACACCTAGATGGGTTGCCGAATAAGAAAACATAGAGAAACCCTTACCTCGAGCCTTTCATGGCTCTAATACCATGTAAAATGATAGAAGAAAATAATACTTTTCTTATTGAATGGATGTGTAAAATACAATATAGGTTCTACCTATTTATATACATCAGGAAGTCACAAAAAAAAGAAACAAATAAAGTACAAAATAGGAAGGAAAATTATGAATAAGAGGAGATAAACCAGATAATATCTTAAAAAATATCCTAAGAATATCCTATGATCTGTGATCTAACATCTGTAGAGAGAAAAGGAATACTCTAATTCTCATTAATTTACAAAGGAGGAAACATACATATTTATACTCTAGTGTTAGGGCAAAAAGAAATGAGTGAATTACAATTAGGAGACTAAAGAGAAAGGAAAGAATCCTAAATGGATTAGGAAGTAAACGCCTTGCCTGGTGACATATAGGTCAAGCACCAAGAACTGTCGCATATATACTTTGATACAAGACCTGCAGAGACTTGAAGTAAAGATATGCGCTAGTTCGTCATTAGGGTTGACAAAACTAGTAGTCGCCTCGATGCAATCTTCTTTACGATAAAGTGGCAATCTGCCCGATATGTTTTGTCCTCTCATGGAAAAGCGGGTTAGATGAAGTATCTTGAGCGACTTGATTATCGTATAAGTTTGTCGTTCGTCCTTTCCATAGCTTAGCTCTTGGAGGAGATACTTGACAGTATGAGTTCGCATGTTGCTAGGTCATGGCTAGATGCTCGACTTGACACTAATCTGGATACTACATCTTGTTTACCTTCTTCTTGAGGATATTAAGTTACCTCCAATGAACACATAATACCCCGATGTAGAGCGATCTATCAATGGGAGGCACCTTGATCTGCATCATTGTAGCCTCTGATACGGGTATGAGAGTCGTATGACCTCTGTTCTCCTCCTGACACCCCTTGACCCTAGATGTTCCTTTGACATAGCGGAAAATGCAGTCTGACATCCCGATAGGTATCATGAGGTGATTGTAGGAAGGCTGTGCTTCTGACTCCGCGGAAAATAAATCTCGGTCGAGTGATAGGAGTTAGTTCGGTTTACCTCTGAAGTCGTCGATATCTCTGGGTCTCGTAGAGGCTCCCACGGAGGCAGTCTGAGTTTAACATTCGGATCCATATGGTGTCTACGGCGAGACTACAGTCTAACATACCGATTAATGCACCAATATATCCAAGGTATATTTCCTCTAAGAAATAACCACTCCGGAATTAGGCTGAGGTACCTCAATGCCTAGAAAATACTTGAGTTTCCCTAAATCTTTTGTTTGAAAGTGGCTGAAGAGGTGTTGTTTAAGTTTCTGAATACCATCTTGGTCACTGCCTGTAATGACAATGTCATCCACATAAACAATCAAGTAAATACATTGTTCAGTAGAGGTATGATGATAAAAAACGGAATGATCTGTTGTGCTTCGAATCATGCCAAACTCCTGAACCACTAAGCTAAACTGACTAAACCAAGCTCAAGAAGACTGTTTCAGACCATATAAAGAACGATGTAGCTTGCATACCAAACCAGATTCCCCTTGAGCAACAAAATCAAGTGATTCCTCCATATAAACCTCCTCGGCGAGATCACAATGAAAGCATTCTTAATATCCAAATGAAAAATGGGTCATGAGCAAATAGCAACCATAGAAAAAAGCAAGCAAACAGAGGTAATCTTGGCTACCAGAGAAAAAGCATCAAAATAGTCTGAGCCATATTGCTAAGTGTACCCGTGGCAACCAACCAAGCCTTAAGCCGATCAACCTGACCATTAGTTCCCACCTTCACTGTATAAACCCAACGACAACCAACGTGAGACTTGCCAGGAGGAAGAGCGACAAGCTCCCATGTGCCCATTGGAGTAAAATGTCAGATTGCTCCAATCATCGCTGTTCCGGTCAGGATGAAGGCTTCACTAGTGCTTTTAGGGGTAGAGACAGAAGACAAGGTGGAACAAAGACAAAGTAGGGTAAAGATAAACGGTGAAAACTGAGGAAATTATAAACAAGATGTAGGTCAGAAGTAGAACGGGTGCCTTTCAGAATGGCAATAGGTAGATCATCAAACAATTGTGGAACCGGAGCAGGAGATGATCGTGACATAGAAGATGATTCAACAAGAGGCCACATGCGAGGACGAGGGCCCCGGCGATATAAACCCTAAAATTAGTCGGAGTCATAGCATCCGTAGGTGGAGAAGGGAAATCTAAGTGCTAAGGCAGAAAAATATAGATAAGACTTAGAGCAAGGATTGCAGCTGCGGAGGAGGAATCCTCAAAGGAATGTGACATCGATAGAGATGAGTAGCTGATAATCGGAAAATAAAGGCAAGAATAACTGGGACACACGTTGTGGCTTTGGGCGAGGACTGTTTTGCCCGATAGTGAGAATATGAACAAAACGAGACACGACTAAAGACACGAGGGAGAGCCAAAGGGGTTTATAAGGTAGTAGGACGGAATGGGGATGCGATCATGCGAAACAAAGGGGATGGAATACGATTAATCCGATAACATCTGGCTAAGATAGCGTCACGCGTTAAAGCCTTATGATGGAGAAGGGAGAGTGTAAAACCCGAGAAAATTCAAATTTTCTGAAAAAGGGTAAAACGGTAATTTCGGTAAAAATCAGATATTTTTTTAGATCTCGGATGACGAAATGGACTTCACCGACAGTCGAAATTTCACGTTTTCAAGGCCTTCCCAGGTGTCAGTCTTTGTAAAAGCGACTGTGAGGAGACATGTGATGTGACAAAGTCGCTCTTCACGATATGCATGTAGTAGCGTCATTGCATGATTAGAGAGGATGGAGATGAATGGCTTGGATTAAGCGCGTGTTTAATCAAATAGTTAAATGAGGGGACACAAGTGGAATTAATGAAAAGTTAATTGAATAAGACAAGAGAAGGAATAGTTTTCTTCTCCAAACAAAAGAGAAATCGACAGTGGGCTGAGATTTGAGATTTTAGAGAGAGAGAGAGAGCTACTTCTCTCTAGATTTCCCGCCGTTCGGACCGTTGGTTTGCTTTGGGCCAAGAAGTAAAGTTGTTCTACGTGGCGAGGGCTACGCGTGGACACCGATTTGGTGGAGTTCCGACAACTCGAGGTAGGGATCTTTTCCTACTTGGTTTATTCTTTGGCTAAGGGTTATTTTATGGATAGGGATTTGTTGAGTCCTAAGTAGTGTTATCGGTCTCAAAGCTTTTAAGCCCAGAATTGAAGAATCCCCTAATTGTGTGGCGTGAGCAGTGTCGACCAGGTTTCCCTTTGTTCCACGTGATTTGGTGTGATTTTTATGTTGTTGAATGATTCAAAATAAATTGCTTGTATTTGCTAATTAACCCATGTGAGCTAATTTTTGTGTTATTAATGTGAATTTAATAACATAAATTGTGTGAATTAATTATGTTAATATACATGTTTATATATTAGCGTGAGTTGTTGGGATAACATGTCGATTCGAAGTATCTTGTTCAGGAGCACCTAGAATATTAAGTGAGTGCGTGACATGAAAGAAAATAAAAAGGAAAATGTTGTGAAGGAATTTCGGAAGATTTTCGAGAAGAATTGTGTAGGGAGATTGTCCCAGACAATTCACGTCGGAGGGCCCATGAATTGTTTCGAATGGTTATCAATGATTCGCCTCGGAGGGTTGTCGATAAATTTTAGAAACTTGGTAGTAAGTTTTTTGAGAGCAAAACTTGTTTGAAAGCTGTATTTTTTACTCGCGTTGGAGCAGGCATGTGTGGGGAGTCGATGAGGACTCGAGATATGGGATTGGGCATGTAGACATTCGAGTAGGTTCATGTATTTACTTGAGAGTGTGAGTTGTTTGTATGACATGTGCACCAGGTGGGGAGTAACCCACGTAGGAAATTATCTCTTGGGCTTTGTTCACTTACTGTCGAGATCACTAATATTTCGAATGCAGGAGAGTGTATGCAGGGAGGATGGCTTCACTAGAGACCGCATTTTAAAAGAAAGCCGGGTTGTGGCTTTGGTATTCGTTTTGTAGAGACATGTATTAAAACTTTAGAATTTTGATATATGTTTTGGTTAAGAAATATTGTAATAACTCTTGAACTATTGGTGTATAGTTGATGTAATTTTGTGAGTATTGGCTTATGGGCCAAGTGGCCATTTTACTCGCACATGGACACGGTGTAGTCGTTGTTAGTGTTGGGGGCTGAGGTTTGTACCTTGGGTAGAGCTCCCAGGTACAAGGGCTACGCCCGATTTTAGGTAGTGGTGTCGAGTTGCAGGCATCCACGAGTGTGAGGTGTGGTTGTCAGCGGACCCGGGATTGGACCTGCCCCACCAAATGACGGTCCATACGCTCAACCACTCCATTCCGCTGAGGAGCTCAAGCACAAAAAGGATTGGCTAAGAATCCCATGGAAGACATATACAGAATTTATTATTGTAAATATTCTTGCATTATCACTTAAAAATACGGGATTAAAAGTATTGAATTGAATGCTAATTTCAAAGATGAAATTTTTGAAAGATAAAAATTAACTCACCGAGTTTTCATTAAAATAACCGCACATCGACAATAATCGCCTATAAAAGTAACAAAGTAATTAAATCCTAAAGTAGACACGCAGATCGTGAAGGACCTCAAACATCGCCGACAAGCTCTCAAAATGAGACTTCCCTTTGTCCCGAGGATCTTAAAAGCTGGGGAAATTTATATCACCCAGCATGTTTCCTCGGTTCCCCATTAGCCACGACGCACACTCAAGTCAAGATAAAACTAAAAAATACAACCAAACTTCCGAAACTCGAGAGGCTTAGGGATGATCGGGCACAACTGCGATGAGGAGATGAGCCTGTGGGAAGTGCAAGCAAAGGAACAAAGAATGAAATGAGGTGAAAGAGGCCTCGGTGGACTCATGTCCTATGCCAAGTAAGCACCTGATGAGATCACGAGTCAACTTAGTAATGTAAATAAGATTAAAAGGAAAATAAAAAACATAAAGTACAGAGGTAAGGGGCAAGGAAGAGAGGGGACAAGCCGAGCCAATGCCTTTAGCTATGGTTGGAGAACCATTAGCTAAGGTAATAGTGGGTAAAGGAAACGAAAAGCTAAGAGAAGAAAAAAGGTATTTATTACCATAGATATGATCAAAGGCTCTAGTATCAAGGATCCAAAGTGCAAAAGAATGAATAAGGCAAGTAAAGACATTCTGGAATTAAACGTAAAGAAAGCAATGGAGTAGATTTAGTTGCTTAAGTGAGACGAAGAGTACTCCTCGCGTCGTTGGGCATAGAATGGCACCACGAGGTGTGGGTGGCTCACTGAGACAAGTTCCGAACTTCATTTGAATGATCGGCCCAAGCGAATGAAGGCGGTAGGGAGTGTGTGTAATTGATAGCATCGATCACGGGTGTCGACCTATGAAAGTAGGTGCATTGAGGACGTTGTCCTCTACCTCGGGTGCTACCGCGTCCACCTCTGGAATCACTACAAGAATGAGACAGAGAGACCATCACAGAAGTGTCAGGTGTAATCTCAGATTGCATGGATTGAGTGGCAGTGGAGGTATGACAAAGTAACATAGCAAGAGCCTCATCAAAGTTTGGAATAACTGCTCCAATGAGTATTTGTTCCTGGATGTTCTCAAAATCTTGCCCGAGGTTAAGAAAAAGAATGATCTTAAAGACTCGATCCATCTTTGATTGTGAAGTCTCAACACTAGTAGACTTTGGCAAGATAGATACAAGTTCATCCTTAAGGGAAAACATTCGTCCACTATAAGAAGATAAATTCATACCGAGCTGTTTCAAATTAGTAATGGAGGATATTACCTAGTAGAGACGTTGAATATCATTAGTGTACAGTTTCTTCACCTGATTCCAGAGAGTGTAGCAAGTTTTATAGGCTCCAATATTATAGAGTATTGGCACCAATTGATTGTCGAAGAATATTGCATAGTAAAGCATCAGTTTTTTTCCACTGAGTATGTTTATCTTCGAGAATACTTGTGTCTACAATAGTAAAATGATCCTCCTGACCACCATTACCCGATAAACCCGAAGGTCCCTTTGAGTCCACCGTGTGATGTTTCGCTCCGTGAGTTTATCGAGAGTAATCATAGGAGTTCGGATCTAGAATTAAAGTCGACCTTTTCAACCATAGGCGTCTTTTCCAGCCATGGCGTCTTTTTCAATCATAGAGATGAGAAATCAGCAGAAGGTCAACAGAATCAACATAAACACAACTCCCAAGGTCCTGAAGGTGTCATAAAGCTTTAGAAAACACAAAAACAATGGAGATTGAGGCGACGGAGCGAGCCTGCGATCGCCGGAAGAAAGAGTGAAGGAGGAGCCTGCGGCGGTGGGATCGCGTGGAGTGGTTGGGCGAGCTCGTGGCGTAAGCGTCCACCGTTGGAGGAGGCGTGGCCCGAATAATTGCCCGTGCGCCCGGCGAGTGGGTGTGCGGCCCGGAGATTGGCACGTGTCGGCGCTTAGAGAAGTATTTTCCGGCAAGGTTTCCATAGAAGGATAGATCGGAGAGAGACTCCTGTTGGTGTGCTCGTCGGCCGGAATGGAGGTCGCCGGAAAAAGTTGCCTATGGCAGGGTATTCCAACGGCAGTTGTGGCTTCCATGAGGCCGTGAGGCGCCAGCATAGCCGGAGTGACACGATCCCGGTGGATGGGTTGCGAGTGACCACATGTGAAATCATATACTAGTATTCTCAAACTCTTTTATGGCTCTGATACAATGTTGAGAGAAAATGAATACTCTAATTCTCATTATTAATTTGGAGAAACATACATGTGTACTCTAGTGTTAGGGCAAAAAAGGAAACAAAGTTAGAGTCTAATTAGGAGACTAAAAAGAGAAAGAAAAGAATCCTAAATGGATTAGAAGACTAAACCTTAACAACATCGAAAGGGAAACTCAGAAAAGATAAACTCATTTTCTTTTTCAAAACTTGAAAATGGTATTGCCCCCATAGAAAATAGAAAAGAAAATAGAAAAGAAAAAAGGCAAACTTAAAAAATATTACTGCAGTTATACTTCCACATTGTTATGCTTCAGGTATATTGTCCCATTTCATGGTTTATGTCATATATTGGCTGGAACTAACGGCATGTTAGCATGCTTTATCTGGTGAAAACCGTACAGTTATATTTTCAATAGAAGGATGACCATGTCTCAAGTAAATGAGACACAAACCTGCACTGGGCACTGAGCAAATGTCCACTTGAAAATGCGGCACCCAGAAAAGAGCCATTCACCCATCCCACCCTTAGCTATCTTTCAGTCCTTGTTTGTTTCTATGGTTTCCTATGTTTTGCCTAGATCTCCTGGTTTAATGCGAATATCTAAATCATGCTGATTTTGTAGAGGGAAATGTGGCTGAATACAGCCTAAAATTTGTCATTTGGTTTTATATTGCATCTGAGTATAGATGAATGCTTAAAATTATGTCTAATGAGGACTTAGAATAGAGATGTGCATGGATAGGCTGTGGCCATTTAAAATTGGGAGGACAGCATAAAATCTGTTCTGAACTATTCAAGATGTATTTTTCCCGGATCTTTGTATGGGAGTTTCTACTCTCTAGTCCGAATAAGCTAAACTTGTGTTTATCTTGTAGTATGTTTCTGCTTCTACTTGTGGCTATGTTACCATGTTATGTAGTTGTTCACTTGTACTATCTGTTCCCTCTTCATACAACTTGAAATGAACACTGCACATGAACTAATGGAATTTACATAATGCACATAATGTAGAAGAATAATATCATAATGCATTAAAAAAAAATCATATATGCACTTGCAGTTGCACAATATAACTAAAAAGAGAGAAAGAGGAGGAAGTAAAAAAAGTTTGCCGTCACTTCAGTTTCAAGCCAGTGAAAATTTTGCCAGTCTACTGAAATAATCATATGAGTCATGCTCATGTGGAAAAATTTCTACGTAGGAAATCCTTTTTTAATGCTGATTATATTTTCCTTACTCTTTAGTTTAAGACAAGAAAGCATTCATTATCTTCAGGAAAATGGTAGAGAAAACAGGTTAATAGATATCTTTTGAAGAAAAAGTCCTCAGAAACTCCATGCTTCAGTTCATAATCACACAAGTATTTATGTCTATACCTTTATCAAGCTCCCAAACGGCGGTCCTTCTTCCCGGAATACTTTCAGAATCTTCATAGTAGGTTATATACTTAACCCGAGGTGACTTTGTCATATTGGGAACTATATCTTCATCAAGATGATGTTGTACATTCAATTCCACTTGTATGTCAGATCCATCATGCTCTGACTGCAAATTTCAAAAACCATAATGAACAATCTAAACTCTTCTGCACAATAAGATCATTGTACTGCAGAAAGATTATTGGGGGTACATGCTAGGTTCTATCTACTATTTCTCTTCCATAAGTCAAATTATCATTGAAAAAGAGAGGGTGAGAGGCCAGTTAAATCCCAAAAAACAAAATGAGATTATTAAACAAGGCAACAACTCCACTCAATTAAATAAAGCCTTAATCCCAGTAAGTTTTTAGCTAAATGAATCTTATTTTTTCAATCAGATTTTTAGGACCAAAGACTCCATTAAATTTTTGGTGACATTTCATTTCTCACCAACAAGAATCTTATTTTTCCAGGGTTTGAGCTAATGAATCTTATTTCGCTGTTGAGGTTTTTAAGAACATATCCTCCACTAAACAATCAGCAGTTCTCACCACCTCGACCCGTGTTCTCTCTGATCTTCCTCTAGTTGTCTCACCAACAAGGCACAGCAAACATCAATTCCTAACCACACCCCTTAGGACCTTTTCTGAGGTATAAACTTGATGTTTCGAGATTTCCAACTTAATGTCAATTGTAATCAGAATTGATTGAAGGAAATTGTATGTGGTTCATTGATCACAAATAACCTATTTATATACAAGACAACCCCTAAATCAAATATGAAAGAATATGAAGTTTCCTAACTCTACATGTTTCCTTTTCCCAACTAGTTTCTAATTCTACCTCTTATACTTGCTCACTTGAGTTGGAGGCGTAGATGTTGATGTTTACGACATTTATAAATCTAACTCAATCCCATAGGTTTTGAAGATGTCTCTTAGTGTTCTCCAATCTTTACATATCCTGTAAAGATTAACCCCAACTGGATCTTCTCACAGATTAAATGACAATCTATCTCAATATGTTTGAATTAAGTTCGCAGGAAATACGGGTTAGATGCTATATGCATTGCGGCAGTTATCCGCACCCGAAGTTTCAGCGGTATTGAAGTTTTGATGCCCACTTCCATCAATAACTAGCGTATCCACATGATCTCGCATGAGACAAGGCCATGGCTACATATTGGACTCGCACTAGGCCATGAATGGCTTTGCTTCTTCTTTCTTCGTAGAGATCGGTTCCTCAATATCACAGGTGAATCTCTATCTTCCTTACAGCCCCGATTGCATACGAAAAGCGCAGTGCAGTATGTTAGATTGCTTCTTATACAATATTCCACAAGAGCTTCTTTCAAATAGCATAGGATATGCTCTACAGCCACCCAATGACTGACTATGGGAGATGACATATACCGACTCAAAACACTTATTGAATAAGCAATATCTTGACAAGTTACTGTAAGTGTGATGCCCCAAATTACTTTGTCGCGCGCACGCCCTTGTCGTGTGCGCCTGGCAGTAATGGAGTGCCGCCTGGGGCTCTTGTCGCGCATGCCCAGAGCCTTGTCAGTGGCGCCCGGGGACGTCGCCGTGCGTAAGGCTTTGTCGGCCAGCGCACCCGGGCCACTGTCGGCCGACCTTGTGTGACCGGCGGTGCCATGTGTGACACGACCTCCTATCTCGACCCGACTCGGTCGCAGCCTGGAATGTCGAGTCGCGACATAGAATCTCAAGCTGCGTCCCGAGTGCGTCGCAACGAGAGGATTCTGCTGTCATATGAATTTCCTGTCGCCTTTATGACTATCATGCGTGCATCACGGTCGCACGCACGTGCACAGCAATCAAAGCCGGCTCTGTTGTGGGAGGCAGAACTCCTGCAGCGACCGGCTCTATCATAACACGGAAGTCCCGTCACGTGAATTTCTCCACTACCACGACCAACTATGTCACGTGAATTTCTCCTGCCGCGACCAACTGTAGCGCAGCATAATTTCTCCTTGCCTTGGCTAACTCTGTCGCAACCTAAAAATCCTCTCTCGCGACCTAAAAATCCTCTGTCGTGACAGAAAATCTTCCTAGCCTGGCCAACTATGTCGCCACATAGAATTGCTATGTCGCAACACAAAACCTCTCCATTTGGCCACACTCTGTCATGACATAAACGTGCATCGCTGACGAGAAAACTCACGACTTTGGCCCGGTATGTCGTGACATAGACTTGCTTTCTGCCATAACATAATTTCCCTTGCCTTAGTAGGCTCTATTGAGCCTAAAAATCTTCTCCAGCGACGGAAAATCTTCCCGGCTGTGGCGACTAATAGCCATGACGTAGGTACTGTGTCATAACCTGAAAACCTTTTCATTTGGCCACACTCTGTCACGATAAAAACATTATGTCGCGATAGAAAACTCTTGGTCTGGCCAACTATGTCGCGACATAAAAATATACTGTTGCGACAAGAAACCTTTTGCCCTTGGCTCAAACTCTGTCGCGATATAAATACTCTGTTGCGACATAAAGTTCCTCGCCCGAGGCCAAACTCTGTTGCGACTCAGAAACACTTTGTCGCGACATAGAACTCCTGGCCTTGAAAAATTCTGTCATGACATAAAATGTTGTGTCGCGACACAAGGCCCTTTGGTCTTAGCCACACTCTATTGCGACATACTATGTCGCGACCTAAAAAACCTTCCCGGTCTTGGCGATTCTGTCGTGTGAAAAGTTCACATCGCGACACAAAATCCACTAGCCAAGCCCAATTTTAGCCATGACAAAGAAAAACGCCATGTTGCAACATTTTCCATAGCTTAAAACTAAAAACCATGTCGTGACCTGAGGGAGAAAACCATGTCGCTACATGGGCTGAGAGCTGTCGCGAACAAGAAAGCCCTTAATGCGACCAAACCGCTACGACCCTCAGAGACCGTAGCCGACCACGAGAGGACCATCATGACCAGGCAGAAAAAGGGACGTGCCCTTTCCTAGGCTTCTGCATCTCCAGTTCTCTCTTTTTCCTTTCTAAACACCCTAAATTCAACATACAATAACCTTTTCATTACAAGGGCATCATGAAACTTGGAAAAACTTGTCAAATTGTATTAATCATACAAAATGAGTTTAATTACAACTCTTCTTAGCACATAAGCAGCGGGTTTACGCAGAATTAATAATGAATAGATATCCAGAATTTTACAAAATCGAGACCGTGACTTCTAGCCTTTTCTGACTAAGCTCTTTGATGTGTTTAAATCCCACCAGTGTACCTACAGTACTGAAAATATTTTCACGACGGTGAAACGATGCCCGAGTAGATGAATTCTCCTACAAGGGTTACTCCCCACCTAAATGCACATGCAATGGCAAACACACACGCATTCATGTAAAAGTATGCACATTCCTACTCGAATGTCCACATGTCATGCCCCATGCCTCAAGTTCTCACCAACTCCCTCACACATGCATTTGCCATTTATGAAAAACTGTTTCCAAGACAAGATTTTGTTTTAAACTCATTAGGCAATCTATAGATGTAAATTTGTGCACAATCTTGAGTATAATTTAGTGGATACTAGACAAATATTTTGTTGGACAACCTAGATATAATTCTTTGGATATACTCGAATAAATATTTTGTTAATGTATAGATATAATTTATTCGAAAACCATGCTCATTACCTCATGCTAGTTTCACGCGATGTCCACAATGCATATGAAATCTGGAATATCATTTCATGCCAATTCATCTTACATGCATGGTAAACCTAAATCTGACATTAACAAATCATGGATATTTATATTTCTATATGTTCATCAATGAGCATCTCATGTCGATACATCAATAAGCATATATTAAGCATGATTTTCACCTGATGACATATTCATTTTTTAAGCGATAACATATAAAAACGACACACAAGTCGATACTTGATCAGAATCAATCGGCCCCTTTAAACGGTCCCAAAAATCTCATGCCATGAAATGGCTCTTAGACCAAGAATAACCAAAATAGGAGAAAAATCACTACCTCTCGAAGTTTGGCGAAAACCCTGGATTCTTGTACCTACGCAAAGCTCTCGTTGCGTGGATGAACTTTGCCTCTTACTCCGACGAAAATCAACGGTCCGATCTCCGTAAATCCTAGAGAGAATGTGGAGCTTCTCATTCCTCTTCTCTCTTTCTTTCTTTCTTTTTCTTTTTCCCTCCTTTTTCCTTCTCTCCACCAAATTTGATCCACTTGATTCAAGTGGGAGATCTCCTCCCACCTTCCCTTGCCACATGTCCCTTTCTCATTGGCTTTCTTTCTCTCACCTTATCCCCTTATCCAAAGCTTGGATTTCCCTTCGCCAGGGGCTTGACACATGGCCTCCTTGGGTCCCCCTTAGACCACTTTTGTTTGACTTATCTGCCAGTTTTGACACATGGCTCACAAATGAGCCCATTCAACCCAGTATCATGTGACTTATTTATACCGAGTCTTGGCGCGATGAAACTCAGGCTATCTGGAATCGGAGTGAAATTCGTGAATGTAGCTAGATTTGTGACGATTCCAACGAATTGAAGTCAGTTTAGATCATCAGAGATCTGGAAAAATTCGAGTTTTCAGCGGAAATTACTATTTTACTCTTTTCGAAAAAATTGAATTTTCAGGGTTTCTGATAAGATAATTCAATTTCTCGGCCGATCTTACATCGGGGTCTTCAAATAACTCTCCTTCCTTAGTGATCGCACATTAGAGTCATAGAATCTTGCACGGTTTGGCATCAGTTTTCTGTCTCCTTATAACCGTCGAGCATATTTCCGTTGAGATAACAGAATTCCCCGCTTACTTCTCATGACTTCAACACCCAAGAAAAACTTCAACATTCCTAAATTCTTTGTCTGAAACTGACTGTGAAGAAAGAATTTAAGAGATAATATATCTTTGGAATCACTCTCAGTGATGACATTGTCATCCACATACACTACCAATAGAATAATACCAGAACTGGAATTTTTATAGAAGACGAAGTGGTCAGACTTACTCTTCTACATGCCAAATGTCTCAACTACTGGCAGATTTGCCCGAACCAACCACGGGAACTACGTTTCAAACCATACAAGATTCCAGAAGGCGACACACCTTCCATATCTTCCACAAGCAACAAACCCAGGAGTTGCTCAGTATGGCCTCTCTTCACGAAGATCTCCATGTAGAAAGGCATTCTTGATATCAAGCTAATGTAAGTCTCAATCATAAGAAGTACCAAGAGAAATAAACAAATGACCAGATGTCAACTTAGCTACAGGAGAAAAAGTATCAAAATAATCAATGTCATAAGTCTGAGCATAGCCCTTAGCAACAAGACAAGCCTTCAATCTAGCAACAGACCATCGAGTTAAACTTTCTGACGAACATGGCAATGACCAATAGTCTTCTTTCTTGTAGGTCAAGGCAGCAAGTCTCATATACCATTGTCATCTAAAGTCTGCATTTCATCCACCATACCACTATGCCAACCAAGGTGCGATAAAGCTTCACGGACAGTGTTAGGAAGAGAAATAGAATCAAGAGATGCAATAAAGAAACAAAGGAAGACGACAAATGGTTATAGAAAACAAACGAAGAGATTTGGTGAGCACACTGACGTTTACCTTTACGGAGAGCAATCGGAAAATCATCATTCTGGACTAGATCTGATGACAAAATAGCCGATGTTGGACTAGAGACAAGAGGGTTTTGGCGCCGAGATTATACCTAAGTAATGGGAGGTTTAACAGGAATGAGAGCTGGAGTAGGATCTAGTGGAGCCAGTGGAGCCAGTGGAACCAGTGAGGAAATAGTGTACACTAATAAATCATCACCCTCCCCCTGACTAGTAATAAGAGAAGAAAGGGAAAATGGGGTAGTCTCAAAGAATGTAACATCAGTAGACACAAAGTAACGTCGAATAGTGGGACAATAACACCTATACCCTTTTTTAACACGAGAATATTCCATAAAGATACACTTTAAGGACTTCGGATCATGTTTAAAGACATGAGGACGGACATCTTGAACAAAGCATGTGCATCCAAATACCTTGGAATCAATAGGGAACAATTATTTAGGACAAGCGGTGGTGGTGTGATTTAGTGACGGCATCATATTGTCCAAAAAGCAGTAGGTGAGAATGCATCGGTGAGTGTTTGGGAACATGCATTTGGAACAAAAGAGTCGGGCAGTCTCAAGAAGATGTGTATTCTTTCTCTCAGCTACCCCATTCTGAGAGGGTGTATCGACACAAGAGGTCTAATAAAGAATCTCACGTTGTAACATGAAGGAATGAAAAGATTTCGACAAATATTTCTTGGCATTATCACTCCTTAATGTTTGAACAGGGACATGAAATTGAGTTTGAATTTCATAACAAAAAACACTAAAATAAGAAAAAAGCTCAGAATGGCTTTTCATTAGATAAAGCCAAGTGACTTGAGAGAAATAATCAACAAAAGTAACGAAATACTTAAACCCAGTGGGAGGCATGGCGAACAAAGGACCCCACATGGAATGAACTAACTCGAAAGGGTAGAGCTCATTTGGCTGACTTCTAGACTCAAATGCACACGATGAAGCAGCATATTGACCGACTCACAGTGATGAGGATATACTAAAAAACTAAGGATATAGGCAGCGAGAAAAAGGATGACTGAAACCTTGATGTAATTCGAAATGGGTAACAACTCCCGGAACAAACAGCAGGACTTTGACATACATTGTCAAGGGATGTAGACCTTGAACTGCGTCATACACGATATCTACTTTGTCGAAAAGATCTGAATCAAACAATGATGGGAAAGAATGAATCTATGATTAAGTGTACGGCAGGTTTACTCACAAAAATTAAATTAAAGAGAATTGTGGTAAACTGTACTTGAGAGGTCAAAGTGATTAGAGAGTCGGATGAATTGTCCACGACCAGGGACAAAGATGTTGACCCATCTGTGAGAGAAACAATAGAGTGAAGATTGAGTGAGCGTGGTAAATAAACTGGAGTTACCTATCATGTGGTCGGTGGCTCCAGAGTCAATGACCCATGTGGAAGAAGAGAATAAAACATGTGTTGATTTTACCTGACTCAACGAGTGTAGTGATAGAAGTAGATCTTTTGGGCTTAAGTCATTTTTGATCTTGAGGATATTTGAAAACCGATTTTATCTTTGCAACCTCCTCTGATTCGGTTTATGGTAGTTATGGCGATAATTACACCTGACTCCCTCCCGGGTTTCTTGTTAGTCATAGAGCGGATCTAATGAAGCAGTGTTGAAAATCCGAAAAACACCAGAAATTTTGGATCTTGCAGGGAAAAGGACCACCTTTCCATGAAAAACATTGCACTAGAATAGAGTGCGCCCTCTGATCCTGAAAACACCTGCGGATATTGCTAAAGGTCAGCGGAAGCAAGCAGGGGCGAAACTCGAGGAAGAATGACTCACCGGACCCTGAAAATCTAACGAGGATGCTTGTTTGACGGCCAAGGCAGGCAATTAGAGTGAGTAGGGATGCTTATCGACGGCGACCTTGTGGGAGAAGTCACGGTTGTCGAGAGGGGTTTCGCGCAGGCACGGTGCATGGGGACGGTTATGGGACAGGGTGGCGCGTGAGATTCACGCGCTGACTTTCCGATGGCAGGATTCTCGAGGACGGGCCGATCTCGAGGTGGCGCTTCTACTGGTGGTGGTTGTGTCAACCACGAACCACCCTAAAGTGGTGTTTCAAAACACCTTCTGACCCTACAGGGCTCTTAGAAAAAACCTTTATTTTTATTTAAGCCTAAAATACGTAATCATAATTGATTGAAGGAAATTGTGTGTTTCATTGATCACACATAACCTATTTATATATAAGACAACCCCTAAACCAAATAGGAAAGAATATGAAGTTTCCTAACTCTACATGTTTCCCTTTCCCAACTAGTTTCTAATTCTACAATACTATAACATCAATCAAACAAACATATATCACAAACTGAAAGATAGAAATTCTATAATGTCAGTACATGAATCAACTGAAAGATAGAAGGGTATCAAAGTGAAAATTAGAACTTTCAAACAGGGATATCATAAATTTATATCTAAACAATATAATTGATCATCAAGGCAAAACTTGAACCTCAATTCTATTGAATTTTAAAAATCGAGGAAAATCAATGTTAAAGTTGGGCTAGTAATCTGACTCCACCATCTTAGGTTCTTGAAGGGGAATGGAGCCTTTACATCAGAACCTCCTTTTTTTATTTCTCATATTCATGAACCATCATGTATACTACAAACACAAAATGTTACACGGTTCATTTGATGAAAATTGTCTCAGAATGACTCCACAAAAGTTACATACATACGCGGTCTTAAAACAAGGATCTGGTGAACTGCATCATTTTCCATTCACCACCCACAGGCAGAGTGACATGCATCAGAAAAATAATGCAAGTATTCGGGGAATCTACTGCAGTGATAGCATGTCATACAATCTGAAAAATGGATTCCATTGACCATCCCAGATGGTCTTATTCAACAATATAGACATGGACTCCCAGACCTCAAATCTTACCAGAGTGACCATGCAATTAGTCTTATAGCAAACCCAGTAGGGGAGCTAGAAATTTATTTCAGAGTACAAAGATTAAAAAATTTATCCAAGCCCAAGGGGGCAAGAATGTAGCAAAGTTCCAATTATGGAAGTTAACAAGGTTCCAGGATGAATTGTTCCCTTCTAATTTTTTGTTTTCAGTTTTCATGGGGACCCAGCTGCTTCCCCTAGGCACCAGGTGGTGGTATCCACCGCACATGGACTTCCTTTTCATACAATATAAAGAAAATAAGCAAAATCATATCTCCCTAGATTACCATATAAATTAAGATTTAAAACTTTTATCATCATGTAGCTTCCTGGGCTGATTGATCTATTTTTAAAATAGTCTGGTTTTGTGGGAGTAGAAAGTGCAGACATATAAATAAGAAGAGGAAGACAAATCCAAAAAGATACTAATAATTATCCCTAGAAAACGAGTCATTGAGCAGTTCCACAAAGTGGATACCTGAGGAGCTCTTGTTATGTTCACTTTGGAGCCAAGCCAATTCTTGCACCAAGAGAGAGAATGATATGGCACCTGCAAACAAATTTGTCTATACTCAACAAAGCTAAAATTCCAATCTAAATTTTTAGTGCAGGTCAAAATGAGAAAATGAAGTGGAGCAATTTGACTAAGAACTGTATTTGGACACCGAATATTGTAACATAACGTGGCATACCGTCCCATCTCCACTGGTAGCTCCTGGGTTCCCTTCAACTAGATTTCCGGATCTACAGGAATAGCAAGAACATAAATATTAGAGTTCCTAGAAGCAGAAAGATTTCCACGGTGACATTCATCAATTGAAAGTGCAATTAAAGATATTTGCCTAAGTAATCCACAAACAAGGCTGTGCTTTGCATAAATATGGTTTTAAATGCTTTAAAATGGAGTGCATTTGAAGTCTGACTCTAAGTACCTAATGATCAGGAATTTATAGAGTATTTGACATGCTTGTTAGCATGAAACCAAACATGCCAGTTGATCAGCCAGATGTATGCAAAAGACATGGGTGGACAAGAAACCAGAAATGTGTAACTACAATGATTTATGATACAATTACAATACATTTTTTTATGGAATTTATAATGTAGTGCAATCCATATCATAAGTGTATCTTATGATACATGTGTGACATACAATATGATAAGTGATACAATGATATATACACATTCAACTATCTTCTCAATTTTTTAACAAATATCGAACTCAATATGCAGGGGCAGATCTAAGTAGTGCCCAGAAGGGGCACATGCTCCCCTAAAAATTGTAAAAAATAATGAAGTCAGTAGGATCAAGACCTCAAATTTTAAGGGGATTTTGGCTGCCTACCATTGAGCTAAACAAGCACTTCAAGGTGATCTTGCCCCACCCCAACTACAACCTATTTTCTATATATATATATATAGTTAAAAGAATTATCATATTGATTGTTTAAAGTTTAGAGAAATGATAGAAATTAATCAACTTCTACATGAAAAACTTCCTTCTTGTTGTCAAAGGTCATGATGGGTTAAGTAAAATTACTTTTACAAATTTGAGAATTATTATTTGAATAGTTTGAATGTTGACATTGAAAATTGGTGTATATATATATGGTAAGGAAGAAAAATGATGGACTTGAAAAGTAGGAACTTTCAAGACCACACTTAAAGACATGTAAAAAGCATATTTAAGTACATATGTCTAACTAGAATTAGGAGCCAAAAATCAGGTCTAACAATTTAAATAGTTTATTTTTTGTAGATTTTGTGATGAACTTATATATTAAACTCTTGTTTTGTTAAACTGAACTTCTCAAAACTCTAGGATTCAATGTATGTATGATATAATTGAACTTCTCAAATCTAATAATCAAATCCTAACTTTCCTAATTATTCAAATCTCTAACAATCAAATCCTAACTTTCCTAATGTACCGATAGTATGTATAATTTTCTATTTATTTTTTACAATATAAAATAGTCACTACACATTATACAGCGATAATTTTAAAACTTTAGAACCAATGTTGATAACACTAAATGTTTCTCACATTTGCAACTTCTTCCTTCCCAATTTTAAAACACGTCAACCAATGAGTGTACAATTGTGTCTGCATGTGTCCTTCTCTGACAATATAATAAATATTGATAGTTTTAAAAAAAATTTAACTAATTTTTTAAAACCTATTAGAGGGTGATTGACAACTTTCTTGTATATTCCTGTCTCCCCCATTTCAGCTCTTCATTCTCCATATAAGAATATACAAAGATAGAAGGAATTTTTGTATTTCATTCAATTAGATACATGTCTATACACATTTATAAGTGAAAGAAGAGAATAGAAAAGGAAACAAAATAAGAATAAAATAAAATAAAAATAAAAAAGGAAAATAATAATAAAGAATAACTACAAAATAATATGTGATACTCAACAAAATATGTTAATCATTTTCTCAATTCAACATGTTTATTTGTTCTTAGTAATAATTAAATGCAATACATGTCAAACTGACTGTTGAGTAGGATATTTATCAGAAATATATACTGGTTCACTAAATTATTATTGGCATTCAGCATACCAACACTCACCTTGAGACCAAAGATCCTTCAATCTCATAGATGACATCAGTCATAATCCAATTATCAGGGTAAGGCTTCCCACTTGGTGCAAAAAAATAACCAACCTGTTTTGCCATTCCCACATGCCAAAATAATCACTCACTGGAACATCACTGGTTAAATATGGAACAGACATCAACAAAATCCTCCTAATAAGAATGATATAATCCAAAGAAGAAAAAAATTTGAGAAATAAATTGCAGAGAAATTAACCAATGAAACATAGTGAAAAGGACATAACAACATGTAAACTTTCAATTTAAAGAAAAAAAAATAAGTAGAGGAAGATATGAAACGAGTGCAATGTGTATGACGGGGGAGGTAATACCATATCAAGAGAAGATGAGGCAGAGTCGTCCAAAATTATTCAAGCACTGAAGAAATTGTGAATCTGCTTCATTTTATTTGAGAAAAAATTTACACCCTAATATATCAAATAAAGGCTAGCATACTAGACCACCGAAATAGGAAACTGAATTCCTACAAATCAGGAATTAAAAAAACAGTAAATTATCTAGATTACAATCTCCTAAAATTAAGTATAATTTAATCTTTTCTAAATAAAGAAAATAACTAACTAAATCTCCTAACTTATTTACATAATACGATTCCTATTTCTACACTCCCCCCTCAAGCTGGGTTGTATATGTTATACAAACCAAGCTTGGAGTTCAACTCTTGGAAGCGCCTTGGTGAGGACATTGGCAATCTGCTGTCTTGTAGAGATATGAGTAGACTGAATAGTTGTGTTGACTTTCGAGAGGAGATAAAATGACGGTCAATCTCAATATGTTTTGTCCTATCATGATGCACCGGATTCTTAGCTATACTGATGGCTGCCTGACTGTCAATAAACATCTTCACGAAAGCTTGAACTCTAACCTTGAGTTCCCTTAGCAGTCTTTGTAACCACATTCCTTCGCATATACCTAGAGCAAGTGCTCGGTATTCTGATTTTGCACTACTGCGAGAAACCACAGCCTGTTTCTTGCTTCTCCAAGTGACAAGATTCCCCTAAACATAAGAGTAGTAGCCAATAGTTGACCTTCTATCAATTTGTTATCCTACCCAACTCGCATCAGTGTAAATCTCGACTTCACGAATTTCACTCTTTCTGAAGAGTAAACCATGACCGAGAGTCATCTTCAAGTATCTCAAAATTGTGTTCATTGCATCTAGGTGATCCTCAATTGGATTATTCATATGTTGGCTGACTACACTCACCGAATAACCAATGCCAGGTCGAGTGTGTGAGAGGTAAATGAGCTTACCAACCAGCCTTTGATACCTTCCCTTGTCAACTAGCGTACTTTCTTCACTTCGATTCAGTCTCTTTGTAGAGTCCTTAGGCGTATCAGCAGGTTTGCAACCAAGAAAACCTATTTCATTCAACAAATCTAGGATATACTTCCTTTGGGATATAATAATTCCCTCCTTTGATCGAGCCACCTCCATTCCAAGAAAGTATTTCAGTGTCCCGAGGTCTTTGATCTCGAATTCAGTTGCCAGTAACTTTTCAACTTAAGAATTTCCTCTTAATCATCTCCAGTTAGGATGATGTCATCCGTGTAGACTATGAGAATGGCCATTTTTCCTCTTGATCCACCTTTAGCAAACAGTGTGTGATCTGCCTGACACTGTAAGTACCCATGGGCTGTCAAAGTACTAGCAAACCTATCAAACCATGCGCGAGGAGACTGCTTCAAGCCATACAATGACTTCTTTAATTTGCGCACTAAGTTTCGGTTTAACCTGTTTTCTATTCCCGGGGGTATGATCATGTATACTTCCTCTTCAAGATCTCCATTCAAGAATGCGTTCTTGACATCAAGTTGATATAGTGGCGATCTTGATTTCTTGCCCGAAAGGTAACACTCGGCGTATTCAATTTGGCCACATGCGAAGGTCTCTTAATAGTCAATTCCGTAGGATTGGGTGAACCGCTTTGCCACTAGTCTTGCCTTGAACCTGTCTACACTTCCATCAGCCTTGTACTTGACGATGAAAATCCACTTGCACCCAACCGGATTTTTGCCTAGTGGTAATGTTGTCAAAACCCAGGTGTTGTTTTCTAAGGCCCAAGCCTCTTCTTCTACCGCTTTCTTCCACTCTGGCCTCATGAGAGCCTCCTGAATAGATTCAGGCACTTTAACACTATCTAGATTCGTGACAAATGCCTTATAGGATGGAGACAGCTTTCCATATGCAACATATCTCTAAATTGGATGTTCAGTGCATCAACGGACCCCTTTCCTATGAGCAATGGGCAAATCTAAATCATCAATCATAGAAGCATGAGTATAAGGAGGAGATGAATCCATACAATTGTGAGTGTCAGATACAGTGGGATTTGGTTCTTGTGATTGAGGGCACTGAGTTTGCAGAGGTTCTTTAGTTTGCTCGGTTGAACAGCTGCTCCTTACACAGCCCAGACCACGAGAAGTTGGTGTTATTAGTATCAAGTTGCAATGGATTTTGGGCTTCTAAGATAGGTTGAACAAGGACGGTTTGAACAGGAGGAGGAGCAATGGTTGGACTAGAATTTAGAGCTGATTGGATGGAACAAGATTCCAAATCTGATATTCGTGATTGTCGTGAACAAGATTCCAAATCTGATATTCCTTGGAACTCTCCCCCTGAATGTCGAATTTGGGAAAGTAGGATTGACTCTTGAAGAAGGTGAAATCCATGGAATTGTAGACTTTCCTAGTAAGAGGATAGTAACATTTATAACCTTTTTGACAAGAGTAGCAGCCAAGGAATATACACTTGAGTGATTTTGGATCGAGTTTGGTGCGATGATTATGATGAACATGGACGAAGGAGAGTACGAATGTGAGGATGAACTTGACAAGGTGTTTGGAATTTTAAAACATGATTGGGCATCCTGTTGATGAGATATGTGGCTGTAAGTACAACCTCCCCTTAAAAGTGTTTAGGTACATTATTGGTGAACATATTTGCCTGAGTACACTTGAAGCAAGTGTCAGTTTTCCTTTCAACCACTCCGTTTGTTGTGGAGTGTCCACCTGCAAGAGGTGATATGAACAATTCCCATGTTTTGACAAGTAAGAGCCAAGTGGAGTTGAACCTTTGCGTGCTATCGGTTTTTGAGAACACGGAGTTTGGCTTTTAAACTGGGTTGAAATCATGGTATGAAAGGATTGAAAAATTGTGGTTGTTTCAGATTTTTCTTTCATGAGAAATGTCCAAGTGGTTCTTGTGTGATCATCGATAAATGTGACAAACCACCAAGCCCCATTGATATTTTTCACACGTGATGGCCCCCAAATATCACTATGAATCACTGAAAAAGGATGCGACGGTTTGTATTGTAGACTTGAGTATACATGTTGTGTATGCTTTGCTAATTGACAATTTTCACACTGATAAGAACGAAAAATTTTATTGATGAACAACTGAGGGAACAATTTTTCAATATAAGCAAAATTTGGATGATCAAGGCGATAATGCCACGACATGACTTGACTCTCAACTTGGACAGAATTAGAATTGGAAATAGACATGGAATTAGAAGCAAACTTGATAGGCTCTTGTCTTGACTCTGAAATACAACTTGATTGATGAACTTGTCTGCATGGGAGAGTTCTTTTGTTTGAGCAAGTAAAGTCCTCCATGCATATCAGCATCGCCAATCACCTTCCCCGAATCCACTGCCTAAAAAGCACAAGAATTAGAATGGAATTTAGTGAGACAATTGAGATCCCGAGTGATTTGCCGGATGGAAAGTAAATTGTAGTTCAACTTTGGAACATAAGGAACAGATGAAAGATGTAAAGTCATGTTATATGAGCGAGCGGTGCCTCTGACTAGGGAGATTGTGCCATCTGCAATTCTGACTCCCAAGTGACTAGAGTAAGGCTGAAAATCCATTAGAATACTAAAATTTCCGGTCATATGGTCTGAGGCTCCCGAATCAACTATCCGCGGCCTTGGTTTATTATTTTGAACACTAAAAACAAGAGACGGTGTACCTTGATGTGCTAGAAGGCTAGTATGCTGCTTGACATGAGATGAATGTTTGGATTGGAACCCAGCGACTAAACATCTTTATATCTCAATTTGCTCCCTTGTAAATGGACTATTTTCTACCTTGGTTTTGTTGAAGTAGCGGCATTAACCACGAGAATCTCTCTCTGGCGATTGGAAGGCTTCCGATCAACGGATTTTCCATGCAACTTCAACGGGTTGCCTTCACGTGTCGAAGTCTCTTCTGCAGTAGTCACACCATGGGCGACCTTCATTTGTGTTTGTGAAGAAGCTGTGAGTAAATAAGGCTGAACCCCCCGCTGCGGGGTGATGTTGGCCGAGCGACTTGATAGCCGTCTGCTCTCTCCCTTCGCACCTGCAGCTTCTCGAATGGTGGGAAAGGGTTTAATCATAACTCTCCCTTGACTTCATACATGCTTTGTTCGAGGCGAAGAAACCTTATAGTCCATTTTTGTTCAACAATCTGCTAATAGATTGATGAATCATCAGCACACTTCCACGGATGGGTCTCATACAAGTCCAACTGCAACCAACTGCGAGTAAGCATGTTGAAGTACTGTCTCACATTCATGTCTCCCTACTTTAGATTGTAGAGTCGTGTCTCAACCTCAAACAGTTCTAAGGTGTTCTCTGTACTAGAATAAGTCTCACAGGCAGCCTCCCATATCTCCTTGGTTGTCTGTGAAGCGGAAAATTCTCTCAACCCCGATTGGTCATAGAGTTTATTAACCACGACATCAAGAGATGATCATCAGTCTTCCATGAACGAAATTTTGGATCCGTGGCCTCTGGAGCAGCAATTTCACCGGTGAGATGTCCATCCTTGCCTCTGCTGCACACAAACATGAATATAGACTAAGACCATTGCAGAAAATTTTGGCCATTCAATTTGTGATTGGTAACAAGGTGTGGAGAAGAATCGGGAATGGTGGAAATGGCAGGAGTGGGCTCAGATTTGGAAGTCACTTCTAAGGAAGTTGTTTGAAACGCCATGCAGTATTTGGTCATGGGGAAGAGTCGGCCAGAAGAAGAAAGAGAAGATGAACGGAGAAGAGTTAGGGCTCAGAAAACTTGCTCTGATACCATGAAGAAATTGTGAATCGGCTACATTTTGTTGAAGAAAAAATTTACACCCTAATATATCAAATAGATTCCTACAAATCGGAAATTAAAAAACGATGGAATTATCTAGATTACAATCTCCTAAAATAAGTATGATTTAATATTTTCTAAATAAAGAAAATAACTAACTAAATCTCCTAACTTATTTACATAATACGATTCCTATTTCTACAAGCACACATGCTTATAATCTTTGAATACATCAATTCAAAAGTAAACATTAGGCGTAGTAGAAATTAGGGTTTGTGTTGATATATTTTGTTATACATTATTTAAGAAATTAAGGATTAGGTGGTTATTTTGTTAGACAAGATTAGAGAGTGGGTTTGTAATGGGTATTCAGTTACGGTTTTTTGTTATGGCTAAGTAGAGAGGGGAATATAAGGGGAAGAAATAGTTGGAAGGGGAGAGGGGAAAAAAAATTATATTTGGTATTGAGCTTGCACAATTTGGAGAGCTCCAAGCTTCTCAAATACTTGGTTGTTCTATTTTAGAAAATCAATAGAGCATATCAGTGATGTTAAGTACAAAACTTTCTAGAAATAGCGGTAGCGTGGCTGTGCATGGATGCTATAGAGGAAATGGTTGCACCCATGCAAGAAGAATTTTAGCGCGAAATGGGCATGTTAAAGGAAGCATTTCTGAATATGAACAAAGGATTCGAACAATTTATCAAATTGTAGGAGGATACTAACTTGAGCCAATGCATTTTCTTCTTGGGGAAACAGGGTAATTAGCCCATTCATGGGGGAGACTCAAGGGTTAGATGGCAGCTCTAGCTCTACTGGATTTCGATATCAAAAGCTTGAGATGCCCTTGTTCGATATCTCAAACCTAAATGGATGGAGTTTGGAGGCGAAACAATATTTCACCCTCAATCAATTAACAAATGAAGAGAAGCTTGAGGCGGCAGTAATGGCGTTTGAAGGAGACGCTCTACTTTGGATTCAAAAGAAAAATAGGAAACAATCCATTCTTCTATGGCAAGAGATGAAGATGCTTCTCTTGAAGCAGTTTCATACAACCCAAGCTGGCTCACTTCATGAGCAATGGTTGGCTCTTTATTCAAGATGGCAACGTGCAAGAGTATCGCTGAAAGTTTATTGAATTATCAGCACCATTAGAGAATGTCGTCGATGGAGTGGCTTTGAGAAACTTCATCAATCAGTTGAAGATAGGATCTTAAAACCCAATACCCTAGGACGGGCCATGGAATTAGCCAAAAGATAAAAGGGAAGTTGTGGGTAACTGCTGCAAGGAGAAAGAACTGAGTGTCCTTCTTTTCCATGAAAGCATAGAGAGGTTGAAGATTTGGAAGAAGCAGAACCCAAACTAGAAGCAATCGAACTTACTCAAGAAGTGAAAGTCCTTGCCAGAGTATGAAGCCACTACGGAAGATCAACAACGATTCCCTAATTTCGACCTTGAGTAGAGAAGTACTAGTTGAATGGGGTGTGAAGAGAGAAAATAGAGAATTCCTAATTTTATTATTTCCACAGAATAATGAATCTTGTATCTACATTACATATTGGACTTATATATATACATACTCATTAGGACTCTGTCTGATGAGACTGATAAAAAGGAAGAGCGCTACGATATCTTAACCTCCCCCTCAATTTGGAGCATATATCATACACCCAGCTTGAGTACAAATGTATTTAATTCTAAACCTCTGAGAGATTTAGTAAGATGCGCTAGTTGATCATTTTGAATTGACAAAACTAGTAGCCATACATCACGATCGCGATTTTCTCTCTAATGAAGTGCGATCGACTTCAATGTGTTTGGTCCTTTCATGGAAGGCTGGATTGGATGCAATATGCAAGCCGGCACAGTTGCCTGGATGAGCTTCATCTGTTCATCCTTTCAATCTCGACTCTGGAGAAGGTGTCACCGACCATATGAGTTCACATGTTGCCAAGGCCATGGCTGATACTGAAACCCCGGCTAGATCTAGCCACTACATGTTGTTTTAACACCTTCTTCCGGGATATTAGGTTACCACGGTAAAACACAATACCGGAAGTGGAGCGTCTATACGTGGGTGAGCCGACCAGTGTGCATACGTGTGACGATAACACGGGTGTGACCTACATTCTCGTACAGCTTACACCTTGACTGGTGTGCTTTTAATATATCGAAGAATGCGTATTCTGACATCGATGGCTATCAACATGGTATTTGTAGGAATTGACTAGCAACACTTCAGGAAGGGAAATGTCGTGGGGAGTAATGGTGAGATAATTCGGGTTTACCTACCGATCGTCAATATCTCCCGGGATCTCTCAAGAAGATACGTCACGGTACAAGTTTGACATTAGGATCCATAAGTGTCAACCGGTTTCTGATCTAACATCTTAGGTTTCTTCGAAGATGTCTAAACATACTTTCGTTGGAGAGGACTACACGGGCTGGATTGAGCTATCTCGATTCTGAGAAAATCTTGAGTTTCCAGTCTTTAGTTTGAAAGTGGGTGAAAAAATGTTGTTTAGTTTACGAGATACCATCACGATCCTTGCGTAATGCGATGTCATCGCATCAAGCAATAAAATAAATCTAACAGAAGAGTTATGATGATAAAGGCCCAGATAGTGCGATGCTGCGCGAAGCATGCGGGTCTTGAACAATTAAAAGCGGCCAAACCATGCTCGAGAGATGTTTAAGCCATATAAAATGGCGTAACACACAACTAACGGACTCCCCACGAGCGTAACAAAACGGTGGTTGCTCCATATAAACTTCCTCGTGAGATCACCGACATTTTTAATATCCAGGCGAAAGCGGTCGGGAACACATAAGCGACCATCGGAGAGAAGCGGTGGTTGAAGCAATCTTAGCAGCGGGGAGAAAGGTGTCTATAATGGAGACCATAACTGAGTATATCCTTTGCGACCAAGCGGGCCTTAAGGCGATCAACGACCATCGGGACCGACCTTAGCTAGCTATTAGTGACGGCATTGGCGGAAACACCAGCGGCAAAACAACGAATCCGAGTACGGTGGAGTGCAGGCCGACCATTTCGCTACCATTGCACTGTGCGGGCCGGGGATGGGAAAATTTTCTCATTGGTGTTCTTAGGAAGAGAAACGGTGGAAATAGTAGAAACAAATGCAGTAGGTGGAAGATAATCGATGGTAACTCAAAAAATTGTAAATAGGATGAGGATTGCTAGTAGAGGCGAAGTACCTTCCAGAAGAAGCGTGGGCGAGTCATCGACAGCGACGGCGGGTAGGAGAAGAGTGAAGGGAGAGTGAGTCAGCAGGGCCTCACGAAGGGAAAGGAACAGCGGCACGGGGACGGCGATGATAAACCTGAAGGGGATGAGAAGATAGATCATCAAATCTATGCGAGGAGATGATAGGAGAGGAGTAAGACCGATGGCGGGAGAGACTCGGAGGAGGAGAAGAAGAAGGGGGAGTCCTCGAAGAAGGTGACATCAGCGGAGAGAAAGTATCGATGAGTCTGAGGGGAATAACAACGATAACCCTTCTGAAGTCGGGAGTAGCCTAGGAAGATGCACTTCGTGGCCTTGGCTGAAAGCTTGTCTTGTCCTGGAGTGAGAATATGAACAAATGATCTGACGAAAACACGAGGAGGAAGAAATAAAGAGGTTGGTCGGGGAAAAAGAAGGGAATGAGGTCCCAGGCATGTAATACGAGATGAGGGCATGCGATTTAATCAAATAACAAGGCTGTAGAGACGTCTTTACAGCAGAACATGATAGTGGAGGAGGAGAGTCTGAGCTGTCTCAATAAGATGGCGATTCTTCACGTTCAGCTACCCATTTGTTAGGAGTATGAGCGCAAGAAGGCTGATGAAGGATCCCTTGTTGGGACTATAAATGAAATAAAGTGCGAAAAATATTCTAGGGCATTATCCTACGTAACCACGCGAATAGAAATATTGAGAGCGGGTAAAATTTCAGCATAAAATTTAAAATAGAAATAACTCAGCTCAGGTTTTCATTAAAAATAACCCAGTCATCGAGAATAGTCATCAATGAAAGTGACAAAATCTTGGCCTAAAGTAGGCCTTAGGTCAAACGGGATACTAAACATCGGAGTGTGGACAAGGCGGAGATGTTGCTGCAGGTGTTCAATGACTGCGAGGAGGGCGAGACACGAGTATGGGTTTCCCCAGTGGCGGGACTCACCTGCCTTGAGTGGCAATAGAAGTGAAAACGAGATATCTTGGAACTTAGAAAGACTAGGGTGACCGGGCGACTATGGATGAGTGGAGCATCGGTGGAAGCATAAGCTGCGGGGAGATGATTGCGAGGTGAGGTGATAGAGCCGTGACTCACGTCCGATGCAATCGTCTTCCCAGGCTCAGGTCCTGCCCAGAAGTCCTGGAAATTTATCGAAAAATAATGGAGCAGGTTAAAGTCACGAGTGATTTTCTTGATGAAATAAGATTAAAAGGGACACTTTCGGGAGTATAAAGGACGAGAAGTGAGAGGTATGGAAGGAGGATAGGCGAACCAACACCTTTAGCCAGTTTAGAACCATTAGCTAAGGTAACGATAGGTAAAGTAGGGGTGTGGTAAGAGAAGAAAATATCTTTATTACCCGAAATGTGATCGGGCTTGATGCAGAATCCGGGGTCCAAGAGAGGTGTGAGTAAAATGAGGCGAGGAGGCATTCTGGGTGCAGGCGTGGTGACAGGCGCCCGATGTGAAGAAAGGCATCATACTCCTTTGTCGATGGGGAACCTGCACAGAGATGTCGCGGGGCTCAGTGCAGGCGGCTGAGGAATCGAGTCGGCGGGCCGCGTGTGCGGTGCGGGAGGCGCGTCCATGCAGCGATAACAACGATCACGGGTTGTGGCGAGCTTGTGCAATGGGTGCAATGGGACGTTGTCCTCGACCTCGGGTACCCTTCGTCCTCCCGAGAGGTTAGTATGAGAAACTAACAGAAGAATCTAAAGGGCTATCAGATGGCAAAGTCTGCAGAGGAGAATCTGGGAGGCGAGCAAACACATCATCGGGACGGGATGATGGGTGCGAGAATCCCGATCTCGGAGGGTCTCGAATCAGGACGGAGAGCTGATAGTAAGGACCATGAAGAGCTTGTCCAACTGCGTTTGTTGAGCCCAGCGTCATGTAGTAAGAGCATCGATGGAACTCACTTAAGAGAAGCGATCTGACCCAACTAATTAGATAGATCCATGTCTTGTTGGCGGATATTACTTGATAGCGAAGCCACCTTATAAAGGCCATTTGCTTGGATATCATTCGTGTATAGAGCTTTTGCTGATTCGAAGCACTTAGAACATCTTGCAGCAGAAAGATGAAGCAAAATTTTGGATCAATAGAAACGCCATAATCTATTTACATAGTTGTATTACTTATTTTCTTCCGATTGCACACTTGTCAACACTAGGTATAGCATCCTCAGGTGTAATAAGATGATCCTCCATAACCACGTCCCGCAGACGAGTTCCACGAAGGCGGCCGGGAGAGATAATTCTCACTACGAAGCAATTTTTCGATGTGATAGTAGGAGATCAGGAGATAACAAGTAAGCCAGAATTTTGGTGCCATATCAGGCTGGAGATTGAACCCGTTTGGATTGAAGAGAGCTACAATAAGAGGCGAATCCACGAATTGTGAGCTTGAAGATGAGAAAAGCGAGACCCCAGCAAAGCTGAGAATCGGTAGATGGCGAAGCGGCGAAGATGGCTAGGCGGTGAAGATGAGCTAGGCGGCCCGAAGATGAGCCCCGAAGGTGACGGAGGTAAAGGACAAAGGTGGAGAAGGAGGAACCGGGTTGGACGGAGATCAGAACACGAGGCGGCCGGACGACCACGTGTGTGGGTCCGTCGGGAGAAGAAGGCACGCGCCCTGCAGCGCACTCACCGTGGCGTGGACGGCTAATTTCTTGGGAGAAGCCCGCGTGGCCCGGCGCGTGTGCCAGTTGCGTGGGGTTGCCGTGAATTAGATCGGCCTGATGCCTCGAAATCTGTGGTTTCGGTGGAAGAGCTTCCGAAAAGTCGCCCGTGGCGATGTGTGGCCGGTGGCGTGCGATGAGAAGGAGATCAGGCGGCGGAGAAAGGAGATCGGAATGAAACACGATCACCCCGAGAATTTGTAGTTTTCTCTCTTGGCTACGATACCATGTGAAGAAGAAATAGAGAATTCCTAATTTTATTATTTCACGAATAATGAATCTTGTATACAAATTACGTATTGAACATATATATCGCACTCATAGGACTCACAATACGATGGACGATAAAGGAAAAGTGTCTGATATCTAACATGGGAAGGGGAAGGAAATTTTATATTTGGTGTTGAGCTTATTCAATTTGGAGAGTTCGAGGCCTCTTGAATGCTTGGTTGTTCTATTTCAAAAAATTACTGTTAGCGTTCCTTTAGTTTATAAACTACTTAGAGCATATCATAGGCCAAGAAAGACATGCTAGAGCAGTGAAAGACAACATGATTACCAAGGATCCAAAGGAGAATATGGCTCTAATTGAAAATTGGATGAATAATTCATTTCATTTATCTCAAGGGTATAAATAAGAGTACATGTGCCTATTTTTGGATGGTCAATCAATCAATTACAATCAATCAAATCAATCGGTTAAATTATTCTAGCTAACAAAAGAAATAACCTAGCTAATAAAAGGAAAGATAATTAATCAAATATATATTGATTTATATGTCAATTCTCCCCCTCAAGGTGGTGCATATATATCACTTGTGCCTAAGTTGGATTATGAAGCATAAAATGGTCCACTAGCAACAACATGGGTCTTATATCTACCAACTGATTATCACTCTAGATGTAGAGAATTGTTATTTGGCCAGAATCTAAGTTGTCCTTGATGTAGTTCCTATCAAGCTCAATATGCTTAGTTCTATCATGTGGTACTTGATTGTTATCACAAAAAAGCACCATTGGTTTCTTAGGACCAAATCCAAGCTCACTTAAGAGAATTCTTAGCCAAGTAAGCTTTGTGGTTGCATGATGAAGCATGATATTCAGCTTTACTTTTCTCGATGAGACCACACGTTGTTTCTTACTCTAAGTCACAATTACCGAGCAGAATGATACATATCATGATGTGGACTTCCTATCCAATTTGGATCCTGCAAAGTCAGAGTTTGTATATCCCTCAATGTCTATATGTCCATGTTTAGAGAACAAAACTCCTTTGCCTAGGGAAGACTTCAGATAAGCTAGGATACGATTGACAACACTCATGTGTTGATTGCTTGGAGTTATCGCAAGATTGACTCACCACACTAACCTCGTACCTCGCTAAGATATATATCGGAGTGCAGTGTGTGTTAAATATATCCAACTTTCCCATAGTCTCACGATACCTTTCTTTATTTATTGGAATAAGTCGGGATAGATTGACATCTAATAGTGATTTACTTCAATAGGAGTATTTACAGACTCCGCAATGAGTTGCAGTCTCATTTAAAGATCCCAGTGTATACTTAGGCAGCGGAGGAAAAGTCTATGCTTGGAACGAGAAACCTAAAAGCCCAAAAAGTATTTTAGAGTTCCAAAGTCCTTCATTTCAAATTTCTTGGCCAAATGACTATGGATCTTCTCTACTTCTATAGGACTGCTACCTATAACAACCATGTCATCAACATAAACAATAAGCAAAGTACTATCATCACCATCTCTCTTAAAGAAAACAGTGTGATTTTCCATTGCTTATTTATAACCAAAACCCTTCATTGCATAGCTGACCTGCAAACCATGCTCTTGTCGACTGCTTCAATCCGTAGAAGGCCTTCTTTAGTTTGCACACTTTGCTTTCTTTTGGTATAAATCCTGGAGGAAGATCCATGTAAACCTCTTCTAACAAATCACCATGAAGAAAGGCATTTTTTACATCAAACTATTTTAATGGCCAATGTAGATTTATTGCAAAAGAGAAAATGACTCTAAAAGTGTTCATCTTGGCTACAGGAGCAAAGGTCTCTTGATAGTCAATTTCATAAGTCTGTACATATCCTTTAGCAACCAACCTAGCTTTGTATCTGTCAATTGTCCCATCTGACTTGTACTTCATTGAGAAAACCCACTTACATCCTATTGTCTTCTTTCCCATGGGAAGCTCAACCATCTCCCAAGTACAATTTTTCTAGAGAGCCTTCATTTCTTCTACCATAATAGATTTCCACTTAGGGTCTTCAAGAGCTTCCTAAAAATGACTAGGAATAGACATAGAAGACAACTGAAGAGCAAAACCAAGATGAGCCTTAGATAAGCGATGATAAGAGACAAAGTCAGAAATAGGATAGACAACATTGGAGGATGGTTTCCAGAAGCCAAACCCGTCTAGTTCCTTATGACTACGAAGGGGATACCACCTACGTTGATCAACTTGATGATTCAAAGCAATGGACTCAGATGTTAAAGGTGAAGAATTTTGCTTACAGCTTTGGAATCAATCCTAGAAGAAGAGTCATCCGATGGCATAGTAATATCATTGGAGGGCGTCGAACTTGGAGAGAATGCGCGTATTATCTTTGTTCTTTCTTGATTCCCTGAGCTAACCTGAAGACTAGCATTATCTTTGGAAGTCTCCCATCTATTTATGATAACCTTCTAAACCCTCACCTCATACCTCTCTCACCTTTTTCATACACCAACATCCCTCCTTTATCCTATACTTTCCAACAATCACCCATTTCCAAATAGGATTCCTTTTCCGTTGTAAATCTCCGAAACCATCTCCCCATCATTACCCCAAAAGAGACTTGTTGAAAATAGAAAGGCCTCTAAAGCCCTAACCCTTTTTTTGTTTTTTTCAAACAAACAACCAACCAATTTACCAAAATGTGGCTTGTTCACATAGAACCCCTTCTACCTAGAGGAAGTCCCTTTCAATCTAGGCCCACTCTTATAGGGATGACAGAGAGTATTCATAATCAGAGTTTGTCTCCCTTATTTTGAAGGATATTGCCTCCTACACAAAGCAAGCCCTTTTTTAAACTACGCTTCCATTCTTTCCCAAACCCTATTAGACTTGCAAGAACAACCTAAAGAAAGACTTAAGTAGGTAGTTGGTAAGGCAGCCACCTTGTAGCCTAAAACCTCGGCAAGCTCCTTTAAATTTGGGACATCCTCAATACGAATCAATTCACTTTTCTCCATACTAATATCTAAATGCATCATTTATCTGGATTTTTAAAAAGTGCAACACAGTCAAGCATGGAAAGCATGTTGCACAAACCATCAAACAGGAAATAAAATAAAATAAAATCAATTCCATATTCATCATGTGACCTGAAAATTAATGAGCTAAAAAGCAGATAACAGAACAGAATCCAAAACTACATAATTGGTTAAGTCATTACAAATGCTAATGCTGCATTTCACTTGGAAACAAAATAATACCTCAGTCTTTTTATCTATTCCATATATACAAAAAATGTTCTTTAAAGGTGGTCTGTCCCAGGGTGTAAGTGGATTCAAAACTGGATCATCATGATATAACCTGAAAAATACAGCGTTCAAAACAAAGCCTGTTGGAAAGTTAACAACGATATGGAATCATTAAGACTGAAGAAACTTCAAAATATTTCAAGATAAAGCGCAAGAAATAATAAAAGATTTCAACCTTGGATACAAGCAGTAAAATTACAGAGATAGGGGAAAAAGAAACTGGTCTGAGTATGTGTGAAGAGAAAAAGGATTCACTAATTTTCATTAATTAACAAAGAGAGGAACATACAAATTTTACACAAGTGTTAGAGCAAATAAAGGAAACAAAGTTAGAGTCTAATTAGGAGACTAAAGAGAAAAGTAAAGAATGAAAAGATTCCTAAATGGATTAGGAAATTAATGCTTAACATTCCCTTTCAAGCTGGAGCATATAAGATTAGTCTTGTAGAAACATGCATCTATACTTTATCCTAGGACCTCTAAGAGACTCAGTGACGATATCTGCTAGTTAGTCATTAGAGTTGACAAAACTAGTAGTAATGCATCCCAATGCAATCTTCTCTCTGATAAAGTGGCAATCCACTTTGATGTGCTTGGCCTCTCATGGAAGACTAGGTTAGATGAAATATGCAAGGTGGCTTGATTATCACATATAAACTTCATTTATTTCATCATACAAATTTGAGCTCTTAGAGGAGATGCTTTAGCCATATGAAGTCACATGTTGCTAAGGTCATAGCTTGATATTTGGCTTCAGTACTAGCTCAACAACAGATAGCAAACTTGCCAGGAGGAAGAGTGACAAGCTCACATGTGCCATTGGAGTAAAGAGCATTCATTTCCTCAGTCATTGCATGTTTCAAGCCCGGATGAGAAAAAGTCTTACTAGTGCTTTGAGGAGTAGAGACAAAAGACAAGATGGAAACAAATGCAAAGTGAAATAAAGATAAACGATAATAGCTTAGAAAATTATAAACAAGATGAGTTCACAATAGGCGACTACCTTTACGAGTGCGCGCTAGGTAGATCATTGGTGGATTTGCAGAATCGAAAGACGGGAAATAGCGTGGCATAGAGATGAATCGGCAAGAGGCCTGTGGAGGGCAGGGGATGATGAGTATAAACCTAAAGTGGTCAGGCAGCGTCAAAAGTTAGGTGAAAAGGGAAATGCAGATGGTAAGACAAAGAGGAATGTGTAAGACATCGAAACATGAGGGCGCTCGCGAAGGAAGAAGAGGAATCACCGAAAGAAAGTGACATCAGCAGGGGAGATGAAATCTGGAGTTGTGTCAATAGAATAACATCTATAACCCCTCTGAAGTAAAAAATAACCTAAGAAGACACATTTTGTGGCTTTGGTAGAGAGTTTGCCTTGCAGAGGAGTAAGAATATGAACAAAACAGATACAACCAAAGACACGAGAAGGAAGGTAGAAGAGAGGTTGATTAGGAAAAATGATAGAATTAAAAGATTCCTAAATGGATTAGGAAACTAATCCTTAACAGTATGTATGTGGCTTTTTGTTGTGACACTGTCCAAAGATCTCAGGGAAGCATGTGAGTGTCTATCTGTGAAACTGTCTATCTACAATGATTACTTATAAGTGATGCCAAGAGTTTTATGTTAGATTTGTATACAGTACTTTTATGTTAGGTTTGTATAGATATCTATACGGTACCCACCTATTATAGCTCCATGTGATTTTTAGATGCATCTTGTGAAAAAGACATTCGTTTGCACACACCTGAGCATTGATAATGAGATGCTTTCTACTACAAAACATGTTATATTGGACAGTAGCATCCAAAATTGTATGATGACATTGATGACAATGCTGCCACTTGTAAGCATAACTGTGTGTGTATGCACGCACGCGTCTATTCACGTGCATGTCAGGGAGAAGTTTAAAGATAGGAATCTCAATGAAAAAGGAGGCTACCATCCAGAATATTACCATTCCCCACGCCCCATACATAAAGAAATAGGTTAAGCTTATAGGATATAAATTCAGGATTTATATCATGCTCACTAAAACCCTCACAGTGGCCTCATTCCCACATGAGGAGATATACAAAAGCCCATAGGCAAAAACAACCATGAATTAGTCTCTTTTAGCTTACATAATAAATCGAGGAACTAAATATTTGGTGAGACCTAAACACATGATCTCCCGTCAAATGAGGCTCCAATACTATGTTGAACTACCAAATTTCCTAGAATTTAAACTTGTGATATTTGGGCTTAGAATATAAATATTTTGACTTTCAACGATAAGCAAATGTTAAACCATGACAATTCTGATATAACTAACACTTATAGGTGTCCTAACACCTGGGGACAAAGACACAGACATGCCATCGTACGTCCTGATGTTCAACATAATTTATCGTTTCAAACATAGAGCCTTCATAAAAGCAATAATAATTTTGTTACACAACGAAGTTTACGTAGCAATAAAACAGAGTGTAAGGAGGTTATCATGTTTGCACCACGGTATAAGTGGACTAGTTAGGGCCACACAGTAGGGAGGAATGTGGGAGAAGGAATGGCCGTTGACGTGCCGTGGTGCGTCGACCGTGCCGTATAATAACCGTATTTGAATGAACATATAATATGGCGCATTCGATCGAACGTATATAGATAGTTTTCTTTGGTATAGACGGTTGATGGTTATGTTAGGCTTGATTTTGGCCTTGTATATTGCTCATTTGTGCCTATATAATAAGAGGAAATCCTCACAGATGAGGTATTCAATCCATTTTGACATGGTATCAGAGCCAGGTTCTTAGATTTTCGAATTTTTCATGTGGGTTAATTCCTCCTTTTCGATGCCTTTGGTTTGTGTTAGGCTCTCTCATCAGCGTTGTTTGACATTGATTTTAGGGTTCCTTGGCATTTCGACACTACTGTGTTCTTTGGTACCGTTTCGTGTTTTCTAGTGTGGCTCCTGGTCTCTTTTCTAGAGCGAGATCAGTTGCTTACGGTACTTTGTTGCTATTCTGAGCATCATGTTTCAGATTCTTTTCTTTGTGAAATTCACAAAGTAAATTATTACTTTGGGAATTTCAATTTCGTTTATTGTTATGGGAAAATTTAATAGGGCCATATTGATGGGAGTGATCCGGCACCTACGGATGTTCATGAGCTACCTCAGTGGCAGATCAGATGCTCGGGTGATGACATGGATTTTAGGATCAGTGGATACTCTTATTGTTCTTAATCAAACCATATACTGCAGCTAAATCTATGTGGGAATACTTAAAGAAAGTATATTATCAAGACAATACTGCTCGACGTTCTCAATTAGAGTCACGAATGTCAATTATATAAGGCGATCTTTCCATTCCGGATTATTTTTCTGGATTTAATAATCTCTAGGGAGATTTTAATGACATTATTTATGACAAGGTACCAGAAGAATCTCTTTTTGTGGTGCAAGAAGTTCATGCGCAAAGCAAGCGCAATCAGTTTTTAATGAAGTTACGACCTGAATTTGAAGCGACTCGCTCCAATTGGATGAATCGTAATCCTGTGCCATCTTTGGATGTCTGTTTTGGGGAATGACTTCGTAAGGAGCAACGACTTGCCACCCAGACCACTTATCAACACGACAAAATGATACCTAATGCAATGGCTTATGCTGCTCAAGGAAAAGGCAAGGGACAAGACATGTGGACAGTTCAATGCTTCAACTGCAAGGAATATGGACATGTTGCTATAAACTATACACGGAAATTTTGCAACTACTGTAAGAAGTCGGGCCATATTATTAAAGAGTGTCCTACTCGCCCCCAGAATCGTCCGGCTAATGCTTATCATTTCTTATGAGTTACCAACTATACTTGCATTACTAGTGACTCATTTGTTCATCACTGCGAAGGTCTGAGATGATTATTTATGCACTTTCAGCCTTAGGACTGCAAGGTAACGATTTCCTTTTCCCCTCATGGATTATTGATTCGGATGCATCTAATCCCATGTAGTAGCTCTTCGATACCATACTGTAATGTTCGAAATATCTTTTGGATCGGGACACGTCGGATTGCTGTGTTAGTGGAGTTACCTATTCATGCTATTGGAGATGTTAATTCCCTTTATTAGAGATGTTTTGCTATCTCCTCGGCTTTTCCGCTAGTCTTATTTAGTCGAGCGATCGGTTGATAATACTTTGTGATGTTCATTTTCTCTCATGATGGTTGTCTTGTGCGAGATCGGGGTGTGAATTGAATACTTCTTGAAGGGCTTTAAGTTAGACATTTATTTCCTCTGCATTTTTCCATTCCTGCTATTCTTTCATTTGCTTATAACATTGTGAACAATAAGTGTGAAGTATGGCCTGGCTTGGTTGAGTCATCCCTAATTACATTATCTTATCTCATGTCATAAATTCTGGTTTGTTGGGCAATAAAGATCAATTTTCTTCTCCTCTCTCTTTTGATTGTTCCACATGCAAATTAGGTAAAAGTAAGTCTCTTTTCCTTCTCATGGAAGTCATATTGAACATTGTTTTGATTTGATTCATAGTGATGTGTGGGGAATTTCTCCTGTTATCTCACATGTAAATTATAAATACTTTGTTACATTCATTGATGATTATACAAAGTATACAGATCCTTTTTCTTACGTCTTCAAATCTGAGATCCTCATCTGTTTTTCCAACTGATTCATTTATAATCGACTCAATTTTCTTATGGCATTAAAATTATATGGTCCTAATTAATTGGTGAATACATGTTTGGTGAGTTTCATGCTTTCCTCGAGCAAAGAGCATTGTTGCTCAACATTCTTGTCCAATATACACCTCGGCAAAATGGTGTGGGTGAGCGTAAAATATACATTTGTTGGATGTTGTTCGTACTCTGTCGACTTTGATCATCGGTTCCGCTAAATTCTAGGTTGACATTATCTCTGACTGTTTATTTAATTAATAGATTGTCATCCGGTGTCTTGAATTTTGAAACTCCTTACTTTCGTCTTTATCATCGGCATCTAGATACCTTGACATGCATACTTTTAGTACGTGTTTGTTTTGTTCATTGCCTTCGCATGAGCGTCATGCAGTTATCTGCTCGTCTGTTAGTGCGCATTTATGAGTTATAGTCCTTCACCGCAAGGCTATGTTTGCTATGATCCATGCTCTAACCGATTTCGTATTTCGAATCATGTGTGTTCTTTGAAAATCAATCATTCTTTCCTTCTCACGTGTGTCTTTGCCTACAACACTGTTTCACTCATTTTGTTGACTGACTCCATCATTGACCGATTCAAGTCTGGACTTGTATGAAAGACAAACGACCTACTTTGCCTTCACGAGCTGCTCAGCCATTTGAGCTTTGCTCGATTGAATCCCATGGGTGATCAGGCTACTACGGTTCCTCGTCGTTCGACCAAAGTGTCTCGTCCGTAGGACCGGTATGGTTTTCCTCATACCTCTCTTCATGTTACACTATCTTCCATTCCCCGGTAGTCGGTTAATTAAGGCGGCTAAACATGATTGTTGGCGAGACAACGATGATAGTAGGAACTTGAGCTCTTCGGGATAATCATACATATGGGATGTTGTCTGCAGTCACCTTTCAATTGAAAGCTATTGGTTGCAAATAGGTCCTATTCTATCAGGCCCGAGTTCGATGGAACTTTGGATCGAGTATAAGGCGATTAGTTGCACTTGGCAAAAGAAGAATATGGGGTGGATTATGGGAGACTTTTGCTCCGTTGCCAAGATATTTCTGATGCGACATCTTTATCTATTGCTGCATCCCAAGGTTGGTCTCTTCATCAGATGGATGTCAAAAATGTCTTTCTTCATGGTGATCTCAAAGAAGAGATATACATGACCATTCCACCTGGTTTGTCATCCTCTTCTTCCTCGGATGTCTATAAGTTGAAGCGATCATTGTATGGGTTGAAACAGCTCCTGAGCATGGCTTGATAAATTTAGCTCCTTTGCTCAATTTCGTTTAAGCGAGTGCATATGATTCTTCTTTATTTTTCTGCAAGACATCTCTTGGCATTGTCGCTGTGGTTTTATGTTGTGATATTGTTATTCTTCAGACGGACTCACCTTGATCACCCGACTATAACAGTATCTTCAAGCCTCATTTCATATGAAGGAACTTGGTCCTCTTACATATTTTTTAGGCTTGGAAGTTCATACTAAATCCTCTGGCATTTTTTTGAATCAGCATAAATATACTCAGGATCTAATTGCTTTGGCTGGTCTTTAGGATACTTCTTCTGTGGATACTCCTATGGAAGTAAACACGAAGTATCGTCAGGAAGAGGGTGATCTCCTTTCTAACCCCACTATGTATCGCCAGTTAGTGGGGAGCTTGAACTATTTGACCATTACTCGACTTGACATTTCATTTGTAGTACAGCAGGTTAGTCAGTTCATGCAGGCTCCACGCCATCTACACTTCGTTGTTGTTCGTCTCATCATTCGATATCTTCAGGGATCTTCTCGTCGTGGCCTATTCTTTCCCCATGGGACTCCTCTTCGACTTGTGGCTTACAGTGATGCAAATTAGGCAAGATGCCCTGATACGCGATGATCTGTAACAGATTGGTGCATGTTTCTTAGTGACTCTTTGATATCTTGGAAGAGTAAGAAACAAGATCGCGTCTCCAAATCTTCGACTGAATCCGAATACCGTGCAATGTCTACTGCATGTTCTGAGATTCTCTGGCTTCGTGGTCTCCTTGCTAAGATTGGTTGTGTTCAATCCAAGCCTACTCCTCTCCATGCTGACAACACTAGTGCCATTCGATTCTTGCGATCCGTCTTTCATGGCGTACGAAACACATTGAGGTGGGTCATTACATTCGGGGAAGTATTAGACGGGGCAGTATCATTTCCCTTCCTCATATTTCTACTGCCCTCCAGATTGCAAATGTGTTTACGAAGGCCATGACACGACAACGTCATCAATTTCTTATCGGCAAATTGATGCTTCTTGATCGACCAGCATCAATTTGAGGGGATGTCTGTGATACGCTCCTTAATTTCATACATTATACATATACTTCCTTATTTAGATAGAATCGTATATAATATACTTCCTTATTTAGATAGAATACGTATATAGACATAGTTTTCTTGGTATAGGCAGTTGATGGTTATATTAGGCTTGATTTTGGCCTTGTGTATTGATCATTTGTGCACATATAATAAAAAAGGATATCCTCCGCAGATAAATTATTCCAATCCATTTGACATTAGTAACCTTGCTGCAAGTACAAATGCTTCAAGGAGAAGATGATTAAAGAGGCCGAGTGCCCACTTTTTGTAATTGGTGCAGAGCCTTTTCCTTTCTCTGGATCATAATCCTCTATCGCTTTGAAGAAGGTCCCATCTGATATTTCACGGTGAGAATGGCGAGTGGGAAGTCACATTCCATGTTAGATAAGTTAGTACGTGCTATTTAAAAGCTGATGGGTAGGCATCCATTCACCCGCTAATATAAGAAATGGTAAAAGTAATGAGCATATGGAAACATTGTCATGAAATATATATAATATCAAGTCTTACACGGAATTGAAGGAATTTCAATATTGATTATGTTGTTGGCCATCGAATGTGTTTGCGAAATTCTTGTTCATCACATTGAAGCATTTGTGGCTGCTCCTATCGATGAGAGGAAATGCTTGACCATATGCTTCACAACTCCTCTGATACTTTGAAAATGGCATCATCCCATAATGACGAATGGAATTGAACATGTCAGTAGTTCTGGTATATTTCCAATACCATAATCATAGACCACCGCAATTTCAGCAAGCTGAGTGTAAGTTACATGGTCAATTCAAATGCCAACATATTATTGTAAAGTTAACGACACTAGCTCATATCCTACCAGTGTAATCATTCTCAGTACTGAATCTGCAGTGGTCATAAATACTTAAAGTGGTTTGGTTAAGTATTATGATTGGCAAACATTTCAAAAATTTGGACATTTTGAAATTTACATGGTCAATTTAAACTTGACATATTATTGTAAGTTCGCGCACTAGTTCATATCCTAACAGTGTAATCATTCGGTACTGATGGTCGTAAATACATAAAGTGGTTTGGTTAAGTATTATGATTGGCAAACATTCGAAAATTTTAGACATTTGAAATTTATGTGATTTTATCTTATCCATTCATCTAAAGTTCGATCACCACTTCTCAGATAGTTTATGTTTTTCAAGGAAGTCTATGCACGGAATTCAGTGCAGGTGTGAAGGAAGATGATATAGTTTGGATGTTAACAAGAAGCTTGAGATTTCTGCTCCAACTAGAGTTACTGGTGTTGAGTACCAGAATTTGACTATTTCCTTTTATGTATATTATTTTCTTCCTTTTTTGTCCTTGATATTGTTTCCTTTTGTGCCCTACCTTTTGTATATAAATAGGTAGGACCTGTATTTTACACATTCATTCAATAAGAAAAGCAGAACTTTTCTTCTATCCTTTCACAACTGGTTTGCAGGAGTTTATAATATCTAGCACCTTTCTGAGATTCTACTCATAAGATGTCACTACTTAAATGTTGCGGCAGTGTACTTCTGAAAAACAATGGTCCTTTAAATAAGATTTTTCAGTTAATCAAGCAAACCATGAACTGATACCTAAATTCAATAACTAATCTTGCATTTATTAAAGTATATTTTAGAATATAATGCAATAAAAAGCAATTAAATGCGGATAAAGCTAGACTGAAGAGAGAGAGAGAGAGAAAGAGAGAGAGAGAGAGAGAGAGAGAAGGGAGGGAAAGGGAGAGAGAGATGACTCTAAATAGTACAACTGCAATAAATTAACAAAACATTTGAACTATTTAAATAAGATTCCAGAGAAAAAGTTCACCTCAGAAACAGGAAGACCAAATGTGAATCCGAAAAGGCTGCCACTGCTGTCTCTCAGTCGCACCAAGAAGAGGAGCACCTGAATTAAGAGAAGAAATTGAACCAAATAAATGGCATCCATGGCTGTTCCAAGCAGCTCTGTTTTGAAGGAAAATGGATTTTATGGAAAAGAAAGCATACCAACAGCAAAGTAGGCATGAACATGTTCATCTAGCCACTGGATATACTTTTTTGGTGCAATTTCCAGCTTTAACCACTCTAAAAAGTAACGGAAGACATGGTTACCCAATGAATGGGCAAAAACTATTGAGGGGCCACCACGAAGTTTTAGAGCAGTTTCAAAAGTTATCCTGCGATACAACACATCTGATCACACAAATAGTTTATCTTCTCTATTCTATTTTATTTTTCCCTATTATATTAATGTGTTGTGATTTTTCCCAACAAGTGGTATCACAACTTCTGCATACTCAACAAATCATATAACAGCTTTGCATACTCAACAAGGAAGTTGGTAGGGTATTTGAATGAACAGGTCTCTTCAATTATCTCTTCATTTTTCTCAATTGTTTTCTTTTATTACTTGATAACCAACAAAAATTTTTTTTTTTTTTTTTTGAAAAAGAACATCTACCAAATCTGGGGATGCAACACATGTACATGGGTGGTATACACAGAATACGGTGAGAACAAAAAAAAACAGACCAGAGATACCCTATCCTAATCCATCAGTAAAATCCACTGGGGAGTTGCACTTGTGTCAAAGGCATCAGGCAATATTTCACTTAAGATTCAATTTAGTACAATGCCTATTGCAGTTTATATTTATATAGGATGAATACTAACTTTAGCTGGTGAAAGTAAAGATCCCGTTCTTCGAGCTTTGATGCTGACAATCTCCAATCATATGGAACAGCAAGGATCGCATTAGCTTCAATACCAAATTCGATGCACCACTTAATCCATTCTTTCCACACAGAAGAAAGAGGGCCTGCAGATCACATATTGTTTTTGTAAAAGTAGTAATATGAAGCATAAAACAAGTGTTTTTTTCTTATAGGTAAACTTTTATCCCTGATAGGACTTGAACCTATAACCTCCAAAAATCTCTTTAAGTAGTGACAAGAGATTAGATAAGCAAGCAACACCATAAACCTCACAGATATAGCATTTAACTATTCTTTAGAATAGGTCTGGATAAAGGGAGACATGTTATTCATAGTTTCATTTCATCAAATAGTTCATTGATTTCTCAGGTTTGAATTTCAGGCCAGCTGCCCCTGAATAAAGGAAAAGAGAACTAGAGATCTAGACATGATTTTTGTGTCTAACAAGAAGCTTTAGTAGTGTTAAGGATTAGTCTCCTAATCCATTTAGAATTCTTTTCCTTCTCTCTTTAGTCACCTAGTTAGATTTTAGCAGTTTTCTTTTTTTCCATAACACTTTGATGTAAATATGTATGTTTCCTCCTTTGTAAATTAATGAGAATCAAAGTATTTCTTTTCTCTCAACATGGTATCAAAGTCATAGAAGATATCATATATCATAATTTTTAGGGTTAGGGCTTGGTCGCGTAGTCAATTCTGACAACCCATCAGTCTCGGGTGTCATTGTGAAAGTCACCTCCGCCCAGTGAAACCTCTTGTCGCCAGCAGCTTTTCCGGCGGTGCACAGCGACCTCGTCTCCGTGGCGATCACCATGGTGTCTCCCCCTGATCTAGCCGTTGAAAGAGACCCCATCATGAAACAATGAGCCACGCGCCGGCACGCGCGTGTTCTTCAATCAGTAACTACCACCACGCGCCGACACTTGGGTGGCGCGTATGCTTTCGACAATGCCGTTCTCACCAGGGTCATCCTCCCCAGACAGAGCTTCCTGGCCCCTGGTTCCCCTATCCAGGAAGCTTACTTATTTGCACTTTTCTCTCTTTTGTGTCTGGTAGCTATACTTTTCTAGATTTTTCCGACACCTAACGACATCTACAGGATTTTAGGAGTTGTTTTGCCCCCTCTAGCAGTTGTGTTTCATCCTTCAGATCCCTCATAGTTGTGGTTTCGTAATTTTTTGGTTTCTATGGCTGCTCAAGGTTCAATATTTTCTTCCATTTTGGCTGCATCTATTGTTTTTACTTCAAAGAAATTAGTTGCGTACCCTCATTACTCGAAGCATCAATCCTTTGTTGCTTTTGTTACTGAAAGCGGTAATGCCTCTGCCTTGCCTCACATTTCTACGGACCACTGGATTCTCGATTCTGAACTATACAGTGTACTTCAGATAATAAGGACATTTTCTTCTCTTGCATTCACTTCTCTCCTTTACCCATGGTTACTTTAACTAATAGATCTCAAACCATAGCTAAAGGAATCGGTTCGGCATGCCCTCTTCCTTCCCTACCTCTTACTTCTGTCCTTTATGTTCCTGATTCTTCTTCTAATTTGATTTCCATCAGTAAGTTGATTCATGATCTTAATTGTTTGATTACCTTTTCTGATCACTCTATCACATTGCAAGACCAGAGTACGGGGCAGACAATTGGCATAGGACGTGAATCTCAGGGCCTCTTTCATCTTAGCTTGCCTTCATCTACCACTGCTTGTGCTTCCATGGATACTCCTCTCCTTATTCACAATCGTCTTGGTCATTCGAACATTTCAAAGCTTCAAAAAATGGTTCCTCGTTTTTCCAGTTTGTCCTCAATTGAGTGTGAGTCATGTCAACTTGGGAAACATACTCGTGTTTCATTCCCATAGCACCTAGATCAATAGACAAAGTCTCCTTTCGAGCTTGTCCACACTAATATTTAGGGTCCTTCTCGATCTACCTAGGGTTCTAGTACTTTGTTACTTTTATAGATGATTATTCTCAACGTACTTGGCTATTTTTAATGAAAACTCGTGCTAAGTTATTCTCCATTTTCCAGAAGTTCCATGTTGAAGTTTGAACTCAATTTAATACTTTCATTCGTGTCCTACGAAGTGATAATGCCAAGGAGGAATATCTTTTTGCATCAGTCTCCTCCGTTATGTCCTCACATGGGATTCTTCACCCGTCCTCTTGTGCTTACACTCCTCAACAGAATGGAGTGGTGGCCTTGAAGCGAATCGACCAGTTGAAACCGTCGTACTCTCTTACTTCATCATAAGGTTCCTCACTGTTTTTAAGGGGGATGCTATCTTAGCTACTTGTTATTTGATTAATCGTATGCCATCCTCCGTTGTGCATGATCAGATCCCCCATTCTAGCATTTTTCTTAATCAACCTCTCTTCTGCCTTCCTCCCTGCATTTATTTTGAGACTGTGTCTATTTGATACATATTATTACTCACGACAGACAAGCTCTCTGCTAAAGCAACTAAGTGTGTCTTCTTGGATTATTCTCAACTTCAGAGGGGTTATAGATGTTATTCTACCAGCACAAATCGGTGCTTCATCTCTGTTGATGTCACTTTCTTTAAGGGTTCCTCTTTCTTCTCCTCTAAAGAGCGTCCTCATGTTTCGGATGTCTTACATGTCACTCTTGTCTTACCACCTCTAGATTTCCCTTCTCCACCTACGGATGTTGTGACTCGACCACTTCAAATTTATACTCGTCGTCCTCGTCCTCTAACAGGGCCTCTTACTACTTCATCTTCTATGCCATCGTCATCTCACCTTTCAGGTTCATGACCACGATGATCTACCTATTGCCATTCGAAAAGGTACTCGCTTTACTTGTAACCCACATCATGTTTATAATTTTCTAAGCTATCATCGTTTATCTTTACCATACTTTGTCTTTGTTTCCACCTTGTCTTCTGTCTCTATCCCTACAAGCACTAATGAGGCTCTCTCATGGGACTAGAAGCAGGCAATGGATTGAAATGGATGCTCTTTCCTCGATGGCACATGGGAGCTTGTCACTTTCTTCCTCCTAGCAAGTCTCTGTGGTTGTTGTTGGAGTTTATACAATGAAGGTGGGACCTAATGAATTCGAATTAAATGGCTTAAGGCTCATTTGGTTGCCAAGAGGTATACTCAGCAATATAGCTTAGATTATTATGATACCTTTTCTCCAGTGGCCAAGATTGTCTCTATTAGCTTGCTTCTCTCTATGGTTGTTATGCGCTCATGGCCCCTTTTTTAGTTGAATATCAAGAATACCTTCCTTCATAGTAATCTCGCTAAGGAGGTATATATGGAACATAGGCGGTTTTTGTTGCTTAGGAGATGCAGTTTGGTATCTGAAGCTACGTTGATTTCATATATGGTCACAGACCAGTCTCCTCGAGCTTGGTTTAGTTGGCACTAACTCGTGGATTCAGGGAGTTTGGCATGATTCGAGCCTGATAAACCATTAAGTTTTCATCATCATACTTCCTCTTGGCGGTGTATTTACTTGATTGTTTATGTGGAGTGACATTGTCTATTCTGGCTGATGACCAAGATGGTATTCGAAACTCAGCCCGACACCTCTTCCCAGCCACTTTGGAGACAAAAAACTTAGGTAAACTTAAATATTTTCTAGGCATTGAAGTAGCTTAGTCTAATTCCAGGGTGGTTATTTCTCAAAGAAAGTATATCTTGGATATATTGGCAGATACCGATATGTTAGACTATAAGCCTGTAGACACTCCTATGGATCCAAATGTCAAACTTGTACCAGGTCAGGAGGAGTCTCCTCTGAGATCACGGAGTGTCGACGGCTTGTAGGTGGCTGGAACTATCTCGTGCTCTTTGACTGACATTTCTTTTCACATGAGAGTAGTTAGTCGGTTCCTCACAGTCACCTTGTGATGGTCATTGGGATCTTTGCGGTTCCATGATACCAGATTATGTCAAAGGAACACCCAGGTCGAGGGTGTTTGTAGTAATGAGTCATACGACTACATCACTGGGTGTTAAATTCTGATGATGCGGTAGGCGAGCTCACCCAGCGATAAACCGTACTACATCGAGTGTGTGTGTTATCTGGAAGAGTAAGAAACAAGATGTAGTAGCCCGATCTAGTGTTAAAGTCAAGTATCAAGTTATGGCCTTAGCAATATGTGAACTCATATGGTTGAAGCATCTCCTCCAAGAGCTAAGATTTGGGAAGGATGAACAGATGAAGCTTATATGTGATAATCAAGCCGCCTTACATATTTCATCTAACTTAGTTTCCATGAAGGGATAAGCACATGAAATTAGTTGCTACTTTATCAAAGAGAAGATTGCATCAAGATGCATGACTACTAGTTTTGTCAACTCTAATGACCAACTAACAGATATCTTCACTAAGTCTCTTAGATGTCCTAGGATAAAGTATATATGTGACAAGTGATAGGGGTGAATTGTATTAGCATTTCCACCATGTTTCTCATGTGTTTATGCAACCTAAATGCTAGATCCACACCCTTATGCGCAAACATTACACTAATCCTTCACATTTGTGAGTTTTGCAAGTATTTAACGCAAGCAAAAAAGAGGGCAAAAAGAGCAAGAAAGATAAACTTGACAAGAGGCCTCGGGTTCGCCAAGGCGAAGCCTACCTTCGCCTAGGCGGCTGGCCGTCCAGGCAAGGGAGGCTTAGGCGAGACAAGGCGTGAAGAATCAGCTTGAGACAAAGGCTGCCTTGGGTTCGCTTATTAGAGCATGCCTTCGCTGGCGAAACACACCTTCAGGGCGAAGAAAGCCCACACTTTGATTCTGATTTTGTTTCGCCAAGGCGAAGGATGTCGGATTGGGACAAAAATGCCCTCATTCTCAGCCCCATGTTGGTCATTTTCCAACACCATAAATGCTACATTGTAATATTTTAGAGGATATAGACAATCTTGGGGAGAACTTGGAGATGGCATTTATCTAGGGTTTCTCTCTAAGCTTTCATTTTTCTAGGGTTTTTAGATTTTCTAAGTTTTTAGCTTGTGTTTGGAGCCAAGTTGCAAGATCCAGCTGCTAGAGGACTTCTTGTGGTGGTGGAGCACGGTTTTCGGGGACCTTTACTTCATATTTGTTTTGTATCCCTAAACCCTTCTCTTTCTCTTAATCTTTCAGCATTATGTTTGTTGTAGACAAGATATTGTTGGGTTTTGAGGCTACTATGAGTGGCTAAATCCTCCTCCCAGAAATTTGGTTGTTAGCTTGATGGTGTTTTGGATTTTTGTAATATATTGAATGATTTTGTGAATGTATCTTGTGTTGAGGTTTTGTAATGTGGTTCTATGAATTATTAGATTTTTATTCAATTGTTGCATGTTAGGTAATGAGATTGAGCCCTAGAGCTCAAAGGGTTTCCAAAGTGACAGTTGGAAGTATACCCTTGAGACTTGATTTCCATTCCCTAATGTTCATAATTGATAAAATCAACTTAACTTAATCAAAGAAGTATAGGAAATTAGGAATGCCTAGTACTAAATGTATTTTATTAGGAGGGATCATCAACCTTATGTGATGATCGTATGAGCAAAGCATGTCGATCAACCTGGCTTAGGAGATTTCATTGCATGGACCCGAAGGTGACCCGATGGAAATTTCGAGGGCGATTTACATAGCACGTAACACATCCTTTGACATAAATGGACGGAAAGGAGAATAGGGATTAGGTGTGAGAAATTTAGGAGAGATCGAAAGAGTAATCCTCATACGAAGTCCTTGGTGTCAGTAGCAATGGTTATAAGTCGTTAATGCACCAATGGAAACAGTCGGCCCTAGTGTCATTCCATAAAGTGATTCTTTTAGAGTAGATTGTAGTTAAATTAGTTTTATTCCTAGTTAACAACCCTCAAATATTTTATTTCGCTCAAATAGTAAGGGTCTCTGAAGTAGCGGAGTAATTAATCCCACTTAAGCCATCTCTTCCTATGGGTTCGACATATTAGGGTTTTTAATTTAAAAACACTATAAATACTTTATTGATCGAATTTTTCATGGATTGAGTTTAATGAAAACTTTTATATAGCGAAAACAATAGGAACAACAAGCTGAGTGCTTTTGATCTATATGTCTAGCATGAGGAGTGTCAAGTTAGTCTCTAATCCATTTAGGATTCTTTTCCTTCTATCTTTAGTCTCTACTTAGACTCTAACCTTGTTTTCTTTTACCTAACACTAGATAAATAATACATAATTTCCCCCTTTTGTAAATTAATGAGAATCAAAGTATTTATTTTCTCTCAACTAGTAATAACAACCACAAGCTTGAAACAAACAAAGAGACAAAAAAGGTCCGAGAACAAGATGTCCACTCCACATTGTTAATGCAGATGTGAAAGAACTAGAGAAGCAGCAGTTCATGTTTGAGATAAAGGATTCTTCCCCATATCAGTACTAATCTTCCTGAATGGGGATATCAAGGAAACATTTTATCTTCACATTTTAACAAGCAAGCACACCATCTGCTACTTTATTTTAAACATATAGTTTCAAACACAGACTAAAAGATATAGTTCATATATATATAAGCTATATCACTATGTAAAGATGCGGATAAAAGTGTTAAATTGATTCTGAATCCTCGAAAAAATTTTGGAATAGGAAAATAGCTCAGCTCGACTCTTCATTAAAAATAGCCAAGTACAAAGGGGAAAATCATCAATAAATGTAATGAAATACCGAAAACCTAAGTAGACGCAGTTCGAGACGGACCCTAAACATCAGTGTGGATGAGCTCGAAAGGAGACTTGGCCTGGGAATCTAAGGGAACGAAACACGGGTATGTTTCCCAAGCTGACATGGCTCACACTCTAGTGAAGATAAGCTAGAAAAGCGAGAAGCCATCATAGAAGGTAAGGAAATGTTGGGATGATCGAGGCGGCTGAATGAAGAGGTGCATCCCTAGCGAAGTACGAGATGTTGGAAGATGAGATTCATTGAATGAAAAGGCCTTGAATACCTATCCTATGCCCAGTCGTCCTCCCCGTGCTGCAGTCTGTGGGTGACAAAAAGGGAGAAAGTGTCGAACAATTAAGGTTATGGATTAATTTGTTGATAGAGATAAGATTAAATGGAGAATCAAGGACATAGAGAACGGAAGCAATAGGTAAGGAGGGAAGGGGACATGCAAAACTAATTCCTTTAACCATGGTTTGAGTCCCATTAGCCAAAGTAATCATAAGTAAAGGTGAAGTGATAGTAAGGGAAGATAAGAGATCCTTATTACCAAAAAAATGATCAGATGCACTGAAATCAAGAATCTATGGACCAAGAAAGTGTGTAAGATAGGCATAGGCATTGGAGTGCAGGCAGAAGCAGTAAGCGGTTGGTTCAGTGCATTAAGGCGAAGAAACTCCTCATATTCACGGGCATAAAGTCCTCACTGAGCGGAGGTGTATAGCTTGGAGGAGTTGAACCTCGAGGTGGAGTGGTTAGTGAAGCCACATGAGGCGGTCTTGATGAGAGGCCATATAACTTATAATACCGGTCTCGAATGTGACCCACTTGATTACAATAGAGACAATAAGGTCGTTGTCCTCAGCCTCAATTGCCACCATGAACACTCCGGGATTCACCACGAGGGTGAGATTGAAACTCTTAGGAAGTGTCTATGGGAACTCAGGCTTAAGATCAGTGTAATGGATGAATGGCGTGTGCTTAGAGCAAAAATGTCATCAAAGGTTAGGATGGCGAAGCCAGTGAGGATCTATTCGCGGATGTTGTCAAACTCTATGCCAAGTTTAATAAGAGTGAGAATCATAAAGATTTGATTCATGTTGGACAAGTAGGTCTTGACATCAGTAGCTAGGCAAGACAAATTAGAGCTAAATTTTTAGTGCATATATTCACCCAACAAAGGAAGATAATTTTCTACCAGACTGCTCCAAACTATCAATGGAGGAAATGACTCAGTAGAGGCGCTGAATATCATTAGTAAACAAATTATTTGCCTAGGTCCAACGAGGTTGACAAGTCTGATAATCCCCAAGGTTGTCAAACATGGATCAAATCTTTATGATCCTTACTCTTATTAAACTTGGCACATAATTTGACGGTATTCAGGACCAAGATCCTCACTGACTCCGCTATCCTGACCTTTAATGACATTTTGCTCGAGTTCTACACCATTCGTATTTGCGACTCGATCGATCTCGGGACTCCTAAAGGTTTCCCCAGTACCTCGGTAGTCTTGCTCCATCTAACCTGCGATGATTCGAAGTTTCGTGGTGGCCTTTGAAGCGAGAGACCAGCGATATGTGTACCTATTGCAATGGGCAGGTCACCTTCAAGACCCGATGTTATGATTACATGATCGTTCGCCTCATACTGATCATATGGCCAATCATTGAGCAGCCTCATACTAGCCTCTAGTGAGATCGGCCTCCTCCTCCGTCTCGAGGTGACTCTTTTAGAGAATATGAGGAGTTTCTTCACCTCACTCATGCTACCAAATCAGCCTCCATTGCTTTTGTTGCCCAGACTGGTAATGTCTCTGCCTATCTTACACACTCTCTTGGCCCATAGATTCTCGATTCCAGTGCATCTGATCATCTGTCTAGTAATAAGGATCTCTTCTCTTCCCTTACTATCACTTCACCTTTACCTATGATTACTTTGGCTAATGGGACTCAAACCATGGCCAAGGCACCATATCTCCCTATCTTTACACCTTGTTCTCTATGTCCCTGATTCTCCATTTAATATTATATCTGTCAATAAATCAGTACATGATCTTAATTGTTCGATTACCTTTTCTCACTCTTCTGTCACCTTGTAGGACAGGAGTACGGGGAGGACGATTAGCATAGGACATGAGTCTCAAGGCCTTTATCATCTCAGTTCGACCCCATCTTCCACTGATGCGCATGACAAATGACCCTCTTCCGCATCCGCCGTCGTCCGGTCATCGAGCATTTCGAGCTCAGGAAGATGGTTTCTCCTTTTCGGCTTATCTTCACTAGAGTGTGGTACGTGTCGGCTTGAAGTATACTCGTGTTTCCGTTCCCAGCGCTTAAGTCCGGACCAAATCCTTTTAAACAGTTCACGTGATGTTTGAGGTCGAGTCTGGCTGTGTCTCACTAGGTTTAGATATTTAGTTACATTTATTGTGATTTTTCTGGTATGCTTGGTTATGTTTAATGAAAAGTTAATTGAGTTATTTTCTATGTTTCCAAATTCTTTCTTGAGATTAACGTCAGTTTCATACTTCTGTCGCATCTTCTGGCGGTGATAATGCCTTGGAATACCTTTCTTCCACTTTTCGACTTTTATCCTCTCTTGGATGCCCGTGATTTTAACTTTGTCTTACACTCACAACAAATGGTGGTGAGCGCGAGAATCGTCACTAGTTGAGACGGCTCACTCTTTCTCATACCATCTACGGTTCCTCCAGCGTTTTGGGGAGATGCTATCTTAACCACCTGCTATTTGATTAATCGCATGCCCTCTTTAGTCCTGGGTGATCAAGTTCCTCATTCTCTTCTCTTTCCGAATCAACCCCTGTTTTTCTTCCTCCGCGTGTTTTCGAAGGCACTTGTTCACATGCCTCGGCAGATAAACCTTACTGGCTAAGACGGCCGAAAGTGCATCTTCTTTAGTTATTCGCCTTGATGGGTACGTTTGCTATTCTCTGATACACATCGATACTTCGTTCCTGGCGATGTCACATTTTTAACATTTTCTCTTTCTCTACCCAGCCTTCAGGTCAGAGGTTTTTATCTACCCCTCTCATCTTTCTCATTTCGATGCCATCTTCAAGTCCTCGGCTACTTCACCTCGTCCGTGAGTTCTGCTCGCCATCGTGTCTGAGCACCAAGCCTCAGGGTGACCATCCTCACATGGCTCCCTCCTCGCATCGTCGGTCTTACGATCTCAACTGATCCTCCCATCACCATTCAAATAGGTACTCGTTCCTCTCGTAATCCTCATCTTATTTATACTTTCCTATCTTATCATCGTTTATCTTCACCATATTCTACTTTTATTTCCACTTTGTCTTCTGTTCCTATTCCTCACACTGTACATGAGGCCCTCTCTCATCCGGTCTGGAAACAGGCAATGGTTGAAGAAATGGCTGCTTTGCATTCTATTGGCACATGGGACCTTGTCCCCTGTTGGTTACTGTTGGGTTTATACTGTTAAGATTGGTTCGAATGGTCGGGTGGATCGTCTTAAGGCTCGATTGGTTGTCAAGGGGTATACTCAGATATATGGGTCTGATTACCATGACACTTTCTCTTCTGTTGCCAAGATGGCTTCCGTTCGTCTTCTTTTATCTATGGTCGCTATGAGCTCTTAGCCCCTTTATCAGTTGGACATCAAGAATGTCTTTCTCCATGGAGGCCTCGCGAAAGGGTATATGGGCAATAGCCTGGTTATTCTTCGGGAGTGCGGTTTAGTATGTAGGCTACGTGTTCCTTATAAGACTAGCGTCCGCCGAGCGGTTTGTTTCCGGCACGAAGCTGCGTGGTATAGGAGTTCGGTGTGACTGAGCACATCGGACCACTCAAATGTTCTATCATCATACATCATTAAGGCAGTTGCATCTATCGATTGTTTATGTAGGCAATATTGTTATAACGATGATCATGTGGTATTGGAAACCATGACATCTCTTATTGTTTCAAACAAAAAGACTTGGGAAAAACTCAATCTTTCTGGGGATTAAGAGGATAAGCAGTCTAATTCTAATGTGGTCATGTCTCAAAGGAAGTATGTCTTGAATATATTGGAAGAAACTGGTATACTAGATTGTAAACACATAAACCTCCACATGGATCGAGATATCGAAGCTTATGCAGACGGAGGGGCGCAAGGGTCGAGAGATATCGACGACTAGTGGGAAGACTAAATTATCTCACCATCACTCGACCAAACATTTATTTTTTTGTGAATGTAGTTAGTTAGTTCCTGCAATCACCATGTGATAGCCACTAGGATGTTATGATTCGTATTCTCCATTATATCAAAGGAACCCGTTCAAGGGGTGTTATATAAAAACAGAAGTCACACCCAAATTGTTGGATATTGTGATGCAGATTGGGCAGGCTCCCCATCAAATAAACGCTCCACTTCAGGATATCGTGTATTTATTGGAAACAAATTAATATCCTAGAAAAGTAAGAAACAGGATGTAGTGGCCAAGTCTAGTGCTGAAGCTGAGTATCGAGCTATGGTTTTGGAAACTTATGAACTTATATGGCTCAAACAGCTTCTTCGGGAGCTAAGATTTCGGAAGGATGGCCAAATGACGCTTGTGTGATAACCAAGCGGCTCTACACATTGCTTCCAACCAAGTCTTTCATAAGAGGACCAAACGTATTGAAGTGGGTATCGCCGTTCGAAAGATTGCCTCATGATGCATGACTACTAGTTTCGATCCAACTCAAGTGGCCAAACCTAACATTCATTTGTTCGTCTCTGGTCAGAGTTCGATTCATTTTATGTGAGTTTTGGTGCACTCTTTTATATCTTTCTAGCTTTAGGGAGTGAAGAATCATTGAATATTAACTTAGAATCTTATTTTGATTTATTCCCTACCTTTCTTGTACATTATTTTGCTTCTTTTTGTACTTTATTTATTTTTCCTTCTTTTGTGCCTTCCTAACCTATATAAATAGGTAGGACCTATGCTATATTTTATTCATTCAATAAAAAGAAAAGGATTCCTTCCTTCTCTCTTCACACAAACAAACAAAAAAAATTTCTGTATCTCGATAATAACAAGGATGCAAAAGGGGAGGGAGGGAGGGGGAGGATATTGAATTTTCTGCAAATTCATATGAGTGAAAATTAAAATTTGTCTGCATATGAAGAATCTAACATCTAAAGCCAAATTGCATGGTTCCCTCGAGTGACAAAGATTAACACAATAATGATATAGAAACAAGTTTTGCTTCACACTGACAGATCAATCGTCATAATTATCAATCGTCATAATGTATGGCATAATAGGAACATGTTGGTTTTGAAAATAGGGCTACTTCGGATCAGAGGACAAAATTTATCTTTTGGGCAAGTTATGGTGGTAGCAAATACTCATGAGTGTCGATAATACGAATTCTTTGGTGGATTTATTGGCTTGGTTGGGGTGTAGGTAAACCGTTTTTTATTTAGTTCTCTCCGATAGACTCTTAGGGCCTTGAATTGAGTGGTTTTATCCTTTGTCTTTTCTGTTTGCCTTAAGGTTCTCGTATGCCGCGTGTGTGATTTGGAACCTTAGTTGTGGTTCTTTTATTAATGTATTTGCTTTATCGATCAAAAAAATTATCTTGATAGCAAGTTACTACGGTGTAATCCAGACAAACTTCTTTAAACATCTTAACGATTGTAACTAAAATTAAAGAGAAGGAATGGAGAGAAGACTTATGCAAAAGTGACTAGCGTGCAGGGTATGCATTAAGAAAGATGTAAAAATATTTCAAAATAAGGAAAAGAATGATAGAATCACAAATGGTATACCGGTTATGTAACCTGGATCAAGTTCAGTAATTGCAGAAAGACCACTATCAGGCCGCGACTTGCATTCAGGGTGATCTGTTTGATTGTAAGGGTCTAGTAGCATGCACTTAAGCCAACAGTTCACAGTAGAAAGAAGCTGCAGGATACATGAACATGACACCCTCAGGTTACCCAGTATAAGTCATCATCAGCTCCTTTTCTATCAATCAAATGCAAAAATGAAGAATGATAACAAAGGTAAAGATTAATTAGAGTCTTCAGTTTATTGACTGTTAACTAGATGATGATATTAACATTATTAATGACTCCTGGACCATTTTTTGCTTAAGCAGTTGTTTGGATTGATGAAAAAGAAATACATACTTATGTATATGTCACTGCAAATTTGAAATCATGACTCTATTTAAGCTCAAAGGGACTATCCAAGATTTCAAAATTCGAAGTGTTAATAAAAAGAAAGTTAATATGATAATTTACTTTAAATTATCTCACAATTTTCCTAGACAAATTTCTTGTTAAGCAGTATTCGCTCTTTGGAGGGCCAAACAGGTGAATGGAGCGTGGGAGAAGCTCTAGGTAAAACTAGATACAGAGGGCTATGTAGGACAATCATGCAGAACAAGAACGATCAATCATTCTATTCATCAAAAATGAAAAAGAAAAATCAGTTGTTCCGGGAGTGGACAATTACGTGTTCTAACAAAGACAAGCAATAGTGTCCCTTATTAACTTCTAAAATAATTACAAAAGAAAACTATATTGGGTGCAGGCGTTTGATCATTCATCTACTGAGTTAGGACCATCACAATGTTTAGGGACAATGGATCATTTAACTTTTGATAGATTAATTATACTTTGGCTGTTCCTTCACTAAGGCAGGATGAGTATATTTTCCTAGGACAATTGATCATCTTGGTCCCCGTTCTTGCCTTCTACACTTTCTTTGTTAAGCATTTTAGATGTTGAAGTGGTGAAGACAACATGTCCGGAAATATAAACTAGCTAATCCTACCAAATATGCATGACTTTCTGAGCATGTGAACTTATGCACTTTTTGGTCCAAATATTTTATTGGATTGAAGCACTTTAATTATGGGGAAGATTTTTTTTTTTTTGATAGGTAAAAAAGCGATATATTGACCAAAAAAGAAGGAACAAAACAAAACAGCTGCAAAGTATACAGGACATATACTTGCAGCCAAAAAGCAAAAGAAAACAAAAAAAAGGGGAAAACCTCACCACCCATTACCTAGAGGCTCTCCATTCCAAAAAATCTAAGATGGAATGCACCTCTTCACATAAGAACACCCTATTCCAACTCCATAGATTATAGACAAAAGAATATTTTAATCTATGTACAGCTATATTCACATGAAAAGTTATTCGGTTTCTCTTCTTTTCATTACTATAAAAAAATAATAAAAATAAGGTCCACAGCTTTTCCTCTTTTTGCCCTGAAAGATCTACTTATTTATCATTGCTCCTTGCGGTCTTGAGCCCACTATTTTGTGGAGATAACAATTCTACAAGGAGTGATCAGACAATGCCTTGATAGTTAACAGTCTCTTCTGTGACTACAAGGTGTAACCGGTTGGGAGTGCCATCCTTCTTTTTGAAGCTTGTCCCAGAAGTTAACATTTTCCCCAGGCTTGCTTCCCGTGTAAAGACATTGAAGGAACGTCGAATACCTTTGGCGATGAGCACTGGCCTGGATCTTGACTCTATAAGTATCACGTATTAAATCTTTGTTAAAGCAGTATTAAATGTTAAATTTGAATCATAAGTTTTAGCTTTTGGGGTTGGTGTTGCGTGGTATCGAGAACTGGTTGCGGGAGATCTTGGGTTCAAACCACCTCACGATTTGTTCCCACATTGTGGTTGAAAGTCCATGAAGGACTCTGCATTTGGTTTTGATTTGACTCTCACGTGCGGTGTAGAGTGCAGCAGAGAGGGGTGTTAAAGGCATGATAATCGTATTAAATCGGTCTCTGAGGCTTAGAAACTTTAGAAGAGTTGGTCGTTTATAAATACCATTCTGGCCACTTTCCATGGCTTGTTATTCGATACATTCATTAAACTACTTCCACTGATGAGATCTGCTCAAACTTCATTGAGTCTTTGATCATTGTGGACCTCAAGATTGAGATTCCAATACCCTCCTGACAATTACCTTCCTTCTTCATTTTTCGTGTTTTAGGTTGCTATCTGCTGAGGAAGGAAGGAGATGCTTAGAGTTAATGAGACACTTTTAATGCGTGCATCCAAGATCTCTCACTGCAGGAGCCATCACCTATTCTGAATTTCCAACTCGTTGATCCAGTGGGCTTCTTCAGCAAATATCTTCATAGTCTCTGTGGACCCCTAGCCTCCTTAGTCTCCACCCAAGCTCCTCTGCCCCATACTTTAAGCAAATAACCTATTTCCACATGCAATCCATCCTCGAGGCAAATCTCCAAATTCATTTGCCAAGAAGAGCTTTGTTCAAGAAGGGTAGTTTCGTTTTCGCCACCGCAGATCTTTTATGGTGCACGTCACTTCCCACTTGACATGGCCAGCACGGTTTCTTGTAACCCATCTCCTAAAGAAGTCCCTGCGTAACTTTGGCATCCTTTGGCCGAATGCGGGCATCCTCTGAGCTATACGGTAGAGGGTAAGCTAAATCAAGGCTCTGTGGGGTTGTATATAATATCAGCACTCTCTTTCCTCCTTTTTGATTATAGCTTCTCTTCCAAAGCCAAAGTCTCTTGCGCACTCCTCTTCATTAATTAGCATTACCTGCTCGCATTTAATAAAGTAAACCAAGTGGTGGAGGAAGACCCCTAATCCAAACAACCAGACTTGGCCAGGCCTTCACGATATTCATTCTTCCAACGAATCAACTCACTTTTGTCCAGTTATTTTTAAAATGTAAAGAGGCTTGAGACAAGAACCCAATTTAAATAGAGCATTTGATCTATAGAGGCCGCCACGAACACCGGTATCATCAATGACGGTGAAAATGTTAAAAGCATTGCCTCATTTACCTCTCGCGACATTCTATATAAAGAGCTTCCTCACCTTTCTGATACTACTGGGTAAATGCACCAAACCTCAATTCTAAGGCAGATAGAAAATAAATATTTGTATGGCCCAAAGCCAGCCAAGAGCAGGAAAAACCGATTCAATGAGAATCTGACAAAAACATAAAATCTAGCAAATCAAAACACACCGCAGTCTCTTGCATTTGGACCAAACCCCCATGTATCTTGCATGGCTTTCATCAAAAACTACCGGATGATGTTGACGCAAAGCTTTTAATATCAATTTCGCGTTGCATGCACCTCTTTTGTACGAGTCGATTAACTGTTATGTTAAAGTGTATGGAGAGATTTGTGACCTCACAGTAAGTTCACGAGTATAAGACCAGCTTACACCACATTCAGCTATTTGCTGCATACCTTTGCTGGTTGTGAGGGCTCCCAACCAAACTTATAGGTCGGAAGTCCTTTTAAGTCCTCTGCTCCTCCCTCTAGGGATCAGCCTGGGAAAGTAATTACAGTATGTGTGATGCCCTTTTCATAGAATTCCTTGAAAAAACCCATTATATCCCCCTTAACAAAAAGCCAAGAGGCCTACCAGAAAGCTAAGGAAAAACCATTGGGTCCTGGGGCCTTTTCCCCATTGACTCATTGAGGCTGCTGAAAAGTTCTCCTCTTTCCAAATGCATGAAACCTCGGACTCCCTACCTCCTCGAAGTCAAAGAAAGCAAAAGGGAGACTGAAATATTATCAAGGTATCCTCCCTTGTTTTAAAGAGGCTGAAAGGCTGTGCTTGCCTCCCTAATCTCTTGTTGTTTAGCCACACTCGGCCTCACCTTGATTCGATAATCATTTTTCTAAATAGTTGGCTATCACAGTGAAAAAGAGCTGTGTTTTGTTTCCCTCATAGCCAGTTTCTCCCTCAGACTTTTGTATACATTCTATTTCTATAAGCACCACTTCATGCAGTGTTTTTATTCACCCCATTACATAAATATCTTCCTCCAGCGCGTCCTGCCGACTGACCGTTCCGGGCCTCTTGCGGATTCAAACGATTTTTATTAATCTCGATATGCAAGCTGTCTTATTCGGGGCTTTGATCAAGTTTTGACCTCTTTTTACTTTGAAATGAAACGTTATTGCCCCATGACCGGTAACCCCACATACCGAGCTCTCGTTAAATCCAGGAGAAGCCTCGCTCGGCCACATATTCTCAAATCTAAAAGGGAAATTTTGGCCTCTTAACCTTCAGCGCTCCAATGAATGGGAGCATGATCGGGAGTGACGAGAGTTTCCCGTTGTACCATTGATCAGTGATTAACTGATCTTGAGTAGTGATTAAAGCGTTACCAGATTACTGGTGTGGCTTACCCCATGGTGCCTAGCAGAGGTAGATCCACTAAAGCCAACTCATCTATAACCTCGGCAAACCGTCTCATTGAACTGTTTAGCCTTCCCCGCCAACTCCTTTCATAAGGGAAACGAGTGATGTTGAAGTCACCTTTGTGAAGAAATATAAGAAAATGATGCTTTTCTTATTGAAAATGAATGAGTGAGTTAATATTACATAGTATGACACTTATAAAAAATGGAATAAACCAGAGGATATTCTAAGAATATCCTAGAAGAACAAACCATAGGATGGGATGTTTTTAAGAGATATACAAAGGAATAGATAGAGGATATTACAGAGCCTTCGTATAAATTCTCAGCTTACTACCACTCCATTTGGGCATATAGGTTATATCACGACTGTATTATAAAGTGTCAGTAGTAACATCGATCTTTGTGGTAATGCAACTTTAAGGTGTTCCACGATGGAGTTAATGTGATCGGATTGAAGGTGCTGGAGAAGATCATTGGAAGATCCTGGGAGGAGAGATATGGCCCGGAAGATCTGAAAGAGATCCCAGACTAAGAAGGATCGTCGAAGGAGATCAGTGAGGAAGATCCATCGGAGGAGATCGCTGAAAGATCAGAGTCGAGGAGGAGATTCGGCGAAGATCTGTTGGAGTCGAATAGAATCCGTCAAAGGAGATCCGTCGGAGGAGTTCTACTGAGAAGATCCGCCGGACGAGATCTAATTAAGAAGATCCGCCGGAGGAGATCCGACTGAGAAGATCCACCGAAGGAGATTCGACTAAAAAGATCTGTTGGAGAAGAGGGTTCGCTCCAGAACCAACCATGGCTCTAACACCATGTGAAGAAATATAAGAAAATGATGTTTTTCTTATTGAAAATGAATGAGTGAGTCAATATTATATAGTATAGAGACACCTATATATATACAAAAGAATGGAATAAACCAAGGATATTGATAAGAATATCTGGAATAAATATGAATATAATATTCACAGAATCTCTTAGGGGAATAAATCGGAGGATATCTACCAGAATATATGAGATTATGACAACCTCCGATACACGAGTTCTTGAAGCCCTCTGACAACTTGACTCTTCCCGAAAAGTCGTCCTTCCCTCCTTGGTCAAAGCCATCAAACACGAAAACCGAAACAAAATTATACTTCCACATTCCACGAATCTGCCTGACACAGTTAATGAACCCTGCTGTCTAAAAGCTCTAAGCTTCTTTTTATCCCCTGACTCAGGGAATCCCCAGCGGTCCCACGAGTTCCATAACAATCCACTCAGGAATGCACTTTGAGCCTAGACTCCTAACAATACCTTCCGACATCGAATGAATTTTGGTTTCCTACAGACAAAACAAGTCTAGTCTTTGAGATATCAAAAGAGCCTTAACTATCTTCCTCTTAGAGGTGTCATTAGCACCCTTAATATTCCAACTTAAGATCTTCAAATCCATCTACAAACCACTTTTGACCCCCCCAAACCTTTGGGATTACCACAGGAAGTGCTACCCCTCTCATAATTCACGGACCACTCTAACCTTTTTAACTCCCTTTCGGATCTAGTCTTCTCCATCCCCTCTTTATTTTGAATCTACTCCTTTCGCAAATTTTGGAAAAAAAATTGTGATGTCTTTTTCCATTTCGATTGTAGAGAACCACAAAACTTGAACTCTCGAACAGGCTTATTCAGCGTCACCTTCTTCTGCTTGGTGGACAGCACCCAAATCAGGCCTCTTTCCTTTCACCTTTATCTTTAAAAACCTTTTGTTTCCTCCTCAACATCTTCCCGCTCCTCTACAAAATGATAACTCCCAAAACCAACCTTAGACATGGACCCCATTATCTCCCTTAGCTTGACTGTTTAGAAATACGAATTTTCCATCAAGCTGAGTCCCAAATTAACGGTCCTTCTGACCCTTGTTACGCTAGAGCGATGTGAAAACGAGTTGCCCTCTAATTCTGCTAAAGCATAACCCCCTTGGCTAACGGACCCTTCTAGATGCTAACCGAAAATAATAGGAGAAGCAAAAAGGGACGAATTTTCCTCATACCTTTGAGTTTAAACCCTCGAAGAACACCCCTCAACGTCTGCCTTCTTCACTGGCGTCTCACCCCCATTGTCGTATGCACCTTTCATGTTCTCAAAGTCACCATCCCAAGGATAAACTGATCGGCCTCCTCCAACTAGACTTGAAACCACTCCACCATTTCCTTCACGAGAATAGAGCTTTGGCCTTGAAGATTCTTCAACTGACCCATCTTTTAGACTCATCTCCCCTCCCACTTCAAAGGCCCAAGCCCGTTATCAACCAAACAGATCTCCTTTTGCAATGTGTTGGGCCTTAAAAGACCCGGATACACTTTCTTTGAAACAACCAGGTCTAGCTCCAGTATCCTTTGGATTTACCAGACTCACCTTTACCATTCGGCCCATAGACCCATCCACTTTCAAACCCACTTCCTCAGCCCGATCCGCAGACCCATCAAAAATATGGGACCTGTGAGTTGTCCACATCAATGGGATCGAGGACTCCTCGACTTTCGAGCCTCCCATGTTCTTCTGCATGACTTTGACTGTCATGCCAACTGCCCTCTTCTTCACATGATCTCCAGTGCGTGGATCAACTCCACCCTCTTCCCTTCTCTCTGCTAGACTAGAAAACTTCCCTGCCTTTTCCATAAGGACAGAGAGATTTTCCCACCAAAGCTACACCTTCCAAGTCCGCCATGCCATTTTCACCTCCAAAAAGCTTGGTAGCTTTTGGCCGTTCACTCGGATCAACATAATTATGGGGGAGATTGATTTCCATTCCAGGCTTTAGATGGCCCTGCCCTCGGTCGGTCAAGGGATTACTTGAGGGCTAGTCTCTTTCTACTATAAGAAAAAAAGCCAAGAAGTTGTGGAGGGCGGCACCCTTGTGTCTCTTATGGGCAATTTGGAGGGAGAGGAATAAGATAGTATTCAATGATGAGAGATTTTCTATGACTAGATTAAAATCCTCTTTCATTAGCATGTACGCTTCTTGGGCAAACTGTTTTGAGCTTGGGGACTGTTCTCTAGAGAGAATTATTTTGTGTATTCTATGAGTCTTGTTGGGGTGTTAGGTTTTTCTGCTAGTCTTTTAGGGTGTGAGTATCTTGTTTTTTGAAAGGTAATACATCTGCTTCGACAAGGGTTTTCTGTGTCTTTTGGTTTCCCCGGCTTCATTCTTTTTGTGCTTAATATATACTGCTCTTGCTTATTGTTATAGCATATATCTACATTACATATAGAGTCAGAATCTATTAAAATCATGTAATCAGAATCTATTAGAAGGTTATCTGAAGCTTTGCGGTATATGGTATATATAGAGATATATATATATATATATATATATATATATATATTCACAATGGATCAATGAAAAACACAAGGAATTCTTTCCTCAAATTCTCCCTTCTTGTTCATTATTTGGTATCAGAGCTAGGTTTTGAATTTGCCTTAGAAAATGCAAATTTTTTGTAGAATTTTTTAAGAACTGAAAGAGATAGAGTTTGTGGAGGTGTTTCTTGAAACACCACCAAGGGCGCAAGCACAACCACACTGAGGAGGAGCGCCGTCCGCCGCCATCCACCGCCACCAAGTCCAATGGCCGGAAACCCAGCGCGTGAGCCACATGCGCTGACACTATGATTTTGCCCTGTTCTACACGCGTCGCGCATGGGACATGCTTGAGGATCGTGACATACTCTCCGGTGACACACCACCTCCTCCAGCATCGCCGGCCGCCAACGTGGATACACCCTCTCAGAATGGGGTAGCTGAGAGAATGAATAGACATCTTCTTAAGACTCCGCAGTGGGCCCTTTGCTCCAAAATGAATGCGTCCCTAACATTTTCGTATCGCAGCCTGTGAGCTTTGTTTTACATCGTGATGCCCTCTCATCGTTCTAATTAGACTACCTTACCACCATTTGTTTCAAATAATCCATTGTTCCCTATTATCCTTAAAGGTATTTGATGGCATGTGCTTTGGTTCCTGATGTCCGTCCTCACGCCTCTAAACTTGATCAGCCTTAAAGTGTATCTTGTGACATCTCCTGTCTGTGCGGTATAGGTGTTATCATTCCACCTCTTCGACATTACTCGTGGCTCCATTGGATAAGCCAGATTATTTCCAGACTACCCTATTTTCCTTCCGTTTCACTATTACGAGTCAAGGGGAGTGTTAGTTCTGCTTGTTTATACTCTTGCCTCACTCATTGTCTCTTCCGAACCTACTCCTGTCCCTGCTCAGGTAAAACCTCCTATCACTCACGTCTACACTCAACGCCAACACCCCCCCAGTTTGGAGCCCTCCACCAACCACTTCGACATCAAATCCAATTTTCAGTGTGCTCATCCAATTTCCTCCTTTTATTCTTATGACCACTAGTTATCCCATTCTTGTTCTTTTACATCCTAATTCTATTTTGTCGCTTAACAGCTTCTCAGAGCTCTCACTCACCCCTATTGGCATAAGGCGATAGAGAGGTTGACGATTTGACACAACTATATTCGGGACTTGTCTGCTTAATTGGCCGAAGAAAGTCATCATTGTCACTGGTGTTTACAAAGTGAAGGCTAATCCCGACGGGATCCATTGCTTTATCAGTAGCCCGCCTACAGCCAAAGTATATACCTGCACCTATTTTTTTTGATGCGTGAACTATTTCATTTTTTTTTGATCTGAACTCTTATTGTTTCTATGCTTTTTTTCTACCACCACGTTGCTAAGATGACATATGTTCGACTTTTTATTTCCCTGACTACCACTTATAATTAGGATCTCCACCAGCTTGATATTAAGAATGTCTTTCTTTATGGCGACCTTCAAGAGGAGGTGTATATAGAGTAACCTCCAGGGTTTGTTGCTCAGGGGGAGATAGGGAGGGTTTGTCGTCTTCGTAAGTCTTTGTATGATTTGAAACAGAGTCCACAAGCGTGGTTTGGTAAATTCAGCCAAGTCGTTGAGGAATTTAGCATGCAGAAGAGTAAATCTGACCACTCCGTCTTCTATAGAAACTCCAGTTCAGGTATCATTTTGTTGGAAGTGTATGTGAATGATATTGTTATCACTGTGAGTGACTCTAAAGGTATCTCATCTCTTAAGTCCTTTCTTTAGAACCAATTCCATACAAAGGACTTAGGGATGCTAAGAGACTTCTTAGGCATTGAAGTTATGAGAAGCAAACATGAAATCTTCTTATCTCAAAAGAAATAAGTGCTTGATCTATTGTCTGAGATTGTTTGATCTATTGTCTGAGACTGGAAATTTGGGGGTAAAACCATGAAGTTCTCCTATGGTTCAAGGCGTACACCTTACTAGAGAAGGCGAAACATTTGAGGATCCTAAGAGTTATAGAAGGTAGTTGGGGAAAGCCCAGATGCACCTTCTGATCGCTCGTCACGATATTGCAGCTCGGTCGATGTATAAGCGATACATGTCGCCTCGGCCGGTTGATCGTTGGGCGGTTAGCCGACGTATTTTATGCTACTTGAGGAGCGCCGGGACGTGGTATTTTTATCTGATAATCATAAGCATAATAGACTTAGAGTGTTTCACGGATCTTGATTGGGTAGGATATAAGGAGGATAGGAGGTCCCTTCTGATTCTTGTCTTTGTTTAGAAATTCGGTCTGTGGAAGAGTAAGCAGTGTTGTGCCGATCTAGTACAGAGTTTGAATATAGAGCGATGGCACAGTCCATATGTGAGATTATGTGGCTTCATCAACTCTTGATGGAAGTTGGCATTAAGACACTAGTCCCAGCAAAACTTTGGCGTGACAACCAGGTTGCCCTTGATATTGCTTCTAATCCGGTATTCCATGAACGAACTAAGCTTATTGAGATAGACTGTCATTTCGTTTGTAAGAAAATACAACTTGACTTGATTTCTACAAGATATGTGAAGACTAGAGAACAAGTGGGTGATATCTTCACAAAGGTACTAAATGGGGACCGGGTTAGTTATCTATGTAACAAGTTGGGCATGATTAATATCTATGCTCCAACTTGAGGGGGAGTGTTATAACATATATCTACTTTACATATAGAGTTGTAATCTATTAGGAAACTTGTCATATAGAATTGTAATTTATTAGGAAGGTTAGATTAGCTTTTGTATATATATATTCACAATGGGTCAATGAAAAACACAAGCAATTCTTTCCTTAAATTCTCCCTTGTTGTTCTTTACACTTATCCAAAAAAAAAAGCAGATTGGGATTTAAAAGCTTTTTTCAATAAATTGAGGGGTGATTGAAAGACAATAAAGTTCTATAAGAATAGAGGTGTTTTGAGTCAACCTTAAGTGATTCTTCTCTCCCTTTTTGCTATAGCCATTACAAAGAACTCTTTGGTAGCATAGGCGTGGAAGCAAATAGGTGAAAGGGAGGTTGGAACCCCTGATTTGTAAGGTAATTATGCAACTAGGAACTTGAAAGAAATGAGGAATTTTTTTCAAGATTGCAAACAAAAGTGTAAGAATGAAAGATGGGAATAAAGTGCTTGGTTAGAACAAAAGAGTGGTATATTTTCAATAAAATCCTTTTACTTGAAGGAAATATGTCCTCTTACCTAGATATTTTCTGGAACCCATGGGTATACCAATGAAGTGGAATTTTTTTGCATGGGGAGGCTTAACTGGGCTAGGAACCTCACCATCAACTGAAAACAAGGGGTTAAGCCTAGGTGAGCAAATGCTTCCTATGTAAAGATGCAGAAGAAGCAGCAAACAACATCTTACTTTATTATGCTAAGATAATATCCTTATGGCAGCCACTCTTCTCATTGTAGTGGTTAAAATGGGTGATGTCAGCTTCAATTTAAGGTGCTCTCTTACAAGAAAGAACGTAAGGAGGATTGCCTCTTTGTAACTTTTTTTTTTTTTGGCTGTTTGGAATGAGATGCTTTAAGGACAAGAAACAAACAAATCAAGCATTAGAGTTCTGTTTATTTTTGGAGTGGGTGAGATGGGCTTAAATGAAGCAAGAATTTCTATGCTAAACTTAGTCAATTGATTGGGTGTGGTATAAAGGGAGGGCTTATTGTTTCGTTGCATTTTGTTTTCTTTATTTTTTTTCTTTGGCTTTCTCATCAAGAACAAATCAATAAATAAATTCAGATGTGAAATGCTTTTTATAGAAGACCTTTCAAGAAGCTTTAGATTTCAATATGCCTTTTGATCTTTTAAGTCCTCCTCTTTTCTACATAACAAGAATAGATAAGCCAAACTTATCAAATATAGCATGACTTTTCAAGAGCAATCGAAGCAAGCATGCTAATACCCTCTAGTGTAGCCTTTGTGTGTATGTGTGTGTGTGTGTTGAGCTCTATCTAACTCTTGAAATATCTTTATAATGAGTTTCATGATGATTAAAGCACTTTAAAGTGGAACATATTTGAGGCCAAAAAACTGTTAATAAATTTAGAGGTGAGATGCTTCCATAGAAAAGTTCTCAAAAATATCATAAAATTTTTTAATTTTTTATATTAACTCAAGTCTTCTTCCTTACTAGAAGAGTATAAACAAGCCAATCCTACCAAATACAAGTGACAACGAGTTTAATCTAAGTAAGTGTATTAATGCTCTTTTTTGTACAGATTTTATACTCCATCAAAGCGCTTTTTTTTATTTTTAAAAGAACATTACAATGTATTTCATAACAGATAAAGAACTTTAAAATGGAAGAGATTTTAAGGTCAAAATCCCTTTTCAATTTAAAGAAACTTAAAGATACTTTTTCAGAAGATTATTAAAGATGTTTTAGAATTTAAAATTATTCATATATAAAATAATCCTTTTCCTTACATGGACGAGCATTAACAAGTCAATCCTACTGAATGCTGTGTGACTTCTTGTGCGATCTATCCAACTATGTCAATGCTCTTTTTGTTGCAGCATTTTTATTGTGTCAAAGCTCTTTCAGACTCAATAAGTGCTTCACATCTTAGAATTTAGGTTTTTTTTTATACATTAGGCAGATTTCTGTCTTTACATGTATCTTTCTGAAAAGGATTTCACTAAACTATAGGTGCTTGGGAACAGATTTACATTTCTCTAAAACAGAAACTACGGAGTTATGCCTCTAGCAACGACATGCTATTGGGTGGTGAAAGCAACTCATTCATGTTGAGTAACATTTACCAGTCAAGATGGAGCATATCTAAAAGAGATGAAGTCTCAAATTTTCAAGAGCGCACATATAGAATTTCCGACAAATTGAGTAACTCCTCACAAGATGATGATAATGTATCAAACTATGAAAGAAAATTCCGTTTTCAGGAGATTTTCTGAGTAATCAAGACGATACAAATTCCAAAGAACGTGAATAATGAACGTGCACATACACATACATTCTGACATACATTTGTATGTATATAGACTCGGTTTGTGAAAAGGAAAACAATAAATCACAGAAAAAAAACAGTACAAAACAGAGAAATCCCAATTAAAAAACATGAATCAAAGACGAAATGGAAAGAGGGTGAAGAGGCATGCCTTGGTTGTGTCAAGCCAGACCAAATCGAGAGGGTTGAAATCGAGAGGAGAATAAGGACAGCCGAGGAATGCGGTTCGTGCACGGAGCTGAGTGGAAGCAAAGCCAGGTATGATGATGCCGGAAAGCTTGGAGTAGTCGCCGTTAAAATCGCCGGCGGTGACGGAACTTGAACGGAGAGCTCCATGGATGAGGAGGAGAAATAGGAAGAGAGAGATTGGCTCTCTCATTGACAGTTAGAGAGAGGAGAGAGAAAGAGAGCGATTGCTTCAGCTGTTTCCTGTTTGGAGCCTGTGGACTGACCTTCTGTTGAGAACTGGTGAAGCTGCACCTCACTAGAAATTTCAACTTCCTCTGTTAATTTTTTTCATCATCTTTTTCTAATATGGAAACTTTCTTTAGGAAAGGGCAAGATAATATTTTCAATTCAGAGGCCAAATAATTTTACCCTATTAGCTACAGCCTACAAATGTTATAAACTTTAACCAAATAATCAAAAAATTGAACGAGTTTTTTTTCTTACTTTTGTAAGTCTAATCATTCGCATTTGGATGACATTGTTGCAGACTTGTAGAACTCTGTTTTGTTTTTTATTCAGGAACAAATTTTCTTAAGAAATAAAATAATATTGGAAAAGTAGTTTAGATAATCAATTTGATGATTATTGCAAATACATACAAATTTTATATTACATGGTTCAAGAAAAACTAATTGTTGATTCAAGTATAAAAAATGATTGTCCACGTATAAATTTCGATTGGTAAACGCTCAAAGCTTTAAAAAGATAGAATCACACACAATACGATGAGAATGCCCCAGGTTTAAGCTTCACTGTGGATAATTATTAAATTATAACACAAAGATAAAAATAATTACGATATACATTCAATAATTACGCTAGTGATAATTAAGATATTTACTATCATAAATCACTAAATATACTATCATAATTATTGAATCATAGTTTTTTTTTTGTTATAACTTGGATCATGTAATCAAAATTCTTGGTACCTTTTTTATAATAATTATCATATTGATTACCTAAAACCTACCTTTCCCATTAATATTTCTAAGGGATTGTTAGTATGGTAGTTTTCTTAGCATTGATTCTATGTCTTTTTTTTTTCTTTTTTTTTTTTTTGTCAAGTCGTGAGGTGTCTTGAGCGAGTTTGTGCAAATACAGAAAGCACATTTAAGTCATACCACACTCAGACTAATCCTCATTCGAGTCGTGATGGGATCATGCTGACTCGTGAAAGTTTCTATCACATAACACAAACTATATTCCTGCGTGACTCAATTTCATCGATTATGAGAGATACCCCCACTCATCTCACCTTACTAATGCTACTTCGCACGGATTCTTGTTGTCTTTACTCTTACTATATTTATTCCATTTATAAAATTAAAATGCATACCCTAATATTGTTATAATATAATGCATTTTAAATTTTTGTCAAAACACCTTTTATTCCATCTTATATTTTGAAACAAACTAATAGTACTTTTAAAAAAAAACTAACTAATAGTATGTTTTATAATATTTTCATTTAAAGTACTTTTAATAAAATTGTTTTTTTTTTAGTCAATAAAACATAATTATAGTGATTAAGAGGTCAGACAAACATAGGAAGGGAAAGGATCCAAGATCGGAGTTTGTGATGAACAAAATACTATGTTGTAATCAGTGATTGAAATATCGCCGATGCTTCGTAAGGCCGCGAATGTCGACACGAGCATTTCTCCTCCCGATAAATACGAAAGGAAATTTCAGAATTTTTTTTACAATTATCGGCGATATTTCGCCGATATATCGGTTTTTTACCGATTTTTCCCGAAATTTGACCGATATATCGGTCATTGTCTCGCACCGCCATGTGTTCGGCAAAATCATCAGCCGGTGGGGTTCAACCCGCCCAAAGCGAGGGTTCCAACCTCCATCCATTAGGCCAAGGAATGCCCTTGCAATATACTGCAAATTTTAATATATTGTCTTTCTAATTTATGAATGTTTTTTTAATAAATTTATGAATATTTTTAATTCTCATTTATAATAGCTAATTATAAATATAAAATATATAAAATATTGTATTCTATTATTGTTATTACAATTACCAAATTAAAAAAACTATTGAATAAAAATATTTTGTATAAATCATATAAAAATAATTTATTTCTTAATTAAATATATTTTAATAAAATCATTTAAATTTTTATAAACAAATATAAATATAGGAAAAGAATGTAAAAAAATCAAATATAATTGATATTATCATTCTCTATGCTTTTAAAATAATTCTTAATAAGTAACTTAAATATATTCTTTAATTTTAAATAATTTTAATTACCGATATTTACGTAAATATCAATCGATATATCTCCGATATATCCGTAAAATCTGGGCATTTATATATCCGTCAAACCGATATTTTCATCCTGGTTGTATGCAAAAATGAAATAAATATCAAAATAACAAAATAAAAATTATTTTCTTCAAACATAATTTCAAGAAAATCATTTAATAATAATTATATAAAATATTTTGAGTATTTAAAAGATACAAATTCTCAAGTGTTAAAGATATTATAGAAACTTAAAATGATTTTTCAATAGGTATTTTTTATATTTTGTCAAGCATTTGATTTTTTTTTTTTTCCAAATATGATATTATGAAGTAGATATTAAAATAGAAGAGACTTTTTAAAAAGGGCAAATTATGTTGTGGGGTCCTAATATGAGAGTACTTGAAAAATGAGGCTCAAACAATTTTATTTGAGGCTTAGTCTAACATTTCAAAGACTATTTGATAAAAAAGCTTATTTTATTTTATAAAGAAGCCCTATATGCAGGGCATATGCAGAACCACAAAGCATTTCCAAAATACCCTTTTAATTCTCAAATCAAAAAAGTCTTACTTAAAAATCAAAAGCCCTAACAAAACGTTATTTTCCTCTCCCAAACAAGCATTTGCACTAAGAGTTCCAATCAAAGAGTGGAGGATTTTGCATGCAGAAGGAGTCATTCCGACGGCGAGAAGTCGTTGATCATTAATGGCGAGTTTCACGATCTAAAACATCTTCACTAAGTACTTACGCTAAAACACGCCTTATGTCTCTTCGTCTATTTTCCCTCTTACTGTAATAAAGAGTTTTCCCTCAACTCATTTGATGATTATGAGATGATTACAATTTGATTTGCTTCAATTTCATTTTCTCAACATAAATATTGAATGATTCGTTGTCTTTCTTATTTCTTGCAAACCCTCTTTATAGAAATGTAATTTATTTGCTAGAAAAGCATTTTCTTGGAAAATTGATGTTTCATTTTGTTATATGCTTTCTTAATTTCCTTTGCCACTAACCCTTTTCAAATAGTAGAACTTAGGTATGAGGTACAAGCTATGTAATAATCGAGTACAAGAATGCCAGGCGTCGGGTACAACTCATATACACCTTAGGTACAACAGCTGTGCTAAGTATGTAAATTTATTTTCCCTTTTGTTTTGTGTACAACAGTTATGCAAATAATGATTGAATATATATGTTTATTTTTTAATAGTGACAATAATTGATATCAGGTGTTAAGGGAATTGAGGTTTCGGACAATTGTTATGACACCTAAGAGGAAGTTGTCTTCATCTTGTGGGCAAGGCAAGCAACCTTCTAATGCAAATGAACATGATGAGAGACGAAGCCTCAATTTGACTGTGGTCTATTCAGCTCACAAAGCATGTATGAGAGGTATAAGAGTTACTTCTTTAATAGGACAATCCTTCCAGGTAGAGACATAGATTTTGTTCAGCTTAACTAATTTAGATTTGGAGAATATTTTCTAAATATGAGATGTTTATCAATTATGACAATGAAGGAACTAATTTATCCTAAATTGATTCAGACATTTTATTCCAATGTTGAAGTTCATGTAGGAGGACCAATCACTATTAGTTGCTCATTGAGAGGAGTAAATATAATACTTAATGAAGAAAATATATGTGAGATCCTAGGAGTTCAATTAGATGGAGACAAGGTATATGAGTCAAAGAGTTGGCCTAATATTAATGGTTTTGTAGTTGAGGATGCTATTTAGCTTTTATTTGGGGGCCTGTCTGCATAAATCCATGGGAAGTCAATGCACATACTGACGCCTAGTAGCCGTATTGCATCATTATTGTGTGACACGCCTCCTTACTCCCGCATGGGTGAAGAAAGGCGGCACGACTCATTAACCCGCGACATTAATGAGCCCATTTCATATATATAATGAAATAATGAAATAAAACTTGTAAAACTACCACCGTAGTGGTGTTTAAAATGTCTTGTGCATATACATGTCTGAGTCCCATTTACTTGTACATAAACAAATTCTACTATTATAAAAAAACTTTTACATTTACATTCCAAAACAAAATCAAAAATACTACATCAGGTGGACTCCTATTATTGTGTTGGCCCTGGCGAATGTGGAATGCCTCAGATGTCCTATTCAGTACCTACACGTGATGAAACACTGCGCTGTGCCTCATATACTTAAATAAACATATGGGCAACAAATATGACCAATTTTGAAGTGTTCCACAATTACAGGATACATATAACATAATGCATATGTCAGAGTTTACGTATAACAAAATTCTATAACAGAGTTTTCATATTTCCCGTAGGAATTTAGAAAAAAGACCTTGTCCAAAAGGTACCTGTAGGTACAATACATAACAGAGCAGAACTGATTACTTATGATTTTTTATTGTTTATTATTCATATTCTTATCATATAAACGTTTCACACATCATTTTATTCATATACTTTTCATATAAATGTTTGTATGCATAGACCAAGAATAAATGAATGAGAGGATGAGCACAATAGGGTACCCGAAGGTATCAGACAAGATCGAACAGAGGTGCCGGCTAATACGCGCTTCGCCCACGAATGTAAGTAAGCCAGAAGATCATCAGGAGTGCCATATAACACCGACGTAGACGTGTCTGCCCATGTAAATATGGTGGCGTTTTAACACTAGCAGAGTGCCAAGCACCACCGTAGAAGTGTCTCGCCCACATACGTAGGGTCGTAGCACAATGCGTGGAGTAAATGCCATCGAATAGATGTTTTATTCATTCACTATCTGGTCTCCGACAAGCATACAATTATATGTGTTTCCGAGCTTGTTATTTTATTTTTAATCACATTAGCAAATAAGGGCAAGAAACAAAGTCTGCCCAACGACAGGATCATCGAGACGAAGCGAACTTTGCCGAGGCAACGAGTATCAGAGCAATTTTACATACACTTGTATACATTTACAGACCCTTTCATTCACTTATCAGGATCCTCATTAATCCAATGGATGATTGCTATAATTAAACTAATAACAGAGCTAACAAAATAGGATCAGAGGGACATGTACTTCTAGACATTAAACAACTTTGAGTACTGCACTAACTTTTAGCACTTGTGACTAATCACAAGATTTGAGATTAACTTCAAAGACTTGCAGAGACTCAGCATCCTTTCGACCTTAAACCACTTGAGCGGACTGTCCTCAATACCGGTACTCAACATCTGGACCAAAAACAAATTTTAGTATCTGCAGACTCAACTTCAATATCTGCATCAATATCCCTGTGCACTAAAACAACCCTTGAGTACCGCACTAACTTCAAGCACCGGTATTCACCTGCGATTTTGCAAGTTTGTCTATTTTCACCCGAAATTTCCAACCAAAATCCAAAACCAACCACAAAATTGAACTAACACCAACAAAAATCACTTTTATATAGAGATAGGGTTCTTTTAACCCAAACATAGACAAAGAGAGAGTGAGGAGGGTTTCCTAACCAACAAATCCATACTTTCCTTATAAGTATTCCATACATATAGGTTCCATACAAGAATTTCATACCTGGATTTCTTGAACTTCTCTTATTCCTTTCTTCTCTTTGCTTGAACCAAAATGAACCAAAACAATGGATTCTTCTTCTCCCCAAAACCCGTAAGCCCTAGACTTCAAAACACCAAAATTAGATTTTTTTTTTTTTTTCTATATTAGAAGGCCATGTTTGGTTTAAGGGAGTTAGGCCTAAAGTTTGCCTTATTGAATTTTTAGTCCTTTCATTTAAGTTCTTCTTTTTCATTCTATTTGCACTTCAAGTTATCACATTTCTACTTTAACATATCATCTTCTTATGTTATAACCTTTGGGTCCTTAATGTCAAATTACCATTTTACCTTGACTCTTGTATTAATTCCGATTTTATCATTTTTCACTCTTAGCACTTAAATTCCGAAAAATACAAATTTTACTTTTCTTAGACTACAAAACTGTAATAAAACTATGATGGTCTAATTTGGGGTGTTATATTGTGACCTACTATTTGGTGCCACGAGGTGGCCATAGGAATGACGTTTTGTATCTTGAAGTATTCTTGGTTTATTCCATAATAGTTAGTCGACGTTTGAACATTGGTTATATTATGAATCACATGGAAGCATGTTATGAAAGCAAAACGCGTATTCTACCATATGTATGCATTATGACCAAAGTATTCAAAGCATTTGGTATTGAGTTCACCCTTGATGATGAAGTCGATGAGCCATCACCTTATAACACCTATAATGATATGTCCATAGGACAGATGAAGTTCAAGAAAGCCACTGATGGTTCATGGGTTCGTCTGATCGATGATGCTATTGATGATGAGGAAGATACAGAGCGTGACATGGCTGATGTTGAAATCCGCAAACACAATCCCACTTCATGCCACATAAGGCGAAGAAACAATGCACTAGCTTATGGTACGGTGACAAGCTCGCTTCCCAATTTGAGCAGCTACACTTAAGGATTAATCGGTTTGAGAATAAAGATTCCTCATATATGGCACAATTATCCAATTAGATTAACCAATTGTCACCTCAGCTGTAAGACCCGAGAAAATTCCAACTTTCGGAAAAATGGCAAAATCCTAATTTCGGTAAAAATCCGAAATTTTTCTAGATCTCGAATGACGAAATGGATTTCACCGTTGGAATCGTCTCGCAAAATCTAGCTACCACGTCGAATTTGTCAATTCCAAGACAAGCCAATTTCACGCTTGCGCTATCGTGCCGTCACGCCGTAAATCTAGTTTCGAGAGATACGTGATGGACAAAAGTCACCCACTCACATGTACTCATGTAAATACATGTTGTAATGCAGCAGGCACGATGAAAATGGAGGGCCTGGGAGGCTAAGTGTCAAAAAATCTAGAAGGACATGATGGAATTCAATAAAATTGTTAATAATAATAAGACAAACTTGAATAGTTGTCTTCCAAAATTGAAACACCAAAATGGGCAAAGGCCGAAGGAAGGGATGCAAAGAGTGTGAGATGCAGGATTTAGAGAGAGAAGGTGTGCCTTCTCCTCCTGAAGGTTCCTACCGATCTAATTACCCGCTGACACGAGCGTATGAAAGCCGCTCTACGCGCATGAGGACTACGCCAGCAAGCACCAATTTGGTGGAGTTCGACAACCCAAGAGGGAAGGATCTTTTCCTACGGTGTTAATCCTTGTTTAAGAACCATGTAAATGGTTAGTGAACGCTCTTAGGCTGGTTTACTACAAACTCCTGGCCTCAAAAGCTTGGAACCGAGCTTTAAAAATTCCTTATTTCATATGGCCATAACAAGAACTCCGGCGGTTCATCGTTAATGTGGAATAGTGACACATGAATATTTTTGTGCGAATTTTTATGCGTTGAGTGATTCAAAATGAATTGCTTGTATTTGTTAATTAGCCCATGTGAGCTAATTTTAAGTGAATTTGGCCACTTACATAACATGCTTTATGTGATTGAATTATGTTAATATATATTTATGAATATATTAGGCATGAATGTGTTGGAATCGCAAGATTACGATTCCATATGCACTGTATAATGAATATTAGGTGCAGAAGTGCATGACATGAAATGAAACAAAAATGAAAATGTTTGTGAAAGGAATTTAATAAGATTTCCTGAGAATCGTGTCGAGATTGTCCAAAATTCACGCGAAGGCCCATGAATTGTTTCAGAAGGTTATCCAAACGTGATCACGAGGGGTTGTCCAATATTTTACCGAAAACTCGATAGTATGTTTTCAAGAACAAATAGATTTTGTTTTGAAAATCAGATTTTACCCGCACTGGGCCAGCATACGGCGAAATGCGGTAACTCGAGACACGCAAGTCGTCGCGCAGACATCTCGAGCAGGTTCAAGAAATCGCTTTGAACGTGGTCATTTCACATGCATGTGCACTTAGGTGGGAGTAACCCATGCAGGAAATTATCTCTATCGGGCTTGCCTCACCCCGTCGAGGGATCACCATTTCAGTACAGGGAGCGACAGGAAGGCGCACTCACTAGGCCGAGGTTAAGAAAGCCGATCAAGGCTTGATATCATTGCAGAGCAACATGACAAAATTGTAAACTTTTAATATATGTTTGTATTAAGAGTAATGTTAACTCTTGAACCATGTAAGATAGTTGGTTGATATTTTGGGAGGAGTATTGACATGTACCTGGCGTGGTCATTATTATATTTCGCATGCACCACCTCGTGCTGGCCATCAGAACTCACGTGACAGCAAGTTGCACTCGCAGAGCTCCAAAGGAGACTCTACCCAATTTTCATGAGTGGTGCCTGCAACCGACATCCACTTAATATCTCCGCGGTTGATGAGTCACTAACGGACCCTCGTTCAGTGATACACACAAGATTCGGCAGCTAATTACTCTCGCTCGCTTCCAATTGTCCTCCACCATCGCTTATCGACTAGTCACATAAAATGTAAAGCAAAATTGCTAGTTGTTATTTTTATGGCAATTTTGTATAAGGTTATTGGAGCCATGATGTATTTTGTAAGGTTTTTAACTATAACCATTTACCATAAAAACTAATACTATGATAGACCTATATTCCTATATTTTACGTAAAAAGTTGAGATAACTTAAGATGTATGTCATATTTTTTGTTTATTTCTATCTTTTGAGTTATTCACTTATGTGGTCGACCGGTTGACCTATTATATAAAATATGAAAAAAGACAAGGGAGCCGGGTCAATCGTCGAGTAATAAAAACTCAACCCAATAACCCGCGACGCTGGAGGCAAACTTAACTGGCCGACTCTGTCGAGGTCATCATTGCGGTATTACACGGTCAACCTACGACGATTATATGTGCGCCTACGACGGCTCATGGCAAATTCATGAGTAATGCTCCAGGTTTTTTAGTTAGCTTTAACTCACAGCAATTAACGATATTATATCATCTACCATTTAGCAAAACTAGCTATAATCGAGTGATTCTTATTTCAAGAAGTAATTGTAATAAAGCACCATGTGAATATAAATCCATATTTCTTCACTTAGTCAGATTACAACAATTATTATTCATAGCCGACGTTTCACTTTCAACTTAACTTTACAATAAAGCAATCCACAATATCTTATTCAAATTGTAACACATACAAATTGTCCATAAAATAACTATAACATCATCCAAATATACCAAATTCACAACAATTCTTTGAAAGCATCAATTTCATGAACGTATTTGCGAATGAACTTGTCTCTATGTTTGTTATGTGCATCTAAGACAAGCTTCACTGTAAGTTGCAATCTGGAAAATGATATTTTATCCTGTTAACACAAATTTAACACACAACAATCAGTATTATATCAAAATTACTCATATCATAATTATAAATACATGTAGATAGACTAGTGTGGGGCTTACCTTGTTTATTTAACTCTACAAGTGTCGCTCCATTACACATCTCCATATACTTTATAGCAAATATGCCACAGTCGGTACTATTTGTTTGATTGATAACGTCAGGATACACATGACATAATGATGAGACGTCTACATCCTCATGCAAATTATATGCCGCAAATGCTCTTGATATGGCTTTGGACAAATATATTGATGCACTAGAACCCGTTGTCCTCCTTGTTATTGGAGTCGAAGATAACACCTCGACCCTTTTGGTGAGAATGTTTATAACATGTATGTGTCAGTGATTTTTTCGACAAACGGGGATGAAGTAATGTTATAACAAACAAACATTTTTATTAATAGAAACCTAATGAATAAAGAAGTAAATAAGTAGACATTTACTATAGCTTCATTCCATGTCACAATTAGCCAAATCAAGTTCGCTCGATATTCGACTGGCGCGGCTTTAGCGTTTTTGGATGTATTGGAATTTGCTTGTTTTTTATATCATTTTAGTCAATACAAATCTAGTAAATCTAGCCGCTTATATATGATAAACTAAATAATAAAATAAAATATAGTTATTAATATGATTATATACAAAAATGTACCCTCAAATGACGCGATCAAAGTAATGAATGTCGAGGAACATCTGTCAGACGAGCATGCGAGCCACAGTAGTAATTACCTGGAAGTTATCATCAAAGTAATTTAATACATCGTCATAGTTGTTGATTAAAAGACCAAAATTTCCATGGGTAATGGATTCATTGTAAAAAATTTTCTTACCACGTTGTTAACCCATCAATCGACATTAAGACAAGATAGTTCTCCTCTGGTGATAAACATGTCATGCATTTTACACATCAACTCACTGCAACAAATGAAGCAAGGATTAGAAACAAAACAACATAATATATGCCAAGTGTGATAACTGTAGTGCAATAATTACTCATCGTCCATATCTGTAGCGAAGGCATAATCACCAACATATCGTTCAGTTTTTGTGAGATGGTGGAATTGCTTAAGTAACATCAGGTATGAATGGACTCTTATAAGCGACAATCCTTCTCACTATTCGTTTTCCCACCCCCATATATTTTCCTTCCATTGGAGCTTTGATTGAAACACCCGCATCTAATGGTTCACCAACAATCCCTACAACTTCATTCATTTCCATGGGTGTTGAATTATCTTCATTAGCAGGGGATGAGTGTGTATGACCATCGTTTCCATCATTAGGCACTTCATCACCTTCATTAGAATTATACCAATAACCATCATCGGTTGGCATGTTAAGGGTATTTGCATCAACGGGAACTCTGGCAGTAGGTGGAGGTGTGGCAGCAACGGAAGGTATGGCAGCAACGGGAGATGTGGCAGCAGCGGGAGATGTGGCAATAACGGGAACTCCCTTTCCAGACTTTAAAATGTGCACATCTTTTGCCAGCTTTGTTACTATATTGATCAGCTGATCAGACTTTGCAATCAACATCTCTGAAATACCCTACATAACACCATTCAAATTATAAACACATGGATGAAATATAGGTCACAATAAAAACACCTAGAATGGGGATAATCTAATACCATGGCCGAATCACGGTACTGGCAGGAAGCCTAGTGTCGCGCCTCGCTCGCTCGCTCAATTCAATCGGAGATGTAAATAAATAACTTATTAACATCCTTATCTTATATTCTGCCAATAGTAACATATATGGTAATATATGTATGTTAGAAAAAAGCTTACATCTAAGCGTCTATAGCTACTAAAAAATTTATTTTCTTTAGCTAGACGACGCTTGATCAAGTCATTCGTCCAAGCAACACCTATCGAATGTGTCAAGGGAACTGTTATGGCCAGTATGGTGCAGTATGATACATACCACAATTGTTTATGATACGTATTAGGTCATAAAGAATGATAAAATCGTAAATTAACTTAAGAAACAACACGTAAACCAACCTAGAGGAATAGTATTTGACTCAAAACCATGATCCCCAAATTCAAGCCAGAATTCATGATTTCATTCTCAAGATATTTTAAGGCTAAGTTGGCCCAGTTCCTTTGAACTGATAGATCACCATCCTAAGTTTGGGCCCATATATCTCGAATACCCTATTGTTTGGTATTCGGTATAAGTAATGTAGCACATGCAAAAATTAGAAAAGCTTTTGAGAATTTCTCCCCAATAGGCTGGTCCAGCAAATCTCTCTCAATATCTCTTAAACAATACTTCCGGTTAGGCGTAAATATTTGATTGACAAAATTGATGACAATGCTTTCAGAAGGCACTCATAAGACATCATTGACATCTTGTACAATAATATTAATTGATTTATGAGGTCTTAGCAGCACACGATGGTACAGAACATCATAGTAAGTGATGATCCAACGACACAAATTGAATCGGACCTCTCTACATGGTAACTGCAATAATCCCCCCAAGCCCAAAGTTGTTATAATAGCTTGCTTTTTCTCCTCATATAACATTCTCATGATTTTAAAGAATTTTTTTGGGGAACATCGTGGTTGAGGCACGTCCACCTACACACATAAAATACATATATGAGTTAATGATATGAAATTTTAATATGGACTCCTATAACAAATGAATGACATTGAAAATAGAGTATAATATCGTACGTTGCTATATCAAGCGTCGAATCCATCCTTACAACATAAAGGGATAAACACCTTACAATCTCACACCCCATTTAATACTTGGAATAACAACACAAACAAGAAAACAAGAGCAATGCATAATTAGGGCATGAACAAGACTCATATAAATACACAAAACTCCACGGAGGTTACAAAAACAAAAACAAAAACAAAAATACTTTGCTTAAATTAAACAAAAATATTTAATTACCGATATTTAAACATAATTTTTTAGGTAATGGATTCTCTGCTACACAATTGCACTACTTACATTACATCTAGAACAATACATAGTCTACTTGTCTTAGAATTGGGATTCTATCGTTTTCCTTAGTCACCGATAATCGCCGTTTGTAGGGTTTTGAAGGCAATATCACCAGGTCAAAGTCACTAAGCCATCTGCGATAGTTGGCGGTCATGTGATACATCCTGAAACTCACCATTATAAATAAGATCTGCTTTGAAAATGCGAACCATTCGTGCTAAACTCTATTTACATTTGTCAATGGACTGCACATAATAGCCTGAGAATAGTGCACAGGTATTTTAGACATTTGTCATGCCTTGCAAGTACATGTTCTATTGATTAGTTCCATAATAATAAAAACTCTCCCAATTAGAGCAGCAAACACACTTCTTCTATGGATAGGACTGTTGCATACCCTTTACCCTTTGTGATATTTGTCATAAGTTTTCTCGATTTTGGGTCCTATAGACGCTGTGCTTTGAATCTTTTTTCTTATGCTTAAGTAACATACCACTGAGCTTAATAATGTGTTCCATCATAAAGGTACAAATTGAGTGATGAGGTTCATTTTTCAACCATGCATTGAATGACTCGGTAAGATTAGTTTTCATTTTGTTTCATATTTTTTTGGTGAATTTCGACATGTCCCAATGCTCAGAAATATTTGCTTCATAATCTTCGTTCCTACGCACATATGCAATACTATCAAACCATTGAAGGTAGCTTCTTTACCCTTATTTCCTCTTGTGTTGTGCCTTGAAATAAATGTCTTTGAGTTCTCCTTTGGGTGCTAATATAATGAAGCGATTATCAACTCAGAATATGCAAAGAACGCCATTGGCGCGAGAATATTTAATAAAGATAATAACAACTTTATTTTCTCCAGCAATCATCTTCAAAGTTACTAAAGCCAGACCAGTCTTCACCAATTCTCTGAGCTCATGTCTAAAAATAGCATGGAACATATAATCATTAGCATCGTATCACGGTGCCAAGGAAATAAGGCACCACCATATTGGTCTACTCATGTGGGAGGAGTCAGGTACGATTGTTGATGGCGCCCGTGCAAATCATGGATAGATATTGCATGTGCAATGAATAGTTGCTCAAAATGACCATCGTTGGAATGTGTCAGCTCAACTATTGTTCTGTGATTAGTTTGGACAATTCTCTCTCACATCCAAGGAAATAACTTATAGTAGTTTTTGGGAATCCCATATATTCTTTCTCTCGCCTTCACCTTTAAATGTCATGTTTGATTATACGACAACCTTAGACTATGTTGTCTAGCAAAATTTTTACATATTTGGCTAGGGTTGATAATCTGGTGTGGAGTGTATTACACCATAAATCATCTTAGATACACGTTTGGCTCTGATTGAGGGTTGGGAAGAGGCTACATCATCCAAACTATGGTTATGGCCAATCTCAAAGGTATGAACTTAAACAACTTTGGCTGAACCGATTGCACGACATGTGATTCTCCAAGGACACTTTTCAATGGTGCAAACAACACTCATTTGCTTCGGATTATTCTTCTTGAATCTATACCGGAATCTCCCTATTAATGATATCATATATACAGAATCCCGAAACTCACTAGCATTGAAAAATGTTTGTCCACTACCGATAATTACATTCTTGTAGCCTACATTTGAATCTTTTAATAGGATGTATTTCTACACATCTATGTGAGAAATCTAATATTTCGATTCTCGATGTGTCAGGCCAAGAGAATATCCACTCAAGCATTATCTGTCAACAGGTAAGGAAGGCGATGCCTCACAGAATTTAATGCAAATATTAGGGTATTGACACTAGAATTTAACAAAAGGTACAAATTTAGTGACTCGATGCACAACATGACAACTGTGTATAACATGACAATTAATTTATAATCACTTAGATTTTGGGTAAGGAGATAATTACAATAAAGGTTCAGGGTAGTTAGAAGCAAGACGTTCTGTTGAAGACACGTAAACCCAACAATAGACATCATTTCGTCCGAGCATGCTTGCGAATGATGCATTGTCACATAATAGGATAAGCAAAGATGAATCAAATTTCACTGTGAATTCAAGTTTGACTAAATCTGATTGCAAGTTCAATGTACCACATACTTTTGATGTAGATTCAATCACTCGACATGTGCTTATCAATCTCAATACAAATGGATTCGACCATGATGTATTTGTAGCGCACAGCCCCATGCAGGCAGGCCGACTGGGGTGAACCCCGTCGGAACACTTCCTCTTTGAATCGATTCTTTCTTTTGTCGAGTAAAACACATTTACAATACTCATTTTGTAAATGATATTTATCTTTATGAAAATATATTTGTATATACTAATTCAACTTAAAGGGAGCTGTCATTTATTTTATTATTTCCATTAAATATGGCATTACATGCCCATTTGGCCCATTTACCACCTTTAAATATTACGGAATTATAAGTCGTTTTCAATACCAAAATATTTACAAAAAAAAAGAAGGTGATATTCTTATGAAGACTTTTACATCTTTTAGTTCAATGCAAAATAATTACAAAATATCATGAATGAAATGATATGCTTGAGACGGAGCATTTACTTATACTCCGCTCTGTTTGACGGTGACTCCGCGCCCGACGATCTTCAGTCCTGCCACTTTCTACTTGATACCTTCACGATAATAAAATAATGCGCTAAGCATTTTCATGCCTAGTGGTTCCACACATTTCTCTCTTCATTTCAGTTTAAGTAAAGCATGCATTTTTTTAAATCAATGTCTTTGTATAATTTTTCAAAGCGGCCGATCACGGTCTGATTCATAAATGTATATACCATTTGTGCCATTCAATTACCTTAATTGGTCATTTCAATCATGCGGTTCATATCTGATAAATCATTCTAACACAAATCATGCATTTTCTGATTTTCTTTTTGTTTGCCCATACTTGGGTAACCTATGCTTTCAATGCATAGGATAGAATAAAGCGGTCCACTTTATTGCGTAGGCTGGTATATAAAAAAGTTTGCATAACACGATGCGGTCCCAGTGTGTGGTCATGAAAAAAAAATGTTAATGACACCTACACATGCGGCTGAAGGACGAAACGCAATTCAGTGACATGTTATGTTGTTGCAATTTACTTGTATCAACACCCGAAATTATTATTAGCTAAATATTGTTTTCTGCAAAAATAAACGATGACAGGTTTAATATCTCTGAGCCAAAGGGTGGGCAATTTTCCATGAGTTCTCTACGATTAGTAATGAAAGTCTAGTGGTCAGCTGGGAATTATGAATGTGTATCTGTAAATGAAGGATTGTGGCTTACCTACCTTGCTACTTTTCCCACATGAGCAGCACCTGTTGCTTTGAAGTGCTATTAGTGAAACTTAAAGTCAAAAAAGGTGTGTAGGCACTGTAGCAGTCTAGCAAGGGTTAGTTCTCATTTTTATCTCAAACAGAGGAGTTAGGAAAAAGCGTGAAAGAGAGGAGAAAGGGGAGGAAGAGAAGAGAGAGAGAAGGAGAAGGAAGAGAAGGAGAAAAGTTGACCAAAATTACAAAGAAGGTTTTAGTTTTGATTCAACTACTAAGAATGTTCTTTTCTAGAGAGGGTTTGGTTGGGGAACTTCTCTAACCCTAGATTTGAAGGATATATAAATTGGTAAACCTAATCCTTGAGTTATTTATTGAAGGATTTGAGGGGATTTTGTATAGAGGGTATGATTCATGAACCTGCTTTTTTTTGAAAATTGGGGTTTCATCTAACCTTAGATTGGATTGAGTAATGATGATTTGGCAAAACCTGATTACCTGTTTAGAGTCATGTTTGAAGATGTGTTGGTTGAATAAAATTATGGCTTTAGTGTGTGGTGGTGAGTTTAGGTGGAGTGACTTATCTCTGGAAAAATGGAAAAATCTCAGTCCGAGCATTTTGAAATTGGAATTTCATTTATTTCAAAATGTTAATCATACATTATAACATACTAATTCTTATCAATTTGGGTGATTCAGTTGGAGAAGAAGCTGAGCCTTCACGATAAAAGCCTTCAGAGGAGGCTTCAATCTACAGACCCATAATTTGAGTTCAGATAGATCACAGTTCATCTGTTTTGAAGCAGTTCTTTTGAATATCATAGGTTAGGTTAGATTGATCCAAATGGGTGATTACAAAATCCTTCTCAAAGCTATACTTACATGGGAGTGCACTAATGAAAAAAAGTATGCCAATGACTTGACCCATTCCCATAATTTAAATAAAGTAAGGTGTGAAGGGACATATTCTATCACAAAAGTAATCTAGGAGGTAAGAGTGTAAAAACCATAACTCTCTGCGATTTTGAGGTCAGACCAGGCTACTGATTTGAAACTGACTAAGGATGCAGGGCTTTTAGTTAGAAATTCTGTGAACCAAGCATATATGGATTGATGTAAAAGTGCCAGACGAAAAAAAAAGGGATCTTAGAGATAGTTAAAAAAAAAAAATTTTGATGTTGTTTGTGAAATAACTAAGGGATTATTAAATACGATTGAATCTAATGATGTAGAAGGTATGGGGTCCTCAGGTTCATCTGGAAAGTTATAAAATCTATGTGAAGTGAGTGGTGATAAAGTAATAATATAGTAATTTTAATGTGATTGTGACTAAAGTCTTATGACATTCATTTGGTGAGTCTTGGACTATCTCGGGTTTTGACTTCCGCAGGGGCTGGATTTTGAATCAAGGTAAGTATAACCCTCTGCTTGTAATTGGTTTATGATGTTATTGAATTACAGCACCATTAATTGCTTTGGTATGTGATTTTCTAGTGATACCGTATCATTTTTATATAAATCTTAGTCAATCTTTTATATTCTGTGATTGAATCACTATGAAATTGTTTAAAACATGACGTGGTGTGGCCCATGAGTGGGATGATGTGTGACTCTGGAGGAATGATAATGATCCTGAGTTGCCGTCCCGAAAGAGTCACGAATATCGGGATATAGGCACATGCTCACGGTGATGAAATGCAGAAATAATTGTAGCCAAAATTCTCTGGGATGCCCTTCTGAGCATATCTCTTAAACAGTGACAAATCCCAAATAATTTGTGGTGATGATGAGGATTAGTGTATTGTAAGTCAGGTGAAAGCTAAGATGTGATGAGTTGAATGGTGTGTGTGTGTGTTTCCATCACCACCAGCTATTGTTCTTGCAAAATGCTCATTTGAGATATTTTGGATTATGTATAAATTGAAATGTTTTTATGAGCATGACATTATGGAGTTACTACTGGGTTAGTAGAATACGTATTCCACTCACGCCGATGGTGCGAGTTAAATTAGTGAGCGTGGGGAGATTGATTTGTGAAGGTTTTTACGAGATCGAGTTTGTATGCCTGTACCAGCTTTGTTGATGGTTATCTTGTTCATCCCAATGTTATCATGGATATACACTATCTTCTAGATGAGATACGTGTCTCACGTGGATCATTAATATATTGCTTGTATGCCAACCTAGATTTTTTTTTTGTTTCTCAAATATTGTTTTGATCAAGAACAAGTGTATAGTTGCAGGAACATTGAGTGTATTCGATATGTGCATGTTTGGGAGACCAGGTGTGTTTTTATTATTTCAGGTGATTATAAGTGGAGTTTAGATCTCGGTTGAAAAAAAAAAATGAATTTGATATGTAACATAAATCTGTTGGGCCAAGAGATGTAAACAAGTTGATATAGGCAAAGACCAAGTCTTGGGAGATGAGAAAATTCAATGATCATAAAAGGGTTTTCATTTTTACTTTTAAAAATTTATGATCATGGGAGCTTGATTCCCATTCAGGTTTATTATTAGAAGTGATATGATTTTTCATATATATATTTTGAGGCTTCTAATTAGTAGCTGTTGAATTATTTAGAATAACATGTTTATGGAACTATACTATTAAATAACATGTTGGTGATTATAAGCATGATATATAATGAGTTTAGATATTATAATGTGTGGACGTTTTCATAGTGTTGGTTAGTGTGTAATGATTCTTATACCGTGTGCAGTATCTTTGATCAGGTAAGATAAATCGCTGTGATGAGTTATATCATGGAAGAGAAAGTGGTGTGATTGAGGAGCCACCAGATTATTAGTTCTTTGTACCGTGACATTGTGACCAGCAATTATCTTTTCCTGTTGTAGACAATGATTAAGAGGAAGAAGGCGGAAGGCAGATCAAGGGTGGAATAAACTGTGAGATCCTCTTCACGTTGAAGATAGGAATTTAGAGAGGAATGCATTCTCGAGATTATAAAGAAGAAGATGGGCGTCGGTGATTAAGTTTCAAGTCACTTGTTCCCAGTGTTTGGGGTGTGCTCTATGACTCACCGAAAGTGACGTGGCTCAAGTGAAGAAGATTTTGGATGTAGAGTGCCAGGAGGCGGGAAGTATCTCCCCCTTCTTTATGTTGAGGACGAGGAGCAGTGGTTGCAGTGGATGCTGGGTTGAGGCTTCCGCGGTGTGCCACACATGGGGTGGACTTCAGAGTTCGAGGAGACCTCTGAGGCGAAGAAGTATTTTCTGGGAGCCTATGGAGGCAGAAGGAGCAGGTTTGTGCATCTAAGAGGGGGAGTGGCCCATGCTTGGGGTGTGCCTCCCATTGTATTATGGGCCATTGTCTTTTTGTTATATGTGGTGGCGGCGGCAGACAGAAGTACGTTCAGTTAAAGAGGAATTTTGAAGGCTGACATTGGGCTCGGTGGCTCCTGAACCAGCACCTCTGGTGGGGTGGTGTGAGCCCGATTATTGAAGGAGAAGCGGGATTGAGAACCGAGGAAGAAGCAAAGAATTCAGGTTTGGAGGCTTGAGTTACCCAGAATGAGGCGCGCCCGAAGGTGAGCTAATCGGCGATTGCCATTCTGTGAGAACCAAACACTGATGAATAAGTTCAGGATGCAGACCGGAACATCGTCATAATTATGTGGCAGTTGCACTTGAGGGAGTGGGTGCTAGTTGCAATGATGTGGCCTCTCGAGTGGTTAATCCGATAAACCAACCAGCGTGTTTTGGGAGGGCAGGCTCAGGGGAGGAAGTCCCGAAGGAAGCGTACATCTATTCCGGTGGGATGAGGCGAGTTTTTACTGGCGGTCAGAACTATGATGTTATTGATGCATGGTTTCTGTTACGCCGCGAGCATAATTGCGTTTTGCGTTTTGATTGGTGCATCGTTCAAGACATGTCTCTTCTTTGCTGACACGGATTTGAAGATTACCGCTCGTCTTGTTCGTTAATTTTCTAGTTTGTGATGGAAACTAAGTGGGGGTGGAGTGATTATGTTGATGTTGAGATCAAGTGTGGTGACGTGCTCGATATGACAATGTTGGCGTGATTGTGAAAGGTGGTTTGGTTGGCCCATCATCACGATTCTAATTTGTTTTTCGCGAAGATGATATCGCGGGTTGTTGTGGATGCGTGGCTGACTCTATCTCTCGCGGATCTGGGGGGTGGTCGGACTCGATGGTTCCGATAGGCGGAAAAAGTGGTTTAGAAAGAATGGAGACGACCACTTCTTTACTATGCGGGGAGAGTAAAGGAAGGTGGCGATGGATTAATATTCTGGTATGTGATTTTCTTGACGTATTTCACGATGAAGTTCAGGGATTCTGCCTCCCAGCGAAATTGATTTCTCATGATTGTATCAGTACGATCTATTCGGGTAACCATTAAGATGACCAGTTGACTTAGAGTTGAACTTATTTTATGAAATTGCGGAATTAAAGGGTTCTATAAAAAAAATGAGCTCTTTGGGGGTCTCCAGTCTTCGTGAAAAGAAAATAGAGCACTCAGTTGTGTGTGGATTAGGTGAATAATCGATATGATGAAGACAATTACCCGCTACGCGCGTGAGGATTTGGGCGCAGTGGGTTGAGCCAGGAGCTTTTATTACTCTAAAGTGTGGTTAGGGATCAGCATCACTTAGTTTTGATGGGACAGGTGTCCTAGGCAGCACCGCGCGGGTGTGAACCTTGAGTTTTGTTTATCTCATGCACGGTTGATATGCTCCATTTTGCGCATGGATCTGTGGAGGAAGGTAGATATAGTCATGTTTGGATTGGTTTGTGTGTGTTTGGCTGTTGATATCCAGTGTTAAGATTGAAACGACATGAAGTAACATTTATACGGTTGGCGGCTGGTCGCGAGAAGAGAGCCATCGATTTGTATACAGGCTGAGTGTGAATTCTGGTTACAAGAAATCCGATTCTGAGCACATGATGTCAGGAAGGTATTTCGATGCGATCGAGCAAAGTTGAGAATCCGTGCGTGCGTGAGCGACCGAAGTGTCTTTGAGATCACATTAGCTCATGTTTGGAATGACAAGTGTAGTCTTCGGGGCGAAAAAGTTCCGTGCAGGTGTTGATTACTCAGGTGAGTGGGAAAAAAGATGCGGTTCCCAATGATGCGAGTTAGCTTAGGTGTACTTTATGCAAAAAGAGAGGTCAGTGTTGCCTGTGCCTCAGCAGGCAATTCAGAAGAAACATCAGAGAGAATTACCCCACACATGATTTGAGCTTATGGCGGTGGTGTTGCCCTAGTTGTGAGGCACTACGTATGGTGAAAGTTTGGAAGTGTTCTCCCACCACAAGAGTTTGAAATATATCTCTTTACTCAGAGATTTGAATGCCGCAAAGAGAAGATGGATGGAGACACTGAGGCTTTGAATTTCTTTGCAATACCATCCGGTAAAGCAATGTGGTCAGCGATGCCTCGAGTAGAAAATCAAGGAGCATCATTTTGGCTTCGATGGCAGGAGGAAGATGCTGATTACATCAACAGTTCTTCACCTGTGCTTTGATGAGGATGAGCCTAAGGCATGTTTTTATACGCTGGTAGTCAAACAACAGCTTTACTAAGAGTCATCAGTAATGAGGAGTGATAAGAAGTCGAGGGTACACGTCACAAGTGGTAGCCGCATGCACCTAAGGGGCGGACTATTCATGCAAATGGAGGAATCTATTTCCTCAATGTATTGTTTGTAGCTTTCTGATGATGCATGAAGAGAGAGGAGGTGATGAGGGAAGCTCATCACTCTCGGTTCACGGTACATCCGTGGGAGACGTAAGAGGGCACTGCGACTCAGCCGACTGGTGGCATGGGGATGAAGAGAGACGAGCGAAGTTTCGCTTCCAAGTGTTTGACGTGCCAACAAGTGAAAGCTGAGCACTGTGGACCGCCAGACATGCAAACGTTACTACGCAGAATGGAAATGGGATCATGTGACGATGGACTCTGGCGACCGTTTTTCCAAGACTCACCAGGGCAAAGATGGTGGCGGTAGTTGACAAGTCGACTAAATCAAAGACATTTTTCGCAATAAGGACCACCGACTCTGCCTTACTTTGAGCAAGTTATATGTGAGGAGATTGTGAGGTTGCATGGGTGTACCTCTCTCCATTGTTTCCAGATAGACGCGAGGTTTACGTCCTGGAAACAAGTCTTTGCACAAACTGGGAACAAGAGTCGAGGTTGAGTACGAAGATTTCACCCCGACCAACTGACAACTGAGAGCACCCGTATTCCTGAATATGCTTAGAGCATGTGTTAGATCAGGAGCTGGTGAACACTTGCTTCTTAGATTTATTTATGATAATAATGTTTCCAGAGCAAGATTAGGATGGCACTGTATGAAGCTCTTTATGGAAGGCCATGTAGATCGCTCACAGGCTTTAAATCGAATCAGAGAGGCTACTTTGATCGTCCAGAGTTGGTACTGTGGGAAACGATAGAAGCATATGTGATTCAGGATGTGTCGGGCGGCAAGACAAAGTGTGCAGAGTTATGTCGACTCATAGGAGGAGATCTTGAGTTTCAAAGTTGGGGACTATGTTTTGCGAAGGCCGCCCGTAAGGGAGTGCTTCGCTTAAAGGAAATCGCCCTGAGGGCACATTGGTCCGCTGGAGGATTCTCTCCAAGAGTTGAAGAGGTAGGGCATTTTGGCTAGGCTCTTCCCACAGAAGTTATACACGACGGTTCCACGCCTGTTGCTAAGTGGTATGAGCCTATGTTTCGCACATACTAGATTGGCAGGAACTGAAATTACAAGAGAATATGAAATATGAAGAGCGGCCAAGGAAGATTCTAGATGTACAAGAACGCTGCGGAACAAAGTTATTCCTCTAGTAAATATGCAGGAACAATTACACGAGTGGAAGAAGCTACATGGGAACTCGTTTAGATGTGAAGAAGAGGTACCCGAAACTCTCACGTGTTAGTACGGCTGACCCCCGGGGACGTAAATCTTTATGGAGGGAATGTAACACCGAATTATTACAATAGCTAAATATTATTTTTCCAAAATAAAACGATAGAACTGTTTAATACTTAGAGCCAAGGGTAAATTGGTAAATTTATCTTGAGGACCCTTGGGTCATTAATGAGAAAGTCTATGGTCAATATATAAGATTTGGGAAATGTGATATAAATAGAAAGAGTTACTTATTCAAAGTGCTATTAGTGAAACTTGAAAAGCTCAAAAAGTTGGTATAAGATTTAAAACTAGTCTAGCAAAAGGGTTAGTTCTCATTTCTTGCTCAAATAGAGTTATAGAAAACGTAAGAAGTAGAGGAGAAAGAGGGAGAAGAAGAAGAATAAAGAGAAGAAGGGAGAAAGGAAGAGAAGCAGGAAAGAGATCAAACTAAAAAGGTAAGTGGTTTTTTTGGTTTGATTCTTAAGATGGTTCTTTCTAGGTTTGTTGGGGGAACTTCCAACCTCTAGATTTTGAAGGATGATGGTGCAAAACCCCTAACCCTTGGTTATTTTGGGGAAGGATTTGAGGGACTAGATGTATAGATGATCTACGAATCCTCTTTTGAAAGCTAGCATTCATCCTAACCTTAGATTGCTGAGGATGGGTTGGCAAACCCTAGATTCTGTTTAAGATGTGGCCTTTGTGAAGATGTGTTGGTCGAATAGAGTGGTTTGATGTGTGTTCGGGAGTGTCGAGTCGATCAGCTCTAAACTTGCTGGAAAATCTGTGAAAATCATACCTGGGCATTTTCAGTATTGAATTTTTCTGTTTTGACCAGTGTTCGTATTTTGGCCATAACAGTTAATTTCTTATCCAATTTGGGTATTCCAGTTGGAGAAGAAGCTCAAGACCCATGCCCTTTCGAATGTCTAGGAAGCAACTAAGAACTAAATCCTACCATAAGACCCTCTTGAATTTGAGGTTTGTGTTAGATGATTCTGTCCCCGTTTTGGAGCAAGGCCTCGTTTTGAGTCATAAGTCAATAGATTGATCCAAATGGAGTGATTCAAAATCCTTCTCAAAGTAGCCACATAGGGGGTAATCATGAAAAAGTGTTATGGCCAAATTATGGCTTATTTGTTCCCATAATTTCAACAAGTATGTGAAGATGGGCACATATTCTGTCCCTAGGAAATAGTCTCTGGGAATAGAGTGTAAAACCATAACTCTTGATTTTGAGGCCTGAATGGACCTGATTTACAGCGTGGAAAGTTAAGAGATAGGGGAACTTTTGGTCAGAAGACCACAATGAACAAAAAGCATGTATGGTTGGTCAAATTTGTAGTTGAGAAAAAAAGGGGCTCTAGATAGGTTAAAAAAAAAAAGCGTGTACAAGGCTGAGTGTGTTGCTCAGGTAACTCAATATAAGTAAATGTTGATCCTAGTAAGTGTAAGAGAGAGTGCACTTGGGGATCACTACTATGTTGGAAGGTATAAGAATGATATGTGAGTCGAGTGGTGATGTACATAAATCACTTAAGTACTTTTATTGACACTGACAGGGAGAGGCTAAGAATCTAGCGACTTGTTATTTGCGCATCCTTCGATCAAATTTCTCGTTTTGACTTCTTGGGAGACTTAAGGATTTTTTGAATCCAAGGAAGGTAGGGATCTTATAAATTTTCCCCGCTTGTAGGTGGTCTATGTCAGGGGAATTTTGTACCATTCCTCGTTGACTGTGATTTTCTTTCAGTGATATATAAATGTATATTTTTTATATATATGGAATCTTGGAATTAATCCGTACATGATGTTTTTAAATATTCATGTGGTTGAATGCTTTGTGAAATTGTTTTAAAGCATGACATGGGTATGAGATCAGTGAGAGTCCGATTGATAGTACACTGACGATGACTAGTCCCCGGGTTAGCCCTTAAAGGTTGGCAGATGATACTGGATGTGGGGCGATATCCTCGCAAGTCCCAGCAATTTGTCGTTATACGGATGTGTGGCATATCCCTCGGGTAGTAAGTCCCAGCAATTGCTGTTGTTCGGGGGATGATCGGCTAGTCCCTAGGTGAAAGCCCAAAAGAGTCATCGATGAGCTGAGATGCGTGTATTGCATCCGTGTTTCATCACCAACCTACATTTGTAAAATGCTCACGTTTGAGATATTTTGAATTATGTATAAATTGAAATAAGCTTTTTTTATGAGCATGGCTTGTTATGGGATTTTCACTACTGAGTTGCTCGAACTCACCCCATTATTTCCTCCACCTTAGATGCACGAGACCACCAAGGTGGGATATGAAGTTGACCTGCAGAAGTTTTTGAGAGGATGGGAAGTTTAGCGCCAGTCCTTAGTTACCGGTGGTTGAGCAGATACATCTTGATGACTATTTAGTGTTATGTGGATATTCACATCATGTTTTGACATTTGGTATCTTTGTGGATCATTGTATATTTGTTTGTGTAGCCACTAGTTGAACTTTGTGTAAATGTTGTTGTTTCGATCAAGTAAGTGTATAGTTTCGGGGAACATCGAGGAATTAACTCAAGACCGATATGTGTATGTTTGAGACTTGGAGAGGTTTTATTTATACTATGGTGATTATATTTCTCAAAGTGGAGTTTAGACTCGTTGTGAAAAAAATCATGGTGTAATATAACATAAATCACACCATGAATGGTGACAAAGATCGCTTCATTTAACCCTTATTGATATACCAATTTATCCTTACCTTTGAATTTAACTAATAACATTCTATTATGGCGCTAAATCATTCATAGCAATTTCATCGTTAGTGTATATACATTTATATCCAAATACTTGGTTTTCAATACTATGTAATTTTTCATGTGCAATCTTACTTCACAATTGGGTTGTATCAAATCAATTCTAAAACAAATCAATATGCAATTTATCACAATTCATTTCAATAAATCCACTTATTTCACAATCCTTCAAACATTTTAGAAAGAGAGAGAAAGAAGTGGAGAACAAACCACTTCATTTATGGCTCAAAAGGAGCACACATGCATATTCATATAAAACCTTTTAGATTTGTTTCACAAAACAAAACACAAAAAACCAACAAAGAAAGGTGTAAGAACAACCTGCGTTGTCGCTTCTTCGATTCATCCTCTGAATCGAGTTCCTTGCAAAGCTTCTCATCTCCAACCCCTAATCCATCACAAATATGTCACTATCAAAGAACAACCCAAGAAAAAAAAATCAATTGTGCATTCTAGGATTTTTGGTTAGGGTTGATGTTTACCCAATACACCTTCACTTGTAAAATTTGATGGGGACACATGAGCCATATTTTGCTCATGATTCCTTAAAAAAAATTATTTCTCCACGAGTCTATTTTTATTAGAAATTGGAATCATCTCATTTGGATAACCCAAACTCAAGTTACGGCATTTTAATGCCAAACTAGGCCTAGCGCCTACCTCACTGTCACTTCACTATTATTCTTATTTCAAGGGTCTTAACTCCATAAATTGGTAATATTCTTCTACTCATTTGAATATATGGTTCTATGGTTTCTTCTCCAATTGGAACATCCAATTTGGATCACTAAAATCATGTTATTGCATTTTACATCAAGACTAATTTAATTTGCAAAGGTAATTCCATTGTTCTTGCACATAGTTCCATTTTGATAGATTTCTGGGAACTTTAGGGTTACAAATTGTATACACTTCCTTCAAGTAAATTATTTCCCTAGAAGTATAGTTTATCAAGAATTTTTAATCACCAATTTATATGAAACTCAATCAAATAAAACACCAACTACACCTAAAACAGAAAGATACCCTTTAAATAATTCAAACTCACTTTTTATGCGTATTAGTTCGGGAGCCTTAGAGCTACAATCTGCACCTAGTCCCTTCTATACATTTGTAGATCTAGATCTTATGGTTCTTTACCAATTGGCATCACTCAATTTGGATGATTATAACTTAACTTATAGCCAAAACAAAAACATGGGTTTTGGAAATTTGCTTTACAAGAATTTGAAACTCATCATTTCCTTTATACAAAAATCTCCAAACCAACTTAACCTAAAAGTACCTTGAAACTTAACCCAAAACAACTCCAAAATTGATCTACAACTAATCAAAATCACCTTACATAAGATTTAGATTTTCCCAAATCCAAAAAATCATCAAAGATGCAGTTGGGGGTTGTTTTCTTACCAGCTCTCTTCAAATATTCCTCTGAGCCACCAAAGATAGACCAAGAATTGAGAGAACACACCAAAATACCTTCTTCTCCCAAGCCCTAGTCTTCTCCTTACTCTCTAAAAACGTGAATGTCCAAAATGAGCATCTCCATATAAACAATTTGTTTTTACCTCGCTGTCATGTGTAATGTCATGTTTGATCAGCACATTAATTGACTTTTCTCATTTTTCTCATTTAAAAGCCTCATTTTTACTTTTCTCATTTCAATTATTTCATTTATTTATACTGACACTTGTATTATCTATTTATGACCCTAGGTCATTGTCGACATTTTTACTAAATTTATTTGACTCACAAATTTGTTTATCATTATTATTGTTTTTTTATTACCTAAATAATAAAAATGTAAATTCTAATTTATTTTACATCCTGAACATGTTATAAAACTGTTATGGTATTTTCAGGGCATTATAATATTTGACGGCTTCATTATCACCATTGACCAGTTCTGCCCCCTCATGAATACAACAAATCATGTCAATGTCCATTATATGTTTGATACCTGTGTTTTGCATTGTCCAAAAAGCACTATGCACTATTAGTCATAAATGCAGCACTCCAATGATTAATGCCATTGAAAAACATGCTAATTAAGGTACATCGCTTTTAACTAATGTACACAGATGTTGTGCCTAAAGTTTAAAATGTAACAGACTCCATACATATTGGTTGTACCCATTATCTCAATGACTTTGCATAGTATTTCAATGACTTGTATCTATGTCGCGCTAAGTCATTTGCTAGTCTTATGCTTACTTGTTATATAACTACGCTCGCTCGTCAGACTCCATGACCTATTTCCCACAGGCCCAAGGATTACACGTCATAAAAATTCCAAGGATTTGCACAACACATACAACCTAGGGTGAAGCTACACTATTACAAAAAGCCTATCAGATCCCAAAGTGTACACGACTTGTACCTAGTATGAAATAAGCTACTATCCGCTACTTATGTATGTCCCTACCACCATTTATACTTATTTCGGTCTGCTTTACAATGTTACCTTGTTATTCACAAATAACCATTTATTGCCAAAAAATACACACAAAACAAACAATCCTTTGATGAAGACGAATGGACTCAAGATTAATCATACTATCAAATATTTCAATAGAAGATGAATATACGTAAAAATATATAGGAAACTAACCTTCAAATGGTCGTTCTCTTCTCCTAAGAGACATATGAAGAATTTTTATATTTTATTTTTATTTTTATTAGAAATAGAGTGAGAAAGAGAGACAAAGAGGTAAAGAGACGAGAAAGAGAGAGATAGAGAGGTAGAGATGGGTTCTCCTTAGCAAACTAACCTTAAAGATGTTTATTCTCGATAAGACTGTAGACTCTGGTGAAGAACAAAGTCTTCAGAAGAATGGAGCTTTCACAGCAGCTTCTTTTGAAGGGAAATTTCAACGAATTCTTTGGCTTTTAGGGTTTTTTATTTTATTTTGATTTAGGGCTTTTTAGATTAGGAAATCAAAAGGGTATTTTGGGAATCAAATAGGGTTGGGTTACATGGACAATTGATGAAAGTTTCTTTATCAATTTTATTCTTTATCAAATAGTATTTGAAGTGCTAGATTATGCCTTAAATAAAATTGTTTGGGCTTTATTTTTCAAATATTCTCATATTAGGACCCCATATCATACTTTTCCCTTTTTAAAAATGGTTGGAATAGATTATTAAATTTAATATTTTGACTTTATATTTATTTTTTTCTGAAATTAAACAAATTTTTTTAACTTTAATAACAAATTTAAAATTTGTTTAATTAATTATATTTAAAAACTTCACGATTTTTTTGCTCAAATACTTCATGATTTTAAAACAATCTTAATTTGAAAAATTTAAAACTATTACTTATTTCTTATGGTAAAATTTGTATTTTTAAGTTATATATAACGTATTTGGTTACAATACAGCAGAAAAATACGAAAAACACATAAAATAAAATATTAAATTCAAAGAACAATTAGTAAATTTTAAAAAAACCAAAATTTTATTCTCTATTTTTTCAAAAATTGTTCTTTTAAAAAACATAAGCCAAATAGGCCCATAAATTTTTTTTTTTTTGGAATAAATTTTGTTATTTCTGAATAAAACTTTTATAATAACCACACTTGGAAATAACGATTTCATCAAAAGAGAAAGGGAAAGCCATTAAAACAAAACATATTAATTGATTCATATCATGGCTATATTTGGTTTTAAAACAAAGTTTAGGAAAAAGATAGTGGTCCCTCCAATCATTTTCTTTCATATTGTTCTTTTATGGCCCTTTTCTTCAAGCTAGGAGGGGTAATTTTTTTAACCTAAAATCATACGACTCTTCTTTTCGCTTTTATCAATATGCCGATTATTCCATGTTATGTTTTTTATTTGTTTGTATTATCGCTTATTACTGTATCGTTTACTGTACTGTTAATGAAGGGATGCTTTTCGTCATTCGATTACGCTTTTCTTTCGTTTCGGCGACGATTCGTATAAAAGAAAACAGATTCGATGATTTGACATTGTCATCACTATATTACCATAACTAAATAAGAGATATTAAATTCATTATATTATCAAATCATGTTAATATCGATTTATTGTGCTATTAACCTACAGATATTATATATAATCCTTAAGGCTTAAGTGATTTATATCTCTTGAATTTATGTACGTATTATACAGTCAATCAATAATCATTTTTTTATTCAAAAAATTTAGGAAAAAACAAGAGAATAATTAGATATAAAAAATAGAGTTAAGATAATAATTTTTTTGTATACTATTTTCAATTTATTAAATGGAATTTTTGGAATAAGTTTTAACCATTTTAGAATATTAAAATATTTTATTAGTTTTAATTATATTTAAACTTTTTATCTTTTAATATTAAAATCATAATAAGAAAGAAATCAATTGGCATGAAGGTGCCCATCTCAAGTAGTGAAGTGTTTACATTAAAAGCATGAAGAGGTGCAGGTTCGGACAATTGATTAACTTGAAATTAAAAAAAACAATGGTTTTCGATTTATTTGGAACACATGGGGCTCCGGAAAAACGGCACCGTTTTGATGGTGGCCGTTTTGTCTCGTCATCGAGGAAAAGGCGCCCAAAAAACTGAAAGCAGTAACACAAAAAACAGAAACAAAAGCAAACAAAATACTGTTTGTGTAGTCACCGCATTGGTGAACGGAGCTACCAAAGCTCGCCGACAATGGAAGAAAACGACTTCGTGAAGATTACACAAACGACATGCTTTCACGCGTCTTCTCAATCGAATATCCATGGAATGTTTCGGTATCGTTTGATTGGGAAAAGGTTTCAATGGAGTCATCTTCGTCTTCGAAGTTTCGTTTCAGAGATCATAAAAGATCGGGAGATTCGATGGACGGCGGGACCAGTTCGGATAGTTCGTCGGTGTCCAGTGACGGTGACGATAAGCTCGAGGTTGAATCCATGACTGGGAAGGTAAATGCATTTTTCTCTTTGAGAGTAGTCACGTTTGGTTTCGAGAAAAGCGTAAGAAAGGAAAGAAACATAAAGAAATTTTTTGTTGAAAGAGCTATTAATGTCGTTGTTAGAAAATGACACTACTCATACTTCTTGTTTCTGCAAATTATAAAACATCAAATTTATTGAATTTCTTTTTCCAAAACAAAGAGTGGCCAGTCTTCGGTAATTTGATTTCTGATCTTGACAACGTGCCTTATTCATGAAATCTGCCGTTAAGAATTCTCTTTTGATTTAAATTTGTAGTCTTTCACAATTATGTCACGCATCACTTGGACAACTCAAGGGACTCGAAGAGTTGGCTAACACGTGTAGAGTGTGATGCTCACCAAAATTTTGTCTACACATCTCTTACTTCTAATTGTAACGATGCATGGGATTGTAGACCTCTGCTTGGACTTTACTAACAAACAGTCAACAGAGTAGTCCACATTTATATGAAGCAGGTCCCAAGTATTCTTTGTATGGGGCATTGGTAATTTGCCTTTACACTTTCTTTAATCCAAAAGACATTATTTTGTAGCAGGAAATGTCATTGAGAGTTCCAAACCCAGTGTGAACTTTTGATCCCATGATGTCATTCTAATATATATACCTTGGATGATACATTCATGAAGCACAATTGTTTAGATTTGAGGCAAACCTACTTGAAAAAAAAAAATTTGTGCATTCTTTTATTGACACGACATTTGGGTAATAAAGCTGGCCTCAATCAGCTGTTTATTTCTGCATCAATTCGGAAGAGCTTTGAATTGTGATCAGAGCACTATTTGAATTTACTTTATTTGTACAAGTCCCATGCTTGACTCTTAAGTAGTGAACTGTGACCTTAGACTGGGGACCAGACATCTCTTTGTATGCCCAAGAGAAGACATTCTTATGTTCAATCTTCAACTTTTAGTATTTTTTCTTTAGAAAGGGTTTGGAGTGCATCGCACCACCTTAGTTGTGATGTTTTGGATATTCACCTTTTTATCTTTTGCCTCAGTTGAGGTTTTTATGGCTCCGCTAGTATGCATCTACATGATTTCCTGTGATTCTTATATTCTTATTCTTTTATATGTTGTTGCTGGGTTGTTCATGGTTTCTTACTGCAACCACTGAAAAGAGTTTCCATGTGGGAAAAAGTGAGCCTTTAACCCTTCAAGTCTAAACCTTCATTAGGTCCTCTTATCACAGAGAAACATCTCTTCATTGGGTCTTGAGCAACTCTTTTTGTTTTCAAAACAAGTTGCAAATTGCCAAATTTAGAAGAAGTGCGATCATCCCTTCTCCAATGTTTGAGAGCCTGCCATCTAATCTTTGCGGCTATTTTTTCCACCCCTTCTTCAATGAAATGACATCTCTTTCATTGAGATTTTAGATACACCAAGCTTCATTCAATTTTAATTTTTTGAAGGGGAAATTTGTCAACCCACTAATTGGTTTAACCTATTTGTCTTCTTAGATTTGAACCTTTCCTCCTTATATTGAAGAAGGGCTTAATTTACAATCGTACTGCATAAGGAGAAACCAACTATTGAAAGACCTTAGAGCGCATCACATTTAAAGTAAGGTTATGATCAATCATTCTTCCTCAATTCTACACAAATGGCATCTATCCTTCCAATGCCCATCCTTCTTTTTTCTAACTGATCTAAGAAGAGTCTCTATCCTCTTTAGTGCCAAAAGGGAAGGCTTTGACTAAGAAATTTCTCTTGAAACCCACTTGACCACCCTATCCTCTTTCCTAATTACCTCCCCACTCTTTCTCTAATTACTAGATTCTTGCAAAGAAACCCATCAACTTTTCCAGCTTCTCCAGTCATGGAAAACAGTCTTGGGTATGTTATATTCAACTTCTATGAAATTGTTAATTTAGAATTGCAAGTAGAGATGGCAATATGGCTTGCATACTAAGAACAATCCAGTTATGGAATTATCCTCTTGATAGCTTACATGTCAAATTAGATCTATAAAGATATCAACAAAATTAAGAACTTATTTAAGGCAATCTTGTCTGGCTAACACTTCTACTAGTTTTAGTTGTTGTAATTAGCATTTACGTTCTTCTTATGCGCTTTATGCCTGTAATTGTATTATTAATTACCACTTGAACAAGTAATTTGTCATTTTCCAATAGTGGTTCAACAAACAATATCGACACAATCACCATTCCATGGATTGGTTTAGTTCTTTGTTTTTACAGTTTGTTGGAGATTCAACTGCAGCTTGCCTTTGTCTGACAGACTTGCAGAATAATTTGCTCTTATTAATTGTAGTGACCTGAATATCCTGTTTGCTGCTTTTGTTTTGTGCTAATGCTGGTCTCAAAAAATTTTGGTTATTCTTTCCATCCTCATTACATGTGAAATATCTGCTGTTATGGTGGTATTAAACGGTTCTGTTCAGAACTTTGTTGAGCTAAAGAGGGCATCTGATGAAGATTTTCACAAGAGCATCTTTTCGACTATTCAGCATTTTAAGGTAACTTCCTAATTTATGTCTGGGGATTAAAATACTCTGAGCCTGAATTTTCATCCTAAAAGCAATTCCTTTTTATTTTATTTTTAGCTTTGTCCCATAATAGTCTGCCTTCACCTCAGTAACAGACACAAAAAGAAGGCACTATGTGGACATGGAGCAACCAACAAACAGAATATAAAATAAAAAGTGGGGAAAGAAGGAAAAAAAGAGAGTCCGTAAACATTAATATCAGCCCTTTGTTTTCATCCAAAGTAATTAGGAAAAGGTGCCTTCTTATGTTAGATTTTCTGTTTGAATAGGGAAAATTATAACCTCACCAATTTATGATGAGGAATTTAGTTGAATAGGTCAGCCTTTGAAAACTCAGAAGAACAAGAAGGAAGACTGGCAAAACAATTCCTGCAGCCCTTCATTGATCCATTGTGAATATATATATACAAAGCTTAATCTAACTCTTCCTAATAGATTACAACTCTATAAGACAAGTTTCTTAATAGGTTACAACTCTATATGTAAAGTAGATATATGCTATAACACTCCCCTTCAAGTTGGAGCATAAATATTAATCATGCCCAACTTGTTACATAGATAACTAACCTGGTCCCCACTTAGAGCCTTTGTAAAGATATCACCCAATTGTTTTATAGTCTTCACATATCCCGTATTAAATCTTGGTCGATTGTATTTTCTCATGAAGCTAAAATGACACCCATCTCAATATGCTTAGTTTGTTCATGGTCACCGATTATAAGTGATATGAAGGGCGGGCCGCTGTCACACTGAGTTTTATTTGATCGGTGTTCTTAACGCCGACTTCCATCAAGAGTTGATGAAGCCACATAATCTCACACAAGAACTGTCATTATTCTGGTATCAAACTTGCATTAGATCGAGAAACAACACTGCTACTTCCTTTCCAGAGAGACTACCCTTCAACAAACATATACACTCAAGTGGGACTCCCCGTCCCTCCTGATCTGCCATCGCCTCTGTGGAACACTCAAATCTATTATGCCCACGACATCAGATAAAATACCATGTCCCGATTCCTCTAAGTAAATATATGAATTTGTTCTATAGCTGCCCAATGATCACTTGTTGGTACACAATGCACTCATTTGCCAACACTAACAGAGTATAATATTAGGGTGTTACTGTATGAACTCAATTTTCCCAACAACCTTCTATATCCCTGTGTGGTCTTCAAACAATTCATTTTCTTCAGTGGCATGCAGGTTTTGTGCCATAGGGGATTGGCATGGCTTTGCTGCCAATTTTCTTGTTTTAGACAATAGATCCAACACATATTTCCTTGGAGACAAGATTCCATGTTTGTCTTCTTTATACTTCAACAACACCCATGTTTCGAGAATCAAAGAATATTCCTGATATTCTTGTTTATTCCTATCTTTTTTACATTATCCTCATTCCTTTTACACTTTATTTTGTCCTTTGTTCCATTATTTTGTATATATATAGTGTCTTTATACTATGTAATTCATCCATTCAATAATAAAGAAAAATGATTCTTTTCTTATCTTTCATAAGTATTTGAGCTGGGTGAGTTGTTTCATGCTTTCTTCACCTAACAACCCATCTAGTGGCTTATCTTTTCGTACCACTCCACCTTCATTGCGTAAAGCATCGAAATCTTCGCCGCCGTCACCTCGTCGTTGGAAATTTTCAAGAACTCACCTTCAACTCCTCGGGACGGCCGAACACACCATCGGGATCACTGGTCAAAACTGATCTATCCTCCCACAAAGAATTCGGGCCGTGGCTGGGTTAGTCACACTCGCCGCCACGCACGTCATCTCTCTCTGGCAGCATCTCCCATGCATTGGCACGTGAAGGCGCATGGGCCCACTTCCTACAATCCAAGTGCTCCACCCGCTAACTTTGCCATTGTCGATCTTCTCCTTGTCACCTGCTTCTCGCTCACTTTGCGCAAAAATGTCATTTCTTCCGATTTTTTTTCTTTCTACGACTGGTTCTAGGGCCTCGTTGCCTCTGATCTTCTCTCTCCCCTTTTGTGTTTTCCAACACTCTATGACACATTCAGGGCCTTGGGAGTTGTTTATTACTTCTGGAAGTACTAGTTTGTTGATTCGATCAATTTTCTACTGATTTCTCGTCTCTATGGATGCCAAAGGGAGCTTATCCACACCTCCGGGAGTTATTCTTACGCCTAACGAGTATAAGGAGTACCTCCACTTCACTTAGGCAGCCAAATCTGCATACATTGCTTCTGTTACTCAGATTGGTAATGCCTCCACTTGCCTTTCACATTCGTCTGGACCCTAGATTCTTGATTTTGGAGCCTCTGGTCATATTTATGGTAATAAGGATCTTTTTTCTTCCCTTACTATTACATCACATTTACCCATGATTATTTTAGCTAATAGATCTCAAACTAGTACTGAAGTAACTACTTTAGCAATCTTTTCCTTCCATACCCTTACTTTTGCCTTTATGCCTCGATTCTTCTTTAATCTGATTTCTATCAGTAAGTTGACTCGTGACCTTACTATTAAACGACCAACTCTCCTAAAAGCTCAAGCTTGTAGGTTTTGGGTTTACTATGAATATCATCTCTTTAACACCCTTCCTCACGTGCAACCCTATACCCCCACGTGGAGAGTCTAACAAACCAAATAAAGTCCTCGATGGACTTTCAAATCAACAAATGGGGTATAAATTGCATAGAGGTGGCTCGAATCAGATCTTTACAAACCAGGCCGATACTACGTTAAACGATCAACTTCTCCTAAAAGTCAAGCTGTAAGTTTGTGTTTAATATGAATATCATGACTTTAACAATTACCTTTTCTGATAATTCTGTCACATTGTAGGATCGGAGTACAAGGAGGACGATTGGCATAGGACGTGAGTTTGGTGGCTCTCTTTTCATTCCCAAATTTCGCTTCATCTTCCTACACCGCTACTTCCATGGATACTTTCCTGTCTATAGCCACTCTCGTCATCCGAATATTTTGTAATGGTTCCTCGCTTTTCTAGTTTGTCCTCAATTGAGTGTGAGTCGTGTTAGCTTCTCGTGTCTCATTCCCCAAGCGCTTAGATCAACGAACAAAGTCTTCTTTAGAGCTTGTCCACATTGATGTTTGGGGTCTTTCCTGGACTAAGTCTACCTTGGGGTTCCGGTGCTTTGTTACTTTTATAGATGATTATTTTCGTTGTACTTGCCTATTTTTAATGAAAACTTGAGCTGAGTTATTCTCTATTTCCTAGAAGTTCTATGTTAAAGTTCAAACTCAATTTAATACTTCAATTCAAGGAATATCTTTACGGGATCCATTCTCCTCTTCGCCCTTCACATGGGATTCTTCATCGCCCTTCGCGCTTACACTCCTCAATGGAATGGAGTGGCTGAGCACAAGAACCGTCATTTGGGTGAAACCGCTCGCACTCTTCTACTCCATCATAAGGTCCCTCAATGTTTTTGGGGGTATGCTACCTTAGCCGATTGTTATTTGATCAATCGCATGCCATCATCCATCTTACATGATGAAATCCCTCATTCCATTCTTTTTCCAAATCAACCTCTCTTATGCCTTCCTCCTTGTGTTTTTAGTTGTGTTTGTTTTGCCCATATTCTTACTCCTGGACAAGACAAGCTTTCAGCCAAAGCCATAAAGTGTGTCTTCCTCTGTTATTCCCGGCTTCAATGAGGTTATCGTTGCTACTCTCCTGATACACATCGATACTTTGTCTCAGCCGATGTCACATTTTTTAAGAACTCTTCTATGTTCCCTATCAACCACCTTCCCAGTTTTGATGTCATATCTCTACCATTTCTTTATATCGCCCCTGCATACTCACTGTGCACTTCCAAATTTACTAATCCCTCGACCATTACAGTTTATACTCATCGGGCCGTATACCGACACCCAAGCCTACGACTCATCTCCTATGGCACCCTCCTCCACGACGCTGATCTTGCTGTCTCCCGTTGATCTTCCCATTTCATTCGAAAAGGTACTTGTTCCTCTCGTAACCCCATCCTATTTATAATTTACTGACTTATCATAGTTTATCTTCTTCATACCCTGCCTTTGTTTCCCCACTCTCATCTTCTATTTCCTCGCCCAATAAACCGGTATTGAGCTCTCTATCCCCATCCCGACTCAGAAACAAAGCAAGGTCGAGAAATGTCGCTTCACATTCTAGTACTTCGGGACCCGGTTACTTTACTCACCGGGAAAACACCCGCTGATGTTGCTAAGTGTATACAAAGGAAGATCGCCCACGGGCCGGGCATCATCTTAAGGCCCTACACTACAGCGGCACACTTAGGGTCTACTTCGCTCCGACTAATATGATACCTTTCCCTTGTCGCCAAGATCGCCTATGCTTGTCTTCTCCTATCTATGATCACATGCGATCTCGCCTCAGATTAGCTTGGACATAAAAATGCCTTCTTACATGGTGACTCGCGTAGAGGTCTATAATGAGCAACCACCCAGTGCTCATGTTCGTGGGGAGTCCGATTGGTATGTGCTACATCGCTCATTATATAGCCCGCACCTCGAGCTCGGGCTCACTAGTTTAGTTCCGTGGTTCAGAGTTCGTATGACTGGAGTACAAAGAGATCACCTCTGGGCTTATCATCATACGCAGCTTGTGAGCAAAGGCATTTATTCGATTTGTTTATGGGACGACATCAAGCATCACTGACAACGACCAAGATGGTATTTAGAGGTCAAACAACATCTCTTTAGCCACTTTCGCATCAAGGACTGGGAAAACCCAAGATTTTCTGCGATCGGCATAAATTTCACCCAGTCCGACGTGGGTTATGAATGCAGAAGATGCCTCGAAAGAGCTCAAGAGATAGGTATGCTACATTGCAAACCTGTAGACACTCCTATGGACTCGAATGTCAAGCTCATACCAGGACAAGGGGAGTCTCTACGTGATTCAGGGAGATATTGACAACTTGTGGGAAAACTAAACTATCTCACCATCACTCGATCAAACATTTCCTTTCCTGAGTGTTGTTACCACCTCAATCACCATGTTATAGCCACTGGGATGCTTTGATTCGTATCCTCCGTTATATTAAGGAAACATTAGGCCAAGGGGTATTATATGAAAACAGAGGCCACACCCAAATTATCGGATATTGTGATGTAGACCGGGCAGGTTCACTTGTAGATATACACTCCACTTCTGTGTATTATGTATTTATTGGTGGAAACCTAGTATCCCCAAGTAGAAAAGAAACACGATGTTGTGAAGCTAGATCAGTCAAGGTAATGATCAGATATGGCTTCTACACATGTAGCTCAAACCGCCAAGACATCTTCTTCAGAGCCAAGATTTGTGGAAGGATTGAAACAATGAAGCTACGCGATAATCAGCCGCCTCCACATCGCAAGATCCAACCCGGGTCTTTCATGAGGAACGCCATATTGAAGGGATTGTCACTACCGAGAGAAGATCGCATCGTGATTTGCATGACTCTTAGTTTGTCAACTCAAGGACCAACCAGCGTGATGTGTTCACCAAATCTCTCGTGAGGTCCTGCACTGGGACATTTGTAACAAGCTTGAGAGGGTAGCTCGAGAATCAAAGAACATTCTCAGGATATTTTTTCGTTTATCTCCTACCCTTTAAAAGATTATCCTCCTTCCTTTTACACTTTGCTTGCTTCCTTTTCAGTTCCATTATTTTGTATATATGTGTCTCCATACTAAGTAATTCATCTATCCAATAAAGAAAAGTCTTATTTTCTTTCTCTCTTTCACAACCCATAAAGTATTTTAGCATCCCAAGTCCCTGTGGTGTGGAATCGCTATGAAGAAAGGACTCGGAGTGAAGATATACTCGCCATATCATTTCCAAGAATGACACATCATCAGCATGCCACACCAATAAGATGATACTTGCTTCGAGAATTTTTTGGTAGAAGATGAGTGATCGATTTGCTCTTCCTCAAGGTGCCAAATTTCAATCACTTCATCGAATTTGCCAAACCATGCGCGGACTCTCGCTTTTGAAGCCATATAATGATTCTGAGATGATAAACTCTACCAATCTCCCCCTGAGCAACAAACCCGAGAGGTTGCTCCATATAAACTTCTTTTGCAAGATCCCCATGAAGAAAATCATTTTTAATGTCAAGTTGGTGGAGGTCCTAACCATGAGTTGTTGCCAGAGATATAAACAGCCGAATGAATTCAACTTGGCAACTTGGGAGAAGGTATCAGAATAATCCACCCCATAAGTTTGGTCATACCCTTTAGCAACAAGGCGGGTTTTCAACCGAGCAATTGATCAATCAGGATTAATCTTCACTGTAAACACCCAATGACAACCAATGACTTTCTTCCCAGCAGGTAAATGAACCAAGTCTCAAGTACCATTATCACCAAAACACACCTCCCATCATAACACTACGCCAACTAGGAGAAGGGTTTCATAAACTCGTTAGGTAATGAAATAGAGCCAGATGTACAGAACAAGAATGACGCGAGAAAATATAAGAGCAAAATGAGGAAACTGGATGAGCATACCGACGCTACCTTACGAAAAGCAATAGACATCACTGAGAATCTGGATCTAATGCCTAAGCAATTTAGTGGAGGGCTCTAGACTCGGTGTCGTCGAAAGGGTGTGATCTCTGAGATAGAGGCTTTGTCAGAGGAGGCACAGAAGTAGGAGTTGGCGAAGCAAGAGTATAAACGAGCAAATCGTCACCCTCCCCCTGACTAGTGTGGATCAGGTCTTGAGAAAAAGAAGTATTCTCAAGAGAAGACATCAAGAGAAAACTAGGGTAATCATTTAAGATTTCAGGGGATAATAACACCATACCCTTTCCGAACCCGAGAGTAACCAAGGAAGATACCCCAATGAATTTAGGATCGAGTTTAAATACATGTGGACATCCCGAACAAAACAAGTACATTCGAATATCCGAGGTTCAATAGGAAACAAGGTTTATTTGGAAAAAGGATGTCATACGGAGTGTCCCAATTCAAGACCGAGGAAGGCATCCGATTAGTTAAAAAACAAGTGGTGGAAACAGCATCGACCCAGAAATGCTTGGGCACCTGCATTTGAAATAATAAAGCTCTGACAGTTCAAGGAGGTGTCTATTCTTCCTCTCAGCCACTCCATTCTGAGAAGGAGTATCAACACAGGAGGTCTGACCTATGATGCCATTTTGAAGCATGAATGATTGAAACTGTTTTGAAATATATTCTTTGTGACATTTCTCACTTCGACTTTGAACATAAACATGAAATCAGTGTGTATCTTAGCATGAAAGGCACAAAATGAGAAAATAACTCAAGAGTTTTCATTAGATATAACTAAGTGGTTTGTGAATAATCATCACTAAAAGTGACAAAGTATCAAAACCCAAATGGGGACACAAATTGACATGGACCCCGCCACATCCGAATGTACTAATTCAAATGGAGCACTAGCTTGATTATTGACTCTAGATCAAATGAAGACGATGATGCTTCGCAGAACTGACAAGACTACTTACGCACTTGAAAATCTGTGGACACAACTTTTCAACAACCCGCAACGTTTGCCAGTGTCGTACCGCGATGATTAAGAATGTAGAGACCCCCAGACTCACATCCTCTACCAATAATCTGCTTCGTCATAAGATCTTGAAAGACAAAAATAAAAAAAGAATGAGATATAATATTTAAGTGGTTGAGTTAATTTGCTCACATACATCAAATTAAAAGAGAAATTAAGTAAACTTAAGACGAATGACAAAGGGAGATATGGAATGAAAATCAGGCTCGACCCAAGAACACATGACTGTGACTCCATCCGCTGGGGAGTGACAGAAGCTGGGATTGTGACTGAAGGTAGAGAACAAGCTAGCTTTAATGAGATATGTGGCTCTAGAACTCAATGACCCATCTGTGGGACTGAGAAGAGCCAAGGCATTTATTCCGTTTACCCGACCAAAAGAATAATAGTAATCAGAGGTATGGAGACTTCAACAATTCCCGATACAAGTGTACCTCGACTAATTCTTTGGTCGTGGAACTCGAACTGACATCCGATGCCTTGCTAGTGGGAGTTTTCGCACGAAAGTGACAAAAATCTCGATCCACTGCCGCTTCTACGCCTCGTATCACATGTCTAGGCTAATGGCAATAATAACAAACAACTCCTCCTAAGCTTGTCCCTTTAGAGTTACTAACTGGACCACTATTCTTGTATTGTTGCTTTTCTGACTCACCACTATTCCGACCAACAAGGGCACAACTCATTTGGGCAGAAGGAGGAGTAGATGAGGAGGCTCGCGCGAGAAAGTATCCTCGTCAATGTTTCTTCATGATGAGATTCCCGTGGTCGACAAAATGCAAAATCTTAACCTGTAAATCTAACTCGTGAGTGCGCCAGGAAACCCATCACCGCCATCTTCCCGTCAGTTTGTCGGAACCTTAACATCGGGACTAAATGGTAGTAGTGTATTCAGTTCCTCATATGTCTTTTTATAGTCCATGAAGAATTTTGTGAGAGACCGGTCTTGTTTCTTAGTGCGATAAAAAGCTCTACATACATCAAATATGCAAGAAATATTCCCTTTGCTAGAATACACAAATTCCAAATATTCCATCAACTCTTTAACAAACTCACATTGATTAATAAGGGTGAGTACTTTACCGTCAAAGGAATTACGACTCAGAGGAAGAGATTTGCATCTCTCCAACCATCGCTTTTTTTTCAAATCAATGAAGAGGGTCCTTATCAAGATGGACCACATACGAATAATTGCAGGCGTAGAAGGACAGGTTACTCCAACTGAAAATCAGAATCGCCATTGGTCTCCGCGATGTTAGACATTCTGACCACTTCTGTGGCCGGAACAGCTTTATCTCTCAAGAATCAACTAATGCATTATGAAAGTAAAAGACAAGAGATTAGAGCAGAAGGACACCTTTAGAAACCAGATTGTACATGATTCCCTTGAAAACCATTGGATCCCGTAACAAAAAGTCTCAGAAATCCCTAAAATAGCTCGAGCTCCAAGACCACAAACCACACCACCGATCCCCGAGAGAAACTAATCACATGGTTGCCGTGAAGAGGATCTGGGCTTCTCCACACGCCCTCAAGCTGCTCCACGTGTCGCACAGAGCCGCCACGGGCAGTGAGCGCCACGCTGCTAGGTTTCGTCACCGCACTTGGTGGTTTCGACTGGGCTGTGGCACGACTCTTCTCCACCGCGCAGTAGATTCCGCGGTTCCTCAAACTAGGTGCTTCAAAAACACTCCTCACACCTTCACTGTATTTCGAGACTCTTCTCGTTATTCCCAGAGTCACTAACATAAAGAACAAGAAGGAAGACTGGGAGAAAGAATTCGTGTGTCTTTCATTGATCCATTGTAAATATATATATATATATATATATACAAAAGCCAATCTAACCTTCCTAATGGATTACAACTATATAAGACAAGTTTCCTAATAGATTACAACTCTATATGTAAAGTAGATATATGCTATAACAAAAACTTAAGGAGTCTGCAAATCAAATCTTATCTAACATGAGGGCCGCTTTTCTCGGTCCTTTGGAGGTTTTCCTCGTTTGAGATGCTCGGGTTTCTTCCTCGTGCAAATAAGTACTTGTTCTTCAGCATACATGATAATTTTATGGGTCAGAGCTTACAACTAGCTGGGAGGGTCTTTTTTTTTTCTCTAATGACTAGATTTTTATCCCCATTGGCACTTGAAACAGGAACCTCTCACTAACCCTTGGAGACCCTTTACCATTTGATCCAAGTCTCAAGGGCAAAACTAGCTTGAAGGATGTCCCCATTAATGTTGGTTTTTGGAATATTTGGAAAGAAGGGAACAGGAAATTTGCAATTGGAATTACTTATCAAAAAAAAAAAAAATTGCATTTAGAAATGACGCTAGAAACTTTTTGTTTATTAAACTCGTTTCGTCCAACTATTCGTGGAAATGCACTTAGCTGGGTATGGTTCGAGTGTTTGTTCTAATTTATTGTTTTGTAGCCTTTGTGTGCTTCAATGGTCGTGTATGGATCTTCACTCCCTCTAACTCCTCGCATCATTAAACACATCCAAGCCAGGGCTATCATAAGCACAAAACAATGGCAACAATTCATGCATATTTAATTTTCATTATTGCTAGGCATCTGTTTGTATACATATTTAATTTTCATACATACATATTGCATTTATTAATACATACTTAATTTACGTACATACATGCATGCATATATTCACACGACTCAACACAGTGATGATATCTACAGAAGATGGTCTCCCCACATCCTATATAATTTCCACAATTTTGCTATTATATGTCAACTCTAGGTGGATATTTGTTTATTGGTTATATTTATTTATTTATTTATTTCTTTTATTTTTATTAGAAATAAATATATTCATCTTATTTACAAGGTAAATAGAAAAGACAATCAATCCTTCCAAGATAAACACCGATGCCGGCGTAAATACTGCGGTAAAAGGATAGAAGAAAAGAAATGCTTCTTATCAATGAATGTATAAACTGACACAGTCTCATGATATATACAAGAGAGAGAATAACCAAAAAGGTAGCAAGAAAAAATGTACAAGGAAAGAAAACTGTACAAGGAAAATAATACAAACACGGAAGGGACTCTGAGAGGAAGGTCCATTGGGCATTCCTTCTATGTTATTAAACACTTCCTCAAGTCGGGAGCATGCTCATAAGTACGCACCAAGCTTCATACATAAATGTACTTAATTCTAGACCCCAAGAGATTCAAAGAACACATCTACTAGTTACCAATATGCTCTATCTCTCACGAAGACCTGGGTCGATGCAATGTGAAGAAAGTGCCTGGTTATCAAATATTAGCTTCATTTGTCTAGCCTTCCCAAATCTTAGCTCCCTCTGTGATGCCCAGCCATATGAGCTCACATGTCGCCAAAGCCATAGCTCTAATTCCGCTTCAAAGACTCGATCCGGCTACAACATCATGTTTCTTACTTTTCAAGGATACTAGGTTTCCACCATTAAATACACAATACCCATAAGTGGAGCGTCTATCTACAAGTGAACTCGCCTACCAGATCACAATATCCAATAACTGAGTGCCGACATCTGTTCATAACACCCGCTTGGTGTTCCCTTATCATATAATTTGAAGATAACAACTCACAAAGATCCCAGCGGCTTATCACATGATGACTGCCACCGGGCTACCACGCCATCAAGAAATGTCTAGTCGCTTGATTGTGATATTTCGCTTCCTACAAGTCGCTGATACTGATCAATTAAAGGCTCCTCATCTTACGTTCGGAGCATTTTCGATCCATGCGAGCTAAGTTCACTTCTGCTCAGATCTAGCATACCTGTCTCTTCTAATATTTTCAAGGCATACTTTCTTTGATTCATAACCACATCGGATTTAGATTGAGCTATCTCAATCCCCAGAAAATACTTGAGTTTCCCCAAGTCCTCGTCCGAAAGGCCAAGAGATGTTGTTTCGCACTTCGAATATCCGATCATCGCCTGTGATAACAATGTCATCCACATGTATTAATCAAATAAATGCATCTCTTTGAACTCAGATGGATGATAGAAAATCGAGTGATCTATCAGGACAAGTCATACCAAACTCCTGAATCATGGGAACTAAACCAGCCAAACCAAGCTCGAGGGGATTGCTTCATGCCATATAATGAGCGGCGTAGCCTACATACCAATTCAGACTCCCCCTAAGCAACAAACCTAGGTGGTTGCTCCATAGAGACCTCCTTTGCTAGGTCGCCATGTAAGAAGGCATTTTTGATGTCCAACTGATTCAAAGGCCAAGATTGCATAGCAGTTATAAATAGGAGAAGATGGACAGGCACCCAAGGACAAGTGAAAAGGATCATCAGAATGTAACCATGACTCGAATGTACCCCTTCGCAACTAACCGAGCCTTAAGACGATCCACCCGACCATCAGGACTACTCTTCACTATACACACCCAACGACATCCAACAAGTGTTTTTCCAGCAGGTAAGGTAACCATGTCCAAAGTTCCACTAGAATGTAGAGTAGCCATGTCCTCAACCATAGCTCAAGCTTCACTGATGGATGAGCCTCACGGACAATTTGTCAATAAAACAAGACAAGGTGGAAATAAAGGCAAAGTATGGAGAAGATAAACGATGATAAGTCAAGAGATTATAAATAAGATCGGGGTTACGAGAGGAACGAGTCCCTTTTCAAATGGAAATGGGAAGATCGGTGGGAGATGGAAAAACCGACATCGTGGAGGAGGGTGCCATAGGAGATGAGTTAACCGAAGCGCCTAGTGTTAATACGCTGGCGACGAGTATAAACCTGCAATGGTTGAGGTGGAGTGGTCGAAGACTCAAATGGTAAAGCCGGAATGGGAAATATAAGAGGAATAGATAAGACCTCGGGACTGGGAGGAGGTGAAGTATAGAAGATAGAAGAATGTTCAAAAAAGGTGACATCGCAGTTCCAAAGGGCCTATGTGCACGAGAGTAAAGATCGATAACCTCGTCAGTCAAGAATAACCCTCGCGAAGATATACTTCATGGCCCATGAAAGTTTATCTCGCCAGGTTGGAGTATGTGAACAAAGCAAGTGCATCCAAAACATGTGGAGGAAGGCAAAAGCGGTTGATTAGGAAAGAGAAGAGAACGAGAACTGGATCATGCAAGACAAAAAGCAAAAGGCGATTAATCAAATACAGGAAGTTAAGATAATGTCCTCCCAGAAACATTAAGGAACCTTATGATGGAGTAGAAGAGTAATGGAACCCGCTTTCAACCTCAAATGACGGCCTTCGTGCCCAAACACCCATTATTTTCGAGGAATGTGCGCCGCAGGATCGACGGGGCACTTCACGAGACGTAAATGAGTATCGGTGTAGAAAGATATTCTCGGGCATTATCACTGTGAGAATACAAATTGAAGTATTAATTGAGTGTGAACTTCTGCATGGAACTTCGTGCAATAGAATAACTCAATACGAAGCCATTAAAATAGCTGCCACATCGAAGAATAATCATATATAAAAGTAACAAAGTACGAACTTACAGACTGGGCCCAGGAGGACCCTAAAGATCGTGGACAAGCTCCAAAGGAGACTTTGTCTATCGATCTAGCGCTGGGGAACACACGAGTATGTTTCCCCAACCGACATGACTCAATTTTGTCTAGACAAAACCGAAAAGAGAAACACATTTTCCTAAGCTGTAATTATTCGGATGACCAAGGCAACTATGAATAAGGAGAGGAGTATCCATGAAAGTGCAAGCAGTGGAAGATGAAGGCGAGCTGAGATGAAAGAGGCCTTGAAACTCAAGTCCCATGCCGACCGCCCTCCCCGACCCTTGGCCCCATGACAAACTGGCAGAGAATGCGATCAAATACTAAGGGTCACGAAATAAACTTATCGATAAATCAAATTCAAAGGAGAATCAGGAATATAAAGGATAGAGGTAAGAGGTGTAAGACTCGAGAAATTTCCACTGAAAATGGCAAAATCAAATTCATTAAAATCTTAAAATTTATTCTCTAGATCCTGATGACAACGATTTCACCGCCAGAAATCATCTCATGAAATCTAGGCTAAAACGCGAATTTCGTCGAATTTCGAGATAGTTTGAATTTCACGTTTTTCGAGCAAGATCGTAGCCAAAGGCCGGTAACTGACTTCAAGGAGTGTGACAAAGTCAAGAGATATAATACGTGATCACGACAAACGTCGCGATAGAGAGATTGATGACCTGACATGAAGATAGTGCCAAGTGGGCAAAAAAATCTAGAGGAAGGGACGTATTGAATTAATTAAACAGCAAATGAGGAAAAAGACAAATAGTGTGATGTTGTTGTCTTCCCCAATTTTAAAGAGACCAAAAACGCCGAGAACTGTAAAATGAGAGGCAACCCGTGAAAATTGTAGATTTAGTGAGAGAATATCCAACTTCTCTCTAGATTGTAGGCGATCCGACAAATAAAATCCTTCTGGGCAGCGAAAGCCGCTGATGCACGAGGCTCATGCGCTGGCTCTCGCTTGAGGAGTTTTGACAAACTCCGTGAGGTAGGGGATTTATCCTACTAGGTTTTCAAGGCGATTTCTGGCTGGAGCAAAGTTTGAAGCCGATTGAGGTCGCAGTGTCGCTTTGATCATCCAAAACTTGCAGATCGAGTGCGAAAATTTTGAAGTCAATGATATTCCATGATACCGTGGATCAGGTTGGGGTCGCTTTTGCAAGTGTTTCATAAATTATGCATTAAATTGTGTTTTGTGGGTATGAGTGTCGAATTGCCATGGAATTCGACCACCAAGAGAATCCATTGTAGAGAGTGGCGCCGCGGATAAACACTTTGCTTGGGATCAGAAAAATGCTCGTTTGTGTGAAATGACCAAAACGCCTTACGTGTTTGGTGCTTGAAATTGACTTAGTTAATGGCTCTGATTCGTAAATCTGATAGGTTAATGCATGAATTTTCAGATAATATGATGTCAGCTACCTTATATAAAATATAATTGTGTCTGTAGCTATCGAGATGATTTACCAGGTTAATGCGTAGTTTGATGTAAGTTATCTGATGTCACAATTATATGAACATAACGTGTGCATAAGCTATCGAAACTAATAGCTATCAGCTTGGGCGGAGTAAATTCTGGGAGTCAGTCGACATACAAGGAATTACATGTGTGATCTTTAAATTTGATAATATATTTAAGTATTTGATATATTTGGGCAGAAAAATGATTGAAAAGCAATAATGTGATTACACCTGTGGCAGTCTAAATTAGGTGTGCATGACATGAAAATTGAAAGAAAACTAAAAACGCTTTTTGAAAGGAATTTCACAGATGCATCGAGAACGGGTCAGACAGCCTTCAATGTGTACTTCTATGAGACCATGACTGCTTTTCTAAGGTTCTCCAACGCATTCGCCTCTCGGGAGGGTAGTCCCATACTTATCGATACTTTAGTATAGTTTCGAAACAACAAGTAATTGTTTGAAAGATGTTTTCTCATACATGGCTTAGGCAAGTGTGTGAGGAGTCACAAGACTTCTGGGACGCTGTCATTATTGTGACATTCAAGCAGATCACGACCTGCTTGAAATCTAAGCTTACTTGGGAGCATTGCACATGCACTTAGGTGGGGAGTAACCCATTTAGGTGATTCCACTACTAGCATAGCTCACCCCGTCGAGGGATATTTTCTGTGCACAGAGCTTACGAGAGACGACTCATCCTGTAGGCCGCTTTTGTAGCTGTTTGCCAGTGGGCTTTGGCTTTTATGTACACATGTATTAGAACTCTCTAAGTTTGATAATTTTTTTTTTTTTTGATCAAGAAAAGCAAAGATATAGATTAAAAGAGCACAAAAGCTTCAAAGAGAACACGAGAAGTGGTACAAAGAAACCAACTCCCTCTCACCTATACCCATCCAAGTCGTCCCACCAACGACCAAGCTTATCAACACTATGTGCCTTAGCCCACTCACCATAAGGAAAACAAAAAATGATTTCATCCTACGAAAGCAGAGGACCTCATTCTCGAAACCACCCTATTCCTCTCCATCCACAAATAGCCCGTAACATACAAAGAGGAGCCGCCATCCAAATTCTCTTCTGTTTTTTTCCGACACACCAGCACTTTGCCAAGCAAGGATGGTGCCGACGAACCGCACGGGGAACACCCGCTAAAATCAGTAATGGCCAAAGAAGGTCCCATAACATTCGTTTCGAACAATGGATAAGCAAGTGGTCTATTGTTTCCTCATTCTCTCACATAAACAACACCGTTTACTGGGTGGGGATCCACTTCCCTTTAGTCAGTCCAAAAGTAAAGCACCTACTCCCAGGAAGCCTCCAAGCAAAAATCCCAATTGGGGGGGAACCCATCGGGGTTCCGTGATGGATCACATGGAAGTCTCAGAGGAAGAGAATAATTTTCACTACGATACATAAGACTAACCGAAAACCATTAGTCCTTAGACTCCTTCAACAAACCGATCCTCTCAGAAGGGCCTAAGTTTGCTGACTGTGAAGTGAAGGAACCTTCAATTCCCTTCCATCTCCCAATCATTAAAGTGTGCTCAAGAAAGACCGGGACCAACCCCTTCTCGAGGAATCCCAAACATCTACCACCCTAGCATCTTTGGCTAGAACTCCGCCAAGCTGAATCCAAGTGGGGAATCTATCACACAACACGCTCTATCGCACCAAGGTCCTTCCAAACTCCAAGCCCTACCATTTCCTAAGGAGGGAAATGGTAAGCTTGGGAGGCGTGAGCCATTCTTTTATGATGTCTTCCATAAGCCGCCACCATAGCCTCCCTATCCCTAGTAATTCCAACCCCAACTCTCACCGTACTGCACCGATCACCAACATGCAGTAGTCCTCTCATTAGCAAACCGCCAACACCACTTACAAAGCAATGCTTGATTCATCATGGAGAGTCCTCTCACCCCTAACCCACCTCTACTTTTCTCTCGGCAAACAATATTCCAGTTGACCAGGTGAGGTTTACGCTCTAAATTGCCACCACCCCATAGAAAGTCTCTTTGAATCTTTTCCAGTCTAGACCAAACAATCTTTGGCATTCTAAACAGAGAGAGGAAGTAAATGGGGAGGCTAGACAGAAAGTACTTCTCGAACGAAAGCCCCCAATTTTCTTGAAAGAGATCGGCCTTTTAGAGGACACCCATTTCTAAATCTTTCTTCAATAGAACCCACACCCGAAGCCCCGAGGAGCACCAAGGAAGACCTAAGTACTACTGGGAGGGAACCAACCTCAATAAACTAAGCTCTACCGCTAACGCCTATGTCAGTCTAATCTCTACCCAGAGGGATAATCTCCTTCAGAGCTGTGTTACTTTTCAAACCCGAGAAGGCTTCAAACTACATTAAGGTCCATCTCAACACATCACCGTTTCAGATTGGCATCGTAAATGATAGTAGCCTACCGCGTGATAAAAGACGAGATATGACAATCTCCCCACCATTTACCCCCAAACCCGCACCTGTGAATAAATCGTTTCCACCGCTTCTCTTAAGAGGACAACCTGGTGGTCGATCCCGATAACAAACAAGAGGCGATGAGGATCCCTCACTCCCAAGCCTGAACTCCGAAAGAACCCAGAAGGAGAACCATTAATCAAGACTGAAAACGAAGCTGTGGAGATGCACCAGTTAATCCATCTAATCCATTTAGAACCAAACCCCATTCTCTCAAGCATCTGCAACAAAAAGTCCCACCTGATGTGGTCATAAGCCTTTTCACATCTTTTCTTTTTTTTTTTTTTTTAACTTACAAAGGATCCTCTTCCTCTGTATCAGCCCATAAATTTCATTCGCTATTAAGACAAATAATAAGAATCATTCCTCTACGAACGCATTCATACTCGAAATAGCCAAACTCATAACCCTTTTAATTCCTCATAATAACACTTTCGGAGCAAAATTTTATAAAGGCTACCCACTAAACTGATGGGTCTTAGGTCCTTTAGATCCTCAACAGTTCTTCCCTTGGGAACCAGAACCAAGAAAGTAGCATTCAAACTTTTCACGAACTGATCATTCTGGAAGAATTCCCTAAAGAAGCCCATAACCTCCTCTTTCACGAAATCCCAACTGAAAGACCAGAAAGCTAATGGAAAACCATCTGGACCTGGGGCTTTATCGTCATTAAGCCCAGAAACTACTGCTAGTATTTCTTCCTCTGTGAACATTTCTTCTAATCTCAAGATACCTGGCTTCAATCAAATTGACATAGAGATTCTCCGGGAAAGTCAAACGCCACTGATCAATGAGAGGAGACTCCGAAAGCCCTAACCAGCCTCTCTCTTTAACCCCACTCGACCAAGTCGCTATCGATTGATGCTAGAGATAGAATTCGCCTCCTATGCGACCGACCATCTCTATGAAAGAACCCCGTGTTTCGTCTCCTCTTTCACCCAAATTCTCCGGGATTTCTGCCTCCACGAGACTCCTTCCGCATCAACCCACTCCTTATGGGCTTCTCTCCAGCCTCTTCCCCCTCTCCTCCGCCTCTCCCTCTGCTGACAACTCCTTATCCTTTCACTCATTCAAAAAGAGATCCTCGCTTAAAGCCTCCTTTTTTTTTTTTTTAACTCCACTCGCCAAAAACCTTCTTTATTCAAAACCTTCAAAATACCTTTTAAGTGGCCTTTAATTTCGTTTAACGAACCAAGGATCCAAATTGAAGGCTTTGCCACCACTCTAAGAAGATCCTTAAATCCCCAAACTTCAACCACATATTCAAACCTGGCGGCAAAGGCCCTCGATGACCTATCATCGTTTAACATCACGGCGCGGTTAGACACCGGGTCTCGGAGAGTTCTTGAATCACATTGCTAAACCGCTTTCCTACCACCGACACTAAAATCAGTTCTCAAATGACATACGCTGACATCACACACCCCTCCAGTAAAAGCGGCCTCCTCGCAGGAGATCTCTAAGCCCCAGCCATTAAGAACTTCATTAAAAGCGCCTCATGTGGTGTGAAAGCCCACCTACTAAGTTTCAGCTATCGGGGGAAAGAAACCACATCAAGTCACCACCACCCGCACTGTGGCCCTCCCACAATCCTTTCAGCCCCCAGCTCTTTCCCAAAAATAGCTTCCTCATTTCTCTTCACCGACCACATAGACCCCCGTGAAGGCCCACGTAAAACCATCCACATTTTAAACATACAAGCCATTTAAAATGGCCTATTTCGCCTCCACTCAGCCCAATTTTCTTGTATCCCAAACACTGTGGATTCCCCCCGTTAGCCTCTCCGCCTCCACAAATTCTCCACTACCAATCTACTCCGCCCCTAAGACTACGCGGCAACCGAAGACAACTCTTAGATCTCGGTTTCGCAGAAGCACACCAAATCCAATCTTCCGAGACCTAATAAAGTTTCTAATAACATTCCTCTTGTTCGATTGTTCTGGCTTCCTCTAACATTCCACGGCAATGGGCTTTACTCTTCATTTCAACTTTAACAAGAAATTCCTCTGCCTCTCTTCTACTCTATTCTGCTCTTTCCACCGTAGTTTATAGGGTGCATTCCAACTTCTAAGCTCCTCTCTCGCATTCGTCTCAAGGTGTACCCCTTCCTCTTATCTTTCTACCTATCGCGCTCCATTTTCTCGCAGATCAACTTCATAATCTCCTCTTCAAAAACCCGCCTGCGACTCTAGATATTCATTGTACTAAATTTGAACAAGCAGCTATCTTCCCAGTTATTATAACCCGTGCACTCTGGACGTACATTAGCCGACTCCCCTTTCAAAGCACTGACCCATCACTAACACTTGGCCAGAGCATCACTGTCCCTTCACTCTCTTCATCACCCGGGACACCACCTCAACCTGCTCCATATCCCCCAAGGATTCATGCTCACAGAAGTCCCCCAAGCCAGAAGAACCCCCAGAGAGAAGGGGCCGGCCAAAAACAGAAAAGAGGGGAGAAGAACAATCAACCGAGGACAAAGTATCAAACCTGGATCCTTTTGCGTGTATTCGAGCGCTTTGGGATCAACCACCTCGACGCACCGAGACCGCTCCACTGTGAGCCAAGAACTACCATCCAAAATCCTCTATCTCCATTTCCGTCCGAGCCTCCGATACACGGGCTCGCCAGCACACCAAACCTAACCCTGCCCCCAAAGAACTCTCAAACCTGGTTCCCGACCAGCCAACCTTCTTAAGCATGCGCAGGGCCTCCTCACACAAATCCAAGCCGGATCTACCAGGGGGTCCGAAGAGCCCTCCGCACTGGGGACTAGTACCTCTTCATCTCCACTTTTCTCAGAACACAGGTCACACAAATGCTGGCAACACCCAAAGGGCCATACCTGCCACTTTTAAAGCCTTTTTCAGCCCCCCAATATCCCTCGCTTTGCTTTAAGTCCCTTAGCTGGCCACTGGGCCGATCTCGTGAAGACTCCAGTAACTCGCCCAATCCAAATTTATCTATCCCGCGTACCCCCACCGGAAGAGCTCTTGTGGGCTCCATCCTGCTGCAACTACAACTCAACTTTCAGCCCACTTCCAACCTTTATAACGGCTGGGCTCCTACTAATCAGATCCTCGCCCAGAAGAATTACCCTTCAATCAGAAGGAAGCAAGCCCGAACATTTGACCCACTCTGTGCCCACCGCTTGCTGAGCCCCTCTCCCAAAGCACAGACCCGTCTCGACCTGCTCCCCCCACCCTTTCAGATAGCCCCACCTCTCGCTATTCAATCGCTTCCCGACACCGAGAAGACAAAGACGCCCTCGATAGAACCCAGCCTTTTCCCCAATTTTGTCTTACGAACCTGCACACTCTGACCTTCATCATTACTGTTTTTCCGAGAGAATCCCACTGGCCAATCACGCTGGGGTAAGCCACGCCTTCTTCTTCTTCTCCGATTTTTCGCTTCAAATTTCAACTGGCTGCGGTAAACACCGTGATACCCAAGGAGAGACCTCCCACCGACCGCAGCTCAAAAGATTCGTCCTTCAGATGTCACGACGCCGTCCGGATCTACCAACCATCTTTATCAAGATTCTAACCCACTTCACCCGCTTTCACTCGTGTTCTCGTTTACACCACGAAACCTCCACACGCATCACCTAATTTTCTTAGATTTCGTGTCCATAGATGAAGTGGAAGCCCTACCAATTTAATCCACGCCTCAGACTAAATTCGCCTTATACACCCATTCGCTCCACCATTCCACCGTAAAGCGCCTCCTTCAAGCTTTTCTTCCGACCGTAACCCACTTCGCTCTCTCCTCTCGCAGTCAAACTCATCAGAAAAAGGTCTTCGCTTAAGGCGCCTGAAGAAGACTTCCCGTTGCCTCCAGCATCTCTAAAACCGCACTTCCATCACCTTTGCCGCAGGATAAGGATTAGGTTTTGTCTTCCATTTTCCGATCAAACAGAACTGCAGGGACCCCAACGCCTTCCCAAAGACGCAGTCTCCAACATCCATCCACACCGCGCTGTCCACACTACTACCTGCTACTTCCTCTTCCTTGAGGTTATGCTGTCCCCCCCAAGTAACTTTTATTTCGCTGATTCTCGTCTTACTTCTTCTCTTCCCTTCGACGCTCTTTCGCCACAATCCTCATGGGCCCTCCCGCAAAGCTTTAAAGCCCACTCTCCGATTTTCTACTAAAGATAGTCCAACCATTTAAGAACCCCTACCGGAAGACCAAATTTTTATGCTTTTTTCCTTCTAAGACGTAAGAAATGCAACGTAGAAGGAACCTCCCAAGTTTTCCTTACTTCCCGGGCTCCGAAATATCTTCCGTCTCCTCCACTCAAAGGGTCTTCTAAACAGAACAAAACCCATGTTATCTCCTTCAACTCCTAACAAATTGCTCATCCTCTTACTCTAAACTCGAATCCACGGTTATACTCTACTCCGTTCGTGATGTAATATTTGATTTTTTCCCTTCACCTTCCATCGTAAACTCAAAAGATTTTGACTCGACTGCAAACCAGTTTCCATTTCTTTCGTCTTCTCTCATTTTTTTTATCACTCCAGCTTAAAGTAGATCAATCTACTCACAGACGAGAAGGTGAAAAATTCATTTCACTGCAAGATCATCACCGTCAATGAAAGATGCAAATTTCAGAATGCCAAGAAATGGGAGGGTTCTTCACGATCCCTTGCTATTATATGAGTTATGGTTAAGTTTGATATATGATGTATAAGGATAATTTTATTAGCCTTCAAAACTATCGAATATAGTCAGATATTTATTTTGTGAGTATCGATGCGGTGGGTCCAAGTGGCCATTATTTTACTCATTTTAATCGATATGAACCCGATGTGGTCATAAGTCGATCATTGGGACCCCCTGGTGGCCATATTGAACCGCTTATGATGCTCAGATTCGGCAGGTGCCCCGTACAGCGAGATTCGCCGATTTTCGTGAGGGGTGTCTACACTCGACATCCACGAAGATTCGCGGTCGACGGGCAACCACACCTTGACTAGTGTCACAAGGGGTAAGGAAGGAAGAGAACATGTCGAATCGATTCCTTTCGCCATGGTTTGAGATCCATAAGCCAAAGTAATTATCAAGAAAGCGCGATGCGCGATAAGAAGGGAGGAAAAAGATCCTTATTATGAGATGATCGAGGTCAGAATCGAGAATTACTCGCTCAAGTAATGAGGAACGTGTAAGATAAGAAGCAGGTAGACATCGGGTCCAAGTAACAAATGAAATTCCGATGCGCATTTGACCGCTTAAATGAGGTGAATGTGACGCCCCAATTCCTGGGGGTCCCGTTGACCACCGTCAACCTGCGGAAAACCTGTGTGTCTCATATTATGAGACTCATACATCAATACTCATCAAAATTTTAACCAACTATATTACAATAGTTCAGGAGTTAATTACACTCTTAATACAAAACATATATTAAAACTAGTTCGTTCTAATATATACATAAAACGTGAATCAAGGCCATAAATCCGCCTTCATAATCCCGGCTTTCTATGAGCCACCGCTTGAATACCCGAAATGTGATCCCACGACGCCGGCAATGCCCGCAGTCAATTCCTCCTAATGGCGCTACTTCACCCAAATGCAGCATGCAATGGCACTTCACGACATCCACATTCATACAAGTCACGCATACATGGAATGATTTATATCATGGCGAAAATGTTTTCCATGCCCATATTCTCGAGTCACTCCATCGAATTCTCACACGTGCCTACGCTAAGTGCGAAACGCCACCGGGCAATACCAATGACACCCAACTACCGAGCCCTTGTTGGCTCACCAACACGCAATGCAATTTGCCAATGGGTAACCCATCTCGAGTCAACCCCGACTCCGATCACTCAACTCTAGGTCTAAGTGATGAACATGACCGTGTTTTCTCTAAAGTAAATGCAATCCTTTTCTATCTCACCGCGGTCTCTAACACCCATACAGAACCTTTCGGATAGTACCTAGGGTCTCTCACACCCGTGCAAAACCTTTTCGGATAGTACTGCGGGTCTTTTACACCCATCTAAGCCCTCACACCCATTCGGGTCTTTACACCATGTGTGACCTTTCTGATATCACTCACGGCTCCTACACCCGAGTTCCAAGGACGCCCAACACACATTAATTATTTCTCATTTTATAATTTGAACTATGAGTCTTTACTGGATGTGTAGTCCTTAAAGACAACTTCAACCCATATTCACCACTCGAATGGTGACAACCACATCGCGGCACCCACACCCGACTCGACGCGATGTCACCGTGCACATGAATGCAATGATGCCAATTCATATATCCAATTCCAATGACTCATACACAATTATATCTCATATAATTCAAACATCATGTTAACACATTAAATTACATGCATTAACAATTCTTTTTCCACACAGACTCCAGGTCATTCATTTTAAGCAATATTATGCAAACAACGACATGGACAATTTTAGTCCAATCCATCAACTCAATCATGAATATCCCCAAACAAGATGCGGGTCGTCCGAAACCGCCCAAAATTCAAGATTCGGCCCTCACCGGAGGACCGAAAACTCACTGCCATTTCGGCCCTAAACACTCAAACCACAATTTGCATGTTATTCAAACATCAAGCAATGACACGACATCATTTTTCAGTCCGAGATCAGTCCAAGACTGTCCAAAACGGGTCCCGGAATTTTCAGGCATGCAGTCCCAATTTTCCACAATAACACCAAGCAATTTTACATGGACATTTTCAGTCCAAAATAATTTTCTGGATCAGGCAACACAAGCTCCATGTTCACCGCGGACTCCGCTCTAAGGGCAGGGGCCCCACTTCTCCAAAGATGCAGCCCCCTTTCGGGATCGAATGCTCAAACATTCCTCGCCTCATACCCTAAACATCATTTTCATGGCATTTAAATAAGAAGTAAATCCAAGTAGAGAAGACCCCCTAACTCTGAAATCACCGAAACCCACAAAACCTAAGGCCTAATGCCAGAAATTTTCGCAAATAGCAGGTTAATCCTCATTTTACTCCGACGACAACCGACATCCGAACGCGGAACACCTGGGGAGCGGCTCGACTCTCTATCTCTAAAATCTGATTTTTCCCTCCACTGCCGGATTCCATCCCCAAAAAGAAGAGAAAATGTTCTTTTCTCTTTTCATTTATTCCCTTTTTGTCCTCAATGCCACATGTCAACCCTCCATTGGTTGATAGAATTACACCTTATCCTCTTTATCCACTTACTTTGGATTTCCATCCAATTAGGAGATGCCACATGTCCACGTGGGCCCCACTTGGCTCTCTTTGTTTGACTAATTCTACACCTGACATGTGGCACATTGTGAGCCACTCAAAATGTGCCAAGTGTCCCCCACTACTCTCGTTGTCTCTCAAAACTTAAATTCACCGTCTCTGACCACTAAGCTCACATGCAGAAATAGATTCGCAGCGACTTAACTGAAGTTCACACATCGTAACGAAAATTCCGATTTTTGATCGAAATTACCATTTTATCATTCTTAAAATTTAATTTTCTGGGGTTTCACAATGAAGATAATTTTATATTCATCAGCGTAAGAATAACTCTCAGAGGTGTAGATGAGCTCCATTCAAACCATAGAAGTGAAATACCAACAAAATTAACCGAATCAGCAAGAGACCAAGAGTACTAGGGCAAAACACAGCTAGTATAGGTGAGAGAGGCTTGTGGAGGGTGTTGAAGCTTCTAAAAGCCTAAACAGATCGTAAAACCTAGAGAAGAGGATCACAAAACAAAAACTCGAGAAAAGCCGGTAGCCGTTGGTGTCCCTAAACAGGAGGATAGAAGTGGAGATCGACGCCTGATAAGCAAGGAGAAGAAGTCCAGTGGCTGGCGGGGAGCTCACACACCCTCACGTGCCGACGGGAAAATTTTCGCGTGTGGGTCAGTGGCTGCCGAAGGTGTTTCCTCTGGTAGATAGATCAGGTTAAGGCAACTCCAATGGTAGTGTCGTCAATCGAAACAACGTCATTGAAAGTTCATCTAAAAATTCTCCGATAGTGGGGTGGTCCGACCGCAATAGGGCTCCTGAGTCGGCTGATGAAGGTGGTGGCTTCCGAGTAGAGACTCAACCACTAGATGAGTTTGCTCCGAATTGAAAATCAGGAAAACTCCTAACCTTCGAGTCACACCCTAAGGCCTCATTAAAGATAAGAGCAAGAATGCTTTCTAATAATGATATAAAACTATATAGCCCATGTATGTTATAAAGAGAGAGATGAACCATACAAGGTACAGTAAAATTATAAGCAGAAATTTATACAAAATAATACAAACATTTAGTTAATAATATATAATGTCATCGATATTCTTCATTATTCAACAATCATGATATCGTCTACGAAAACTACTACCATTTGCACAAATTTAGGTAAAAAAGCAAGTTAAATTGTAAAAGCTCTATACACTTGGCAAAAAGTGCTCCACAAAACAACCTAAAAACTAAGGTGGTGTTTGTTTTTTTTTTACTTAATGTTGAATAGAACTTTTGTTCTTAATCATGCGATTAAGTATTTAGTTGTTTGTTTGTTCTAAAAAAAACTACTCTTTTAATTTTTATCTAAAATTTGAGAAAATTAATTTTTTAAATAAAAATTTAGAAATATTTATGCTTTTATTTAATTAGCATGAAACAGATCATGAGAGTTTCAATTGGATCATAAAATATATAATTTTCTCATATTTAAATATCTAGTTTTTTCTTAATAGAAAAAAACATTTAGAAAAAGCCAAAAAACCAAATATTTTGGCTTTTTTTATTTAGCCAAAAAATTAAAAATTCAACAATAAGTCATGAACAAGTTAAAAAAACAAACAGGTTGAATGCTGAAAGCAAATTACTTTAACCAAAAATCCAAAACAACAAATGCCGCCTAAGTGCTTGGCTCCTTGATTGACTAACTTGCTTATAACTTGTTTAGCTGTGCGAGAAACCCAAGAGAAGGAGCATATACACAAGTCCTCTAGTAATCTAGTATCTTTGCTTTAATAACTAGCATACTCTAGGCTTAAAGTAAGCTTTGGGTACCATATCTAGAGATCTCTAATCATCCTACAACAATTGATTGTCCGAAATAACTTAAAGAACACTTATCAAAATTTAAAGGCACTTTTGGTAATTGTTTTTCTGAATGGTTTTATGTTCTCCAGAAAAAGGAAAACAGGTTTGACAAACTATTTTATGTTTTAACGAACAAAAAATAGGGTTAAGAATAGAAAATAAGTTGTTTTTAGAGAACATCTTTTTGTTGTTTTCACTTGTTTTTTGAGGGTTGTTTTGAAGGATTAATTATATAAACATGTAAAACGACTAAAAATAAAACATTAGATATAAAAATTATTTTTGAAACATATTTAAAAAATATTTAGAACAGATTAAAAACTTTTGAGGTTTCGAAATGGAATTTATTCTAAAAAACATCATTGAGTGGTTGTTAAAAATTGTTTTTTAGAACCATTTTCAGAAATAGTTATCAAATAAGCCCTTAGTTTACCAAGCCTATTGGGGGACTTAACCAATGATCGTTGTTTTTCTCTGTGATCTCCTAACAAGGGAAATGTAGTTTTAATCTAACAATAAAAGATACAAAAGAAGTATCCTTAAAATAATTGATGATGAAGACCAAAAGAATAAGAGAAGCAAACCAATCCTTGAATGGTTTTCTAACTATAGATAAAGAAGTATTGGTAAGAATAAGAGGAGCAGATTCATATAGAAACAAGTCATTTTCTAACTATAAAACCATGATTAGAAAAATAAGTTGTCTCGAAGAATGTTACATCTGCACTAATAAAGCATTTACAGGATCAAAGAATTTATGCCATTTTCAAGTTTTAGAATATAACGCATATTTAATGGATCGAGGATGAAGCTTTCCCTTTATTTGGAGAAAAATAGTGAACAAAGCAAACACATCCAAAACTTTAGGAGGTAGACCAAACAGGGAACAATTGGGAATTAATATAGAATAATGAGTCTTCTGATCTGATATAAAGGAGGGCAACCGATTTCTCACGTGACATGCAGTCAGAATGGTAATCCTCCTAATAAGATATGGCAACCATCATATGAGACATAATGGAATCAGCAACATCAAACAAGTAACAATTTTCCATTTCAGCAACAAGGAACTAGTTGAATCCTGATGCCTAACTGGATGTAAGCTTTCTGGCAGCATGCTAGTCAGGCGTCAGTAACTTCTGCTAACCTCCTTTATAATTGTTGGAGGAGACAACTGGAGGATTACTACGCATGGTAGTTTAAGGAATTAGTATTTCATTTCATATTGTCATACATTGATTTCTTGGCTATATTTTAGGATTTGAATAGTTGAAATGGTGAATGTGATATGCGTCATTCCTGTGAAGAGATAGAAGGTCCCTTTTTATCATTTTAAATCCTGCAACCATCAGATTCTTCTGATTCAGGCTGATATTAATGCCTGTCTAAAACCATGGTTATTGTTAATATTCGATTTGTTATTGATTACAAAATAGGTGATTGTGAACACATGCATCTCATCTCTACTTTTTTTTGTCTTCATCTTATGATCCAAAGTTAGTTCTCTGAATTTCAGCCACTCCCCTGACATTATTTTATGTTTTTTTTTGTCTCTGGTACTATCTGACACCTGACTTGCTTTTTACTTATTATCTAGAGCAAATTCATCCTATATTTTCAAAGCTTAGGTAGTGTTTCATCATGATCTCAAAAAACTCAAATTTATATATCTGCAATATTTAAAGAAGTAGAAGAAATGGAAAGTGAACTAACAGCTGAATACCGCGCCTAACACAAAAAGTGCTCATCAAAGACCTCACATATGGAATATATTTAGACGTTTTATCCAATGAGAACATAGAGTCAATTATTAAAGAACCTGTTTGTGTTGAGCAATCTCCTCTGAGCACATTAGAGGCTCATACCATTGATGTTTCAGAAACCCTAGACACTCTTTTGTCAGAATACAGGTTAGATGAAGCACTGACGGATTCTAGAAATGGAGGCTGAGACATTTTTAAAGGATGCAGTTAGGAAATAAAAGTTATCCACCAGATATGTTGATGTCTTATAACTCTGCAATCTCAGAAAGAAAGGCCCTTCTTGCAGATCAATTGATACTAGTGGCTGAAAATCCAAGAGTAGCTGCAGCAGAACTTCAAAAGGCATCTAGTTGACTTTGCAGACTTGAACACAGTCATTATGCAACTAAGTTATTGCTTAATTATTACCATAAACGTCTTGCAACTGGAATACATAATTTCCAACATTCAAAATCATTACCCCATGGAGCATACATCAGGGTCCTTGCAAAATTTGTATTTTCTATGATTTCTCAAGCAGCAAAGAGCTATGTGGTGTTATATGGAGAAACTTCTCCCTATGCCTCAGAACTTATTCAATGGGCCTGGTGAAGAACCAATATTTTGTTTCTGTTTCACAAATTTGTTACATCAATCTCAGAAATAAGTGGTGGATTGTCAATCGCAGTAGAGTCTGTGCAGTTTGCACTGTCATATTGTTCTTTGTTAGAAACTCAGAGGATAGTGTTGCGCCCTCTATTCATAAAGCATGTTCGCCCCTGCATGGAAGAGGTTTTACAAATTTGTGTTGAGCATTTTAAGAAAGTTGTTGCTATTTTTGCTGCAACTGAAGCTTGTGATTTGGGTAGATATCTTGTATCAGGAATTGTAAATGAAGAGTCCCCTTATGTGGCTGTTGGTCAACAGCGAGAATATTGTCTGCTCACTAATAGCGGCCGGAAGTTTGTAACATTATTGCAGGTTTGGTCCCTTCTTGCTCAATTAAAATTTGCCATGTTTAATTGTAAACTTGCAAATAATTTGCCAAGCACTCACTCTGTAACTCAGTTGTTGCTCTTTCTCCTTTTTCATTCTTTTTTCTTTGTTTTTTTTGTTGGTCTGTTCTTTTAGGCTATCACGGAGGATGTTTCCCCATTGGTTTCTCTTCAAATGGAAGGTTCAATACTCAGAGGACTCACAGACCTCTTTATGGGTTATATTACTAGTATTGAAAAGGAAATCACCTGTCAAAAAACAAAGCAGAAACAGGTGGTTCAATAATCAGTTTATTGCGTGGCTGCAACAGCAAGTCTCTGTTCTAGCCAATATATCAACACTGGTATATATCTTCTCCAGCATCATCAAAAGTATCTTCAAGGACATCAGCAATTTAAACTGTGAGCTAATGGAAACTTCTGGTTGTGAATCAAAAGATCCTTCCTTATGTCTGATACTTATTCAAGAGGCATCTGATCAGCTCAGAGCCAGCATTTGCCAGCAATGATGTATAGAATGATGTCTCCAGAAAGTGGCTCTAGACTGGCCCAGAAACTATGGTATCATATGGTGATTTAATGTGTTTCATGACATGATGCCCTGTTGTCTTATAGGTAAGGCCTTGCTTCTTTCAGAGATAAAAACTTTGTCACTTTAATTTTGCAGAAGACTTACCACAGATTTGTAAATCCTTACTATTACCTATATGAGATAAAGATCACTTAGCATTGAGGGTGATGTTATGGCTGTGGGATTAGAATGAAATGCAATGCTTCTCAATTTTATAAGAGTTTATGATAAATGGCATTAATTTTTTTTATGTCTACAACTGGTGCCAAACTTTCTTGTGATGGTTACATGATTACAACCACAGGTAAATGACAGTGATTCGTTCCTCACCCTTACTAGTATATCCTTCTTTTTTCTCATCACTTTATGTTCTATTTCTGTTGACCAGCCTTTAGTTTTCTTACCTATTATTTGCTCATGAGGAAAGTGTCGGAATGACTAACATGTTAGTTCTCTGGAAGAAAAAATTGATATAGGAGGAAGGTTGATGGTGACAACCCTAGGATGATTGCCTACACTACTGTGGGTGGGCTAAGGTTATATTATTTAGGGTTTATGAGAGGAACAAGGAATAAAATTGAAAATGAAAATAAAAGATATGATAGAGAAAATAAATAACAAAATGTGAATTGAAGTAGAGTGGAATGATAGAAAAACATTAGAATTTCACTTGGGCCTTTTAAGAGTCTGTCCTAGAAGAAAGTTAATGGAATCTCACCATTGAGGATTGTAGATATTGCATAGAAAATGAAATATTATTACTCAATAAAAAATCTTTCTTTTTTTACTTGATCAAGTAGCCTTATTTATATGTTTCTCTAAGAAATCTAAAATATACTGAGATTCCAATAACCTATTATGAATTTTAACTTAATTTGATTCTAATGAATAATCATAATTTGGATTTATAATTGATAATTTAATTTGAAGTGCATTTCCCTTCTAACAAATACTTGTAATTTGACTCTAGTTAATAATTTTAATTTAAAGTTTATTTTCCTTCTTCCAGCGAATGTATTGAAAGGCTTTTCTTCATCAAAGGTTTTTTCAGATTGGTACCAAGGGGGTTGATTCATTTTTAATATTTTTTATTCCATGATATAGCATTTATTTAATCCCAATTTGAAAGTATTTTGTTTTTAAATGCAATGGACAACCAAGTATGTTCAAGCGTTGTGTCAATTATTATTTCAATTACATTTGCATGTGCCAGTTTTAAATCTCTAATTATGCCTTCGGGTGACACAAACTAGTATAATGCTTAGAGGATAGCATCGGATTCATATTTCCTGGTTTCAAGAAGTTTATAGTAATATATTCTGGGCTCACCAAAGTCTAAATTAGAGACACATTTCCCCCAGGATTGGTTATGCACTCTGTTGAGTGATAGTGTTCAACGTTTGCCTTTAATAGCAAAAAGTAGTGCAAAAGTAGTTACAGCTGCACTTGTTTTTCCATTCATTTTATTTGCTATTATATTTGTTAATAATTCATGGGTCATAATTATCTTTTTCTCATGCCACTGACACATGTTCGTTTTGCCTTCCACTTGTCCTGCCATGACAAACTTATATAGAGCATATGGTTCCATTTGAAGGATGTTCCCTTCAATGGTGTTATAAGGAAAGGAGAAGGGTAGAAAATCTGGATTTGAGGCCATGAACAAATAATGCTGTATATTGCCTCGATGTGGAATGACCCAATATTATGAAGAATGGTGAGAACGGATTCATGTATCCAACCACAAACATTCAGGATAAGCTTGAGTGCCTAACAATATTTGAAAAGCCAAGAAGAGAGTCTGTAGAAGTCAAGAGAAAGAGACAGACTCGAGTAATATAAATATGAATTACTAAGTGATGCAAATTGCCTCAACATGCAAAACTTCCAAGCCTATATTTCAGCTTTTTGAGTTGAATCATTGGTATCTTTGTTCTTGTTATTTCAGCATATTTTGCAATGATAATGTGGTAGATGGTATCTTTCTGCTGCTCGTTCACCTCAGTTCTGTAGTGATAATGCGAAATTTTTTTAATTTCATGGTTCTGTATTTTTTTCCCTTTGCCTTGTAGGGTTTATTTTTATCAGTAAGGAAAAAATATCAGTTAACTGAAAGGAGGTTTTCAACAAATATAAAATTGGCAAAGGATGCATCAGTTAATGGGCTTCTACTATTTTATAGGAATTTCAATTTGTTCAGTAAGTAATACATCACTTATATATCTGTTTTTAATCTCAGTTTTCAATTACCAGGCACTGTTTTTAGAATTGAGGAAACTGGAAAAGCTTGCTGAAGGCAACATTGAAATGGAGTGGTTGATGGAATTCTTTCAAGCACTGATGGAGGCCAGATTTGCTTGGAGTAAGAACAACAAAGATATCTGGACCACCAGTGAAGATGACCTGATTGTTCAACATCCTGTAAACTTTAAGCAGGTATACATACATATATATATATATATATATATATATATATATATATATATATATATATATATATCTACTTCTTTGTATGGATGAGTGCTGAAACCTGCTTCCAGTATTCACCATTAAATGTGTTTATTCTGAAATCAGATATTTTCTTGGCCTCATCAAGAAGCCTAGCTGAAGTGGGTAGTGGGTGGGTACAAGGGAGTTTCAGGTTTGACTTTGATTTAACAGCCAAAAATAAAATAAAATAAAATAAAGAAACATACTTAGAAATTTTTTAGCTACTCAAGCAAAGTGGAGCCATCTGAGTCCTCCTTGTCCCAAGTCTTTGGAAGTCAATACACCTTCATGCCACCTCTCTGAGGATAGTTTCATCCATTCTGTCCTGTCATTTGTTTTTTGTGACATGAATTGTTTGGTTATTAATTTTGACAAAAATAAATAAACAAATGATCATTAATAAAATTATTGGTATTTAGGTCAGTATTGTAATTTGTTAAAGGCATGATATTCATATTAAACCAAGTCCTACAAGTTTGAGCTTTGATAAAGCTTTGGTTTAACATAGACATAATTTTCGCATGAGGTCAAGGGTTCGAGCCACCTCTCTACAATTTGAATGTTTGTTCCCCATTTGTGTATTTGAAAATTTATAATGGACTTTGTTTGTGTGAAGAAATATAAGAAAATGATGCTTTTCTTATTGATTGAATGAATTAAACAATACAGGTCCTACCTACTTATATACATCAGGAAGACATAAAAAGGAAACAAGTCAAGTACAAAAATAAAGGACAACTATTGTATAAGAAAGGCAGTGAATAATCATGATATTCCAAGCACATCCCACTCTCACACTTCAAGCTAGAGCATATGCGCTTATATGCAACGTTCTCGTTACAAATGCAACCGAACTCTGCACCACGGCAGATTCTTAGTTTAAAATGTCCTTAGTCATCACCGAAGCAATCGAAACTAGTAGTCATGCATCCCGAGGCAATCTTTCTCTCGGGAATGGCTGACAGCCCACTTAATATGTTTGGTCTTCATGAAACACCTGGTAGCAAGCAATGTGTGTGGTCGCTGTTATCACACACATAGCCGCCATTCGGGCCATCCTTCCCAAATCTTAGCTCCTGAAGAAACTGTTTAAACCATATAAGTTCGCTGCCAAAGTCATAACTCGGGAGCACTCACCTTCGTGATTGAAAATGGCTACTACATCCTCGTTTCTTACTTTTCCAGATATTAATGTCACCAAGGATATCACTTTATTTCCTTATGTTATACATATATACTTCCTATTTAGATAGAATCCGTGATATATGCTTCCTTATTTAGATAGAATTTGCATATACAGACAGCTGGTATGTATTGCATTTGATAGTTGTAATTTAGGAAGGCTTCGATGGCCTTGTATATTGCACATTTGTGCCTATATAATAAGAGGAAATCCTCACAGATGAGGTATTCAATCCATTTTGACAATTAAGTTGCCTCCAATAAATACATAATATCCCTCGAAGTGGAGCTGCCTGGTCTCAGCAGTGAGCATGCCTAACTGTGATCACAATATTCAACAATCTAGTTGTGACCTCTGTTTTCATATAACACCCCCTAGCCCAGTGTTTGATATAACGGAGAATACAGATCACAGCATCCCAGTGGCTATCACATGGTGATTGCAGGAACTGACTAACTACACTCACAGGAAGAGAAATGTCTGGTTAGGTGATGGTGAGGTAGTTTAGTCTTCCCACTAGTCGTCGATATCTCCCTGGATCTCGTAGAGGCTCCCTCTGTCCAGGTATAAGCTTGACACTCAGATCCATAGGAATGTCTGAAGGTTTACAATCTAGTATACCAGTTTCCTCCAATATATCCAAGACATACTTCCTCTGAGACATAACCATACCGGAATTAGATTGAGCTATCTCAATCCCCATAAAGTACTTGAGTTTTCCCAAGTCTTTTGTCTGAAAGTGGCTGAAGAGATGTTGTTTAAGTTTCTAAATACCATCCTGATCACTGCTTGTTATATCAATGTCATCCACATAAACAATCAGATAGATGCACTATCCTGATGATGTATGATGATAGAAGACAGAGTGGTCTGATGTACTCCGAGTCATACCGAACTCCTATACCACAAAGCTAAAGCGGCCAAACCAGGCTCGAGGGAACTGCTTTAGGCCATATAAGGAACGACGTAGCCTGCATACTAAACCAGACTCCCACTAAGCAACAAATCCAGGCGGTTGCTCCATATATACCTCCTCAGCAAAGTCATCATGGAGAAAGACATTCTTGATGTTCAACTGATATAGGGGCTAAGAGCTCATAGCAACCATAGATAAGAGAAGATGAACAGAAGTCATCTTAGCAACAGGAGAAAAAGTGTCATAGTAATCAGAGCCATAGATCCGACATACCCCCCTGGCAACCAAATGGGGTTTTAAGATTATCTCTTCGCCATCCGCACTAATCTTAACAAAAGATAAACCCAATGACAACCAATGTGGACTTGCTTTAAAGAAGTAAGGGGACTAGGTCCCATGTGCCATTAGAATGCAAAGCAGTCGTTTCTTCAACCATTGCTTGTTTCAAAAAACTGATGAGAAAAGGCCCTAGCGTACAATGTTAGGAAGAGAAACTAAGACAAGGTGGAAATAAAAATAGAATATGGTGAAGATAAACGATGATAAGACAGGAAAGTATAAATAGGATGAAGATTACGAGAGGAACAAGTACCTTTCTGAATGGCGATGGGAGGATCAGCGGGAGACGGCAAGACCGGCTTTGTGGAGGAGGGAGCCATAGGAGATGAGTCATTGGGAGGCTTGGTGTTGGTACGCGGACGACGAATATAAACTTATAACGGGCGAGGTGGGGTAGTTGGGGACTCAGATGATAAGGAGGGAATGGGAAAGATGAGAGGTAGAGATAAAACCTTAGGACTGGAAGGTGGTGGGGTAGAGAAAATAGAAGAATGTTAAAAAAATGTGACATTAGCAGAAACGAAATATCGATGTGTATCGGGAGAATAGAAACGGTAACTGCGTTGAAGACGAGAATAACCAAGGAAGATGCACTTCGCTGCCTTAGCAGAAAGTATATCTTGGCCAGGAATAAGTATGTGGACAAAACAAATTCATCTGAAAACATGCGGACGGAGACAAAAAAGGGGTTGATTAGGAAAGAGAAGAGAATGAAGAACTTGATCACCAAAGACAGAAGAGGGCATGCGATTGATCAAATGGTAGGTCATAAGATAAATAGCCTCAAAAAGGTTTAGGAGTGTACGGTGCAAGAGAAGAAACATGAATGCCTTAATCAGTGATGATTCTTGCACTCAGCCACCCCATTTTGTTGTGGAGTGTGCTGACAAGAAGACTGATGAATCCCACAGGATAAAGGAGAGGTGGTGAGAGGTCTAGCATTTGTAACACCCAGAGATGCTTATTGAAGATGAAATTGATTTAATCTCAACAAAGAATTTTGGGATATTGAAATAGCTCATCGACTCTTCATTTAAAGTAGCCATGCAATGGGAAAATCATCAATGAATGTAACAAAACACCTAAACCCAAAAGTGTAGACACACCAGCTCGACCCCAAAACATTGCTGTGGACGGCTTAAAAGACTTGGTCCGGAGACTCCTGCTTACTTAGGAACGAAACACGAGTATGTTTCCCAAGTTGACACGACTCACACTCTAGTGAAGATAAGCTAGAAAAGCGAGAAACCATCTTCCGGAGCTTGGAAATGTTCGGATGACCTAGAGACTACAGTTTGACCCAGAAGAGGTTCATCCTTTGAGGTGCATATGGTGGAAGACGGGTCGAGCTAAGATGATAAAGGCCTTGAGATTCATGTCCTATGCCAATCGTCCTCTCCTTATTACGGTTCTGCAAGGTGACAGAAGAGTAAGAAAAGGTAATCGAACAATTAAGGTCATAGATTAATTTGCCGATAGAGATAAGATTAAATGGAGAGTCAGAGACATAGAGAACATAAGTAAGAGGTAAAGATGGGAGGGGACATGCGGACCCGATGCCTTTGGCTATGGTTTGAGTCCCATTAGCCAAAGTAATCATAGGTAAGGGTAAAGTGATAGTGAGGGAAGAGAAAGATCCCATAATGAGCAGATGATCGATGCACAAGAATCGAGAATCCATGGGCCGAGAGAGTGTGTAAGATAGGTAGAGGCATTACCAGTCTGGGGCCTGTAATAGAAGCAACGGAGCAGATCAAGTGCATGAGCGAGGCGAAGAAACTCCTCATATTCATTAGGCGTAAGAGTCACCCCGAGATGGAGGCAGAGGTCGATCCCCTACCGTGGAGGCCGGGAGGCGCTCGTAAGACTGGGCTACATGAACAAAGGCGAGGTGGACGCCATGGGACCGATAACACCGCAAAGGTGACCCTGGCCGACATGTGAGGGTATAATAAGGTCGCTATTCTACCTCTGACCACCACGACACTCCCGGAATCACCGCGAGGTTAGATGGAGCAGCATCACCCCAGGTGTCCGGGAAGCCTCGTGGCTTAGAGTGCCAAGACTGAAAGGTAACGGATGAATGTACGCAATAACCAAGCAAAAAATGTCATCAAGGTCAGGATGATGATGCAAAGGAAGATCTCGTCTCCGATATTGTCAAACTTTGTTCCAAGTTTAATAAGAAGGATCATAAAGATTTGATCCATGTTGGACAAGTAGGTCTTGGAATCAATGACCAAGGTGACAAATATGAGCTCATTTTTCATCAACATTCGCCCAACAAAGGAAGATACTCCATACCGTGTCGCCTAACATCAACGAAAGGAAATGATATGTGGTAGAGGCATTTCGAACATCATTGGTATATAAATTCTCGCTCGGTCCAAAGAGGCTGATATGTCTGATAATCCCCAAGGTTGTCAAGTGTTTCGTATTCTATGGATTGCCGGAGAATGTTGGCGTAGTAAAGCGCCATGTTATATACCACGATGTTCCCAACGCTCTACCATCAATCTCCTTCTGATAGTTCGGAGCAAAATTCCTGATATGGAATTATCTTCCTCTGTTAGGCGAATGTATGCACTGAGGACGTTTATCTACAACAATACTAGATTTCGTAGAGGTCAAATGGTCTTCAACACCATTTCCAGTAAACCATAATGTAACAAAATTAGCCTAAGACTGATAGTTATCACTTCTTGAGTCGATTGGACAAGCATTTCACAGTGCCAAACATAAACGAAGAAAAGCTCGGAGCTTTATCAGCCATAGTAGGAAAAAATCGACAAAATCAGCAAGGAGACCAAGTACTAGGGCAAAAAATGCAGTTGAGAAGGTGAGAAAAGCCTATGGATGGTGCTGAGGCTCAAGAAAAATAGAGAACATGCATTGTAGCAGTAGGTAGTCCATGAAATCTACAAAAATCTAGGGTTTCATAGCTTATCGGTGAGAAAAGAGGGAAAAAGTGTCATATGCAAGCCTCAAATGGAGAAACCAAGGGGTCAGTGGTCTCATCGGGGAAGAGACGCACTACCAGTGGAGAAAGGGGTGGCCTGGGAGATCGGGGCCACGCACGCCCAAACGTTGGTGCATGGTGGTCGCATGGAGGGAGAACTTTGCGCGTGTGGGCGCATGACGGCCTTATGCCTAAAAACTTTCCCAAAGGGGTAGATAGGCCAAGGTGATTCCAAAGGTGGGGTCGCCAACCGGAAAAGTCGCCGGAAAATCTTTTTGGCAGCCAAGGTGATATGATGGTGGCGGAGGATTCTAGAGATGAAGGTGGGGTGGCCAGAGTGCGATACTTAATTCTGGGATGGGTTGTCGGATGAACCGGTAAGGAACAACCCGAGCCTTCCATGGCTCATACCATAGAAGAACATAAGAAATGATGATTTTCTTATTGATTGGATGAATCAAACATTACAGGTCCTACCTACTTATATACATCAGGAAGACATAAAAGGGAAACAAATTAAGTACAAAAATGAATGACAAATATTGTACAAGAAAGGTAGGGAATAAATCATAGGATATTCCAAGAATATCCTATAATTCTCAACAGTTTGCATTGGTTTTTTTGTCTATTCACATGAAGTGTACGGGGGTCAGATGAGGGAGGATGTTAACATATTCATATCAAACCTAAATCCCTACAAGTTTGAGCTTTGGTGAGAGCTTTGGCTGTTTAACATAATTCAAGTTTAGAACTCGCCATGAATACATAATTTTGTCAGTATTAGAGTTTGTGTCTCTAATAAACTTTTCTTGCATATATTCTTGGTGGCTATCATAATAAATTTTTTTAAAGTTTTCACCTTTTACCATGACTTCATTTTTTTTCCAAGCTTTACTATTGTTTTTTCCCCAAAATTCTCTAGCGTAAAAGAAAATATGTCCCCTTTTGTTTTTAGATGCACTTCTAGAGTGTTCCATTTGTTATGCATGAAATCTGGATGCAAGCTTAAATCCTATTCAAATTGGTTGAATCTTAATATAGTTTCATATTGGAGAAAATACAATGATTAAATTCCAGTATTAGATAACTAATCCCTTTTCACCAAAACTTGGCCAATATTCGCAGGCAAAAGGTTAGTTCAAATCAGAACATGCTTACTTTCTTTCCTCATTGACAGTGTTGGACAATGCAGTATTCTAACTAAGACATGATGAGGCTTTTGCATATCTGCCCTACGTTTATTTTTGAGTAATCTGTTGTCAAGTTGCTACAACCCCTGCTAATTCATTTCCTTCACGTTTGTTGTCCTAGGACAGTTTGTTTTGGACATCCAATTTCTTGCTGAAATTGCAAGGTATGAAGGATACCTCTTCAATAACATGATGAATGCCTCACTGGATTTTGTATCTCACATGGAATCATCCTTCCTTTCTGCTGGACTGGATCCTAGAAGGTAATGCTTCAACTTCCTGAGCTGACATAACTGGTGCTGAAATTAAAAATTCTGTACGGTGTGTTCAATTTGTCTACTAACAATTTCAATATGAGAAATACAAAAGGGAATAAATTCATAAGTTATTTGGGTAAAAGCACTCGAAAACGCCACATTTTCTACAAATACGGTTGCAAAGATAAATCCTCCTCATAATAACTAAATCTTCCATGAACAATTTGTCTCATCCCACATTATAACTATATCCCCAGGGGCATTTTTGTCCAAAATGGTGTCTTTTTGTATCTTTTTGGATTTTAAAGAAAAATGTTAGTTTTACAAATAACTTTTGAATTTGTCCATTTTAAATAGTTATCCCTTTCAATATTTCGTTGTTGTACAGTATGTATGGACATTCTAGATCAGTTGGTATGAGAGATTAAGAAATTTGATTTCCACTAAATCTGTGCAGATGCCAATTTTTACTTATGATGTTAAAAAATCGATCATCACGTAGTCAGGGAATATTTTTTTTATTCATATTTAGAAACCTCAATGACAGCTTTACAGAACTTGATGGACACATAGAAACATAGAAAGTTATCATCCTAGATTAAATGTCTATTGCATCCCCTTGTATGAATTCCCTTATAATTAAGTTGAGCTCAATCTGTATTGCGAAAAACTTCTAATGTTGGGTCTTTATAATTAGAAAAAGTGCCTATACAAGAGGATATCTATAGTTATTTAAGGGTTGTTAAGAAGAATCTGGCAATTGGCAATGAAGTTTTGTTCTGGTACCTGGTGAATCAACCGGAAGCATTATTGGAGAATCACCAGATATTAACGGAATTTGTTTTTTTCTGAAAATGAAAGCTGATAACAATCAAATTAAATGACTTTCTTTTCTTCTTTCTTCTCATTTTTCTTCCTTCAATTGCTTCCTTTAGTAATTGCTGGCTTTGTGTGGGGGGTTGCTTTTTCATATTAATCGTCTTCTCACACCATCGGGTCTTCTGAAAAAATTAAAGTATGAAAATCTATCAATAGATAAGAGTTGAGAAATGATGAAGACGATCATCGGTGTTTCATTCTAGTCCAATCGATTTCATAGGGCAACCCATGTTCCTGAACAAAAAACTTAAATATTTTCACATGATATATAGATGAGGATTACATGATAAATGCCAAAAGGGTTACTAACTGAGACAATTGTAGGCTACTGGAGATGGAAACAGATGTGCCTCCAAAAGAAGAAACCACTGCCTTCCTTGAAGGAGGATGGGATGAAAACCAATGGGCCACTACTGACACTTGGAAGGATTCTCTAGATTCAGAGGCGGCAGAGGTGAATTCCACAGCCATAGACACAAGGGAAGTAGTCGGAATTAAGAAGGAAGGTCCTCAACAAATGTCCTTGGGTTTTCTCGAAGAAGAGGAGGGTGGCTCATACAACTACTACAGTAATGGTGTTAGAAATGCAACAGACATCATTGTAGCATCAGAAGATGTGGCTGAAACACCTGACTTGGAGAAAACCAAAGTCCATACCACACTGGTGGTTCCCACAGGCATAGTTGGGGAGGTTTCCACGGCTGAGCTGAGGCTGAGCTGCCTGTCTAGTGCCTTGAGCAAGGAAATCACGCACGATCGTAATGCCTCCCAGCTTGGCAATCAACAGGCTAGAGCTATGGGCGGACAACATAATTCTCCAGGAAGGAAAGTTACAGGAGATCCTGTGTAACTACAAAACCCAAAATAGAAGAAAAATTCCCCAATACCCATTGATTCTATCTATCACACGTACCATGTGGACACTCACAAACAAGAAATGGGAGGATCCGAAGAGGAATTCATATATGCAGAATCCACAGCAAGGACTACATATGGTGATAACATGAACAACTAGCAAAGCTGGTATGAGTGGTTAAACATACAATCAGTTTGTGATAATAGGCTTCTGCTAAATTGTTGCCATATTCCAGCATTTGACAACAAAATAAATGAGCAGATTTGGTGCTGGCTGCCCCCGCTCTTTAACTTCCTAGTTATTTCTTTCCATTCTGATTTATAATTTGATTCCATTTAGGTGTTAGAATTTGTTTGGCTTCATTCACAATAATAATTCTAATCACATTCACATGATTTTAAGTAATTTTTATTCCATTTTTCTTTTTTATAAGAAAAATATAGATTTTAAGTAATTTTTATTCCATTTTTCTTTTATAAGAAAATATAGAATTATGTCTAGAAATATTTCCAAATGCTTTTTTTTTTTTTCATTTAGAAAATTTTAAAAAACTTTATTTGCTGTTATATAAATCTTTAGTTATTCTCTATTTTCATTTCTAAAGTATTTTTTAAAATAACTATAGTCATATGATTAAAAATAAAAATATTTTTAAAATATAAATAATTTTCAGAACTATTTTCAGAATTGGTTTTTAAATCATTATTACGACACGTTTGGCTCTTATTTATTAAAACTGCTTTTGATGCTCTCAAACAATAGCATGTTAAAAAACACCCATACTTTAATAATTTATAATTTTATACCATGTGAGTATTTTAAGGGATTATGTGAGTTAGTTATCCAAGAGTGGAATGATGAAATAAAATGTGAACTTATTAGGGGGAATTATGCTTTAGGGGGGACATGGGTCTCTTATTTGATAAAATGCCCATAAAGCAACCCAAAATTCATGAAATAATGTAAAATTGACTATGAGGATATTAAAGTTTGAATATACCAAGAGTATCATTCCTTTTTAAGTTTCTAACCAACCACCCATCCTCCCCTCACAATTCCAACCCAACCAAACCCACCGTCCCCAACCCCACGCCCCTGACCACAAGTTCATTCCCAAGTTACCTTTGTTTTATTTATTTAATTTTTGTATTTTTACAACTAGCCTCTTTTATTTTTTTTTATTTTTTTTTGAAATGAACCTCATTTATTAATTTGAAAATTTAATTTTTCTTCTTTAATGTTAATTAATTTCCTAAATTTGAAAATCTACTTAATAATAAAAAAACTGCAAAATTTTAATTTTCATATATTCAATATTTCTACTATTAAAATTATATTTTATTTTATTATAATTAATGCATTAAATGGAATTATATTTTAACATACAAGTATAATCACCTGTATCAATTTATAGTTTAGAAAATATATAAATAAATATTATTATTTTAAATAATAATGATAATATGGAATGTCTTAATTATAAAAAAAATTATGTTTTGTTTCCTATTTATAGTAATTTTTATATGTAATATTTATAATGTTCATATTATCATTTATTTTGCTATTTTTATATTTAAATTTTTATAAACTAAATTTTAACAAATGAATATAAAAATATTATTCTATGTGTTTGAAACTATTTTTCAAAATAAAGTGATATAATAGCATTTGTTATCTTCAATTTAATTTAATGAAAAATTAACAATAATCAATTAAATATTTAATTTTAAAAACAATATTTAAAAGTAAGAAAAATTAAAAACAACAATGTTACAAATTGAAAGTAATAATATTAGTGTGTGAAAGTAACAATATTTTAATAATTAAAAGTGACAAACACATTGTTACTTTAGTTCCCAACATTGTTACTTTAAGTTTATAATATTATTACTTTTGGTTTATATATCATTACTATTTTTTTATTAAATAAAGTTAAAGATAGTTGAAGATAATTTATAATATTATACTTTTTTTATTAAATATTGAAGATAGTTAATACATTATATAATAACATTGTTTTAATGCATTAATTACATAGATATAATAAAGTAAAAATATAAATAAATCAATATTTGAAAAGTTACATTTTAATTAACTGGATTTTCTTTACGAGTGAAAATGAGAAAATATTTTACACAATAAGTTAAGATTATCAATGAGAAAATGAGAAAATATTTCATGCTTAATCTTCATTTTACCTTTTAATTACATTATGCATTTGATTGTAATTTTTGGATTTATAATGTCCACCAATACGTATGAAGGCATATGACGTATAAAGAGATTTTTTGTTTTTTCTTCTTTGAAAACTAAACAGTTTAATTACAAGGTAATAAATTGTCGACTCAAACCTGAGACCTCCTGCCTATGTCTCTGTTTGAGCTGTTGAACTGACATCTTATGTCGGTAGGCATGATGAGAGCGTAGTAAAGAAATTTTAAATAAAATAATATTCAAAATCTATAAGAAACATAAGCTTCTACACTCCTTGTACACTTGGTATATTTTCTTTTTACAACTTATACACTATAACAATTTCCTATTTTTTGCTATTGAAGGTAAGTATATGGAGTTTTAGACTTAAATAGTTTATTTGAAAAAAAAATTTATAAAATTAGTTTTTAATCCAAACTAATGCTTAAAGTAGTGCGTTTGAGCCACGCAGGATTAGAAGATGGTAAATATCGTTGTTATGAGCAATGGCGATTAGGTACATCGAATGTTATTGTTATAGGCGAGCTAATGATTAGGATTTTTATCAAATGTCGTTGTTCATAACTGACGGCGTTGTCGTCGGTGCAGATTATCGTGGCAATGATATTTCTTCTAGCCTTGTATTATTTTAGGCGTTAGTTTGGGTTCCAAACTAATTTTGTAATTTTTTTCAGTGAGTATTTGTCCCAAAAGTAGTATATGCATGCTTACATTGTTTTGGTTAAAATAATAATACAAATGAACCTAGTACTTATTTTCATACTTTTTAAATGAGGAAGCTTATGACATAAATATGTACTAAGTTATAAAATATGTGTGAGTTAAGTATGACATCCACCAATGTTAATGAAGAATGTCTTAAGTTGGTGTAATAACATACGACCTAGGAAAGGGATTTTAGATAAAAAAAATTTAAATCCTATGAGAAATTTAAACTTGTACACCCCTTATATATTTAGTGTATTTGTTTTATACAACTAGTGTAATCACCTTGTACTCTATAACAAACTCATGCTTTTTGTTATTCGAGACAAGTATATATATGCTTCCATTGTTTCCGTAAGGAAATAATAAAAAAAATGAAACTAATTATATTTTCCATACTTTTTTATTTGGGAAGTGTCACGTGGTGAGAAGATCAAACAGAAGAAGTGTCGACTTCTTCTCAAAACAGTTTTTATCATTTTGTTATTATGTTATTTCCTATATTTTGACATGTTTCCATCAATTGTTAGTTGCTAAATTTCTATTATTTCAATTCTTAGTGGGTGAGTGGGTTAGTGGTTGCTTAAAATAAGAAGTAGAGGCTAGTGGAGCTATACAGGAGACTATGTATAAATAGCCTTCATTACGTAATGGATGGGGATGAAAAATTGCAGCCAAGTTTGTTCTTTTTTTTTTATACAATTCTTCTCCAATTTTTTTGGTTTTGATTGGACCGCGGAACAAGAAGCTTGTGACATAAACATGTACTATGTTATAAAATATGTGTGAGCTAAATATGTCATTCATTAATATGTGTGATGAATGTCATAGGTTGTTATAATAGAATACTATCTAGGAAAGAGATTTCAAATAAAAAAAATTTCAAATCTTATGAGAAATGTAAGCTCGTACACCCTTTGTATATTTAGTATATTTATCTTGTATGGTTAGTGTAATCACTTTGTACATTATAAAAACTTCTATTATTTGTTGTTAAAGGAAAGTATATGCATGTTTTCACTTAAGTTTTGAAATTACTCATAAATAAAATTAAAAATGATTAAATATCTTCAATTTTATTTAATAATATTATTTTGAATATTAAAGTTTGATAACAATATTTGAAATTACAGTAATAATATTTCAAAATAAATTACTTTTAGGTAATGTTTTTTTTAAACCTGACTTTTAGTTGTTAACGTTGGTACTTTTAGTTTGTAACACATTCACCTTTTAATTCTATTCACTCAAATGTGCTTTTAAAATTAAATACTAAAATAATTATTACATTTTTTTGTTAAATAGTTAAGTTTCTTATATTACTTTTACCTTTATTTAAAAAAATTTAACTTGTAGGTTTTTATTTCTATTTTTTTTTTAAATTAGGTTTTATAAAAAAATAAAAATATAAAATTATAAAAAATAAGATTATAATATTATAAATAAATTTATTATGAATAAAAGAATATATATATATATATATATATTAAAATAAATATTGTTTAAAATATTAGTATATATTTTTATATTTATTAAATTACTTATTGCTATAAGGTAAATGTATTTCTATATCAAAACTGGATTCCTTTTATTTCAATTATTATATAAAATAAAATCCAAAAAAAAAAAAACCTGGTACAAATTGAAAAAGAAAAGAAAAGAAAACGAAGTGGGGTTGGATTAGGGGGAGATGGGTAATTTTGCCTCCTCAAAAAATGTATCCTTGATCGTAATTGTAGGGGTTTTATGGATTCTTTATCAAATAAGGGTCTCTTCTAACCTTAGAGCATAATTCTCCCTACTTATTTCTCAAAAAACGAAAGCCTAAATGAAGAAACTATTTAAAAACACATCCAAGACAATATTTAAAACATTGAGTCTTTATATAGTGTCAAGTTTTTTATTTTATTATTATTTAAAAATGCATTAATCATTTTAGATTTTGAATTATTATCTATGTTTTATATTTTCATAAATTTCTTTAATAAAATAATCTATTTTCAAATATTTTACAAGAATCTCGATAGAAGTTAAAAATGTGAGAGTAAAAGAAATAAAATAATTAAAGTATTTTACATTATCTCTTTAAAAGGGTGAATTAAAACACCACCTAAATTGGAAAAATCAAAATCCTACTTAATGGTAGGAAATTGTTTACCGCCAAATTACTTTTGATTCCATTCCTAGTATTATAAAACTTATCCAAACATAGGAATGAGCTTCCATCATTTCGGCTTCTCCATTCCTCCCAAAAGTATTGCCAATCCATCCCTTCACAGCTTTCCTGAGAGCTGAAAATTTGGCCTGGTACACATTTTCATAAGCCAAGAAACTTTAAAATCTCCTTTCTATCAGAGGATTCCTCTTTTTATCACAACAGACATTTCTAATTGCAAAAGATCAACCAGCTCTGGAATTAACCTACTACTACTTTTAAAGAAAAATGTTCACAATCTGCCATGTTATAACTTATACCACTGGAAACATTGTCACTGCCATTCACATAATTCAATAAATATCGCCACTGCCACATCAAAGTTCCGGTGATACGACAGTTCGAAGTCCCCCGTGAGTTATATGGTGTATTATAATGCTGTCACATTACCAAAGGTTTATCCACTTTATGAACTAAGACATCTAAATACAACCAACCCACACATTTGTGGAAAGAGTAGCTCATCAACAATGTTCTACTTTCCTTCAGCTTTATCTCATGTTCTCACGCCGCCTCACATATCTGGTTCTGTCATTGTATTTTGGCCTATCTCTGCCTGTCTGGGGCTGGGGCTCCACTCTCCTTTGCCGGTCAGGAGATCTTTGAACTATTTCTCCATTGACAAACAGCTCAGCTGATCATAAGAAAAAAAAATCCAAAATTATTCCAGCTTCAAAATTGGTAGACAAGAAGTCGAAGGGCAAAAATAATGAAACTGCAAGTAATAGTTGCTTGCATATTTCTCATTTGAAAGTGGTAAATTACTAGTCCCATGAATTTTGCCCTTCTGATACAATGTGAGCTTTAAGAATGGGCAAAGATATAAAAGTGGCTGTTACACAGCGGTCAAATAAGAGCGCAATATAATATTTCATGTTCCATCTCCGATGACCTGATACTCCACTGAGTTCGAGAAGCCCAGAACAGGTAGGAGATAAGATCTATGTTAGTCCATTAGCATTCAAAGCTGTGCATTGCCTTTTAAGGCTTTTCAGCTTTGCCAAGATGGACTCCATGATGCAATTGCCTTCTTATAAGGCTTCTGATCAAAAAAAGATGGGGCGACCTGGGCTTCTATGTAAACCGTCAAATAAGAGCCCAATATAATATTTGATGTTCCATCTCCAATGACCTGATACTCCACTGAGTTCAAGAAGCCCAGAACAGGAAGGAGATAAGATCTATGTTAGTCCATTAGCATTCAAAGCTGTGCATTGCCATTTAAGGCCTTTCAGCTTTGCCAAGATGGACTCCATGATGCAATTGCCTTCTTATAAGGCTTCTGATCAAAAAAAGATGGGGCGACCTGGGCTTCTATGTAAACCGTCAAATAAAAGCCCAATATAATTTTTGATGTTCCATCTCCAATGACCTGATACTCCACTGAGTTCAAGAAGTCCAGAACAGGAAGGAGATAAGATCTATGTTAGTCCATTAGCATTCAAAGCAGTGCATTGCCTTTTAAGGCTTTTCAGCTTTGCCAAGATGGACTCTACACAATGAAATTGCCTTCTTATAAGAGGCTTCTCAGCCTAGTCAAGGTGGGGTGATCTATAATGCAGGTATACCTGGGCTGATTCTATGCAGATGGTCGAATAAGGGCACAATATAATATTTGATGTTCCATCTCCAATGACCTGATACTCCACGGAGTTCAATAAGCCCAGAACAGGAAGGAGATAAGATCTATGTTAGTCCATTAGCATTCAAAGCTGTGCATTGCCTTTTAAGGCTTTTCAGCTTTGCCAAGATGGACTCCACAATGCAATTGCCTTCTTCTTATAGGGCTTCTCAGCCTAGTCAAGATGGAGTGATCTGTAATGTAGGTACCTGGGCTTTTAAGGCTTTTCCAAACATAGCCAATATGGACTGCCCTATTATGCAAGTAAATCTAAGTTTGCTTCTGACAATAAGTTTATATCTAAGGAGACAAATGGCATAACTAAATTCATTCACCGAGGAATTGGGATCTCATTTACTTACTCATCATAAGCACTACAGTTATATTGACCTTACACAAATGTTATTTTTGCGAAAAGCTCGATTTATCAGACTTACCTCCATAGTCCTTATACTCCGGATCAACATAAGAATCTGGAAGGACAAAGAGAACACCAGGAACACCTGTAGAAAGAGGAAAACAAAGTGTAAAAAATAAGATCAACTGCTCCAGATGTTAGTAAGCATAGAGTGAAGTGAGCCGACACATACTTTCAAGCTTGTTCGCAGTTTCCTCGTCAATCTCACAGCCAAACCCAAAATACCTCTCGCACGAGACATTGTAAATCTTCTTCTTTGCTTCCTCTTCACTGAGACATCAGTAAAAAGATATCATTATTACACTTGTAGAGGACTCAACTCATGTGAAAGGGTCTCAAACCCGCAACAAGTAATATTAAAAAAATCAGGTATTTAATTTCACAAATGGATAGATTGATAATCTATATAAGTTTTTTAATACAGATAAATGCATTAAAAAATTGTATTAATAAAAAGCCCGAAGGACTGTACAAAGCATACAGGGTTATATAGATAGAATCCTAAAGACAGAAAACAACTCACCCTCCCTCGTCTAGAACCCACCCAATCCAAAAAGATTGTCATTCGACAATCTATAAGCTATGCAGCCAAAAAAGAAGGAATTCAAACAACCCCATAATTCAGGCACCCGTCGGAAAACTTCGTAAAAACTCAAAAGCTTTGGTTATGAAGAAAAGCTGAGAAGCAGAAGAAAACAAGAATCTTTAGAAATCGACAAGGTTCAAAAACAAAGCCTTTGCTTATCTTCCAAACAGAGAAATAAGAAAGAAACCAAGAAAGAAGACTTGAGAGATTAAATGGACTAAAATTTGGGCTTAACTGGAACGTCTCCCAACAATTTCGCTGAGTCCAGAACCTTAAATCATTTTTCCCTACAAAGCAACAATAGAACATAAGATCTAACATGCCTATCGCGTTTATATTCCTACCCACGAAAACGACCGAACACATGAGATACAAACTCAAAATTATCTTTACCCTACACCTATTCCGTCATAAACCAAACAAAGCGTCATCCTAAAATGAAAAACCTAAAAATCAAAACCCTAACGCCAACCATAAAGGCCCAAAACTCTAAGTTACCTTCCAAGGATCTGGGCTAGGGTGTGGATGTAGCAGTCGATCATCTGCTGCTTTGTGGCGCCCTCACCGCCAGGCTTATCAATGACAATGAGCCAATGCTGGTAGTCACAACCCGGAAATAGCGGGGCCATCTCGGTGGGAGGCCGGTCACTGAAGTTCGAACCGGAGTTGAGCGGTGAGTAGCCGGAGCTCCCAGCCTGGTTCACCCTAAAACGGACCTGATTTAGCCGCCAAGAGAGGGGAATCGCCTGTCGGAACTGACCCGGGAAAGGATGGGGTTGCTGGAAAGAAGAGGACATGAAGCGTTTGGAAAGCGATCGAAGCGGGGGTGCCGATCGTAGGGTTAGGAAAGATTGAGAGGAGGAACGAAGGGCTATGATCGATCGGGAAATTGCAGCCGCCATTGAGGTAGCCATGGGGAGAGTAGGGTTTTGGAAAGGAAGGGGGCGTTTGAGAAACAAGGGCTTTAGGGGAGTAGGAAGAGAGACGACAAGGGTTTATATAGCAGTAATCAACTGCGGTCGTGTTCAGGTGAGCGTCGAAACACTTTATATAGGATGGTCTGATTTTTTCCTTTGTAATAAATATATTTTAAATTAATCATAAACTGTTTCCTAAAAACTAAAACATTATTAATCTCTTTTTTTTTGGAACAACTTTTCTTTTTTTCTTTTTTCTTTTTTGAAAATGCAACATTGAACATAAAATTGGAATAATCAAATTCCTTCCCACTCAAATAGGTTTAATAAAATAAAAATATATATCTTTTATAATAGTTAACTTGCACATATTTCTACAAATAAAAATAAATAAATAAGAAAGTAGATAATGGATATTTATGTCATTTAACTTTTATATTTTTCAAGTTTATTCTTAAAAAGTTTATATTTTTTAAAATAGTGTCTAACATCATGACATCATCAAACATTTTTCAAAAATAAAAAATAGTGATTTAATTTTAAAATAAAAAGGGAGTTTTAAGGAAATACTAAGTACTTTAATATAAAGAGTAGAATGAAATTTCAAATTTAAAAAAACCTCAATCTCAAATAAGTATTCTATTTCCCTTTTATTTTTGGGATCAAGATTTTCAAAAGTATTTAAAAACTTAAAGTTTTCTAAAACTTTAAATATGAGAAATGTTGTCATTTATCTCCTCACCTTCCTCTGAATGCTTTACTCTTCAAGTCTCTCTTGACCTATCAAATATATATAAATATTTAGAATACATAAACTTGATTAAGATTTGATGAACGATATAGTTGGGTAATATCTAATTCTTGAAAATTTTGGTTTGAAAATCTAGAGATTCCAAAAGGTTCAAATATAAACCCCTAAAAATATAGGAAATGTATAATAGTGAGAGACTTGATGGGGGAAATGATATCTGTCACATTTTGATGATTTTTAAACTACCAAACTTTATATTTGAAATCCTAAGTAATTAAAAAAAAAAAAAAACTATTTATTTATAAGAGAATGAATATTTCAATCAAAAATCGTGTTTTATGATAAAATATTTAATTTTAAGATTAAAGGAATTAATAGAATTGAGAAATTTGTGATGTTGAGGGTAGGGATCTCAAAAGCTGGGAGCAGAGCATTCAGGCGTCGGGCTAGATGGAGCTGCTTGCGGCCCGGCTTGGATTAAGGGCGGGTCGGGGCTAGGTGGGCTTTCATTTGGGTGCAGCCGCCGATGGGTGGCACGGATGTAGCTTTTAGGCGCCCCGTCGCGTGGGAGGCGTCCCGAAGCACAACTCGAGCTTGGATTTAGAGCCGCAGGGCCGATCTATGGGCGCCCGGAGGCCGGATTTAGAGGCCACTTGGCCGCCCCTAAAGCCCAACCCCTCCATGGTTTTTTATTTAAATTGTATTGGTTAAATATAAAGTAAAGACACAAAAGCGATTGAAATAAAAAATACGTCCATTTAAAATTTTATTAATCAAATATAATTACATTTAGAAATGTATGAAAATTTCATCATTTCTAAAATAAATGCATCCACGTAGGTTGCCTCTTATTTGTCAATCATTTGTACTTTTCAACCATAAGAAAATAAAAATACAATATACATTTTCGATAAAATATTTTAATCATTATTTTCTGGTGACGACGGGAACTATCTCTGATCCATTCATGTCTTGATATTTTTAAGTTCTCTGTATCAGCCACTAGTTCAGCTTCTCGAACATGGTCATGCAATCTCTTGTCGCTGACTCGATCTTTTAAACATACTCACTGGCGATTCTTTGGTGGCAATTACATACTTTTTGCTAACCGCTCTTCCACACGCACTAAAAGTAGCTTAGATGCGTACTCACGGGGCACGGTTAATACATCGCGTGCGATAATAGACTGCCTTAGAGTATTTAATTTGTTGTTTTCCACCATTCTAAAATATCAAAATCTTGTTATCTTGATAGATTGTTTACTACTTATTTGAGATATCATATATACGTTGTATTATTTGGAGAAGCTTAGTTGTTGCATTTTTCTACTTTTGAACATTTAAAGGGCTTTTATAAAAGATGAGGAGCTTGTCGTGGATGATGATTTTATCAAACTAATATTATTACCATATTTTCTTTATAAATATTATATAAAATATATAATACTTAATTTACTTTATTTTAATTTCTTCGAATTTTATTTGATCTTCATTGTAAATAACTTGCAGCCATTCATCTAAAGCATCAGAATTTTAATCTAGGGTCCTAATTAAACAATATAATAAATTAAAGGTATTTCTCCCCAATATTTTTAATTTTTCTATCATTGCAAAAATTGTATCATTAAATTTAATAGCAAATAATTTTGAAGTACCATATAAATACTAGTTATTTGCATAATGACCCGATGTGAAGTTGGATAATACCTTGTACAAAAATACTTGTTGAAGTATCAAAATTTCAAAAAGATCTTGTAGAAGGTCATGATGTCTTACGTCATGTCGTTTAATACGTGACATCTACTATTGATATTATTAGATAATTGCATTTCGTATAATTGTACTACTTTTTTTATATTTTGTATATTTATGAAGAAAGAAGAAAGAAAAGAAAGAAAGAAGAAAGAAAAGAAAGACACTTTTGTTGTTTTTACATTGAAGTTTGTGCATATGCATTTGTGCAGTGTGATGAGTATAACACATTAAAAAAACATAGTAGATTCTTACAGTTGAGGTAATACAGAAACTTATGTTTTTAACTCATATTTACAATTTCTTAATGATAAAAAATAATTCGTAATTTTTGCTTGGGGAACAATTAATATTATATGTAATATCTATAATTTTTTTTAATGTACTATCAACTTGTTTTAATCTATCTTTTAATTACAATCAAATTTAAAATATGTTCACAACAACGTACGCGAAATAATTTAGCATGACCGTATTTTATTTGCCAAAATCTTTTTAATATTTGTATTGCTGCATCATTATTAGTAGCATTATCTAATGTTATTGTAAATATTTGATCACGAATACCCTAAATCTATAATTTCATGTTTATTAAAGTTTATTTATATTTTAATTCTGTGATGACTATTGTTTTTTAAATGAAATTATTCTTTTATTTAACATCAATCGCTGTATACATATAATGACGATGTCGTAAAAAGCATATCGTTAAAGATGTCGAATATCGGATGTTAAACAAATTTTCATTCAAAATTTGCAAAATATTGTTTTAAATTTTCTCGTTATGTTTGAAATTTTTCATAATATCTCTTTTCTGATATTCGGACCAACCTTTAGATGAGGATTAATCATGTTTGAATTGTTTTTGAATAATCATCAGTTTCCATCATGTCAAATATTGTTGTTTTCTTATTATGCTGTCAATCATTCGCTAATAATGAGACTCATCGTAGAAAATGTATTTAAATTTTCCACATTAATCTTTACCTATTGCATATAATTTCTCAATATCTGCATTATCTTAGTTTCTACGTTAATTATGTCTTTTTAAATGACTTGTCTGGGTGATCCACATTTAAATTTGCTACAAATTTTACATTTGCTTTTATTTCTTTTTATTATTTTCTAGATTATTTCTATTCTATCAAAAAATTTCATATATTTGAACTAAGTTTTTGTAATGATGCACATGGACTAGAAAAGATGTACTATCCATAATTAATTATGTAAAATATTATACTAAAATAAAATAATGAATCAAAATAAAATGTAACAAATAAGAAAAGGTAGAGGTGGAGAAATATTACTCAATTGGAAGATCGAAGCCGAAATTCTTTTAAATCTGAACTATTGGAGTCACCAATGCTTGATTTGCACCATCTGATAATATCATAATATGAAGAAACGATTGAAGAAAATGAAGTATTAAAATATGAGGCTTGAATTGTGAAAATGAAGTGAATTTGGAGAGAGTATGAAAAATTAAAGAGATAATTGATGAAAAATTAAGAGAATTTGTCACAGTATTTATAGAGAAAAATAAGTGAAAAAATAAATAAATAAATAAAGAGAGGTGTGCAACGGTCACATGGCCAGATTCTGAGAAGGAGGAGGGATGGGAGGAGGTAGCCAAACGGATGTAGTTGGGGGCAAGAGAGAGGGAAGGGGCGGGGCGGGAAGGGGTGGGGTGGGGGGCCTGCAGTGTCGGCCCGGACCCGGAGTGTTACGGGCCGTCGGACCGCCGGTGCTGGTACGTCCGACGTGCCTAGGCCGTCCAGGCCGCCGCTGGGCCAGTCGGGCCACTTGGAATTATAAAGCACATGGGATTTGGCGGACCTTAAGAGTCAGTCCGGCCAGACCCAAATGGACCTTGAACCTCTCTTGATCTGTGACCTTGCCGGTCCGTTGGAGATCCCCTAGTTGAGGGTTTCGAAAAGAACCACAATTTATTTGAAAATTCTCAATCTAAATGGCCTATGAGGTTATAGGTTTAATCATTAGGTTCTAGAAAGTAAAAAGATAAAACTATGAGATATAAAACCTAGCATTTATATTATTTTTATCTAATAAGATGTTATTTCTATTATTTAGGTGATTTATACTCAGAGATTAATATAACTTTTCTTATATAATAAAATATTTTATTATTATATTTTATTATGAGTTTTGAAAATTTTTAATTGTTTAAACCATATACATGGATCAAATACATGTTTTATAAATACATATTTTATATGAAAAATGGATATGAGAATGTTTATCGTAGATGGAAAATAATATAAATATGCTTTTGTATTTTGTGAGTTTGGAATTATGGAGAAAATATTTGTTTTGGTTAATACGACTCTAGTCAATGGATTATAATAATTGACAACACAGACTGATCAATCTTACAATAGTTGACAAAAAATACGATCCACGATCAAAGGGTTATAATAGTTTACAATATGGTCCGGTCGAGAGTTACAATAATACACAACATAATCTCGATCAATGGATTGCAATAGTTGACAATATGGATGTCCTCAGCGTATTTAGAATAGTTAACATTTTATTTGAAATAAATATGTTTTGATAACCAACAATATGAGAGCTTTTTTGAAATATTTGTGGATTTGATTATGATATGAAACTGTTTGAGAAATAAAATATGATGAACTGTTGGTTTGGAATGTATTTATATTTCATATTCTTGTACTCAAGAATTTTTGTGAGATTTATGGGAAATGAAAAATATGTTATATCTCTAATTTTATAAATTTAAAATATTTGATCAATGAAACTATATTAAAATTTATGATTAGGCTTTTAACTTATTCCCTATTATTGATCATTTTTTAGGTACCCTAAAACATGACAATGAGTGATGTTGGGATAGGTAGGAATCACAATCGATAACTATTTTGAGTCTGCTTTTTATAGGAAAAACCTTAAAACTGTTAGACTATCTCAATGTCTCTCGATTTGAAAGATTACAAACTTTAATTCGGAGGATTTATGTTGCTAGAAAATATTATACTTTGAGAAAATTAGTTTTGAAAAATTTATCTTGTCGGAAGATATTGGTTTAATGACATTTTGTTATACTCTCAAAGATTTTATATCATTTGTAAATTTTGATTTTATATAATTAGTTTAATTTTTTCTATGTGTGAATGGACAGTAACTATAACACCCCGAAATATACCCTAGTCGTTTTCGACATGTTTAGGGTATTTTGTAAGCATAATTTGACTGTTTCGTGAGTTAAATGCGAAACTGGGAAATGAGAGACCCGGAAAGTTACAAAACTTGAGGACAAAATTGTAATTTGCCAAAATGGGGGCATAAAAGTCATAAGTTGATGAGGTTATAGGCCAAAGTAGAAATAATAACAAAATTGAGGGCCACAATGAAATAAGGGAAGTTGGAGGACAAAAGGCAATAAAGCAAACTTAACCCAAAAATGGGTTTTTTGATGGCCAAACATGGCCTTAGAAAGAGAGGGGATTTTAAAGACCCAGATTTGGTCTCAAATTGGGGAGAACCTGTAGATAAGAGAAGAAAGAAGAAGAAGAAGAGAGAGGAAGAGGAAGGAGGAGGATTCAAGCAAAGCCAAACTAAGGTATGGAACTAATCTTGGTATAGATCATATGGAGTTTGTATGGCATTCAAAGAAAAGTTTAGGAGTTTCAGCTGGGTTTTGTTAAGATTTCTTCCTTTTAGAATTCTCAAAAAGTAAGCAGTAACACCTTGAATAGGACAAGAAGCACATGAAATCCTCCCTTGGAGGATGGATTCATAGTTAAATGAAAGTAATTGAGTTAGGGTTTGTTGGTTTTGAACAAACCCTAACTAATCATCATGTTTAGTTGTGTATAGGTCTTAACCCATAATTAGAGTGGGTTTGAGAGTAATTTAGAATAAATTATTGAAGAAATATATGAAATTGAAGAGAATTGGTAGAAAAGAGATTCCAAGGTGAATTTGGAATTGTTTTGATGTGTGTTTGAAGTATAGAAGTGATTGGGGATCAAAAGTATAGAAAAATGTGAGAAAACACCCATTCTGGGCATTCTCGGGTGTCTTCTACCGGTAGAAGTTAAGTCCTACCACGAAATTTGCTTTGATTACAGTCATTTTTGGCAAGTTCTGGTGAAGTTAAGTTCTACAAAGTCTGACTCATTACAGTTTTTCTCCCAGTTTCGACCAGTTTAGTATTTTGGTCATAACTTACTCATTTCTTATCGATTTGGGTGATTCAAGTGGCCAATTAAAATAGACTTCAAGGAAAACAAAACTTAAAAGAAGGGCATCGCCAAATTCTGATGTGGCCCAAAAATACACTCAGTGGGACCATGTACAAACCAAATTGGTTCGGTGTTGAACATAAGAAGTCAGGTTGTTGGACGTAGCTTGGGATTAGGTGCTCCGGAATTAGGTGATTCCAGTTGGAATAGAACCATAGCACCTAAGCTTTAAATGATTATAAGGACATAGGGTAAATATAAAGTTAAGACCTCGAGAAAAATGAGTAATACAAACTGTCGCTAGAAAAATCGGTAAAATGACTAGTTGGCATGTACCATAACTTTAATTTGGATGATCAGGTGGATTGATTCAATTTCTAAATAAAGTAGAATCATAGAGAATAAAGAATACATAGGTTGCATAATGTACAGAGTATAGAAAGTGTAGGAATATGTCGTAAGATATGATAGGTATAAGTCATAAAATATAATAAGATGTGATAGACATGTCATAGATATAATAGTCTAAAAATTACCATGATAGTAGGCACATATGCATATAAGATTAAATGATATGAATATAAGACGTGTATGATAGGATTATATGATAGATACTTAAATGAATAGATAGAACATGCTAAGAACAAATGATAGGAATCGTAAAAGATGAGTATAAAATTAGAGACATACCGAGAAAAGAATAAGATGATTGCTAGAATATACTGATAGACAAATCTAAAATGATAGAAAAAGATATGAATATATGTATTATATAGATATATGAAACCAGAAATGTGAAGCTGATTATGATAACTAATACGGAGTAAAGTAATGATAGTATATATGCATAGCGATTATGATACAATAGTTATTCTATGCTTATGAGATATCTCTGAAAATGTAATAAAGTGATTAATGCTTAGAGCACAGTAGAAGGGATAGATAGGCATGCCTATAGGAAGATACGATTCTTCAGCATGTTGTAGGCGGATATTGGGGCCAGTTTGGGTGATGAGTATGAATCCGTTTGGATCGGTGGCGCAGGGTCACCCTGATAGATAGAAATCTAGCGCCTCAAGTACGGAGTGATAGTACCTTCGGAAATTCTGAGATAGCATATGACATGGTCTTTGTCTCGTGCGTGATGATACCTTCGGGTATTAACAGAGAGAGATCACTGTCTTGTACAGTGATAGTACCTTCGGGTACACTCAGTTATTTCCTGAATCCACTTCTAAGGTATTTGCAGACATGAAAATAAAAGAAAAAGGAAAAATATACACAAAGGAAATGGATACGAAGAGTATATAATAGGATATGATATGAGAAGCATAGCCTTGCTATGTAGTCTGAGTTACAAGAATAAAAATTACATTATAACTTTGATGAAAATAGGTATAAAAACACGAGAAAAGTAGGAATAGTACGGGATAACGAGATGAATGATCACAGATGAACACTATAATAGGAAAGTATACAATAGTACAAGTATGAAAGTGAAGGAATGAAATAAATCCTTAGAGCTAGAAAGATGAAAAGATATAGACTAGAGACATGCTTTGTAGCTTGACAAAATAGGAACATTGAAAAGACATATAACAAGCATGAAGATGAACACAAAGGCAGTATAGGAATATGTAGGTACTTTCAGATGGGAATACGGAAAAGTATAAATAAAGGGTGCTAAAGACATAGAACATGTAATAGAAAAGATTGACATGCAATAGAATATCGGATGATGATAAGGAATTACGTTATAAATATGTTTGATATATATATATAATGCATATGTATAAGCTTGTGATCGCCGTTTGGTGGTTTGTCCATGTATGTTCCCACTAAGCGTAAAAAGCCTTGCGGGTGTTAATCAGGTGTAGGTCTTAGAAGGAGGCTAGGACGGAACCTTAGCGTGTAGAAATTCGACATGATGGTCCATTGGAAGATTTTTGTATAATGTATAAGTCTTTTGTTTCTTTTTTAAACAATGTAAATGTTTGAACACTATTAAATGGCATATATAAGTAATTGTATAAGTAATGGGACTCGTATATGCGTATAAATTGTGATGGACACCACTCAGGTGGTAGTTCTTTTGTATATGTACAAATGATTTTGTTGTGTCTTGAAAAAATTGTTTGTGCAGTGAGTGCAGTGCAGCTACGAAGAAACGAGTCAATGAGTCGGTCACAGGTAAACTACGTATATAGTATAGATAGTATCGCGCCCGGACTTCGGTTTAGATCATGTCAGGTCAGTAGGGATCGAAGCGTATGATAACACTCTTTGGTTTGAAGTTTACATGTTACTATATATATTTGAGGTCTGGTTCAAGTCATAAAAGGGTAGGATAAGAAATGAGAGTATCTAGACTCGAATCCTGGTAAGAACATAATACATTAATAATGTTATATGCAATATAATATAATCTATATATATATAATATTTGAATTTCAAATAAAATTATATATAGTTTTTTTTTTTAAATTAAGCATTTTCAAAATTTTAATATTTATATGAAAGAGAAAAAGCAAATCCATTTTTAAATTTGAAAATATTAGGTTTATAACTTGGACGAGTTAACTGACCAATCGATGTTTAGGTAGTTTAAATTTACTACTTGCATAATTAGATTTGGGTTTGGGTTCGGTTTCTATCAACTCGATTTAAATATATATATATATATATAAATCTTATTACAATAACCTTAAAAAAAAACTCGTTCTTTATAAGCCATTTTTTACTTTGTTTATTGAGGATTATGATTTGATCAACCATCATTTCCATCACCATTAGACTGCTTCAATTTCTATATTTGTCTAATTGTTGTCATCATTAATGTGATATGGTCATCGTTCTTTATAAGCCATTTTTTACTTTGTTTATTGAAGTTTATTATTTGATCAACCATCATTTCCTTAAATCGTGTATTTTTATGAAATTTCAAGTTAAAACCTAAAGGTACACTTATAATCCCTTTTTCTGTTTCAATAATTCATTTTACATTGGATGATTAGTAAAATGAGAAAAAAAAGATGCTTTATATCTTCTTTTTTTTTAAATCAATAGAATTCAAGTGAATCTTTGTTAATTTTGGTTTTTCTTTTTGTTGAAATGTTGGCTGTCATGAAAGTGATTTTTTTCTTCACTTCAAACGTTTTATAGATTTAGAAATGCTATTGTTGAACATATTTTTTCTTAGTTTGTTATATTTTTCACTTTTTTTTGTATTTTAATAAATGAATCATTTTGTAATTCACATAAAGCTAGTTGATAGGGTTTAAAAAATAGGCGTGCAGGCTCACTCGCCAAGCCCAGGAAAATTAAAGAATTAAAATCGGTGAGGCATGAGCCTGCGCATAGGCGCTGAAAATGGAAAGCCCGGTTCGTTCGCCCCGAGGGCGATAAGTAGACGATTTGAAAAGCATGTCATAATAATCAAATTAAATCTCACTAGTAAGGAAAATTAGGATAATTCCCAATAACATTATCATAAAATTAATGAATCTCACCAATGAGGGAAGTAGGATAATCTTCAATATTTGCTCCCTCATTATCCTTATTAATGCGATGGCGATAAAGTGAAATGCCCCATCGATGGGAAAAAAGTCCTTACCACCATCCAATTAGGAAAAACATATGCTATAAATACCAGGCAACCCCATCGGTGAAAGGTACGCAAAGACATTCGCCCTCTAAGCAGTCTATCTTTTTATCTCGGAGGAGCAGTTGGGCATCGGAGCGACCGCAGGTAAACCCGTGACCACCTTCTTTCTTATTTTTGCGTCCAACGCCCGTAGCCAGCTGACCGGCCCAAATGGGACAGTCCGCTCAGCCCTGCTTCCAACACGCCGCCCTCCGCCTAGCTGAAAAGACACTCACCGGGCTGGCGCCATCCGTGGGAACGACAATCCTTTAACAAAGCCGATCTCTCAAGAATCGATGATATCAACTCGTAACACGCAGAGCAACACCATCCCTCCACAGCTGTGACCAAATTAGGGCGACGAGACAACCGACCTCCCGGCGGCACGTTAGAAACAATGCAAGCCAACATGGACGAGGTGGAGGCGCTCCGCCTCACCAACCAACGCCTGATGGGAGAGTTAGAGCAACTCACCAGGCAGATGCAACGCCCGCGGGAAGCGCGACAAATTCAGGAAGGCCATAACGTCACCCCTCACGAAGGGCAACCACACCTCGGCACTCCCCGAGGTGCTGAAACGGAAGCAGAATCCAGCCGAGCCAGGGGGCGCGGACCACACCTAACCCCTGGAGAAGAGGGCAACGAAGCAACACTCGGGGAGCACGTCGGAAACAATGAACTAAACCCCCCTCAGCAAGGAATAGGGGAGCGATCATGGGAGCAGAGGTTCAAGGGCCTCAACAAAAGAGCCAAACAAGAGATGAAGGAAGTGGCAAGGGCCGAGCCCCCGACTCTACGGACACCCCGTACAACAAACCGAAACCCCATTCACAAACATAAGGCTCAACTTCCCCCTTCTAGTGAGGTTCAGAGTGCCACAAATAGAAGCGTTCGATGGTACCAAAGATCCCGTCGATCATCTTAACACTTATAAGAATCCTGATGGAGCTGGTTACGGGTATCGTGATTCATACGATGCAGCTTTCGCTATCACGCTGAAAGGCCCAAAGATCGCTCGCTTAACAAGCTTCCACCCATCGCCAATCTCCTCATTTGTAGAGCTTCCATCGCGTTCGTCTCCCACGCCATTGGAGCTAGAATATATGTAGTCGAATTATCATCTCGCCGAATTACAAAGCGTAGGCTCGCAAGAAAGCCTGAGGTCTTATGTCCAGAGGTTCAATGCCGAGTCTTTGAAGGTAGATATACCAGATGAGAAGTTCGTTATCACCGCATTCATCGTCGGGCTAAGATGTTTTCCATCTCAAAGAATCCTCAGGCAAGCATGGCAGAGGTACTCGCTAAAGCGGAGAAGTACATAAACGGCGAAGAAGCCCTTATATCCAAGAAAGGAAGCTCTTTAACCCATAAAGAGAAAAGCGGGACTGACAAGCGACAGGGACGGAGCCCTAAGAGATAAAGAGACCGGGAGAGGTCCCCAAAGAAAGACAGAATGGTCCCAAAAGACGCGAAAGTTCCTGAGATCGATCGGGTCCACCCCATCCGAGCCAGGATGAAGCAAGATTCACCTCGACGGCGACCCCCGACCGCCGTAGTGTCGCAGGCCCTCATACAGGTACAACACGAACAGTTTCTGAGATGGCCGTCCCAGATGAGGTCAGACCCTACCAAAAGAGATAACACCAAGTATTGTGAGTTCCATAGGGACCACAGGCATCGAGCGGATGATTGCATACAACTCGCAGCTGAAATAGAATGATTTGATTCGCGCCGATATCTCCGCCGTCAGAGCATCCGAAGGCCAGGATCGTGCCTCGCCCACCACCACCCTAAGCACAAAGAACTTAGCACCAATGCCCCTTAAGGGAAATCCATGATCTCGTGGAGGATTTGCAAGAGGAGGGGAGTCCAAATTTCACGAAGAAGGCCCATTGCGAGCATCGTGTCAGAGAGGTGATGGAAGGCTGGCTGTCCAACCGCCTCGACTTGACACACCCATAACGCTCTCAGATTAGACTGAGGGATGCCACCCCATGACGATCCTTCGGGTGATAAGAAAGGGGGCCAGGCTAACAAAACGATCCATCGAGTCCTGGTCGACAATAGGAGTTCAGCCGACATCATCTTCGTGTCGGTCTTCGATAAGATGGGCATCGGAAGGGAGAAGCTGGAGCCAAGAAGACTCCACCAAGCGAGGATTCTCGAGAGAAAGTGTTATCTTTCAGTCAATACAACCGTGCTCACTTCGGGGCATCCCCGCGCCGTGCAACAACGACGTGAGGTTTCTCATAGTGCAGATGCCCCATCCGGCTTATAACATGTTACTAGGCGTGACTTTCTCAACGCCATAAAGGTCATCCGCTTACCATATGATGATCAAGTTTCCTACCACAAGCGGAGTAGGAATGGTTCGAGGAGACTAGCGCGTGGCCAGGGAGTGTTACTCGGCGTTCGTGAAGCAAAAAGCAGTCGACAACATATACTTGGACGAGCTCGACATGCGCGACAAGGTAAACACCCGACCTGAGCCCTCGAAAGAGCTGGAGCTCGTGCCGTTAGATGATAACCCGAACACCCGCCATATTACTCCGCCTAAGCCACAAGGCCTCGTAAGTCTCCTTACCCATTTTTTGAAACAGAACAATGACGTCTTCGCATGGAAGAAGGCGGATATGGGAGGAATTGATCTCGCCATAATTACTCATAGACTAAACGTCAGTCCATCTTTCAAAACAGTCAAGCAAAAAAGAAGGAGTTTCGCTCCGGAAAGACAAAAAGCAATCAATGAGGAGGTCGACAAGCTCCTCCAGGCAGGGGTAATCAGAGAGGTGGAGTACCCTGAATGGTTGGCCAACGTCATACTGGGCTGCACAATCTTATGGCGCATCAGATCGACTTCACCACGCCAACCGAAAGCATGCCATGCCCGCAAAAAGATAGTTTCCTCTCGCTACTTCCGGGACGACCATGCGATGCCACCGTCGGCCATGAACTCCTCAGTTTCATGGACGCTTTCTCCGGCTACAACCAGATCAGCATGGATCCTGACGATCAAGAAAAGACCTCATTCGTCTTGAGGAAAGGGACCTATTGCTATCGAGTGATGCCCTTTGGGCTAAAGAACGCAGGAGTTACATACCAAAGGTCAGAATCAGATGTTCTGTGGCTAAATAGGGCATCCATGGAGGTGATAGATGACATGTCGATGAAATCAACTACAGATCGAACTCCACATACCATCCGTCCAAAACATTCCGTAGATCCCGAGAGTACAACATGAAGTTGAATCCAAATTAAATGCGCTGAGTCTCAAATTAAAATTTCGGGTTTTATAGTCAACAACCGAGGAATCGAGGCAAATCCAGATGTAAAAGTCAGTGCTCGACATGCCGCCACCGTCAAGCATAAAAGAAGTCCAATACCAATCAAGACACCGCAAGAGCCGAGCTCAGGTCCAAGGCCACTGATAAATGTCGCTCTTCGTCCATGTTCTAAAGAAAGCTTTTCAACGGGATACACATCATAAGAAGCATTCGCAAGACTAAAACTTATCCGGCTCTCCCGATTCTCGACTTCAAAGATCGCTTTTATCGTAGACAAAGACCGAGTACAAAGACCCATTCTACTATTGGTACGAGCTCGGTGAAGAGCAGATGAGAGGCAATCTTAAAGATGGAGGAAATCCAGTTCATGCAGCGACCAGAGTCTCGAAAAGCCCGCCCTATTTTCAAGCTCATACCACAAATCCCAACGTATCACCCGATAGTGCCAAGTGCTAATAAACCCGAGACTCCTGAAGGTCGAAGAAGGGCCATAGAATCAGCGAGTTCGACATCGTATATAAAACCAAAACGCAATAAAAGGGCAGGTCTCGCAGCATTTCAATATAGAAGTTCACCCCGCAGAGTTTGCCGAGGATACGCCGAGCAACGCTCCGACCTCCCCATTTGGAAACCCGGTCCAGGACGGCCGCCAATGCCCAAGGGATGCGTCGCAAGCACTCACCGCAGGGAATAGATATCGAGTGGTGCACTCAGATTCAGTTCCAAGCCCCAATAACGGTCGAGCATGAGGTCAACATAAGTGGGACTCAACCTCGCCCATTCAATGGAAGTTGACCAGCTTGAGGTGCACAGCGACTCCCAGTTGGTAGTAAAGCAAATAGAAGCGACCTACGAGTCCAAAAGTGAAAAAATGATCCTATACCTAAAAAGTACGCGGATTTATCAAAAGTTCAGGCAATCCAGTCGACACATACCCAGAGCAAGAATTCCCTGTTGCATACCCGACAAAGCCGCAATAGCCCCAAGAAGATCTCAGCAGACTGACGCCTGTCGAGCACCTCGCAGAGCCCTCCATAGATCCCAATGACGTGGAGGTCTCCCCTGTCATGTCAGAGCCGAGCTGGATGGACCCCATTTGGGACTACTTAATAGAAGGATTGCTACCGAACGACCCGAAAGAGGCTTCTAAGCTAAGGACGAGGTCGGCCAGGTTTACTATTCATAAGGGAAGCCTTTATAAGTTTAGATAATACACCCATCCTTATGCATCGCAGTGGAAAGACGCCGACCACGACAGGGAAGTGCATATGAAGGTGTATGCTAAATCACATCGAAAGCTCTGCGCGCTGGGCGAAAAGCCTTAAGACATGGATACTACTAGCCCACAATGCTAAGAGACGCAACAAAAATTGTCAGGAAATGCAAAGTTTGTCAAGAGCATGCCAAAATCTCTCATCTCCCGTCCGAGCCTGACGCGGCCACAAGCCCCGTCCTTTCGCGGGTTGGACATATCAGACCTCTCGCCCATCGGGAGGCCGCAAATTTATCATCATGGCAGTAGATTATTTCACCAAATGGGCCGAAGTCGAACCTTTGGCTACTATCATAGAACATAAAATACGCAACTTCATTTGGCATTCCATAATTTGCAGGTTTGGTATCCCGAGAGCTTTGGTGTCAGATAATGGAAGGCAGTTCAACAATCCTAAGTTCGTGGATTTGCGTCGGTGTCGATTAAGAACTACTACTCGCCCCCGTACCATCCACAATCTAATGGACAAATAAGTCACCATCGTAACTCTAAAGCAAGACTAAAGACCAAGTTGAAGACCTGAAGGGCAGGCGGGCAGACTACCCACCGATAGTGTTACGCGATACCGAACTGGCACGCAAGTCGCAACTCGCAAACCCCATTCGGGCCTGCTTTGGCACCGAGGCGGTAGCCCTTGTCTAGATCAGATTAAAGTCCCCAAGGATCAAATTGGCAAGCGTGGAAAATAACGGAGAGGCTCTCACCTTAAATCGACCTCCTGGGATGAAAGCGTGAGTGTGTCCCAAAGCGACTAAGACTACCAAAGAGCATCCAGTTACTACGACAAAAAGTCAAACCTGTGGAGTTACAAGCCCGCGACCTAGTCTTAAAAAGCCTCCCGCCAACGAGGAAAATCCAAAGACATGGAAAGCCAGTGGCCCAATCAAAGGCCCCATCGTATCCTCGCGACATCGACCGGGCACCACGCACCCGCATCGAAGAAGGAAAAATTCTGCCTCATGCTTAGAATGTCGAAAGCACCTAAAGCCGCTTTTACCGTTAGACCCTCGATTGTAATTTTAAATAAAGTATCATCACTTCGATGACTCGGCCCGTTTGTTTATGGATTATTCTCGTTTAGTATCCGTGATAAATAAAAAGCCGTACATCTCAGAAAAGAAAAATAGCTCGCATTGTGGAACGTGAAGAGAAAGTTACACACATCGTAGCACACAAATTCGCGAAAAAAATATATTGTTCTTTATTACAACAAAGGTACAATTGATTACAATCAGCAGTGTCATTCCTTACATCTCGGAAATAAATAGTACAAGCAGTTCCCTCAAAAAAAAAAAAATCTCAAGAGAGAGAAAAATAGAGGGAAAGAGAGGAAGAGAGAGTGCGAAAGGAAAGGAAAAAGAGATGGGAAAGAGAAGAAAAGGAGAAGGAAAGAGAGGAAGAGAGAGTGGAAAGAGTATGAGAAAGAGAAAGAAGAGGGAAGAAGAGGAGGAAAATAGAGAAAGCGGTACTTAAAGTTCTTCTTAAGTATATCGCCTTTCCCGATGCATTCCCTGAAGAAGAATTCCGCTCATCTGGACGGCCAGGGAATAACATAACTCCCACAAAGGGAAAACTAGGGAAAAATATAACTCCTACAGGCAGAGGACAATCGAAACCGAACGCCGGCCCGGAACCCCTAGGTGGATCCCTTGCGAAGATGACCAAGCCTTGATGCTTCATCACGCCGTATTCCGCCACGCCTGGGTGGAAGAATCCAAGTGGGGCTCCATAGCGAAGAAAGCCGCCTTTATATAAACAAGCACTCTGGAAGTTGCTCTCGGGCCAAGCTTCCAATTCTCCATGAACTAGCATTAAAGACGCTCACATCTTTCCAAGAAGTAGAAGTCAAACAAACAAGACACAACAGCTCTGGGCTGCGTAGAGCTTAACAGCCTCGTTAGCTGGCCTCACGCCAGCCTCAAAGAAATAAATTGTCGGAAACTTTAACAAATGCGGCGCCATCAGAGCCCAAGAAATTACAGAGCTAATACCGTGAAGGCTCTCAAATACCCAGAGTTCAATGTTTTAGTGTCAAGAGCTCAACTGCCTCAACTCGCAAATTAGCCCAAGAGCCGTCTGTACTCTCAAAGTGATAAGCTCTACGAGCCTCAAGAATTAGTTTTGAAGAGCCTAACTCAAGCAAACCCGTGCAAATTAGCTCAAGAGTCGGCCTCAAATTAAGCTGATAGGCCCACGAGTCACAAGAGCCAGCTTTGGAAGAACTCAATTGCTCATATCGTGCCCTCAGAGTCTAAGAGCCAATTCACCAAAGTGATAAGCCCACTAACCTCGCAGCTCAGCTTTTTGAAGAGCTCAACTCCGCTTATATCAAAGTAAATTAGCCCAAGAGCCGCTTCCGCCAGCGATAAGCCTATGGAGCTTCGGGCGGCCAGCTAAGAACTCAACTCAAGCCATATCAGCCCCTCAGCCCAAGAGCCGCCTCTGCATCAAAGCATAAGCCCACTGAACCCGCCAGCCTGGCGAAGAGCTCCACCGTCAACTCAGCAAATTAGCCCAAAAGCCGCCCAACCAAAGTGATAAGCCTACTTCGAGCCTCGCAATGGCTTTGAAGAGCTCAATTGCTCAACTTAGGCAATTAGCCTAAGAGCTCGCTCTCACCGTGGATACCCATGAGTCAGCCAGCCGCTTTGAAGAGCCCTCAACTCGCTTCATATTAGGCCCTCAGAGCCCAAGAGACCGCTCACCAAAGTGATAGTTTACTGTGAGCCTCTTCGCAAATGTGGTTGAAGAGTCAATCAAGCCAACTCAAAGTGAGCAACACAGTGGACACAACCATAAAAAAAAAAAAAAAAAAAGAAAAAAAAAGAAAGGGGTAAAAGCGATGAGGTAGAAAATGGGGTATTCATTGAGAACAACATTAAATATATCCCGGGTTCGGAGCCCGACGTAAAAAAAAAAAAAACCCAAACAAACAAGCAAAGATATATGAAGGAGTTTAGGACGCTGCAAGGAGCAGAAGACGAAGAGGGAGCGCCTCTCGTGCCTGTGGTGTTCGCTCTCCGGGTAACGTCACATGAAAGACCTTCCGCCTCCTCGGTCGCGGGGATATCGAAGTAAGGTCCAAGCCCGGTAGGGCATGAGCAAAATTTCTTCCCCGAAAAGCAAGCCACCTAGAAGCCCATCAGTGTGCCTCATCCCTCAACCGCGACGGCCCCGTCCCTCCAACAACCGTAGCTTCGCTAAGGTCCTCGCAACCCATGGCACTCTGGCCAGGCGTTCAACAGCTTGCAAATGGAGCCGCGACGTAGCCCATCTAGCGAAGACCGGCGACACGGCTTCATCTCTGGGGCAAACATTACGCCTTCTTTCCCTACCGTCGCAGCCGTTTCCCGAGACGATCAAGTAGCTCATCCGAATACTAGTTCGCTCGCAGCTCGCACTGCCCCGTCTCCAAGAAAGCCATTCCAGCAGCCCGGCAAACTCGGCCCCCGACTTCCCGAAGCTCAACCTGGCCACTCGGTTATCCTTGCCTTCCCTCGCTCCTACCAAGGCCGCGCCGCCATGGTATGCCTCGGGATCGACTTAAGCTTCACTCGAATCTCTTCCGTCATATTCAGACTCGATTCAGATCTCGGGCCACTCAAAAACAAGAGCAGACACCTCACTCAGACTTTGGCGCTTTGACGTGGGCCCTTGCTCAATCCGGGCCTCGCGACTCTTCAAATGAGTGGCCACCTGCCGAGGCCCAACTTAAAGTCAACACACAACCTCAAATCCAAGATAAAAAGGCATATCAACAAGACACGGACTTACGTAGGCGACCTGGAGTGGATAGGAGCCAAGGCCCTTAACATGCAAGGCACCGACCTCGAGGTCGAATCTCCGAGGCCGGATCGACCGCGCCATACCCGCAAGCTCGACATTGAAAAGCAAGGAATCGCCATCTCTGTCAAATTCGGGACGTTTCCTCCTCAACTCTTCCGCCCGCTACGAAGCTCGCGCTAGGACCCAAACTGATAGGCACTGACCCAATCCGGGAGGCTCGCCAGCCCCTTCCCGAGGAGTCTCTAGCCTTTGCACAGCCGTAATGAGGTCGCGAACTGGGGGCTCCCAGAACCCCTGACCCGAGGCTACAATACTCCTCGTCCTGGAAGACACCCTGGGATGTGGGCTTTAAGTCAGGGAGGAAGAAGACGCCCCAACTTCGGATCCTCTCCCCTCGGATGGGCGCCCTTCCTTTCAAGAGAGCTCCAAAGCCTTTCGCTTCACCTCCCGTAGGACTTCCGGACAAATGGCTCCACTCGAGCCAAAAGCTCACCCTTAGTGGGCTTGACGGCGGGAGGCCCATCGTGTGAGAACTTCATAGCGAAGGGAGGTGAAGGCCTCAAAGTAGTGGGACGAGAGGACCTCGAACCTAGATCTGGGAACATCCGACCTGATAAGCTCCGAGTAAGTGCACGGAAGACACTTAGCTAACTCCCGCTTTATGACTTTGTCCTCGGGGTTGAGATCGGGGCAAATACCTGAAAGACACACAACCAATGCAAAATTAGAGACACCCTATAATTTACGAAAGATAGACCAAACTAAGCCAAAGCGATGCTCACGTAGATTCTAAGGAGTGGTCCAGCCAACCGGAACGCCCAGGGTGTCATCCTTATCAAGGGGTCAGATCCAATCAAGGGCCACCGACGAAAAATAACGCTCCTTCCAAAGCCTACTGAAAGCATGGGAGATCCGAGATAATCGGGGTGGAGCGCGACACGCTTGGAGCAGATGTGCGAAGCCCCTGGGCGGCCTCCTTCACACTAAAAGATTCAAAGAACGTGAGCTATACCGGGAACACCCAAAGCCCTTGTCCTGAAGAAACCAACAACCCAATCGTAATACCCAGAAATCGGGGCGAAAGTTGAGAAGGGCAAGACGCTTGAAATGTTGCAAAAACTCTTTTATGAAGGCAGCGGAAACCTGGTGCCGTCAATGCCACCAAGAACACACCATCTGGTACTCGACCACATAGGAAGTCAAATGCTCTGAGACCGCACTGACACCAAAAGGGGGCCTATAACGCCTCTCGAAAGTTGCTCCATACAAAGGTTCGACTCTACTAGGTCCCACCGCCAGCATTCTCGCACACCTAACTCGTGATATCTGATCCCCCGGTATTTAATCTCACAATTTTTCCCTTTACCCTTGTCCAAGGGGAGGGGTTCCCTGGGCTGCCTCAAGAACAACCTCTATTGGTCCATTGAGGTGCCACCCATCCGCCCTGAACCGGGAACAGCAGATGGGTCACCCCCTATGCGCAAAGAAGAGGAATGACCCGGACCCATGAGAGTAACAGGTAATAAGAACAAGACCTAACCAAGCTAGCCCTAGCGTTCTGCTATATCTCTCGAAAAGACACAAAAGGAAGAAAGACGCTGTCCCAAAGAACAAACAAGGCCACCAGCATATATCACAAAACGCCGTAAGGAACTCTGCACCAAGACAAACTAATGTTAAGGAAAGGGAAACCCAAACTCCCAGAGAAACAAAAAGGCTTCAAGATCAGGGGAACACAAGGCAAACGGTCAGAGGATATTCTTAGAAGAAACTGAAAGAACTGGAAGAAATGGGTGCGAAACCGAAAAGTCATTATTGTCACAAGACATATGACTCCGCCGACAGTTCCTAACCAAACCAAATTTCTCGAGCAAACATGTGGAAGTCATCCGGCCCAAGAAAGATACAAATTTCGCACACGTCATTGCATAAGGGTCAGGGCACCGATGTATTTAAAATAGCGCCAAGAGACCCACTCGCCAAACCTAAGGAAAAAGTAAGCTTAGTGAGACGCCCGAGCCCTTGGCACCGGCCCAAAACGGAAGCCCAATTCATTCGCCCCAAGGGCCAATAGCATGGACGATCTGAAAAGCCCATGTCCTGTAAATCAAATTAAATCTCACCAGTAAGGGAAGTAGGATAATTCCCACAGCTTATCCTATAAATCAAACCGAATCTAACCAATGAGGAAGTGTGATAATTTCAATAACTCCTCCCCATTATCCCTTATTAACTGGATAATGATAAAGCGCGCAAAACACCCCGATCCAATAGGAAAGAATCCTTACCACCATCCCATTTGGAAAACATACGCTTATAAATGCGCCACCCCCACGGCGAAAGATAATGAAAAACATTCGGCCTCTGCGCCATCTTTCTCGTGGAATAACCGACAAACGGAAATGCGCCACCGGCCGAAGCTCCCAGGCCGAATCTAATCTTCTTTCTTATTTTTGCGTAGGAGTCCAACATCCGTGAGCGCTGACCGGCCAAATGACAGTCCAGCTTCAGCCCAAATAAGCTTCCAACACGCCCAAAATTCCCAGTTTGGGCTTTTGAAAGGCATCACTAGTCAATAAATTTTTTACCACTGGAATCCGACCCACCTTGACCTAACCCGATCAACCTGATTAATCTAACCAATATAAAATCAACATGTGCTCAACCTGAGTTTCATAGTTTAAGTTCGGGTTGGAAGTTCGAGTTGAGTTATATTCAAGTTCATGTATTTTATGTTCAAGTTTGGCTTGAGTTGACTCTCAACCTGATTGTGGACCCGTATTTTTCACGTGCATCCCCATTCGATAGCGATACTCGCTTTTTGTTGAGATAATTTTTTTTTTCTTAAAAAGAAAATTGGAGTCGCCACTTATTTTGTTTATTTTTTTAAAAGGAAAACAAAATAATAAATAAAACTCTTGTGTGACTCCTTATTTAGGAAAATACATGTCTGCGAAAAATCAAGTCCAAATCCAGAGATCAGGTTACCTATCGGGAATGTACGATAGTGAGTTGTAATAACCCTCTAGTTCCGTATAAAAATGGTCTCTACTAAACAAATTTAGGGAATGATGACAATTAATTAATTAATTAATTATGGATACAAATAAAAATAATCACATGAGATATATAAAAAAATTAAATTTTATTCATTTATTTTATAAAAATATTTATTAAGAAAATAAACTTGTTCCAAAAGATTTATTTAACTAATTTAGAAAGGAAATTGAACTTATAACTTTATTTAGAAAAAAAAATATTTTTTTTTGAAAAAAGGTTTAAAAGTTATTTTATTTAAAAAAAAATGAACAATCTTATTTAAAAACGAATGAATGAAGGACTATGATCATAAACAACATTTTGAATTTTTCTTCAAACAAATTTTAAATTATTTTAATTTTTTTTTCATCTTTCTATCTTTCTTTTATTAGAGAAAAAAATTATTCTTTAAAAAAAAAACATATTATGAACTTGTTTTATTAGCTCAAAATTAATGAATTATTATTTTTATTAACACATAAATTATAAAGGTATATGTTCAATTTTGTATATAACCAATTAATGTATATAAGAATGAATTTATAAGAATATATATAAAAATATTAAACATCAATGAGAGATGGAAAATGTGCTTAAAATGTTTTACTGTAATTATAATATTTCCAGCTTCTTGCTGGAATTTATTTTCCGCTGGCTATTAATCCATACTGGACACTAAAAGCACTACAGTGGCCCATAAAACATAATAAGCCCAAAAGAGAAAAGGGCATTGTAGACAAAAGAAGAGATTAAGTCATAATAAATTTTCAAGTCTAATGATGATAAGCCCAAAAGCAATATATAGACTTATCAAATTAATTTCATTCATGTTAATGAGCTCAAATTAATAGATAAATTATCATTGTCATAAGTCCATAGTCTCAAATTAGTGATTAATATACCTATCTAATTTGATAAATTTCAAAAATACAGATTTCATACTAATTAATAAGTTTCATTCAATATAAGTCAACAACTCCGAGTTACTAATCAATATATGAACCAAATTTATAAATTTCAATAACAAATAAAATTTTCAGTACTAATGTGTCTCAATTTAAATATTTAATAATTTTAACCCTAAGTCAAAATAAAATTATAACATTTAATCATACTAAATTAAATAAAAATTATGTTAATTAACAATTCCAAAAGTGATAACTTAGGGTAAATTAAAATATTACAAAATTTAATTTGACATATTAAAGTCTAAATTACAAATAAAAAAACTTCTAATTTAATATTTCACATCTATGTAAAATTTTTCAAGTTAACTATTAACAAAAAAAAAATAATCAAACATAAATAACATAAAATTAAACCCAAATACAATAAATTAAAAAAAAAATACAAGATTCAATCTAATTACATAAATTTCACCAACCGTAATTTTTTATATAAACATATATAAATCTCATAATAGCTCATAAAAGAAAAAATCCAATCACACAAATATATACATATATGAATTTAATGCTAAAGAAAATGTGTTCAAAAAATGAGAAAACAAAAAACGTGGAAGAAGGAAATGGAGGGTTACCATCAGCGACGGGTCACCGACAGTGATTGTTCGACGACTTTCTGACTCCGATGGGGTGGTGGAAATAAATAAAGAAAAAGAAAAAAAAAGGAATTAGTATTTTACTTTTGTGATGTTTACTTGAATTTGCTTATTTTAAGAAGAAAAATGGAAGAGAAAAAAAAAGAAAAAGGAAGAAAGATGAGAATGTGGAGAAGAAACCAAAGGAAGAGGAGAGGACTAGAGGAAGAAGAGAAGATAGGGTGTCTAGGGGAATGGGGGAGGAGGGGAAAAAAAAAGGAAAAAAAAAAACATAAATAAAATTTAATAATAATAATAATAATAATAATAATGTCAGCAAATTTTGGGGTCACCCAACTTGTTAGACCGGTAGAAAATATAAAATATTACTTTTATAATAAGATGGATGAAAAAAAGAAAAGAAAAAGAGAAATAAATGAAGCTAACTTTTTTTTTACTGGCCACCCGTAGCCATGTACTAGAACTGAAAACAAACCCGAGCAACTGTGACAATTCAACTTCCTCCGAAGTGCTGGCTCCTTGGGTAGTGCCTCTGCATCTCAAGATGGTAGGTTCTTCATTCTCCGTTTGTTTCCCGCGAAATCGATTGAAATAAATTCTTTACTCTTTTGATCTTCATGTTTTTCTTTTGGCGTTTATGGGTTATTTGGTGGCAGAGAAAACATGGGTAACGAAGGGATTGTTATTATTTTTAATAAAAATTTTGACATAAAATCTTCGTTCTTCACGAACTCATGTAGCTAATGCAAGGGGAAATTGGTTTATTTTGTTTCTTTGGATTTTCTTCTTTGTTTTCTGAGTATCCAAACAAGGTTGTGTCATGCATTCATCATTCATCTCATGGGTTTTGTGTAGTGTTGTTGTGGTGTTTGCGGCTCCGTTTGACAAGTGATTCCAAATGAAGCAATCGTAACTTGTTTGTACATTTGAAAGCAATGTGACAGCATTTTAATTTATTTTTGGTGCTTTTTTCCTTACCTATCTCTGGACTTTTCTCACAATTCTTCTCCGTTAACACCAGTTCCATCGATTGATCGGGAGAATTAATTTGCTTTTTGAGTTAGGTTTGTGCATTTGCTTCCTACAATCTTGATTTGGATAGGATTGGTTCTATGGTAAATTTGCTTTTATGTCGATTATCTCATGAAAGAAATGGTTTCTATGGATTTATTTTTAGGACTGATATGTGTCCTTTCACATGGAAAGGATGGCATTTAAATTTTTTTTTCATCTAGTTCTGTTTAATTATATTAGTATTTTGATTAGACTCTGTGGGCATGTATGTTGTCCTTACGTTAAGGAATTTAATGCAAATTCCTTGAATTTTGTTTTGAAGGGTTTGGGGTGTTGGATGTAGCCAGACCTTTACAACTAGCAAGTTGAATCTTAATTTATGGATTTAAAGCATTACTTTTCTATCTAGTCAATTTTTCCACCGGATGATGTAGTTCTTGGATGAGTTCATTTAGTTGTTGTAGTGTCCTTCATCTGGAGAGTGAGGGCTAAAGGTCCATATATGAAGGGATTGAACTCAACACTATTGAGGCATTTTCTTAAGGGTGTTAGCACAACATAGAAGCAAAACTAGGCCGAGATGGTGGGAAGCCTTTTGTGCATCACTGAAGCTTTGAATTGGACAATATAAGGTGAAGAGTTGGGTTGTTCCAAATGGTATCAAGGTCTTATCTCCATCCGATAGTGTGTTAGTGAGGACGTTGGGTCCTAAGGGGGGTTGGTTTTAGCTTCCCACATCTTCCGGAGTGTGAAATGTGAAGGTCCATATATGGAGGACTTGAATCAACACTATCGAAACCTTTTCTTCAGGGAATATCCCAACAGAGAAGCAAATCCAGGGCGGGCTGGTGGTAAACCGTGTGTGTGCTACTACAACCCTGAATCGGACAATATCGAGTAAAGAGTTAGGTCATTCCAAATGGTATCAAACCTGATCTCCAGCAAGAAATGTGCCAGCGAGGACATTGAGCCCCAAGGGGGGTGAATTGTAGTATCCGACAATGTCGGAAGAGTGAGAGGTGAAGGTCTATATGTAGAGGACTTTAACTCAATACTATCAAGGCTATTTCATGAAGGCATAGGCCCAATAGAGAAGCAAAACTGGGGCAAGCTAGTAGGAAGCTGTGTGTGTGCCACTGCAGCCCTAAACATGACAATATTGAGTGAAGAGTTGGACCGTTACAGTTTTGTTGATGTTTCAACAAATAGATCATTTGATATCTAGGCTTAACTTCTTTCTACTCTCATTCTCATTATAGAAAAAATATGTAAAGATTTTAATTTTAGTGGCAATGGAACTGCTTTGGGCATCTGCCCCTTAATTATTCTCAATTACTTTTGGGATTTTTGCAGTGTCCCAAAAAATATCCAGCCAAGAGACTGAAGAAATTGAAGGTTGGCCATCTGAAGTCTGGTACGTTGAAAGACAATTGTTCTCAAACCTGATGTCATATTCCGGATATGGACTGATTTTTAGTTCTAATTCTATTCAGGCTCTTCAGATGTGAAGGAAATTGTTTGTGGTTTTTGCCAGTCATCTGAACTTTCAATGGTACTGTTATATCTCTGATTTTGTTTTTGAGCAATAGAACTGTTTGCTGCACTATCTCTTTTACAGTTTAACCTTGTTAGTTTTTTATAGCAATTTTTATTATGTTATACGTTGATTGTTTTTGCGGTGTCACTGGGTACTTCCAGGCTACAGGACCGATGCTGCATTATGCTAATGGAAAGTCTGTACAATCGTCCAACATATTTGATTCCAATGTCATACATGTTCATAAGAAATGTATTGATTGGTAAGTAAGCTTTGGGATTTCACACGGAGCTACATGTTCATAAGAAATGTATTGATTGGTAAGTAAGCTTTGGGAATTCACACTGAGTTTTCCCAAATGATGTTGACAATGATGGATGTCCATGATCTAGGTTGGATTGTGTACGAAGACAACCATCTTATTTGCATGAATAGGAATCTATCCCCTTTTGGCTTTCATCTGTTTGTGACTTTGGATTAAACTGTGTGAAGGGGTTTCGTTTCATCACATCAGTTCCAGTAAATTTGTTTGTTGCTGTATTCAGAACAATGTTTGAGTTCTGATTCCTTGTTTGCCATTTCTTTTAACAAAATATACATTGGCTGTTAGAGGAATGTAAAAACTATTGAAGATGCAGGGCTCCACTTGTATATTATGCTGGTGAAACTATTATAAACCTGGAGAAAGAACTGGAGAGGAGTGGAAAGCTTGAGTGCAGCAGCTGTGGGCTTAAGGGAGCTGCACTTGGCTGCTATATGAATCAATGCCGGAAAAGTTTTCATGTAGTTTGTGCCATGAAAATCTTAGATTGTCGTTGGGACTTGGTAAATTTAGCATTCTTTCTTGCTTTGCCAAATATTAGACATCCCTTTAAACATTCACGTTATATTCATAGTTGGTTAAACATTACCTAAAATAGTGTACTTAATTTTTCTTGGTTTGTTGCAGGAAAATTTTTCGATGTTTTGTCCTAGTCATAGTTCACTCAGGTTCCCAAAAGAAAAGTCTCAGTTTGGGGAGAAAAGCAGTAAAAACAATTCCAAGTTGACTCAAATGTACATTTCCTACTCATTTAACTGCTATTGTGTCAAGTAACTTCAGATGTATTTTTTCATTTGTGATATGTGTGAGGTTTTATAAATTGGAGTTTATGTGATGCAAAAAATTGCATTTTTGAAATATATTTTTGAGCAAAGACAAATTAAAAGCAACTAAACAAAATTTTGTTGCTAGTTAAAGTTTCTTTGACAGCAATTGCATCTAACTGTCATTAAAATTTTTCATTAGAGAAAGACTAATATGGCTTTAGCACTGAGTACATGCATCAATAAAAGTCTCATCTCAAGTTTCTTTAAAAGGGTTGGGGAAGAGGGATAAGATGGCCTTAGCGATGGTTGCTCGGGTACTGCAGAAATGTCTTCCCTGAACTATACCAATGGCCTTTGCTTTCAGTGGTATTTAGGGGTGGTCTGTATTTTCTACTGCTAAATGTATAACATCTATAGTGTAATTTTTTTAATTTCTCAATTTTCAAACAGAATTGTATTTTAGAAATGCAAATTTTGTTACACAAAGAAAAAAAAAAGGCTAACCCTGGTTTTCATGGCAGCATCACGAGCATCACGAGCATGACAGCATATCTGCTATAATAAATTATGCATTTTTCTAAAAAAAATTAAGTTAATAATCTTACTTAAAGAAAAAACATAGGAAGTTTGAAGTCGTTTGTTTTCTAGTAGGAATATTTTTCTCTGTTCTAGTTTCATGGGTGGTTACTTCAACTTGTTGTGATGTCTAACTTTCTTCAATTCTGATGTAGGAACCTCGGAGTATCCTTGCGAAAGGGAGTAACAATTCAGGTTCTATGTGGATCTGGCCTTTCTACCAAAGAGAAGGTGAGTTCAAATGATGTTTGTCCTCTTTATGACTTATTCTGTAGTTAACTTACATTATGCTGGGGGTTGATGTCTTTGTATTCTTCTTCCAATACATGCACATACTTACGCAGCGACATAGCCTGTAAAATTATTTTTTAAAATAAAGCAAATGTATTTTACACTGTTTGTTAACCTATTTAGACCTAGAATATGACGAGAATGATCCAAAAGCATGTCTGAAAGGGCTCCTGGCCTAGAGTATTAATGGAGTATTTTGTCTGATGAGACTCACATGAAGATACATTCACATATCATTCCAAATGTTGATTCACAAAGAAATATGAAAGCTTTGTTTGAATGTGAACCATCAATTTTAATGGTTATAGTCCAACCTTCTATAACTCTGTAAAATTTATGGGTAGCTCCAAAAATCTCAACTATACATTGGGAAGCTATCATCAAATAATTTGGATAATTGATATTTAGTTGATCTTGCTAGCTGGTAGGGTAAATTATTCATTAGAATCAGTTTAATTAAATGAATGAATGTGACCAGAATCAGTCAGTAGAAAAAACATAAATGTTTGCCAGGCATGAGAATGACAGAAATATAAATAACTATTTTCTTTCCTGATGATCACAAAAATTGCAATACTAGTAAATTAGACTGAAGTTGAGAGAATCCTTTTTTCTGGCACCACCATGCGTTCTATGTGGGTTGATATAGGACAACTGGAGGATGGTTGCCTACACTTGAAGTAGGTGGACCAAGGTTTTTATTTTATGGGGTATAAGGAGAGGAAGAAGGAATAACGGTGGAGACAAAAATATAAGGAAAAGTGTGTTTCCATATACATGAAAAATCTGAACTTAAGAACCCAAGTTGATAAAATACAAAACTAAGCAGCTACTTAAAAATAATGAGAATTTCATGCTCATTTTAGTAAAAGGTTATTATTACCTTCAATCACTCCAGTACGACCTTTTAGTGATATAAATAAATACTTTTGACCATCCGAAGTACTAAATTTAACAATTGAGTGCATGAAAGTAAATTGTTTTTATAGGGTTTCTATTTTATGATTATTTTTAACAAGGGTGGGGAAACACACTTTCTCAAAAAATAAAATGATAAAATAAATAGAAAGAAGAAATGATGGAAACCTTGAAGTCTCTTTGAAGTCTTTTAGGAATCATATCCAGAATAAAATTAATGGAATCTCACCGTTGCAACATGTGCAATGAAATAACATAATATTATTAAATATCAATTAATTCATTCTTTGATTTTCATTGATTAACCTTATTTATAAGTTTCTCTAAGAAATCCAAAGTCTACTGGCATTATAATAGTCTATTATGACTCTAATTTTAATTTGACTCTAATAAATACTAATTACAATTTCATTCTAATCAATTCTAATTTTATTTTAATTGCAACTAATACTAGTCTATTCTAATTGCAGCTAATATAGATTCCAAATCTTGATGTATATCAGCAATTCATCATCATCATCAGCCCTTACTCCTTACTGTGTCCTGGTTTCACATCAATGATGAGAATAAGACATCTCTAGTTCACAAGCTAATCTCAAATCTACTTTTAATCCATGGCGCATTGATAATTCCCAAAACAACCCTGTTTAACATCAAGGATCAGAAGCAGATAGAGAAATTTCTCAGTTTATTTTTATTTTTACTTTATTTTATTTACTTATTATCATTTTCTCCATCTGCCCAACTCATATTTCCTCCCGTCCTTCTTCCACTCACCAGAGCAATACCCAAGAGATAAATGGTTGTTCTCCTTCAATGTTTGATCAAACATTTTTTGAGGAAAAGCTTATAATGTCTGTTTGAAATTCAGGATGACCAGTTTGTTGCTTTGACTATTTGATTTGCAGTTTCTTTTGGTCAAGTTTGGAGCAACAATTGGTGCAAGTGTGTCTAAGTACTGGAACCCAAATGTCACACATGTAATCACTGCCACAGATGTGAATGGTGCTTGCTGCAGAACAATTAAAGTCCTCATGGCCATTTTGCATGGTTGCTGGATTCTGAAGATTGATTGTAAGCTTGTGCTTTTGCCAATTTGTTGCTAGCTATCGTGTCCATAGGCTATCTTCTTTAACAAAGCTTGTGTCTCTTCTTGTTGGGTTCTAAACTAGAATATGGGTTGCTGTAATATCTGTGATTATTATGTTCTTTTTTCTTTTGGTAAATCCTGTTGTGGTCATTCCTTAATGCACGACTGTTTTCTTTGTTTTCTTTAGGTGTCTAGAAATCAGGAGGAAAATGAAATGGTAAAATTCTGTTTCCAGTGTTGTGTATTGAGAATATTAATGGTTAGGGCACTATTATCTGAGAAATGGGGAAGTTCCCAACAATGGAAATACTAGGATTAGTTTTCATAGTTAGGTCCTTTTATGGCTGTTCTTTATTTATTTTTCCTCATTTTCCATATCTTTTTCTTCCCTTTTAAGTATTATTCTCATTTTCCGTTTCCATTTCTTCCTTTTGAGCTATTATATGCTACTGATGTAACTTGAGATTTGGACTTACAGGGATAAACGCATGCATTGAAGCTCTATATCTTGTTGATGAAGAACCTTATGAAGTTAACCTCGACAATTATGGTAGTCGTGATGGTCCAAAAACAGGCCGACTTAGGTCATTAGATAATGTTAGTTCCTTTCTTTTAATATACAAATTTAGTTGACTAGCTGAAAATTTGCTACTCTGTGGATGCCCTGATTCTGTTTTCACAGAACTCTATTATCTCCTTATATTTTGTATGAATTGATTGCAAGTACAGTATCTAAAGTCAACAACAAAGCTTTCTCCCAGTAGGCATATATGACTAAAATTAGGATGAATTTTAGATTTTGGGTTTGCCCAAAGTTTACCTAGGTAGATTGGACTGTGCAACTTGAGAAAAAAGGTAGAATTCTCAATTTCTCCTGGGATTATGTTATGAAATGTTTCTTGCATAGTAACGATGCTTGGAAACTGTTATAGTATTGTAGAATTAGAAACTAGTTGGAAAAAGGAAACTTGCATTCATGTAGAGTTAGGAGAAACTTCATATTTTTTCCTTTTTGGTTTGGGATTGTCTTGTATATAAATAGGTTTTTGGTGATCAATGAAAGATACAGTTTTTTTCCTTCAATTATCTCTGATTACATGATATTAGAGCCTAGGGCTAAAAGAAAAAGGCCAATTTGGAGTTTTTTTTTGGAAGAGCCGTAGAGGCCGTAGAAGGGGGGTGTTTTGAAACACCACTTTAGGGTGGTTTGTGGTTGACACAACCACCACCAGCAGGAGCGCTGCCTTGAGATCGGCCTGTCCCCGCAATCCTGTAGTCAGAATGTTAGCGCGTGCAGCTCACGTGCCACCCATGTCTTAGCAATTGTCCCCCACGCGCCGGTGTGTGGCCTAACCTTCGGCTACCAGACTTCTCCGGCAGGGTCATCGACTGCCGATGAGCATTCCCAGCCACTCCACTTGCTTGTCCGATCGCTGGAATAGTGTCCTTCAAAGATTTGTGGGTTGGGCAGTTATTCTTCCTCGAGTTTCAGCCTTTGTTTCTTGCTTCCTTCGACCTTTAGTAATATCCAGAGGTGTTTTGTGGATTGTAAGACCAAGTTCTATTCCAGTGCGGTGTTTTCATGGAGCTGTGGTCCTTTTCCTTGTAAGATCAAATTTTTTTAGTATTTTTCGGATTTTCAGCGACCTGTTTCAGTTAGATATGCTTCTATGACTAACAAGAAACCCTCAGGAGGAGTTGTATGTTATTATTGCCATAATCCAGGCCATGTACGCTAGAAGTGTAGGAGGTTGCACTGTAAAAATTGAAGATTTCTATCACTACACTTGTTGAGTTAGGTAAAACCAACACATGTTTTATTTCCTCTTCCTCCACATGGGTCATTAACTTTGGAGCCATTGACCACATGACAGGTAACTCTAGTTTATTTACTACGTTCCAGTCTCCCCCTTCTACCTCTACTGTTATCCTTGCAGATAGGTCAACATCTTGTGTCCTTGGGTCAGGGATAATTCATCCAACTCCTCTAATCACTTTGTTCTACATTCACAATTTTACCACATTCTCTTTTAATTTAATTTGTGTGGAAACTCACTCGAGCAACAATTGTAGTATCTCATTAACTACGATTATTGTTTGATTCGGGATCTTTGGGTAAAATGAGTGTGAAGTAGAGGACTAGTGCAGGGGTCTCTACATCCTTGACACGGAGGGTGCGAAGTCACATTTGCTTGTTCTAGAGTTGTTACCCCATTCAAATTACATTGTCGCCTGGGTTATCCTTCTCTCCCTTTGTTGAAGAAGCTATATCCTCAGTTTTCTAACCTATCCTCATTGAACCGTGAGTCGTGTCAATATGCTAAGCTTCATCGACTGCATTTTAGTTCTAGAGTCAATAAACGAGCTTCCGCTCCTTTTGAGTCAGTTCATTATGTTGTTTGGGGTCCATGTTCAGTTTTGTCTCCGATTGGGTTTAAATATTTCGTTACCTTTGTGAATGATTTCTCTCGTGTCACTTGGCTCTATTTAATGAAAAGCCGTTATGAGCTTTTTTCTCATTTTAGTGCCTTTTGTGCTGAAATTCAAACACAATTTCATGTCTCTATGCAATATTGAGAAGTGATAGTGCTAAGGAATATTTGTCAGAACCTTATCAATCCTACATATTACAACATGGGATTCTCCATCAGACCTCGTGTGTTGATACACCCTCTCATAATGGGGTAGCTAAGAGAAAGAATAGACATCTTCTTGAGACCGTACGGGCCCTTTTGTTCAAAATGAATATCCCTAAACATTTTTGGCTTGACGCATATCCACAACTTGTTTTTTAATTAATAGGATGCCCTCATCGGTTCTTAATTGGACTGCTCCTTACCTCCAGTTGTGTCCAAATAATCTGTTGTTCCTTATTGATCCTAAGGTATTTGGATGCACATGCTTTGTTCGAGATGTCCGTCCTTAAGTCTCTAAACTTGATCCAAAGTCCTTAAAGTGTATCTTTGTGGGCTATTCTCGTGTTCAAAAAGGATATAGGTGTTATTGTCCACTCTTGACGGCGCTACTTGTGTGCAGTGATGTTGTGCTTTGAGACTACCCTGTTTTCCCTTTCTTCTCATTTATTCAAGGGAGGATGATGATTTATTAGATGTACACACTATTGCCACGGCTCTACTCCGACTCCGTTCTTGTTAAACCTCCAATTACTTAGGTATATTTTCGACGCCAAAACCCTCCAGTCTATAGTCTAACATCAGCTGCTTCGTTATCAGATCTAGTCCAGAATGATGATCTTCCGATTGCTCTTCGTAAAGGTAAACGTCAGTGTGCTCACCTAATCTCTTTGTTTGTTTCCTATAACCATTTGTCGTCTTCTTCTTGTTCCTTTATTGTATCTCTTGATTCTATCTCTCTTCCTAACACTATCCGTGAGGCTTTATCTCACTCTGGTTTGCATGGTACATGGGATTTGATGCCTTTACTCACTGGAAAGAAGGTCATTGGTTGTCATTGGGTGTTTGTAGTAAAGTTTAATCCTGATGGGTCTATTGCTAGATTGAAGGCCCGTCTTGTTGCTAAGGGCTATGCTCAGACTTATGGCGTTGATTATTCTGATAATTTTTCTCTTGTAGCTAAGCTGACATCTGTTCGTCTGTTTATTTCTCTTGCTGCTTCTTATGTTTGGGACTTGCATCGGTTTGATATCAAGATTGCCTTTCTACATGAAGATCTTTAGGAAGAAGTTTACATGGAACAACCTTCGGGGTTTGTTGCTCAGGGGAGATAGGGAGGGTGTATCGTCTTTGGAAATCTTTGTATGGTTTGAAACAGAGTCCTTGTGCTTGGTTTGACAGTTGAGACATTTGGCAAGCAGAAGAGTAAGTCTAATCACTCTGTCTTCTATAAAAATTCCAGTTCTTGTATTATTCTATTGGTAGTGTATGTAGATGATATTTTCATCACTAGAAGTGACTCTAAAGGTATATTATCACTTAAATCCTTTCTTCACAGTTAGTTTCACACAAAGAATTTAGGAATGTTGAAATATTTCTTGGGTGTTGAAGTCATGAAGAGTAACTAGAGAATTTTGTTATCTCAATAGAACTATGTGCTTGATTTGTTATTCGAGACATGAAAATTGGGTGCCAAACAGTGTAGTACTTCTATGACTCTTAATGTGTTGATCACTAAGGAAGGAGACTTATTTGAAAACCACGAGAATCACGGAGCTAGTTGGGAGCAGATTATGCTAATTAACTTCCTTTGGATATTGCTTATTCGAGTAAGTGTTTTGAGTTGGTATATGTCATCTCCCTGTCAGTCATTAGGCGGTACAATGGAGCATATCCCATCTTTACTTGAAAGAGCCCGAAGCGTGAGCGTATTAGAATTGAGTGCTTTTTAGATGCAGATTGGGCAGGATCTAAGGAAGACAGGAGATCCACCTTAGGATATTGTGTCTTTTTTGGAGGAAATATGTTCTTATGTAAAAGTAAGAAGCAAAATGTTGTCTCGCGGTCTAGTGCGGAGTCAGAGTATTGAGCCATGACACGATCTGTATGTGAGATCATGTGGATACGTTAGTTATTGATGGAGAGTGGAGTATGAGCTTGATTACTTGACAAGCTTTGGTGTGATAACCAAGCTGCCATGCATAGCTTCTAACCCGGTATTTCATGAGCGGACTGACATGTATTGGAGATAGACTATCATTTTATCTGAGAAGGTCGAGTTAAGGATTTGTCTACAGGATACGTAAATATTGGATAACAATTAGGAGATATTTTCACAAAACCTTTGAGTGGGGATCGAGTTAGTTATCTTTGTAACAATTTGGACATGGTCAACATCTATGCTCCAACTTGAGGGGGAGTGTTATAGTGAAACTAGTTGGAAAAAGGAAACTTGCATTCATGTAGAGTTAGGAAACTTCATATTCTTTCCTATTTGGTTTGGGATTGTCTCGTATATAAATAGGTTGTTTATGATCAATGAAAGATAACAGTTTTTTGTTCCTTCAATTATCTTTGACTACAAAAACCACCTTCATATTTTTCCACTTTGTATCTGTCTGAGGTTTGAGCAATAATATGATAGTTTCTTTTGCAGGCTCCAAGCCTATTCAAGGACTTGATTTTTCACTTCATTGGCGATTTTGTTCCAACATACAAAATAGACCTTGTGGACCTAATCAGCGCAGCTGGAGGTTTTGTCCTAGGCTGCAAGAACAAGCTGGTGGCACAAATCCGCGATGGCAGGATAGCTCCTGCAACGGCATTTCTTGTTTACAACCTTGAGCCCCCTCAAGGGTCCATGCTGAAGGAAGAAGGCCCAGTCCTGCCGTGGAAACGAGAAGCCGAGGTTTTGGCTGCTACAATTGGTTCACATGTGATCAGTGATCGCTGGATTTTGGACTCCATTGCTGCATGCAGATTGCAGCCCTTTACTGTTTGATGAACTGGTCTGTGATTCTGCTATGTATGTACATGCTAAGATGTTTCCAGAGGACATTAAGACTGTCTTTTTACTTAAAAACACTGCAATTTATGGTTTAGATTAGCAGTGATGGGAAAATGAGTTGGTTTTTTTGGCTAAGCCTTTTGTATTTTGCTTGTTTTGATTGAGGGCTGAGTTTGGTGTAAATGGATCCTTGACGCATACATGATGTTGTGAAGATGATTTGTTCATACGTTTTCTATTTTTGTGCTTTTGATAAAATATAAAACTTTTTGTTCAAGAAATATAGGGCTTGTATGGTTTCAGTTTTTGAAAACTGTTTTTTTGTTTTGAAAAATAAGGAGAACAAGGAGAAAAATTTTGATTCCCATTTTCTTTTATTCTGAAATACACATAAAATATTAAATTTAGAAAACAAAGAGTAAATTCAAAGAACACCAAAATGATGTTCTTTATATTTTCAAAAACAATTCTCAAGAAAAATTAAACCAAATAGGTCATAGATTTACTTTGTATCTTTAATATTTTTTTTCTAAGAAATTTAAAACTCGAGGTAGTCACATTTTTTTTGATACCTCAATTTTTTTTACACAATTTTTAAAAGTTTTGAGTAAACTTTTAAAAGATTTGGTATCTTATACAAGAGTAGTACCATCAAAGAACATTTAGGAAAAACGAACAATAGGAAATGTTTTCCAGTTTTGTCAACTTTCCGCTTAAGATTTTAAAAATTATTATGTTACAATTAAACCATGTTTTTTTTTTAAAGAGAAATAATTTTATTGATTCAAACTAGTAATACATTCGATAGAAACATAGAATCAAATTCGCTAACAACTTTAGAAGATGACATAACATCCAAGTTAATAGCATAAATAATCGAATTTCAAGCTCGTATTTGATAATACTATAATGAGCTAGAATATATTGATTATATTTATGACATGTGCGATCGTGATTTGATGTTTTTGTCCAATCGGATATGTTTTGCTGTCTAAATCACCCCACCATCGTACCAAGACACACAATCACTGCCTCAACAAGTTAGCGATAAAATCACAAAAAAAAAGAAAGTAAAAACTTAGATCTATGTGAAATAATCATTTTATTGAGAAGAAAATGATAAAGAGAGATATAGATGGGTGATTTAAGGAAAAAAAAACAAAAATCACCCCTCTTTACTTAAGAAAAAAAGGTTAACAGAGAAAAAGATGAGAGAAGAAGAGAGGAGTGGCGACTAAGGTTTTTATAATTTATTTGTTTCTATGATTAAACTGTATTCGAAATAGTTTTTTCCCTTTAGATTTGGGAGCATGTTTGACAAACATCTTACATAAAATGGTTTTAAGTAACAATTAAAATATGAAGTATCCTTCGTTAATTTTTGCATTATATATGAATCTATAGCAGGAAAAGGTGCACTAATACCCCTGACGTTTGGTTGTATGTCAAATCTAACTTTTAATGTTTATTTTCGGTCTAACTATGTCTTTATCATTTATGTCGTGGCACACTTATATCCCTGCCTTTAAGGGAATCCACAGATAGGCAAACGGGGCGTTAAATTTGCTGACATGGCAGCTTTGCACGTTCATTAAACCCAAAAATATTGACAAAAATGCCCTTATCCCTAACCCCCTGACCCTCTTGGATCAATCCCTAACCCGCACAAACTCTTAGCTACAATCTATTTGCTTACTGAGAAAATAATAAAGAATTTCGGATTTTGGGTATTTTTGTTGGTATTTTCATTTAACCTTTCAAACTCCATTTTTAAAATTTTTGGTTAACCTTTTATGTAGGAGTGTTTGGTTTATGAGAAAATGGGGCAAAGAGAGAAAAATATGCATGTAATCTTTGTTGTATTTGATAGAGAAAGTTAAAGAAAACCCAAAAATAAAGGACAACTGAATGAAAGATACTCCAAATCCATTCATGAAAAATGCTCAAGCTTTTACAAAAAAAGCCCACTAAGCAACCATATGATAGAGAAGTCTATGTTTAGTTGCTGAGAAAATTAAAGTCAGAAAAACCCTAAAAACAAATGACACTGAATGAAGATGCTTAAATCCCATTAATGAAAACTGCTAAAGTTCTTACGAAAACAACCCATACAATGCATCCATCGGACACAAAAACTAAAGATTAAAAAACAATTTTCGGTAGTAAACGAGAATAAGAAAGCGGCGTCAGGCATCAGGCACATCCACATGTGGCTCTTAACCCATAGTTTCAGAACAGTTTATGTTCTTTGTAATTCCAATCATGGAAGCGTCTCCTTGTGAAGCATGAGGGTGATGCAGAACTATGTTCCATGGAGGATATGGTAGAATTTGGGGTTTCAAAACAAATCAGAGAGGAAATTAGGGAGAGACAAAACAATTGGGGTATCAAAACAATTATGGGTACCAATATAAATGGGGTTTATGAAAGAGACGAAATAGATGAAAGAGAAACAATGGAGAAATTAGGGTTTCGATCTAGACAAAATTAGGTTTAATAAGGAGAATGTTAGAAAGGAAAAGGGAGCTTAGGGATGAAACTAAGAGGGATTAGTGGGTATTTCACGAAAGAGATGAAATAGACGAAAGAGAAATAAGGGAAAAAATTAGGGTTTTGATATAGAGAAGATTAGGTTTAACAGAGAGAATTCAGAAAGGGAGAGAGAGCTTAGGGATGAGACTAAGAGGGAATTGGGGGTATCGAGGAGAATTAGGGGTGGATTCAAGGTTTTTGTCAAAGAATGTTTAGGGTTAAAAAACCATGTGCAAAAGTGCTACTTAAGCAAAAAACACACGTGAGGGGTGCCACATTAACACCATTAGTGCCCCGTTTGTCCATCTGGTGTTTCCGTTAACAGGAGGGACATAAGTATGTCATGACAGAAAAGTTTAGGGCATGACAAGATTGAAAAAAACTTTAATGGCTAAATTAGACATATGACCAAACATTGGAGGCATTAGTGCACATTTTCCTAATCTATAGCATTGTGTTAGAGCCCAAATTAAATTTTGCAGTAAGGCCAAATTCAATAGGCCTAGGCTAATTTCTAAGATACTAAATTAAATGGGCCCAAACATTTTTTTTTTTGTGAAATTAACTTTTTAAAGCCCAAGTCTATGAATTTAAGAGAGGAAGGTTTCTCTAGAGACAGAGTCAAACTACAATTGGATAAGTTGGTAACAAGTTTTTCTAGAAGTGGAGTTAAGCAGAAAATGAAGCATGTACTTGAGCATTTGGAGAAAGTGGGAATGTGGTTAGATTGAGAAAATTATGAACCAAGTCTCCATGACAGAGAACATGAACAGTTGTTCATAATAGACTGCTATAAAAAGAGAGGGAAGACACAAGAAGAAGGGCGAGCATCAATCAATCATCAACAAAAACAATGAATCAATTCTAGCAATTTAACATTTCTGCAAGTTCAAGCATTCTAAGATTTGTAGCAATTTCAGCCTTCTTGTTTTTAAGCTTTGGTAAAGTTTTCTTCTATTTTCTTCAATACTTTGTCGTTTCAATTTTTCCTAGTAAAATACATCAATTCCTTCAACCTTTAATTTATTCTCTCTAGTATATTTACTATGACATTTTTAACTTAGATTTTAGGGAGCTATCAAGGGAACCTAATTTTTGTTTGATTAGAAGTTTGATTTTTGGCGCAATTTTAGTTTGGAAAAACTTTAATTTCCTAGCATGCCCATGCATTTTCTAATTTTCATTATATATGTTGAAGTGAAATTCACAAAAAATCACCAACATTTTATTAGCTAGTCTGATGGGACCTATCTTTACTAAATATGCCACCAAAATTTTGGACTAAGATATTTTGTAGAGTCTCATGACTTTGGATTGGATGCCTTAGAAGCAGCACATGAAGGAATTGTTCCCGCCATAGTGGGGAAAATTGAAAAAAATTTGGTAAATCCTCAACCAATTGATGCGCCTATCCATTTTGCTAGCACTACTGGTGATTTTTTAGGTTTTGATAGAGGAATTGAAGAACCAGAGCCTGATTGTCTCACAACAACTTGAAGCACAAATGGTCAAGCAAGTTCACCAAGTCAAGGTCATTATGGAAGGGCTGAAACAACACTTCCGTTCCCAAGTGAAGCTCTTGGAGGCAGTCTGGGGAGTAATGGGAGGAGCAAGTCAACATAGACAGGAAATTGCTTCTAGACCTACAAGGCAATTATTTGATGAACAAGGGAGGTAGTACTCTGGGAATTCTTGTGAAGTTGGTAAGTTTAACTGCTCACATGTGCATGTTTACAATAGTTATGATCTTCCTCCCCATAGGAGAGGGGAGGTAACTCCGGTAAGTGTTACTGGCGGATTTCCCAATGCTGCTAGAACAACGACTCATCAAAGGTTCTTTGCTCACACCAATACAACTACATAAACTGGAGTTTATAATGAACCACTTCTTTTTGCTGAAGATTTGGAAGGCACTATGCACCTACCCTTTAGAATAGGTGCTAATAGGTGACAACAAATTCCTCAACTTGTTATGCAGCCACCTCCACCACCTAGCCTAGGGAAGAAGTCATAAACATCCAATTTGCAAGTCCAGTACACATTTGATGTGGCAAAGACTGAGGAAATCTTTGATTGCCTTGTGAAGGAGAAGTTCATCACTTTTCCTTAGGATCACCAACTCCCTAACAAAGAGGAGCTTAGAGAAATAATCTACTATAAGTATCACAACTCCTAGAATCATAGTACTAATTATTGCTAGATTTTTAGGAATATTATCTAAGAAGGATCAACAAGGGAATACTGAAGTTCCATGAGGAAAAGAAAGCCACGGTGAAATTCCATGGAGAAAAAGAAGCCATATTAATTGATGAAGACACATTCCTACCAGTAGCTTCAATCAACACAATTACTTTTGACTTGAAAGCATTAATAAATTCAAAAAAAAAAAGCGAGAGGAATTCCATCAAGCCCCAAGACAAGAAAGGTATGGATTCATAAGCAATATGCTTCGTCTATTTCATATGCTGAAATTATTCCCAAGTGTAGGAACTAATGTCGTCAAGCATTATACCACTGTGGGAGTCCACAGGTCATTTCCACAGGGAGTGGTTTCCTAGGTGATCCTTAGGGATTGCTATCCAATGAATGTGCGGTTAAAGTAAAATCTAGGGGGTTATGATTGATTGATTGAGTAACTTAACTATTTCAAAACAAGAAGGGCGAATGATAGGATCCTTAGGTTTTCGCTCACCACCAACTAGGTAATACCCACCTCTCACTCATAATCTCATCTAGGAGCCATTGATGAATGGTCTTCGACGGAAGATATCACATTAAAAGATTTTATAAGACAAAGAACAATTGAGCGATAACAAACACTTGTTTAGATGATTTGCTTGGACTCTTAGTCTACATTTGCAATCAAGCACAACGTGTACGAGAGTCTCTTGTTCACACGTTGTCAAGAAGATGTCAAACTAAGGTTTTATAGATTTTCCTTGATGTTTAGCATCTCTACAATCGATGAAGCACAAAAGAGATTAGGGCTGTTACCTTGAAGGAGGTGAGTTTCCACGTTGAACCCTATCATGGAGGGTTTAGAACTCCATTAAAATCGAGAGTCGGTTCATGATTAATGGCTCTTAATCGTAAATGTGACGAGAAATAACATGATGAAATTGCAAGGTTGGGATATCAAAAACACAGAATCCCATAAAGAATACCAAGTTATAGAAACCAACTGAAAGATTACAAGTGACTAAAAACTCAGAATCAGAAGAAAACTAAGTACTCTACTCTATGAACCCTAGCAAATTATGAGAAAACACTCGACCGTTTCAAGCCAAACCTGAGAATCGGTATCTTTGCTTTCTGCCCTAAAGTGGGCTTAAATACAATTCTGTGTGATCTAAGTGAGTGTGTTAGAAGACGGCGTGCCCTTGCACGGAATTGAAATTCTCAAGTCGAGAGATCGCATGTTATACATGCAATTAAGTGTGGTCACCCGTGCAAAGTGTAGTACTCCATAGCCTTGGGGTCTTGGTACCCACTATATTTGAATCACCAGTACCATTGCTTTCACTACATGTAGTTGCTCGGTACCGAGTAAATTGTGGTACGGTATCCTTCGCCTCCTGGCTTCTCCTCTTCATTTGTAGCACTGGGGCCTCTCGGCGGCTATAATTGACAAGCGATGATCTACATTTGTTCTCTGGGCCCCGACGGCTACGAAAATGTGCAAGGACTTGAAAAAGCACACTGCAAGCATAAAAGCTAAGAAAAGGTCAAGCACTTTATTCTACCTGAAATGAGAGCAAAACATGAGAGTGGGGGGATTAAAATACACATATAAATGTTGCACTTTTATGCTTATCCAGCATCCCCTAACCTCTGACTTGCTAGTCCTAGCAAGATTTGAAGTAATGCGCCTATCAACTATGAGAGTTCAACAAAAATGCGCTAAGTGCGGTTAAGCATTACAAGATTTCCCCTGAGGCAAAAATGAACATAGTGCTATAACTGGCCAGTATGCAACCATCGACTTAATTAGATACCCACAGTCCCAAAGCAATGGACAAAATAACAAGCATTACAAAGCAGGAGATACTAATAAAAAGGACCACGGATCTGAAATAAGGCTACAATAGAATCTAAAAGCCCGAAATGAAATTCATTATAACTCTGAACATTTTACCATAACGAAAGCGAACTAACATTCATAAGTCAAGAGGAACATCCTACGTAACTAAAATCAAAAGGTCTTTTAAACACTTAATGACCATGGGCTACACAAACCAGGGTTCTGAAACAAAATGGGTGTTGGCATGACAAGGTGAGTCTCTACCCAATTGCCAACACCACCTATTCTAACCCAATGCTACTCTTACGTCCTCCTCCTCTTGAGTGAGGAGAATCCGTCCTCATCTGCACGATCATCCGGTAAGTCGAGAATCCTTCCAAGTCAGGAGGAGGATCATCTACAATAGCGGGTTCTCCTCGTATCATGTGACTCTCAAGCCTGGAGAGCCTGTGATCCAGTTGCTTCCGCTTCCCCAGGATGCATTTGAACCATCATTTGATTCTACGCTCCATCCTCTTTAAGGGGGATGTACTCATCGGACCAAGAGCCGATGACGATGAAGCCCGAATAGCGAGAGGGGATGTCTTGTGAGGCCTTATGGAAGCAGCTCGACTTTTTCTTACATCTTGTTGTGATGGGTCCCGACTGGAAGAACTCTTTTTTCTCTACGATTTCATATCCAGCCCGGCTACAGGGTTTGCCAACTAGGTGAGAGGGGATGTGCTTGTTCAGTTAGGGGACCTCGAAAGTCCCTTATATTACACCTATTGCAAGCACGTCAATAATTTTTTTCAGTCATTTACCTCCTTCTGGCCCCAGATTTCTTCGCCTTAGCAACACTCCTTTCCCTTCGGCCCTATCATGTGTGAAATGACCTTGTTCATCAATGCATACTCGGGCTTTAATTTCCCGGATGAACTCCTTGCGCACAAAGCCCCCCATGGGGACCGGGTTGGTGCACATGGTATTTGCAAACATACTAACATCAAACTCTGTAATAGCCCTGAGTGGGTAAGGTCGGTCATGTGTGGCAGGGCGGACATAATTCAGTGATCTAGCGATCGAGTCAGGGCTAACCATTAACTGCTTCCCCAAAATTGTAGTCTCCAACAGGGTGTCTACATTCTGATTCTCTCTCAAGTTGGAGTAGAATTCCCTAACAACGGTCGGTAAATAGCCTTTTACCTCCTCACCAACAAATTACGGTCTGATCACGGATAGCGTCTGAATAGGTGAGTGAACAAAAGCGTTTCAATTCTAATTCCACTGCTCCATGATGACCTGCCCCTTTCAATTATTGGACCCACTTTTTCTCACTGCGGTCGATGATTCGCCGAACACCAACCTTAATTTCTTCATCTTCGCTCTCACTTTCTTCCTCACTCTCTGATGAGGAACCTTTCCGCTTTCCTTTTCCTTTCTTTACAATCTGTGAAGTATCAACCTTTCATTTTTTTACGGCTCACTCCATAGAAGAGCTAGTAGCCTTTCCTTTCCCAGTGTTCTTCGATCTTGCCATAGATATGGCGAGTAAGCGAATATAGCGAGAATAGCCGCCACATACAATGGTCTCAATGACCCATCTCAATGATGCTCCGGACTCACCCTTTCCCGAGAGGATCAGTCGGGACCTTTCTCCCCATACAGTTCTTTGCGGATGCCTAATCACAGGAACATAGAGTCTGGCAAGCCATGACACAATCCATATTAACATAGTGAAATTCATTGATTGCTCTCGAGGAGATGAGGTACTTACCACTACAGTCTGAGTATACGGTCTCTGCGTGGCAGAGAAGCGTGGATACCTCGGGTCAGAACAATGGAGACACTAGGGGGAATGTTTGACCTAGGGTTTGCTTTGGTGAGAGGGGAAATTAGGTTAGGGTTTCTCTTATATAGGAGTTGGGGAGGGGAGATATGAAAGGGTTCAAAATTTTGGGAGAAAAACCCTTGGATGGCCCCATTCCGCACGGCCCGGTGCCGGGGTACGATGAAGTGTGGTACCGGTACAAAATGTACTACGGGTTTGCCTTGGTACAATCAAGTACCAATAAGTGTGGTACGGTGCCACTTTGTGTTCTGCTTTTTTCCACCTTGTGGAGCCAGAATTTTGATAAGTGTGAATGCCAGGGTACCACTTCTAAAATTTCCAGGAATTCACTACATCTTGGATTTCATTGGATGCTCGCTTCTTTCCTTGCTTCATACCCCCTCCAAGTGACTTTTATGTTTATTTATTTGTGTACTACACTCTCGACACCTTCACGCTTACCTTGAGTCTCTGAGTAGTGCTCCTCGTGATCGAATTCCTAGGGTTCGAACATGGTGGCAATTCAAGGCTCGAGAGATTAAAGGAGTTGACTCGTTATGATTCGAGTTTAATAGAAATTATGGCCTAAAATCATCTTTCGATACGTATGGGTGTTCCTCGAGAGGAATAAGATGCATGTAGTTGTGAGGAATGCTAAAACGATGCACAAGGTGACGATAGCAAGCAAAATGAGCTTAGGACGAAATCAATGACTTGTGTAGTGTATGAATTAGAGTGATACCGGTCAGATTGACTCTAGAGAATAGAAAGGGTGGGGTCGATATGGTCCCGAATATGAAAAAAAGTTTGTGCATGCACATTATTGTGTATGCGGTGAGATTATATAGTGCTGTACATGAGTCACCACATTTGCATACATCACGGATCAAAATACCATACCCAAAAGCTAGAAAATCGAAAATTTTGCATGCATAATCCTAGAGCAATTAAACCAAATAGCATGCCTTCAAAATGGCTCGACTAATTGTATTACCCCTGTGAAATAGGCATTGCCCTTAATGCATGGATGATACACTCAACAGACTATAAGAGAGGGCCAAAAATACGGGGACAGAATGGTGGGACCCTCCAAATAAAATTTTTTTATGTTGTGTTTTTTTTTTTAATTTTTTTGTTTTTTTATTTTTGTCTTTTATTTTTATTTTTTATTTTTTGTTATTAATAAAGGAAGACTAAATGAATAAAGAGTAAAGAAATGCAAGAAAGGAAAAGAAAACTATACAAAGGGGTAGGATAAATTCTGTTGAAGGGAATATCCCGGTAGAGCGGATCTACAGGTTCCTCGCACTATTCTCCTGACGAAATTCGAAGTTCTCGAAATGGCTTTAAGCGCTGGCCATTGACTTTAAAGATTTTCCCATTTTCCGGATTCTCAATCTCCACTACGCCATATGGGTAAACTACCTTGAAGATGAAAGGGCCAGTCCACCTAGAATGGAGTTTTCCTGGAAAAATGTGCAAACGAGAGCTGTATAACAATACCTTTTGGTGAGGTTCAAAGGTTTTCCTTACAATGTTCTTGTCATGGAATAGCTTGAGCCTCTCTTTGTAGATTCGTGAGCTCTCATACAATTCACGCCGCAATTCATCAAGCTCGTTCATCTGCAGAAGTCTCTGTTTACCTGCCTGAGCCAAATCAAAATTAAGAGTTTTAATGGCCCAATATGCCTTGTGTTCCATTTCCACCGGCAGATGATAGGCCTTTCCATAAACTAGCCGATAAGGAGACATACCAAGAATAGTCTTAAAAGCAGTACGGTAAGCCCAAAGAGCGTCGGTTAGTCGAAGCAACCAATCCTTGCAATTTAGAGTATTTGTTTTTCCAAATATGTTTGATCTCCTATTGGCTAATTAGAAACCAAACCATTGATGCGGGGTGGTAAGTAGTGATGGAAACTGTGGAGTGACTCCATACTTTTTCAACAAATTCTCAAGATTACGATTACAAAATGGAGCCCCTGGCATCACCTTCAATGATTGCGAGGCACTCGAGCGAGAAAAATATGTTCTTTGAAAATTTCAAAACAACCTTGTGGTCATTAGTTCTCGTTGGGAATGGCCTCCACCCACTTAGAAACATAATGAGCTTGCAATAAAATGTAAAATTACCCACAAGAGGAAAAGGCCCCATGAAGTCTAAACCCGGCAATCGAAGATCTGATGATTAAAATAGGAGTAGAGGCATCATGTTCCTTTGTGACCCCTCCCCAGTGTTGTACCAGGAAACACCGGGTTGCAAAATCAAATGGAGTCTTTAAAAGGCAGGCCAATAAAATCGGCAGGATTTTGTGCCGTTTTCTTGCGGAGAATGCCCTCATGTGGCTTAGTGACGAGAAGGTGAGTACTGATTTGATCGTCATTGGATACACCTTCTCATCAATTAGTGCAGACGAGTATTTAAACAAGTATGGAGTCATCAAGTAGTATTTCTTTATGTCACAAAATTTCCTCTTTTCTTTGAGAGGTCCATTGGGGTGGAATCACGTCTTTCTTTAGATAGTTTACTAATCTGCATACTACTTGGGCAATGGGCTGAGAGCAAAAGTTGCTCATCCAAGGAAAGTGTAAGCCTATGGGTAGGCCTTGAAGTGGTATTGGAACTAACGAGACAGGTAGTTGCTTCACCACATTCTCAACTCCCTTCTTATCCTTGATAGTCAAGTTAAATTTTTGACAGAGTAGGATCCACCTAGTCAAATGAGGCTTAGTATCCTGCTTAGAGAGCAAGTACTTCATCGTTGCATGATCCGTGAAAATGGTTACAGGAGACCCTACAATGTATGACCTAAACTTTTCTAAGGTAAAGACGACAGCCAAGAACTCTTTTTCTGTAGTTGTGTAATTAGATTAAGCGGAATCTAAAGTCTTGCTGGCATAGTAGATCATGAGCTTTTTATCTTCCTTTGCCCCAAGCATTACATGCGGCATAATCACTAGGCGTCACATGATCTTACAAAGGAGTTCCCAATTAGGAGATCGCATGATAGGAGGGGACACTAACATAGTTTTCAATTTATCAAAGGCTCCCTCACAAGCTTGTGACCATGCAAAGGTGACGTCCTTGCGAAGCGAATTACCTGAAGGGCCAGGCTGACACTAAAATCTCTTATGAATCTCTTATAAAATCCGCATGACCTAGAGCGACCGTATATCTTCTTACACTTAGGAGGTAGGTAGGTTGGAGATCATTTCGACTTCGGCTTTATCCACCTCTATTCCTTCTTCGGCGCTATATTGTCTAGCCGCAATCCTTGTGTCACCATGAAGTGACACTTCTCCCGGTCGGCACTAAATTCTTCTCGACACCTCTCGGTACCCTCGTAAAATTCTCCGGGCATCTCATACGAATCTCCAAAAACAGAAATCGTCCATGAAAATCTCAAAATGTGTTCCTATCATATCATTGAAAATCCCATCATGCACATTGGAAGGTTCTGGCGCATTACATAATCAAAGGGCATTTTCTGAGGCAAATGTTCAAGGGCAGGTGAGCGTGGTTTTCTCTTGGTCTTCTAAAGGCTATCTCGATTTGATTGGCCTGCAGTACACGTCTGAAAACAATAATTCATTGCCTGTAACTCTCTCCGACATTTGATCAATAGGTGAAATGATCTTTCCTTGTGCCCGCATTGAGTTTCCTATAGTCTATGCACACCCTTCAACCTGTGGTGACCCGCGTGGGAATTAGCTCATTGTGTTCATTTGCTACCACAGTAACCCCAGATTTATTAGGAACTACTTGGGTTGGACTGACCCACTTGCTATCTGCAATGGGGTAAATAACACCTACGTCCAGCAGTTTTAAGACCTCTTTCTTGACCACTTCTTTCATGATTGGGTTCAATCGTCATTTGTAGTTGTCTAGGGTTTGACATCCTCTTCAAGTGAATCTGTGTGTGCAAATCAGTGATTCCTTAATATCTACAATTGTCCACCACCTTAGGCGGTTTGTGGGTTTTCAATATCTCAAAGAAAGTTTATTCTCTTGATCTGACTCTAAAGAGGAGGATATGATTACGGAAAGTTTCTTCTACCCTAGGAATGCATGTTGAGATCACGATAGTAGGTTTCAACTCAAGTTTAGGTGGTTTCTCTTAGAAAGGTAACACCACATCCTCAATTAGTGGCAATTTCTGAATACAGGTGCCTACCCATTTGCTTCGATACCTCATTGTGCTTTCTAGATTATGGAGTCTGAAACTCCAATTAGATATAGTTACCTCCTCGACACAAATTGGGCTTACTAAGACAAGACTTGAGAGGATCATCGTATAGAACATGATCTACATAGTTAACTGTAGTGTATCATATTTACCTCATAGGCTATCTTCATCATCCCTATCTCCTTGATAACATTGAAGATATTCAAATTACGGTCATATTCTTGAAAGATAATGTCATTAGTCCTCCTGATTATGTGATGGCATTAGCGATGACGAAATAGCCTACCAAGAATCAGGGCGAGTCCTTGATTCACCACGGGTTAGTGTCAAGAACAACAAAGTCCGCGGGAAAGTAGAACTTGTCTACGCAATAATCCTTCACTATCTAAGATTTTCCTCACGGTCTATTCATTTGGAGGTGATATTAGTTAGTTCTAACTCTCTAACCTAGCTCAGCATATACCGAGTATGGCAACAAGTTAACACTTGCTAAGTCCACTAGAGCATGTCCTACTTTCGAAGTCCCTACCACTATGGAAATCGGCTCCTGGTCTTTGTATTTTAGCAAATGATCAAGGAGGGACAGTCTACCATGAATGCATCCTTGTTGACACATAGTTTTCTTTTTACAGTGCACTAGTCTTCTAAAAACTTGGCATATGACGGGATTTGCTTTATGGCATCCAATAAAGGAATGTTCAACTTAACTTGTTTGAACAACTCATAGATTTCAGAGTGATTGTTCACTTTCTTGGGGGCTCTCAATCTATGAGGGTATGGAGCAGGAGGGACATGGGAGGCCTTGTCTTTTTCTGGCTCAACATCAACAACATCTGCCCTAGGAACATGAGGCTTGTCAGACACCTCATCATCCCTGACTGGTTCATTTACAAGACTTATTGTTTCGGGCTGAATGGTTTTGTCAATTATTTTTCCACTTCGAAGAGTGGTGACACTTGTGACCTGCTCAAAAGAATCGCTAAATCTTCGAGGCTCCAACACTATTTTGATCTGGGGTTTTGGATGGTTTGAGGAAGGAGTTTTCCTTTTCTTTGTTGAAAATTTCCCATAGAAGAGGCCGCCTTAGCTGGATTCGGGATCCGACATCATTCAAGGCGCACCAAATTCGCGTTGGTGGATTGTTGAGCCCGACAAATCGGTGGTTTCACAATGTCTCCAAACTTCTCTTATGTGGAGGTTGGTAAGGCTGTGGGTTTGAATTTCGAGACGAGGGGTGCAACCTCGTTGTGGTTCGTGAAAATGCTGAGAGGCCCTATTTCGAACTGAGGCTCTTGTTGAAAGTTTCAGTTTCGGGTTTTGCACTCTGGTTGCTGGAAATTGTGGTGGGCCTCTCATTCTCCAACTAAAAATTCGGGTGTTCCCACCCCTGGGATTATAAGTTTCAAGAGTATGAAGAATCAAGGGCATCCTTTGCAATTAAGAAAGATTAACTTCGTCTTATTCGATTGGCTTCCCTCGACTCGAGGGAATGTCGTGGCAGTTAATAGTCGAGTGAGTGGGGTCATTGCAAATGATGCATGGCTCCTCCACTCTAGGTCCCATAGGCACCGAAGGTACCAAGTACAACGCTACCTCATTCTAATCTTTTCACTTATGGCCTCCAACTTCCTGCTAGTCACCTGCTATTTTCGCCAGCAGTCAATATTATCCTTAAGTGATGGATTCCTCCCCCAGCTGGGTACCATGTACTTTGGGCCGGGTACCTAAGGAAGTATTGTCCCAACTGAAAGCATTTTATCGCTATTGTATTTAAAAATTGAATTGCCTCCCGGCACTTTTTTTCATAGAACTCCCCCCACACACACATCATTCGATGTATTGTTTCGTTATTCAAGATACTCCTCGTGAAAATACGCACAAATTTGTCCAACATCTAAACCATGATGAGGGAGAGCGGAGGAGGTCCCCTTATATCTTTCCATACAATGAAGAAAAGGTTCACCCGATTTTCTCAGAAGTTTTGGATTGCTTGCATGAGTGCTAAAGTAGTACGCGTGAGAGAAGAATTTATTCAGGGAATTCATTTCGCACGCCTTCCCAAGTAAAATTGAATCGGTGCAAGCGAGTAAACCATATTCGCCTTTTCCTTCAGAGAGAATGTGAATAAAACCATACAAATTATATGGAGGGGCATCCTGTAGAAAGTGCTGAGTCCAAAATCTCTCATGAATGAGTAGTGGTTCTTTAATCGACCTCGATACATGTGAGAAGGCGACCATCTCGACTTCATAAGGAATTGCCAGCCTCTTTAGGTAGGCGAATACATGAATTTGTCGTGGTTCTTCGAGGCTGCGTAATCTCCTGAGAGGGTTCTTTCCAGTGTTAGTGTAAGGCTCATTGATCGTGCTGAAAATTAACATTTCCCCTCCCCGCCGCCGGGTCACTAGCTGCAAATACCATCTCCTCAGCTGTGGAGGTTCGCGGAGTCTTTGTGGGTCACCAGTAACCCGTGGGCATTGGATTAAAGAGAGTTTGGTCGATTCCCTGGATGGTCCATTTTAGGTGAAATTTCGAAACAAATGTCTAATGGGCTGATTCTTCGTAATGTCTCGAGGTATACTCTTACAATGGGCGTTAAGCTGCTGGGCAGAGCCCAAAACGACATGCACCGTTTACCCCAACTGCATGTGTGTGATATCCACTTAGATTATTTACTTAAAACGAATTAAAAGAAAAGGTAGAGAACGCACTAGATTTGCAATGCAATTCAAATTACCACTAGCCTCTTTGGATCAACTAGATTGTCACCACTCCTCGGGCAACAGAGCCGTGGCTTCGTTTATTTCTCAGAGTGCTAAAATTATTGCCATGCTGGAACTAATGTCGCCAAGCATTATATTACTGTGAGTCTACAAAGGTCATTTCACAGGAGTGGTTTCCTAGTGATCCCCAGGATTGCTATCCAATGAATGTGCTGCGAAAGTAAAATCTGGGGGTTGTGATTGATTGATGGAGTGACCTATTAAATTAACTATTTTTAACAAAAAGGGCGAATGATAGGATCGTTAGGGTTTTCGCTTTCACCACCGACTAGGTAATCCCACCCTTACTCAATAGCTCATCTAGGGAGCTATTAATGAATGAAGCCTCAAGGTAAGATATCACATTAAAAGATTTTATAAGCACAAAGAACAAATTGAGCGACATCGCACTTGTTTGGGACGATTGCTGGGACTCTTAGTCTGCATTTGTGATCAAGATAACTGTACCGAGAGTCTCTTTCACATCGCTGCTCAAGAAGATGCCAAACTAAGGTTTTATAAGATTTTCCATGAAAGTGTTTAACATCGTATTAATCCCATTGGAAGCACAAAAGAGAATTGTGGGTCTACCTTGAAAGAGGTGAGTTTTCACCGTTAGAACCCTATCATGGAGGGTTTAGAACTCCATTAAAACCGAGAGTTGATTCATGATTAATAAAACACTAATCGTAAATGTGACTTGAGAAATAACATTTCAATTGCAAGGTTGGGATATAAAAAACATAGAAATCTGCAAAGAATACCAAAGAGAAACCAACCAAAAGATTACAAGTGACTAAAAACCTGTAATCAGAAGAAAACTAAGTACTCTACTCTATGAACCCTAGCAAATTATGAGAAAACACTCTAACCGTTCAAAACCAAACCCTAGAATCCCATTGTCTTTAACTTTGCCTTAAAGTGGGCTTAAATACAATTCTCAATAGTGATCTCGAAGTGGTGGCAGGTGCCATCGCACGCGTTCTGCGACCAAGATTGAAATTCTACCAAGTCCCATAGAGATCATAGTCGTATCGGGTACCATAGGCGTGGTACGTGCACCGTGCGCAACGGTAATTCACGCTTTGGCACGGCACACTTATATTCGTACGTACCATTGCTTCACCGGTGATGCGGGTAGCCGGTACCGCTAGTGGTACCGCATCACGCTCTCGCAATCGCTTCCTCTTCACTATAGCACTACCCCGGCCTCTCGACAATACCAGAATCGACAACGATGTGATCTACATTTGTTCTGAACCGAACCGGCTATGAAAATGTGCAACAGACTCTGAAAAACCCCGCACACGCATAAAAACGCTAGAAAAGGTCAAAAGCACCTATTCTACACAAAATGAGAGCAAAACATGAGCTGAGGGGATTAAAACCCTGTATAAATGTTGCACTTTTATGTATCCAACACAATACTTGATTTATAAGAATGATTTGACAACAGAAAGAGGAGTGTCTACAGTTAGAGAAAAGAAAAAGAATGGATGACTGATAGGCGTGAGCGTGTTATATAAAATAGTTCACTTATGTGCGCAAGTGCACGTGTCGCCTCAAGTAATATAATGAAAGGAAGAGTATTGTCCCACGGAGAATTGAGTTACTAACTTACGACTCTAATCTAGCTTGGGCTTTATTTGGATGGTGGAAAATCTGTAAAAGATTCAAAGACACTAACTAAGCATGTAAAGACCTAGTTACAACGACTCAATAAAGACTAAAAAGCCTTAGGGCATAGATTTCACCTAAACAATCATGTATGAACCTCCTATTCCAATCAATCAATGTTCATTTTCATATGAAAATGACAATTTCTCTAATGTATATGCAAATCTCTCTTGAGCATCTACACACTACTCTTAGGATCAACTATTTTTGCATCTCTGCCCAACCTTAGATTTCTAAAAGCGCATTAAATCCTAGAAATCCAAATACCACACATAGTCTCATTTATATCTCTATCTCATGAAAATTAGATGGTAAACCATTTATGGTCTAGCTTAATCATCACTTCTTAGTCTCAAATCAAGCCACAAGACATGCAAATATTGGAAAATACCCACAAACATTAAGACTAAATGGAATGCTCAACATAGATGTGAAAATAATACATCAATTAATAGAAATTTGGCAAAATCCATATATTAATGTCTTTGGCTACATCTAAACCCTAAGAAATAAACTAAAATATCTTTAAAGAAAATACAACCATAAAAAAAAAAAGGGAAAACAAAGGGAGAAAGAGAGAATGAACAAATCTTAATAAAGCCCCAACCTCTTCTTTTTCCATTTCCTCATTCTTTAAGCTTTTCTCCTTCAAAGATTTGTGCCCTAGGGTGTTTCCACCCAAAAGATGGCTTCTCCCTTCCCTAAAAGCTCGTCTCTCATGCCCTCAAATGATCCCCCTTTGGTACTCCTTGAATTTGGGCTTAAAATGGGAAAAAAACCAGTAAATCTGGGTGTTGGGCCCGACATCCACGTTGTAGCGTGGTAAATCTCACGCTACAGCATGGACACTATTCACAACATGCCATGTTTTTCCTCATTTGCTTCCTCATGTCATAACTTTCTTGTCCGAACTTCAAATTGAGCAATCTTGGTCTCATTGGAAAGCTTAGATAGTGTAGAATATGGATATGGTCAGAAAGAACACTTTAGATTTGATGGTAAAGACTGAATCCACAAATTGTGCGAACTGGTAAGCTCTTCTCTTCTTCCTTCAAGTTCTAAAAGCCATAATTTAATCATTTGAAGTCCAAATTAAGTGAATAAGGCCTTTTTGGAAATCTTGAGAAGTCTACTATCCATACATACAAAGGTTGGAGCTATGTAAGGTCATTATATAACTGAAAAGAACAAAATATAGTAGCTGCTACTGAATGTTGAATTTGCTGATTTTTGGACTTTTTCGCTTCATTTTCGCTCTGCTCCGCTCCGCCCAATGGTTGACCTAATCATAGAATTGAACATTTCAAGCATTAGAGCATTAGAGCACTTATTTATATCGTAAAACTATAAAAAAGTAAACAAAACATGGAGACAAAATGAGTATTTAAGATACTTATCAATGACATCTAAACCATTCATTTGAAAAATATTCAATAGGGGTAGGGCAGGAAGCAAAGAATAAGAAATTCTTTGATGAAAAAAATGTTTCTCTACAAAAGAGACAGGCTTCTTCAAGGAAAAAGAGCATGAATGATCCTTCAAGGAGAAAAATGTTGGCAAGGTTTATAATTCCTTTTTCTGTCTCACATGTACAAGAATGACATGTGGTGCAACATAAGAAATTTTCCCAAAAGATCACCAAGACTCAAAAAAGAAAAATGCAGAAATAGAGAGCTATGAATAAAAGGCAACTCAATGAATCACCTAAAGAATCACCAGAGGAGAGGACTAAGGAATCAGAGAAATTGAAGGAAGAAATAATGCCTAGTCTAGAGAAAATCAAATTCGGAAGAAAAGCTACAGATGATATGTTGAGTCTATTTTCAGTTCCAACAAAGAAACATATTCGGAAAAAATTATGATAGTACAATTCCAATTTCCTTGAATTATTTCTACGACTTTGACTTTGCCAACTTTCTTCAAGTCAAAGGAGATGGAAGGAAGCCTAGTAGAAGGGAAACAAAAACAACCCACAGTAGATGAATGTTGCATTTACAAGGGGATCACCATTGAACCCTATAAAGGAAGAAGGCCCTAGAAGGTGATATTTGAAAAATCTATGACAAAACACATTCAATGTCAAGTCTAGAAGGGGAAACACACAAGAGGTTCATCATTGGGAAGTATCTTAAGAAGTATTTCCCTTCCATATGGGAGATGTTAGACACACCCAAAGGATTAGGCCGATCCTACAACTTATAAAGGCTCAACAAGACTAAGGCAAAAATAACGCTAAAAGTATAGGGGGAAATTGTACTAGTCTAAGTTTTGAGTTAAGAAAATAGTCTTTTTAGCCATTATTTTCTCAAACACATACGTTTTTCCAGTGTTGTACTTATTACAAATGTCCATTATCAAAGAAACAAAGTAGTTCTCATGATCACTTTAATTCAAATTCAAAACAGTACATCATCATTGAAATTTATCACAAATCCAAAGGTAGGTCTAGTGCCATATTGATTCACTAAGAATGCAATGATATGATTGTAAGTGTGCTTGTGCAAAGTGTTGAGTGAATATTTCACATAATCATACAAATTCAAAGGTAGGCCTAATGCCACATTGATCTACTACATGCAATGATATGACTATAAGTGCGCCTATGCAAGTGTTTAGTGAATATTTCACAATCCATACAAATTCAAAGGTAGCTCTAATGCCACCTTGATCTACTATGTGCAATGTCATAACTGTAACTTCATTTGTTCAAGTGTTTAGTGTCTCAAAATTAATCATACATCACAAGTTTTTCCATTTATCAACTAGAGAAAGGGTAGGCCAATGACCACCTAGTGCAAGGTTGAAAAAAAAACACAACAGTTTCTAGACAATCATGAGTCATCAAAGACTGTAAAACGCAAAGCACAAAAAGACAAGACCATCAATGTGTATCTCGATGAAGACTAGAGTTGATCTTGAGCCATGGACAAGAAAGAAAAGTGATAGTGGACAATGAACCAAGGAAAAATAAAATACACCAAATTTATGTTCATCGAGATAACTTAATGAAAATTAATTTTCAAAATTTATGGCATAGAAATTATCCCTAGTTTCTATTGCCAAAAATTTATTTTCATTATAATCTTCAAGAAAAATTTTCTAGCATAGAGATTATGCTTAATCCTTACTACCAAAAATTTATTTTCATCAAAAACATGAAAATTTCCATTGGAAAAATTTATGGCATAGATATTAAGCTCATTCCCTACTAAAAAAAAATTATTTCAATAAAAAACATCAGAATCTCCATTGGAAAAATTTCTGGCATAGAGATCAAGTCTATATCTCATTACCAAAAATTTGTTTTCATCCAAGATCATCTCTTCTTCATGATTTTTTTTTCTTGCAAGGATTAAACCTAATTCCTATTGCCAAAAGATCGTTTTCTTCTATTCTTTATGAATTTTTTTTCTGCAAGGATTAAACCTAATTCTCATTGCCAATTTTTTTTTTTTCATCCAAAATCATCTCATTTTCACGAAATTTTTTTCCTAGTAGGGATTAAACCTAATTCCCATTGCCAAAAGATTGTTTTCATGCATTCTTCATGAATTTTATTTTGGGCAGGGATAATCTAATTCTCATTGCTGAAGGTAAGAATGAAACTTAATTCCCATTGCAAAAAAAAAAAAAAAAAAAAAAATTTTTTTTTGTGGCACCCCAATTCCTGGGTCACTTGTACTCTTTTTCAACAGCGTCTATGAACAATGTTTGTGAACAATGCCTACGACGCAATAATCCAACAAAGGTATCAACATAGTACATTAATCGCCGCAAGTTTGTCGCTGCGAATCTGCGGCGCACACTACACGCTAGGTGTCACGCACGCGGCCGCGCGCTCCCGTCGCGATGCCATAGGTGCTCTATTGCACGCGCCTCGATCGTCCCAACCGCGAGCCCTGTCGCGACATAGAATCTTTGTCGCGACAAAGAATTCTCCGCCAGCATCGTAAAACCATGAAAATCTCGTCGCCATGTGAAACCCTCCGCCGCCACGTGAAAACTATGGAGGGTTCCGACAGAGTTCTCTATCGCTGCGTTTCGCTTGTTCGCCCCGTCAGGACACACAACACCTTCCGGCCTGCAGCTACCGTCAGCGACACAATTTCTGTGTCGCGACAAGAAATCAAGGGAACTATGTCGTGACAAGGAAAACCTCTGTCGTGATCCATAGTCGCCCATTCCTAGCCCCTACCCTGTCGCGACACAAAAATCTCCGGTCGACACTGCGATGATTCTCTGCCGCGCTGCATAATTATGTTGTCAAGGCTACTGGGCCCCAAAGAAGCATACAAGAAGGCCTTGTCGCTACCAAGCACGTGAGCCCAGCTCCGTGCGCCTCATTTATGTGCCCCTCGTCACGACATGGATGACCTCACAGGATGGCCACATGCGGTTATGAACCCGTCGCGACGTAATTTTTTCGGCCACGATAAAGGACTCAAATGGGTGTGAGCTCCATTCCCCCGCCTCCCCGCACCTCCAGCTTCTTTCTTTTTCCTTTCCTTTCCAAGGCACCCTAAATTCCAACATAGGTTACTTATTATTACTAAGACAATCGGAAGCTCAGAAAACTTGTCAAAAGGCATAATTTTTACAGAACGATAAAAAATACAGCTCCGTGTTCTTTAATTACAATACAAAAATTGGGTTTTCTACCCAAAATTTATAAAATACTAAAACAAGACTAGTTTTGGCCCTTTCCTTCACAATTGAGGCCCTAAATGAGATTTGTCGCCCGTTGTACCTCCGACACCTGAAATTGTTATTCCCACTATAGGGTGAGTAATGCCCAGAAGTTGAATTTTATTACAAGGGCTACTCCCCACCTAAAATGCGCATGTAATGGCACACAATGATCATACACATTCCACACAAATGCAGTTCACACATGGAATTATTTATATCATGCATGGGATGAGACCACTCATGACATACCCCAAGTCTTGACCGACTCCCTCACACATGCAGGACCAAGTGTGAAAACCAATCATTGTCACCTAATGACTCTCTCATTGGACCAACCTCCAATACTATTTTGAATTTTCATCAAATTTCATGTGTTTATTTATGGGCCACGTCTTTTTCGAGGTCACACCGTAGGATCGTCGTGCGCCTTCCAACATTTTTACGGACTTTCACCGCCGGTAATCATGTTTAACCGCATGTGGATTTGGGACTTTCTCCCTAGGGGGGAGGGATCTACCCCAACTTGCTCAGCCCAACACACGTGATTTTTATCATTTATTTCTTTGTTCCCAATTTTTTTAGACAATGGGTCTCGACCTTGGACGTTGTCCCATTTTCGAGCCCATCACATACATTCACCAAGAGTGGTGAATTTGATATCACAAGTCATTCGCACCCGACTAGACGCGATGCTACGTGCATATGAATGCAAACATGCCCATTTCATATATTAAAATTTTCATGGTTCATGCAACCATCATGTTAACACATCAATTCTACATGCATTAACATATCATTTTTCACTCACAATTCATGCTATTCATTTCAAGAAATAACATGCAAGCAACACATATGGACAATTTTAGTCCAAAAGTCAGTCCTGGACTGTCCAAAATAGTCCCAATCCAGCCATGGACTGTCCAAGGATAGTCCCCTCATCAAGCATTCGGTCCCATTTCTTTGGAACCAAAATGCACGGCCATTTTCATGGCTTTTTAGACAAGAATAACCGAGTAGGAGAAAACTCCCACCTCTTGGAGTTTGTCGAAACTCCCCGATTTCTATCCCTACTTGAAGCTCTTGTAGAGAGGAAGAACTTTGCCTCTTGCTCCGACCTGAACCGAAGGTTCGGTCACCGAGAAATCTAGAGAGAAGGTAGAGCTTCTCTCTCTACTTCTCCTTCTTCCTCTATCCTCTTTCTTTCTTTTTTCCCTTTCCTCTATCCCATCCCACCGATTTGGTCCAAGATGGGTCAAGTGGGGTGTCCTCACTTGCCACATGTCACCTCTCTAATGCGCCTCTCATTACCCTTATCCATTTATCCATCTATTTTGGATTTCCATTCAATCACATGGTGACACATGTCTTACATGGCCCCACTTAGACTTGTGTTTGACTTGTTCTCTATTTGACACGTGGATCAGTGTGAGCCACTCAAACAGTGCTAAGTGTCGCTCGTGACTCTCGGTGCCTCGAAAAACGTGAAATTCTGACTATCTCGGAATTCGACGAAATAGCTAGATCTTGGGAGAGGATTCCAATGATGAAGTCCGTTTTTTCATCCGAGATCTAAAGAAATTTCAGATTTTCCAATGAAATTACCGTTTTACCCTTTCTCATAAAAATTGAATTTTTATCGGGTTTTACAGTTTTCATCTATCCTTCATGGATATTTTTTTTGGCAAGGATTATACCTAGTTCCCATTTCCAAAAACTTTATTTTCATCCATTTATTGAAAAAATAAATGACAAAGATTAAACCTAATGAACAATGAGAATTCATTTGGAAAAAATTCTTCCATGATAAAGAGTGAGATCCAAAGCTTGAAGAAATATCTTGCTGTGCACTTGACGTATGCACTTGAGCATGCAAAGGCTAGGGTTTTGTTTGAGATGAAAGAAAACAAGGGATTGACGCAAAAGGAGAAAGAAAGAATGAGATTTTGGGTTTTGAGAGAGAATTTTTGGAAGGAAGCTAAAGAGGTAAAACTAGGGGTTTTTTTTGCTTGAATCAAAAGATTTTCTCTTGTCAAAATCCAAAATCTTGAAATAAAATTTTTTCTTGGGAAAGAACAAGAACTTGGTTTTTCCCGGGTCTTTGGAAAAGAAGAAGACTTTTCTGTTGACTTTAAAAAAAGTGATGGTAGGAGGTTTGAAAAATATTTTTCTTTGTTTGTTTAAATTGGCTTGTTCTTGCCTTTGAAACCCTTAGTCATGAGCAGTAAACTAGACCTTGGGCCTTATGATGAAAATGAGGCAAAGAGAAGATATTTGAGGCTTTTAATACATACAATATGGCCTTTAGGCCATAATGTATGCGAGGAGAAATTGTTAGTGCCCAAATTAAATTTTGGCGAAACCCACTTTTGCAAAACCAAATTCAATAGGCTAGGCCAATTTCTAAGATGCTAAATTAAATGGGCCCTGATAGGTTTGAAAAATGGGCTCGCAGGCCCACTCACCAAGCCCAAAGAAGTGGCGCGCCTAACTCACTCAGGCCCTCGCATCAGCCCAAAACGGCGTCCGGCCCGCTAGGTCCAAAGGACGATCTGATGAATTGTAAGGTCCATATCCCGCAAATCGACAGGCTTCGCCTACGAAACAGAACAACCCCAACAAAGATATCATCCGCCGATCCAACCAAATCTTATCGCAGGTGGAAAGAAAAGACAACAATGGCGATCACTACTGATCCTCCCCCAATAAGAAGGAAGATTATCCCAAATAAACAAATTTTCTAAATCCATTACCAAATCCGATATTGATAAGAAAATCCCATCCAATGGGAACAAATCCTGCCATGTGATAATCGTCGAACATCTACTATAAATACATGACCACCCTGGGGCCGCAAGGAAAGGTACGCACCTTAGACGATACTACGCAACACATTCGCCCCTCTAAGCAAATTTTCTCTCAAAGAAACTGACTTAGACTGAGAAGGGCCACTGGCGGCCCTCGCCGACCCCCTTCTTCCTTGTTTTGCAGAGGAGCAAGCACGCCTAGAGCCTCGTAGATCAACAGCAATCACCACCTCACTCAGACATTCCAAGAGCCCTGCATCCCAAATTTCACAAAGAATCTGCCAGTCCTACCACGACTTACACGCTTCATGTACCCCGCCCGCTGAAAAGGCATCACCGGGCTGGCACCTGTGGGGAAACGATAATTCCTATATAAATATAACTGATTTCGCCATCGATGGCATCAACCCTGAACACGCTGTGAGCAAAGCTAATCCGCCAAGGATGCAGTGGATCCACTGTGCAACGCGACAAATGTACTCCGGATGAGAAGCAATGTCAATACGAACTAAGTGGGAAGCACTTCGCCACAATCAATGCCCGATGTAAGAGTTAGAATAACCTACTAAGATACAACATCCACTTCGAAAACACGATAGCCTAGGAGGGTCATGACATTCCCCGTGAGGAGCAAATACACGCCACGACCTTCCCGAGGTGTCGAAACAAGCCAGAAGTTCGGCCGAGCCAGGCACCTGACCACAATCAGTTCCCCCGCGAAGAGGGAAACTGAGCAATGCCCTGGAGGATACGCTTCGAACGAAGAACTACATCACCCTCACCCAGAGCAAGAGCTTTTATCACGGAGCAAGAGGTTTGGGAGTCTTCAAAGAAGAACTCGCCAAAAGGGAAGGAGGTGGTTAGGGATACCCTGACACTATGGACACCTTGGTACAACATACTCGAATCAATTCACAAATCGAGGTGCTACGCTTACCCCCTTCCAAATAAATTCGCACGTCAGTGGAAGCATTCAATGGAATAAAAGATCCCGGGCCGACCACCTCAATATTTCAGCAAAATCAAATGAGTTACGAATCAGACCCCGTATGATGCGTGGCTTTCGCTACCACGCTAAAGGGCCCAAATTCTTGGCCCGCTTTAATAGAATTCCAATCTTCATCAATCTCTTCATCTCGCAGAACTATCCATCGCGCTTCGCTCCTCCACTTCACAGCACAAAGACGCAGCGTAAAACCGAAAGCTACCATCCGCTGACCACGCAGGTCGCAGGAAAGTCTCAAGTCCCACGCGGCAAAGATTCAACGCCGAGTCCTCGCTAGACATACCCGATGAAATTCGCAGAATCACCAGATCCATTGCCGGATTAGAGGCAATGGTTGATCTCGGCGTTTTCATCTCAAAGCAACCCTCAAGCAAGCATACGAGGTGCTCGCAGTGCTGGTATATATAAACGCCAAGCCCCTTATATCCAAGAAGAGAGCTCCTCCACCCATAAAGTGTTGGTAAGAATGGAACAGAGCAAACGACGAGGACGTAAGCCCCAAAAGACAAAAAGCTACCGCATGATCTCCAAAGAAAATGAAGAACGATCCCGCTAGTCGCGTGGCAACCTGTAGATCGCTTCGGTCTATCGCAGTCTAAGAGACGATGACGTTATTCACCCGCTTTACTCCCTCGACACCCCAAAGGCTCGTGTCCTACATGAAGTATGAACGAACAAGCCTCGAGGTGGCTGAACTAAATGAACCTGATCCCGCCACGCGGGACAACACTAGTATCGCGAGTCTATTGTGACTCATGGACATCGTAAGGACAACCCAGAGGCATCTAAAGAGAGAAATAGAGTACTTAACACGGCGCGATAGCCTCCTAAGCCATATCTCCAGAGGGTCGTGCCTAGAATCATGCCTGGGACCAAACCCAACCACAGTTCCCAACTCAATCCTGGTCAAGAAACAACGACTCAAGACCAAAGAATCCTCGAGAAATCCATGTGATCTCGGAGGATTCTCGGAGGAGGAGAGTCTAGTTCAGCTCGAAAGGCCCATCTGCGCAGCATCAGGACAGCGGAAATAGGGGAAATACAATCGGTATCCAAACTACCGCGCCGAAGCACGCTCATCACATTCTCTCCTGACTTCGACTGAGGGCAACACCCCCATGCACGACCCATCGTAGTCAAGCGCAATTGTGGCCAACAAACAGCTTCATCGGGTTCAGCTGATAAACCAGCTTAGCCGACATCATCTTCGCTACAAATTTCGATAAATGTGGGCATCGGGAGAAAACTCGAGCCCAACACACATCTCGCGGATTTTCCGGGGAAAGGTGTTACCTTGGCTCAATCCAACCGGTGCTCACTCGAGAGCCCTTGCCGCACAATAATAGCAAGATTCCCTATCAGACGCCCATCGCCTTATAATATGTTGTTAGAAGACCTCACTAACGCACAAAAGCCATCCTCCAAGATACCACATGATAATCAGTTCCCAACCATACACGGAGTAGTGGATGGTCTTGTGAGATCAACGGATATCAGGAATGCTACATGCCTCCATGAAGCAAAGAGAGCGTCGACTACGTGAATATGTGGACGAGCTTGACATGTGTGACGAGGTGCCCAATTCGACCCGAGCCTTCGAAAGAACTGTAATCCGTGATTTGATGACGAATTTAACATCTCATTTATATCGCCCGTTAGCGTAAACCTCAAAAGCCTTACTCGCTGGAGATGTACGTAGACGCTTTAGCATGGAAGCAAAGCGGACATGGGAGGAATTGAACGCTGCATCACCATAGGCTAAACACACGCATACTTCAAACCTGGCCAAGTAAAATAAGGAGCTTTATAAATCAAAAAGTTATCAACGAGGAGGTCGGGCAAGCTCCTCCAAGGAGCGATCAGGAGGTATATCCTCGAGTGGCTGGCAAACCGTGGCTCGGGCCAAGAGCAAATGGCAGGCATACTTGCATCGAATTTCCACCGACATAAATAAAGTACGCCCAGCGACTCTTCACGAGCGATCGACGAATCGCGGACGCGATCGCAGCCATGAACTTCTCAATTTTACGGATGCCTTCCAAATGCTACAAACTGTATCGATGACCCGCATCGACCAAGAAAGATCTCGGTCATTACAAAGACAGTGGAACCTATTGTTACCTGGGTGATGCCGTTTGACTCAAGAACACAGAGCCACCTACTGGAGGCCAAATCGGAGGTTCCAGATAAGATAGGCGCAACTATGGAGGTATATATAGACGACATGCTGGTAAAATCCACCACAGCCGACCTTCACATCACTCATCTCCTCCGGTTGCCCAAATCCTAAGAAGTTATAACATAAAGCTAATCCAACCTAAGTGTGCCTTCTACAGAAACACTGAAAATTCCCGGTTTCAGCGAACAACCGAGGAATCGAGGCAAATCTGCATAAGATAAAGGCTGCTCGACATGCCGTCACCTCCGGGCAGGCAGCAAGCATCACAAAGGAGGATTGCGTTTCGTCTGCCAGATCCGTGGCAAGCGATAGATGCTACCTTCTTCCAAGTTCAAGAAAGCCTTCAACGGGATACAAAGTGTGAAGCACATTCTCAAATTTTGAAAAACATAATTGAGTCTCCTCCCATTCTTAGTAATCCTCACAAGGAGCCTTTACTCTATACTTAGCCGTGTTCGACTTTTTTCAACCAAATACTGCCCTCGTGAGATAAAGAGCGCAGTTCAACACCCAATACTATTGCAAAATCGAGCCTAAGAGTGAAATTATGGCAGGTACCCAAGAATGGAAAAGCACTTGGCTCGTAACCGCAGAGTTTCTGAAGTCACCGTATTTCCGTGTCACACCATAGTTCCAACCCGAATACCCGATGAAACAAGTGTCGATAACCCCACTCCTGGCCGATGAAGGGCCATAGAGCTGAGCGAAGTTCGAGATCGAGCACATGTGCCAAAACTCGCAATAAAAGGGCAGCCCGCCAATTTCGCTATGGAGTTTTACGCCAATGAATCCCGCCAAAGATGCCCAAACAACGACCGACCTCTCAATTTGGAAACTCTCCGTAGATGGAGTCAACGCGGAGCGGAGCAGTCTTATCCTAACTTCCCTGCAGTGAAGACATCAAATACGCACCATTGGATTCCACGCTCTGTCCAACAACGGGTCGTAATATGAGGTCATGCCACAGCAGCCTCAACCTCGCCTATCCATTAGAAGCCGATCAGCCTGAGGTCTACAGCGACTCCCAAAATTTAGTGGTCAGCAACAAGAGATACCTCCACGGAGGCCGTCGAGGATGATCCTATACCGGTTGTCGAATTTATTGAAAAATTCATGTCAGAAGGCGTCGGGCATGTCCCCAGAGCGAGAACTCCCGATCCGACACCTCGCAAAGCTAGCCACAACCTAGACCCTCCTGAGAGACCTCGCGGTCGACCGCCTGCTCGAATACAGGCGGAACCTGATCGATCTCTATGGCGAGGTGGTTGCCCGGTCGGATCAAACAACTTGGATGGAGCCCGTTTGGTGATATTACTGACGGAAGCCTACGAGGATGACCGAAAGAAGCGGCTAAAATAAGGCGAGTGCGAGGTTCTGTCACAAGGGAAGCCTGCAAGGAGGATTCTTCACACCTTTCCTTAAATGCATCGCGAGGAAGACAGAGTGCGTGCTTTGAGAGGGTACTGCGGGGGGGCATATGCGGAATCACATCGAGCTCCCGGGCATTAGCGGGAAGAGTCTTGAGGTGGGGGTCTTGCGGCTGCAATGCTCAAGATGCGTAGGCCTAGTCAGAAATCACGAGAATGCGCCGGGAGCAACGCGAGATCTCATGCCTCCATCGGAACCCTTAGCGTCGATCCTGGCTTGGGTGGCCTTTTCCAGCAGGTGGGGTTTGGACATCTTGAGACTCACGCCCATTGGTAAGAGTCGAGTCTGGAATTCATGTGTGCATGAGTGGATTACTTCACCAAAGTGGGGCTGGCAGAACCTTTAGCCACAATTACGAGCAGAGAATCGCAATTTTGTGTGGTGAGGCCATCATATGCGGGTTTGGTATCCCAGGGAGCCACTGGCGGTATCGGACAAGCGGAAAAGCAGTTCGCCGACCTTGGTCGGAGATTTAATGTAGGAGGCTCGGAATTAAAAATTATTACTCATCTCGGCACACACGAGGAAATCAAGCCAGGACAGTAGAAGTCACTATCAGAACCCTTAAAGCCGCCTGAAGACCAAATTGGAAGACCTTAAAGGAAATTGGGTGAATACCTCCCAGGAGTATTATGGGCCCTACGGGACGACAGAAGTCGGCAAGAGCTACATTTGCCCTAGCCTTTGTACTTGAAGCGGTAGCAGTTGAGGTCGAATAAAGTCTCCCGGGATCGGTGCATCGGTGGAACACAATGACGAGGCCCTTCGTCTAAACTTAGAACTCCCACAGATGAAAGCGGGGGCTAAAAGGCGTGCAGGGATTATCAAAGGAAGACTGACAAGGTACTATAATAAAAAAGTCAAACCAGGGAGCTATATGCAGGGTGATTTAGTCTTAAAACTCCACGCAACAAAAGGGAAGAACTCGGCGCATGGAAGCGGGCCCCAGCCCCAGGAAGGTCAACATCATATACCAGTCGTCAGTAGGACAATTTATAAACTCAGAGACGGAGGAAGGAAAAATCTTCGGCATACATGGAATGCGGGGGGCATCTTAGCGTTTTACCGGTAGTCATCGGTTTGTAATATTAAATAGAGGCCTTATCGACTCTTATGTAGCGAGTTGAGGCGTTCGGCGGATTTATTTAGTTAGACATCTCAGAAGCAAATTCGGATATATAAGACCTGAAATACATAATGAAAGTTCATAGACATAAGCCACTCTTTATTCCAATCGGATTACATTCTTCGGTTACAATGTTGATATCATCGATTCCTGATCGGTCTGCGGTTCTCTTTATAAAAAAAAAAAAAAAAAGAAGAGCGAAAGGAGAAAGGAGAGAATGAAAGAGGAGAGAAGGAAAGGAAAGAAGTGGAAAAGGAGAAGAAGAAAAGGGATGGAAGAGGTTTATGCAGAAGAAACAAAAAGGGAGAATGAGATGTGGAAAAAAGATGAAAAGAAGGAGAAGGAGGAGGAAGGAAGAGAAAGAAGAACGAGAGGGAAATGGAGAGAGGCGCCCAGCGAAAATGCATCGCCTCCCAAGCGCATTCACAGCATGAAGCTAGGGAATAACATAACTCCCATAAAGGGGAGACTAGGGAAAAACACAACTCCCACATGTAGAAGAGCAATGACAACGAACCAAAATCTTGGAAGGATCCTCGTGAGAGTGACCGGACTCAGAAGCCCAGTTCATCTGCCCCAGTTCGGTTCACGCACGGAGAAGCAAAATATACAAAAGTATAAGCCCCACTGACAACAAAGCCGCCATTTATAGAAGGCCAAAGCACTCAAAAGTCACTGACGTTCCAAATTCTCCATCAATCGGCATTAAAGGCCGTTAGCACCTTTCAATCGAGAAGTCGAATGTTTGCATCGCGGCCCGATTGATCAACGGTCGCGGCGAGGAGACAAACGCTCCTTTGATGAGCTCATCCTACTCTACCTGGTAGGCTGCGCCGGGGAGTCGAGGCCAAATTTCGAGGCGGCATTCTTACTCGAGGGCTACGTCGCCCTTTCGGTACGGAACGCCCGCCAGCCTGTGTGCGCCGGGAGCGACGGCTCACTTTGACGGGGCGCTCATCACTATGCACGAGGCCACGGCCCACCTCGAGTCGGATCATTTCGGGCTACATCGCCACTCGGCTGGGAGCGCCACCAGGTCCACGGCGCCACGAGACGGCCGGCTCACTTCGACGGGCTCATACGCTCTGCACGAGGCCACGCCTCGGGTAGAATCAGCTCGGGTCTGTCGCCGCTCCGGCTACATCGCCACTCAGTTTGGGACCGCCTGAGCCCAGCTGCGCCATGGAGCCAAGCGCGGCTCACTTTGTGAGTTCATCTGCTCTACCACGAGACCCGCATTGCCTCGGGGTCGGTCGACTCGGGGCTACGCCGCCGCTCGGTGGGACGCCCGCGGGCCATAGGCGCCGGGGCGCCGGCTCCCGGTTTGACCAGGCTCATCTGCTGCACAGGCCCGCGGTTGCCCCCTCGGGGTCGGATCGGCTCGGGGGCTACATCGCTACTTTCGGCTACATCGCTGCTCGCTGGGCGCCATGTCGAGGCCCTTTGCGCCATGAGCCCAGGCAGCTCACTTTGACAGAGCTCATCCACTGCGCACGGAGCCCGCGGCGCGCACCGAGAGTCGAGTCGGTAAAATTTTTATCGCCACTCGGTGAGCATGCACAGGCCTGACGCCGAGAACTGGCGGCTCCGCTGGCGAGTTCGGTACACTCTGGGCGAGTCACGCTACCTAATGAGCCATCCCGGTTTGAAACGACTCGGCCAGTAGCCCGGTAACTCCTTTCAGCGAGCCACGCCTTGGTTAAGCGTGGCCAGGCTCTTCGGCCGAGTTCCACGTGGGCGAGGCTACGCTTGGCTGTTCGCATTGGCGAAGAGCTCTTCCTAGAAGTCCACATAGGCGAGCCACTTGACGATTCGTCTTGGCGAGCTCTTCTAATCCAGTTCACATGGACGAGCTCACACCCTTGTTCGCGTTAATGACTCTTCACAGGGGGTCAATGGCGAGCCTTGCCCAGCAGTTTGCGATTGGCCAGTTCACATGGGCCAGGCACTTGCCCAACTGATTCGTGTAGCGAGCTCTTCCTAGCAATTCCACATGGACGAGCTCACGCTTGGCTGACCGCGATGACAAGCTCTTCCTAAAAGTCATAGGCGAGCCTTGCCCGGTAGTTCATGATTGACGAGTTCACATGGGCTGAGCCACATGGCAGTTCGCGGCGAGCTCTTCCAGCCAGTTCACATGGGCGAGCTGCCTTATTTGTTCGCATTGACGAGCTCTTCCTAGAAGTCCACATAGACGAGCACTGCCCAGCAGTTCGCAATTGACGAGTTCACATGGACGAGCTCTGCCCAACTGTTCGCATTGACGAGCTCTTCCTAGAAGTCCACATAGACGAGCCTGACCCAGCGGTTCTGATTGGCGAGTTCCACATGGATGAGCTACGCCCCAGCTGACCGCATTGTGACTCTTCTAGAAGTCCACATAGGCGAGCGCATGACAGGTTCGCAATTGACGAGTTCACATGGACGAGCCCTATCCAGCTATTTGTATGAGCCGGGAACCCGACGATCCCATGTTAGCGGCTACGCGAAAATAGGTCATGCGGCCTAAGGAATCGGTTTAACTCATGCAAGTGTTAGACGAATCGGTAGGTTCAAGCGGCGAGTCACACTTAAAAAATAGGTCATGCGACCCTAAGGAATCGGTTCAACTCATGCAAATCGGTAGGTGGAATCCCGGTAGCTCAAGTTGGCGAGCTCTGCCCTCATGACCTAAAAGTCAGATTATTTTGTCTGAGCAGTCACTTGAACCCGAGCTCAATGAATTTGGCAGAGCTCCTCCAAACCACCAGTAGACCTTCTGACCCTAGGAATGTGGTCTAGCTCATACAAATTAGCCCGTGAAGCTGCGACTCAGTGTAGAGCCTAATTGCTTGACTCGGACCCTCAGTTCGGGTGGTACACAGTTCATGAAGAAAGCGAAAATACTACAGTGGTGAGCGTGAGCGACCAAAAATGAATATTTATTAAAAGGAGGCTATATGTCGGGCCACTAGGCGACAAAAACAGGTGTACATAAAGAAAAATATAAAAGTCGATGTCGGGCGGGCGAAATAGATACGAAACTTAGGTGTCGCGGGAGGAACGGAGACGATGAAGGGGAATGGGCTTCAGCGGGAATATTCGGCTCTTGAGAATAATTTCACGAGAAAAAGACTCCTCGCCTCCCTCATTAACAGGAGATCGAAGTGAAGTCAAATGCAGGTAGGCGTTAGCGGCCTTCTGCTTTGAAGCGAGCCACGGGAGGCGGTGAGCGGCGGTCCCTCAGTCTGCTAATAACATCATCCCTCTGAGCAACCAAGGATATTTGTTGGTGAAGATCCCCGCGCAATCCGCTACACTCCTCATTCAGCCGCTCCGCCGAATTTACAGCCTCGGAGGCCTCACGACGAGCCGCGTCTAGCAGCGCCCTGGCCTCGGAGGCCTCGCCACGAGCCATGGCTAGCTGCGCTACTTTATCACACAGATCGCCATTGGCCACACGCAGCTCCTCTTGAGACTCCCGCAGCTCACCCCGGGATGTGACGAGCTCCTTCTTAAGTGTACGAGGCTCGTCTTGGGAGGATGCAGGCCATCCGGGTCTCGATCGGATCACGTATGACACAGGCTCACCAGGACCTTTGAAGCTTCGCCTCAAGCGCGTAAGCTACTCGAACTTCATCCTCTCTACTTCTTGGGAATGAAGCGTGGTATGCTTTAGATCAATTTAAGTATCTCCACCTCTTCGGGTCATCACAGCTGCGCCGTTCTTCTGACTCAGCCTTCGAAGAAGAAGAGCGTAACACCCCGAAATATACCCTAACAGTTTTCGGACTTGTTTAGGGTATATTATAAGCTAAATAGAAATTTTCGGAAAATAAAACGAGAGACCCGGAATGAATATTAGAGACAAAGGTAAAGTGGTCATAACCAATTGAGGACATAAATGGCATAAATCAATAAGTTGATATGCAATTATGGAAATTGTGAAAAGATGGGATGCCAAAAATAGAAATTTAATAAGTTAGAGTGCAAATGGAAGAGAAATGGGGGACCAAAATGCAAAAATGAAAAGTTAAAAGCAAAAATGGGTTTTGACTTGGCCAAACATGGCCTTAACTTAAAATTGGATTTAAGACCAAATTTGGTCTCAAATTGGGAGAACAAGCGAGTAAAGAAGAGAGAGAAGAAGGGAGAAGAAGAAGGAGGAAGGAAGAAGAGGAGGAGTTCAGAAGTATTATTCAAGGTATGGATTCTATGATTTTTAGTATGGAACTTGTATAGATTTGTATGAATACATGTTTGTGGGTTGTGGGTTGTGGGAAACCTAACCCTAAAATGAGTTCTTGTATGGAAATCAGCATAAATCCCTTTGTTTTTCTAGTGTTTTGTTGTAGGAAGATCTAGGAGTCCCAATACATGTGTTTGGGGTTCTAAGTGTTATGTAAAGCATGGACATGTTTGTTCTTGTTCTAGGTTTTGATAAGAACCCTAGATTTCTTGAAGATGGGTTGATTAAAACCTAGGCCTTGTATAAGAGATGAATAGAAAGCATGTATGAGATCAAGAGAGTTCATAAGATAAGTATTGAAAGAGGAATTGAGTATAATTGAGGTTATAAGATGAATTTGAAATGGTTTTTGAGTTGTGTATAAAGTATGGAGATTGAATTGGGTGGAAAAATATGGAAAAATGGAACAAGAAACACACATTCACAGGCATTTCGGGTGACATATGCAGGTACACCTTGGACATGCAGTACCTTGGACATATGCCGAGTACACCTTCAGGGAGACAAACATGTACCGGTACATGTGCGGAACATGTGCGGTACACCCTGCTCTATTTTGACTAGTCTTCTTATTTTGGCCATAACTTGCTCATTTTTTATCCAATTTGAGTGATTCAAGTGGCGAATTAAAATAGACTTCAAGGAGAACCAAACATACAGAAATAGCATTGTCAAATTCTGACTCTAAGTGGCCCAAAAATTCACTCAAAGTGGGATATGTTCAGAAGCCAAATTCTGCATCGGTTAGACATAGAGTGGTCAGGAGTTGTTTTGAACATAGCTTCGAGTTTGATTGCTTTCCAGATTTAGGTAGTAATTCAATTGGAGAAGAACCCTTAGCACCTTAGATTGAGTACAAATAAAGAGTGTCAAATATGGAGTCAAGACACTGGAAAATGAGTATTACAAAAGCGTCCCACGAAGTGTAATATCGATAAATTGACTAGTTTGGCATGAAAAGAAATGCCATAACTTTAGTTTAGATGATCGATTGGAATGATTCCAATTTCTAAGTAAAACTAGACTCATAGAGGAATAAGAATACATGAAGGAGGTGGGATTTCATAGACATCATACTTCCACAGTATGAAGTGCCATGTGTAATAGGTATGAAACAAAGGAAAATATAGAAAATGCAACATGTATAAATGTTTCATGAAACATGAATGTGATATGGAAAATGAAAGCGAACTGAAGCATGAATATGAATATGAAGGTAATTTGTCATGAACACATAATGTGGTTAAGTTATATATGATTATTATCACATATAACCAGAAAATGATAACAAATGATAGGAAATATATGAATGAGTATATGAACTAGTATACGTAAATGGGTATATGAATGAGTACACATGAATGAGTATAGGAATGAGTATACGTGAGTGAATATATGAATGAGTATACATGAATGAGTATACGTGAATGAGTATATAAATGAGAATACGTAAATGAGTATATGAATGAGTATATGTGAAGGAGTATATGAAATGAGTACATAGATTGAGTATATCTTTGAAAGATATCCACGAGAAGTGAAGTGGAATTGAAATGTGATTATGATCGGTTATGAATGCTATTTGTGAAATATATATATAAGTATATATATATTGATTTGAATTATTGTTATTTGAAATGTTTGTCACACATATGCATGTGTGCATGTATTTGACCTATAAGTGAGATTACTGCATAAACGTAAACTGATTTGAAATGTATTATAAGACCAAACCAACATGACGGATTCTAAGCCCGGGTCGTCATGCAAAGATATCGTAAATAATTGAATCTTAAATCCACACACATTGCTACTTAATGACAAACGGGACGGGATTCCAAGCGAATGCGTAGTGAATGTCAAATTCTATAGCCATATGTGAAATGGTAATTGTTAAATGGAAACCACATTGCTCTTCGAATGACAAACGGGGCGGGGATTCACGATAAATATGTCGTGAGATAATCGAGATTCTATAGCCATGTGAAATGGTAATTGTGAAATGGAAACCACATTACTCTTGGATGGCAAACAAGGCAGGATTCTGAATACGTAGTGAATGTGGTCTATAGCCATAATATTGAAATGGGTAATATTGAGGTGTGAAACCACATTTGCTCAGAGATGACAAAGCGGGACGGGATTCGCGAATACGGTGAGGATGTCGAATTCTATAACCATATGTGAAATCACAAACCGAAAAGTGAAACAACGGTATTGAAAATTGTATTTGTTTAAGTATCTTTCACATTACACATACATAGTAAAAAGGTATTATTTTGTAAATGATTATGGGACTGCCCGAAAAGAAGTGTTTTCGCGTAATTAAAAAGTTTAAAATGGAACCACCTAAACAAAATGTTTTGGAAGATAGTGAAAATGTCGGAGTAAGCTAGGGCTCAAGCTTGGATCCTTGTCCGGTCAGTCGAGGATTCGGTCGTGACACTTTGAAAATAAAATTTAATAAAAGGAAACAAAATGTTTTGATTGAAAATGTCGGAGTAAACCGGGCTCCAGCTTGGATCAGCCAACCGGGTCAAGTCGGGGATTCGGGTCGCGACACTTTTGAAAATGAAAATTTAATATAACGAAACAAAATGTTTTAAACGGGCATCACAGATCATGAAACATAATTGCTAAATGGAGTTGATTAATGGCTTCGGCCGTGATAGTGATAAGAGTCTAATATATATTGGTATTAGTACGGTTGACCACATGTGAATTTGACAGGCTTGATGCATTAGTTTGCCATAGTAGATGTATAAGTTTGTTTGAATATGATCGGCATACCATACATGTAGAAGATATGAATTGGAAATTGTAAAAGACATGACACATGGAATGTCTGAGATAAGATAATGATATTGAATACGAAAGGATAAAATTTACATGTATAATAGGATGAGTTAGAAGTCACATAGAGAATAGGCTTCGTTATATGCATAAAGGAAAAGTAAATGTCAAAAGATAGGCAGCGGCGATTATTGTTATTGGTGGATTCTTTATGCATATGTTCCCACTAAGGCGTAAGAAGCATGCGGGTGTTCAATCCGTGTGAGTGCGAAAGGAGATAAAGAGGACGGGACATTCCTGTGATGCAGGGCGTCTCGAGATAGGTGCTCACGAAGCCATGTTAAAGCGATATCACGATGTTTGTATTAGATATGTACATGTATATCAACCAATTGTATAAGTAAATGGGACTTAGCATATGTGTATAGATTTTAAATGTATACCACTCGGTGGTTGTCCCTTTGTATATGTAAATGATTTTGGATTGTTACAAAAATTGTTTGTATACTCACGGGTATAGTTCATTCACGAGAAAATAAATAAATAAATAAATAAATAAATAAATAAAAAGGTGAAGAGTCCCAGTACATGGTTGCACCACAGCTGGTTCGGATCCATGTCGAGATTCGGATTTGGGAATCGGGGCTTGAGCGAGGGCGCCTTCGCCTTATGCATCAGGAGCGATTTTACATGGCACCGTTTAATTGGCCTTATCGGCCGGACCGCTAAATGAGTGGCTATCTGCGCCGAACATGGAAGTCGACATCGACACGAGAGGTCGGCTGAAACGAGGGCGGCTATCAGATCACGAGGGGACTTCTGGGGCAACCACGAGAGGATAGAGCGAACCTCATCAGCGGGCGGCGCTTTCGACCTCCGGGTGAATCCCTGGGGCGGAAGAGATCGCACTGCTTAGCGAGTTCGGTATTGAAGCAAAGAGTCCTCATCTTCGCCAACTTTTGATTCGAGTTTCTTCTCTTCAACCCTTCCACCCTTAAGAGGTGGCCTAGCACTCTCGAAGGTGGATTCAGGACGGTAATAGGCGCCGCCAGGCGCTCGACGGCTCCATCGAAGATTTTCGCCTCTACGAGCGGGGCTTAGAAGGGGTGGAGGCTCGTGACCACGGAGCCTCGGCCGCGGGGCGGTGCGCCGCTACGGCTTTTCGAGCAAGAGAAGTCGGAGACTCCCAATTTACGAACCTTGACTGAAAGCAGGGCGGTCTTTCCTCATTAGAGCAGTTTTTAGTTTAGCACTCGGGGTTTTAGAGGCGGTGCCCCAGCCCGGGCAAAATCTCTCTCCCAGTATGGTGGCTGCGGTAAGCCCTAATGGGAGGAACTCCCCAGTGGAAAGGAGGCAAGGGCCTCGAGAAGCGATGAAACGTCACGAGACCTCAATTTTGACAGACCGGGAATGTCGATTTTATCAACTCATAAGGGCGGCGGGACATTCGCCAACACCCGGAGCTACGACATTATCTTGGCACTAAGGTCGATGGTACTTTGGGAAGCATGAGAATAATGCAAAGTCGAAATATTCAACAACCCTCACCTGAGTTACATAAGCGAGGCAAACACCACGAAGATTATCGGGGGTGGTCGAGCCACTTGGGCATGAAGTATCATCCTTGTCGGAAGGATCATATTCCCAATTGCGACCACTAACAAAGAAATAACGCCCCTTCCACGACCTATGGGAAGAAGGAAGATCAGTGATCACCAGAGGAGCTCCAGGGCGCCTGGAGAAATAAAGGAAGCCCTCGGTAGTCTCCTTTGGGCTAAAAAGATAGAGGAGCAGAGCCACACTAGGGACGCCGAGCCCCCTGTCCCTAAAAAAGGCCAATAGGCCCACCAAAATGCCCCAACAGTTGGGAGCGAGTTGGGAAGGACATACATTGAAATGTTGTAGAACCCCTTTCATGAAGGGGTGCAGTGGAAAACAAAGACCATTATCAAAGGCGACCTCAAAGAAACATACCATCCCAGGCACGGAAGCTACATAAAAAGTCAAGACGTCAGTAGTCCTATACTTTGACGCTGTGGGAGGTCGATAACGCGCAAAGGTAACCCATACGAAGGACCGACTGCTAGGGTCCTGCATAAATACAACATGTCGGACGGTAGATTTAAGGTAATCTCGACCCCAGATTAATTAGGTTTATTTTCCTTTATTATTTTCCTTTATCCTTATCCATGGGAGCAGAGGCGCCTCAGAACGCTTTGATACCTCAACCACTACGAACGGCCGAAGCATCCCTAACTGCTTCCGTAACCTGGCACAACTCAAGAGTCATTACAATACGTAAAGCAGTTAAGAGCGACCCTAATCTATAATAAGAGCAAACAAGAAAACGAACTAATCAATCTAACCCTAGCGCCTCGTCATACCAATCGAAGAGAAACCAAAGAGGTAGAGACGTAGTGGTCCAGGGAATAAGACGGAAGAAGCTACAAAAATGCCAGAAAAAGACTCTACACAAAAGGGTCAGACAGAGAACTCTGAGCAAATAAAGTACGAGATCGCGGAAGAGGTTGGAGGACCAGAGAAGCACGTACGCAGGGAGGTCCGGCGGCTGAAACCGAAAGAAACTAGGAAGAGGGTAGGAAACGAAATGAAAACCTAAGAGTCATCATTATCACAGGAAGACATAAGGACGGCGACTTCGCCTTTAACTAACCCAACCTCAAATGTGACACGTGGAAATCAGATCCGATGCAAGAAACGATACAGCCCTCGCTTCATCGCACAACCGCACCCGCGGCCGGGTCAACTGGATGTGGTTTGAAAACGGGCTCGTGACCCACCGCTTCCTAAAGAAGTAGCGCCTAACGCAATACTTCAGTTCTCTGCACTGCCCCAAAACGGCGCCCGCCCGTTAGTCCAAAGGATCGATCTGATGTGAATTATGTCCATAACCCCAAATCGACAGATTTACTTCAATATCGTAAAATAGAAGAACCCCCTAACAAGATATCATCACTGATCCAACCAAATCTTATCAAGAAGGGAAAGAAAATAATAACAGATCATCATCAGTCGATTTCAATAAGGAAGGAAGATTATCCCAAATAAATAAACTCTTTTCTAAATCCATTACCAAATCCGATATTGATAAGAAAATCCCATCCAATGGAATAAATCCTAGTTACAAGACAACCGTTGAACATCACTGCAAATACATGGCCACTGTGAGAGTTTCGCCGCTCATTGGAAACATTCATATGTTTAACCCGCCACAAAGGCTTTCCGTGAGGAGCCAACTAAAGATTGCACATATTGAATGGGGAGCACCACTACCAACCGAGCTAGTAGCCGCCTGGTAGTGAGAGTAGCTTCCTATTTCAATATTACGTCCCTTTCTGGGCTCGGCCTCAGCCTCCACGAGGCCAAAGCAAAAGGCCGTGGACTCAGCCTTATTCCACAGAGCGAACCTGTGAGCGGCTCTCTACAATATGTGTGAACCCTGGGAAGGGCTCTCACAATAAAGGCTTTATTAGAGAGTTTTTTCTCGGGTTCATGCCTACCCTCATTTGCTTCAGTCTCAAAGATTAAAAGTGACATATTGAAATGGGAAGCACTCTCACTACCAACTGAGCTACTAGCTCAGTTGGTAGTGAGAGTGCTTCCCATTTCAATATGTCCCTTGGTCTGGGGTTCGAGCCTCACTCTGAGGCGAAAGAAAAGTGCCAAGGACTGGGGCCCATTCCTGGCTGAGTAACTTGCAGTGGCTCTCACAATATGTGAACCCGGGGAAGGGCTCTCACAACCCCAGCGGTGAAAGGTACGCACTCTTAGACGCATACTCATATGCAACACATTCGCCCTCTGCGCCTCTTCCTCGAAAGAACCGACTTAGCACTGGGAGCTGCGCCACGGCGGCCCCGCCGACCCCTTCTTCCTTGTTTTGCAGAGGAGTGCTACGTCCGCAGCCTGCAGATCAACAAGCAGAACGATCCTACTCCACTGCATACATTCCAAGAGCTCGCATCCCACCCGCCTCTCAAAGAATCCAGTCCTACCTAACGACCCCATACGCCTCTCCAGCCTGGGCCCGATTGAAAAGGCATCATCAGGCCCAAACCTTTTATTTATTTATTGTGAAACTAACTTTTTAAAGCTCAAACCTATGAAGTTAAGAGATGAGGATTGCTTTAGAGACGAAATCAAATTACAACTAGATAAGTGGGTAGTAAGTTTTTCTAGAAGTGGAGTTACACAAAAAATGGAGCATGTATGTGGGCATTTGGTGAAAGTGGGAACGTGGAGAGATGGAGAAAATTATGAACCAAGTCTCTATGATGGAGAACATAGACAATTATTCATAAGAGACTGCTATAAAAGGAGAAGGAAGACAAAAGGAAGAAGGCCGATCATCAATCAATCATCAACAACAACAATGAATAAATTCTAGCAATTTAGCATTTTCATAAGCTCCATTCTAGGATTTTTAGCAATTTCAGCCTTCTTGTTTTTAAGTCAAGTTTTCTTCTATTTTCTTCATCACTTTGCCGTTTCAATTTTTCCTAGTAAAATACATCAATTGCTTCATCCTGTAATTTATTCTCTATAGTTTATTTATTGTTGCATTTTTAACTTAGATTCTGGGGACTGTCAAGGGAACCCTATTCTCGTTTGATCAGAAGTTTGATTTTCGGTACAATTTCAGTTTGGAAACATTTTAATTTTTTGGCACGTCCATGCATTTTCCAATTTTCATTATGTAAGTTGAAATGAAATTTACAAAAAATCACCAACACACTGTTGTAGAGAATGAGATAAAAAACTAATTTTCATTTATGAGTGGGCCCTATAGGATTTTTGTTCCTAAAACCAATTAAGAAATGTTCCCATCTTTGAGATTGTTTTTGGAAACAATTATAAGATATTCAAAATTCTCTTTATTCACTTCTATATTACTATAAAATTATTTTTAGCCAAGTACTTTACCGAATGTTCCATCATTTGGTTTTTAGTCGGAAGATCTTTTCTATTTTTTGATTCATAACTATTTAAAATTAATTATTATTATTTTTTGACAGTGTTTCAAATTAATTATTTAAATCCCAACTTAATTTTATCAATAATTTAATATTTAAAATTTTATTTAAGTCATTAATTTTAATGAATTAGTGGTGATTTATTCCATCTTTTCTTAATGTGATATTTTAAGATAACCTTTTATTTATTATTTCTACTACTATTATTACAACTACTAATTTATAAAAAGATGGAATTACGGATGTTTAATTGTCAAAATGATATGTCTTTGAGCTCTGACTCAAATGGTAAAAGGGTGTAATATAGGCATACGGAGGAGAATTATGATTGAATCCTTATAAGAACAAAGCACTACAACGTAATAAGCAAAAGTGAATATAAGTGAAAAACAAATTGTCCAATTGATATCAATGATATGATAGTACGAGACTTATTTCAAAGAATAATAGTATGATCGTTAAAAAGTGAAAGTATCTTAAATTATTATTATTTTTTAAATAGATGATGGTAAAACGAATTAAAAAAATCTGGGGTGTCTTTTAGATTTTTTTGGTTACATTGGTAACTCAAATCCCAATTTTTCCTTCAAATAATGTTTTATTTTTTATTCAATTAGGAAATTGTCAAATATATTTCCTATGTTCAAGTAATCACTATTTCATATTTCTTTAAAAAAAAAAAACTATTTCATATTAATTATTTAAATTCTAACATTATCAATTATTTTATATTTAAAATTTAATTTTAGTTATTAATTTAATTTAATTTAATTTTGAAAGCTAAACACTTTAGTTACAATATAGTAAACTGTCCCACTTGGACTCTTACAGATATAAATGTGTGTTCTAGACCATAGTCGCACGTTCTGATCACATCTTGTTCGACTATGTCAGTAGCTAAGGTCCGAACGCCCTCAGGAGACTCCAAGCAGGTGTAAAGCAAATGATATATTTTAAAAGAAAGTAAATGCACAAACAATTTTACGGGTTCTAAACCCGGTTTGTCCACTGGCCGGTGCCTAAGATGCGCGGATTTTCACTAATTTTCATTCTAGGTTTATAATTAGTTTTATGTGGTACGATACCCCCTCTCTACCCACAACCATTCTTGAAACCTAATCACTCATAGTGGAATTAAAAATGATCCGCTCCATTCCCTTATCTACGGCATCACACACCCATAATCTACAATACATCAAGATAAGATGAAGAATATAAATATCATCATCTTTCACCTAAAGGTGAAAGGCGTTTAATGTGCAATACCTCAACCGAGTCTTTGCACTCCGCTTCGTTAGCAATGCTCGACTTCATTGCTCTCTGCTTCTGCTCTAAACTGTACGAGCAACTTCCAACCCCGAATAGCCCTTGATCTGCCCAGTAGTTCAGATAAGGCCGGATCATTATCCTAATATGACTCCAACCCTACCTTCTATTATTTGTTCTTTCCTATAAGTTATCACTGCAGAAATAGGAAACTTGCTGATCAAGTATCCTCTCCAAAATAAAATCCTAATTTGTTTATAATTCTGGTTGATAGCTTAGACATCCAAATCTTTTGTGATTTGATCGTTATCCACTTGCCAAATAAATCCTAGGCCCATCGGTAACTTGCTCCCTAAGTTCCTTGGCCTCTAAGCCAGAAGGCTCATGTGTGTCCCATGGCTGCTCTGCTTCTAGTCTAGACTTCCCATATCTGGCATGTCCTTGTAGTACAGGGTTGCCTTAGTCCGAACTACTTCCTGGTCTTGCTCAGGACTACACCTCTCTTACTTCAAATCTTCATCAACCACGAACTCTAAAGACACTATCTACTTGTAGAACCCTTGGAATAAGGATATGGACAATCTTAAACCCAACATTCTCCTCCTTTGTCTATGTCTTCGACAAAAACATCCCTTAAAGAATGAGACAAGAAGATGCACTAAAGAGGAGAGACAAGAGGCACTTAAAATTTTGGAGATGAAGATTTTCATTTCATTGATTGTCTACCATTTATACCTATTTGGTCATTCAAAACAAAAAAATCAAAACGAGAGAAAAACAACTTGCTTGTTGCCCCATATTGTTCCTGCACGCATTGGTGGCCACCATTCTTTTCTACTCCCCATTTTTTGTTGAAGACTTAGAATGCAGGGGACCTAGGAAAGAACAAATCCAAAGGCAATGTGTTGCCACTTTTCGCACCACTGTGTTCGGACTTAGTCACTAGTGGCATCCGCTTCTGGTGATGACGAGGGTGTGAAGATTGGTTGGTTGATGTTGGTCTCGTAGGTAGGTTCCGTAGTCTCTTGTGATAGTTTAGCCTCGACGATAGATGAGGAACTCACTTCAATCCCTGGATTCGAGTCCAGATTGGTGGTTAGGTTAGGAGATGGGATAGGTTTGTGTACTCTCCCTCAATATCTTCTCCTTCGGAAGTGGAGAACATGGATTCCCGAGCCTTGGTTTTCTTCAGCTCTTCGTTGAGGGCAGTGAGCTCCTCTCATTGCTTCTAAATTCCTTGGAGTTGTAGCTCCAACAACCGTTGTTGCTCATATAGATGAGCTAATATGTTCTCGTGGGATTGAATGCTCCTGTTCAGAATTTCTAACTTCATCAGTATTGCGGATGAGGATTTTCCCTTGGGTGTAATTGCTAGTTCAGAAGCTGCGATGGTCTTTGGAACTTTTTCTTTCATCTTTCTCCCTAAAGGGACATCTCGAAGATGATGTCCTTCATATAGCTTGTGGTTGATACGCATCTCGGTGGTTGGTGGCCCCAAGATATCGGTGGGAGTCACAAGATTAGGTTTTTGAGCTCTAAGGATCCTAAAGATGAGTGAAGGATACCCGATTGCCTTTTTGTAGGTCGCATGCTCGGCATGACTCAGAATGTGTTTGAACAAAAGTCTGCCAAGGTTGACTTTTTTCTTCATTATGATTTGAAAGAGCAAAGTGGCAAAACTCTTTATGACTGCTGTGCATTGAGTAGTTGACAACCAATTGCACATAACGATCTTGTGCAAAATAGAGTATTCGGAGGTGAGATGAGAGGAGTGAAGGTTATACTTATATAGCAACATTCAGACTTTTCCTCCAATGATGAGGGAGACTGTAGGATCTATCTCAAGTACCTCTTCTTCATCTTCTGGGACGTCATCACATTCCTAATATTGATTGATAATGTTGGAAGAGAACATAAACACATGTCCTCGCACCACTGTCTTCTGAAAGTTCAGACTAGCTGGGTTCCCTATGTCCTTGGACAAGTTCACATAGAACTCCAGGACAATATGTGATACGAAGGGAGGTAGCTTGGATACAATGGCTAGCAGATTTGTCTCCCCCAAAAAGTTCCACTATCTTGGACTAGGCAAAGTCCTTTCTATGTAAGGTACGTTCACTGACAAGGGTCCTCTTTGATATAGAGACCCACAACTTTGCATGGAAGGCGAATTTAAAGTAGATGGATGGAGAAACAATTACCTTTAGGGACGTTCAAACTCCCAGCTTCTTGGTTGCAAGATTCTTAGATGTTGCTTTCTTAGATTGTGCCATCAGTTAGGACGATTTTCTCATGGAGTGGGGTGGAGGCGTAGTGAATCGGAGGAGGATGGGAGTCCCTTGTTCTCTAGTTTGTTCCATTATGAGTCCGAACTTTCATTGATCAGTTGTTTGCAACACTTTGTTTGAGATTTTGGAATCTCAACGACAGAGTCTCGTCTGACCCCACCAACCCATTGAAGTGGCAAGGGTTTGACTTCTTCTCCTGCTACAAGCATCGTCTTTGTGGTTGTACAAACATCAGTGTCATTAGGGTTGGGTCCCTAGGAGTCATGTTTCTTAATGGGAGAGGTTTTAGATGGGCCTACTTCTATTTCGGTGTCGGGAACTACGATCTGAGTTTGCATTGGATTGTCTCCATGGTTTAGACTTTCAGCGTTTCGACTCTCAATTGAAGAGTTTTCTTTTGGGCCAGGCGCATCTACTATCAAAACTTCATCTTCAGATGTGCCATAGGGCACAAGCTATGTAGGTGGTGTAGATCTTAGAGGTTCCACATCGATGAGGTCCATGGATGACCCTTCTTAATCAAAGATCTTTCCTTGGTTGTTGGAACTTCGTTTTACTAGTCTCCTTCTACTGGACCCACCAGATCTCGTCATCACCATCTTCGAAGTTGAGAAAGAATGTAAAAGGAATAGAAAGTTCGAACCTTTGGATGTTTCTTTAGAGAGAATGCAGAAAAGCAGTGTGCTTCTCGTCTTTCAGTTGTTTCCCTTTATATAGAGGTCCCCATTGCCTCTTTGGAAACCCTGGGGTTTCTTGTCTCTAATGGTTCCCTATTTAATAAGGACGTTAGGACTCCCCTAGAATGTATTGTTGTTTAGTAGTCTTTTCGGCTGTAGAGATTCACCGCATCCCTTAGCTGTTGCAACGGTTGGATAGGGGACGCCACCTGTTCGATCTTTTTCCCTATATTTTTTTTGACAATAAAAAAAAAAAATTATACTATGGAAGGTCAAAAAGACTCATACTTGAGTGCGTCCACTTCTTGGGTGTGAGCACTAATTTCCCTAAGTTTGTCATAGTAGGAAGTTAGAACCTCCTCTAGAATGACATAGTCCTTACTCAAAATTTTCATCCACACAGGATGTGTGTAGCTTTTGACTGCTCATGTCTCTTTTCCTTTAGTTACTAGAGACTTACACACCATCTCGTTTGCTTGGTGTCTCTCACGTAATTTTCCATGTACGTTCGAACAACTGGTAGACATGAAGAGTTGGTTTCCAATTATTCTCTCCTTTTGAGATGCCGAACTGATGAAGAAGTTCCTTAATCCTCTAGATGAGAAGTAGGGTGTTTTCTCATAGGGTGATCCTTTCTCAAGCACAATTTTCTCCGAACATGTTCCCTTAGTGGGATGGATTCCCTTGTACCTTATTTGGACTGCCATTCTTCTCTTAATCCCATAAGGGTTTATGAGTGTTCAAACTGGTAATTGTTCAAGGTAGAGACAGGCCGTGCGTATTGTTTCAACATAGATGATACTCTTCTTCTCAATGCTTTCTCCTACGTTGGAGCCCATGAGATCCATATGGAGCAGTTCCAGTAGTTTAGTCGCTGTACTTGGTCTGGACTTAGTGCATGGAGGTAGGAAGCGTTCTATGTAAAGACTACTCATTTGACCAAATCTAGATTTTAAGCCTGAATGCCTTTGGCTTGAAGGACTAGTGAAGGTGGGGTCACTTCTCTTGGTATATTTGGACTGTTGAGCCAACGTCTCTTGTTCTAGTTGTTCTTCATTCATGCACGAACTGGTGCTTGTTGGAAGATAGCAGTTGTCACGTAAATGATTTCGATTATACACATAACACTTGTCCTTTGTGAATTGTAAAAGTAGGTTTGTGTTACAAAGTTGACTCACACTTATAAGATTTACTGCCAGTCCTTCAACAAGCAGCACATTCTTTAGATTTTCCAACCTTGAAATTTGTAAGGAACCACTTCCCACAACTCTTCCTTTTCCATCGTCTCTAAAGATTACCTAGTCTTGATTGGATGGTTGAAGGTCAATTAGAAAACTCTTGTTTCCGGTAATGTGTTGTGAGCACCTACTATCGAAATACCACTATTATTTCCCTGTATTACTGTTGTAGAATACCGATTTATCATGTGGGGTTACTGCCACATCTGGACATACCTGACACTTAGATGACTTTACTTGCATCCTCTCTGCTTTATGTGAAGTTTCTCCTTTTGTCATGGAGATTTCCATGAGAGCTTTGAGGCGTCTTATCCTTTCTTGATCTTCATGGTCTTCTTTGCTTGAGATCTCAGATAGAGCTCTTTTCAAATTTCTATCACTTTCTTCTTCTTTTGGACTTCTGCATCCTGATCCCCCAAATAGGTTCTAGAGAGTGTCCAATGTGTCCTTTTTAGTTTCTGATGAGGTGATAAGTCCGAACATCTTGTCAGCCATACCACATTGGATGGCATAAAGAGCTGTAGAGTTTGATGCCGTTGTTTTTTTTTCTTCACAGTTCCATTATGATGCAAGCATAATTGCTAATTTCCCATTAACAATTTTGGTTGGAACCAACCATCCTGTTTCTACAGATTTCTAGACTTAAAATCCTAGGGACTTAATGAATACACCCATGTGTATTTTCCAGTAGCTATAGTTTGTATCGTCTAGTCGACGAGGCACCTTAGGAATATTCCATTCTTCGTCGGATCCATCTGATTTTAACATAAAGGAGGATGAAGCAACCAACGATCTCACTCAGTAACTTAGAGTGACCCTCTATGAGACCAATTGATAGATATAAATGTGTGTTCTAGATCACAATCGTTAATGTTCAGATTGTGATCTCGTTTGAACTATGCTACAGTGTGTCTGGACTCCCTCAATGGGACTTAGTGTGTGTAGAGCAGATGTGATATATTTTACAATAAAGTAAAGGCACACACAATTTTTACATGGTTCGGCAACCTACCCACATCCATGGAGCTGTGCCTAGATGCAAGAATTTCCATTGATTCGATTCAAGGTTTACAATTAGTTTTATGTGGTGCGAAACTCCTTCTCTACCCACAACCCTTCTTGAAACCTAATCACTCATAGTGGAATTCACAATAAATTCCCTCAATTCCCCTCTCTACAACATCACTCACCCATAACCAACAATACATCAAGATAAGATGAAGAATATAAATACCATCATTTTTCACCTTAAGGTGAAAGACTTTTAACATGCAATACCTTAACCGAGTGTCTCCATTCCACACTCTGTCAACACGTTTGGACTTTGCTTGTTCTTCTTTATACTCTGCTCATGAAATCCGTGTTGAACAACTTCCAACCCGCGAATATATAGCCCTTGATTCGGTCTTGAAAGTCTAGATAAGGTTGGATCATTATCCTAATATGACTCCAACCCTACCTTCTATTATTTGTTCTTTCCTTTAAGCTATCATAGTGGAAATAGGAAACTTGTTGATTATCCTTTTTAGAATAGAATCATAACTTGTTTCTAATTCTGGTTTGATAGCTTAGACTTCCAGATCTTCTGTGATTTGATCATTATCCACTTGCTAAATAGATCCTAGGCCCATCGGTAACTTTCTCCCCAAGTTCCTTGGCCTCCAAGCTAGTAGGCTCAAGTGTGTTACACGATTGCTCTACTTCTAGTCCAGATTTCCCATATCTGGCACATCCTTGCAATATAAGGTTGCCTTAATCTGAACTACTTTTTGGTCATGCCAGAGACTACACCTCTCTTACTTCAAATCTTCATCAACCTCGAACTCTGAAGACGCTATTTTCTTGTAGAACCCTTGGAACGAAGATATGGACAAACTCAAACGCAATAGACTCGAACCTAGGACCCTCCATTCCCTATGCTCTTGCCTTTTGAAACGCTAAACGCTCTATCACATGAGCTAAGAATGATGAACTAGTTATTAATTTTATTAATTAGTTGTAATTATTTTCACATCTCTTTTTAATGTGAATGTTAAAATATCATTTTATTTGTATAACTATTTTTTTTGAATTGAAAAATTAATATTTTATAATTAAATCACTTTTATCTTGATCGATTTTGAATTTTATTGTCTAGATTCATTTTACAAATATTAACACCATTGATGGCATAACTCATTGATTTTCTGGACCCAAAATATTTTTGAAATAAAAACTACACCAACAATGATTAAATAAGAATATAAATAGTTACTTAAGTATATAAGCCACGAAAATTTACATAGGTTAGGATTAAACCTAAAACTCAATCAGAACTAGATGTAAATATAAAATATAAACGATGGGAGAGCTAAAACTGTCACGGAATCTGCCTATCTATTCAATGATGAGGATCAAGCCCAAATGTAGTTTGAAATGAACTATGAAACAAAGACTTATAACATTTAATAATAGAAATATGATAACAACCCAAACCGGATGGTTTGTTTTTATTCAACTCAATTATTAAGCATTTAAATCAAACCTCTATCCAAGTTTAGATATTTAAATTGAGAGGTTTAGTTCAATTCATAAGGAAGTTTTACTTGTTAATAAAAGAAATTTAAGTATTTATTAATACTGTACTCATATCATGGGGATGTAGCTTAGATGGTAAAACGCTCGCTTTACATAAGAGAGGTATAGGGCTCGATACACTGCATCTCCAATGTATGTTTCTCAATCCTAACTTTTAGCAATAATTTCGTGAAACTTTGAATTATTTTTAACCATATTGGATAAAATGATATAAGTTAAATTTGAAAGTTGCCCTCTTTCTTAACTAACTTGAAGTTCCCCTATAACAACCTATTATCTGATATAGAGTCGATGTCACAATATAACAAAATAACCAATCCTTAGAGCATGGGCTGCCCATGTATCCATAGCCATTGTTTAATATCTTTGTACCTTACTATAGTTCTTCACCTCACTTACTTCCTCTATAACCTTTTTATATTTCCTGCTCATAAATATTTAATTGAGATAATATACTTTTGGGCTTCAGTTTGTTTTTTAGGCCCTCATACTTTTCTTTTTATGCTCTATCTAATATGTCTTATATTAATGGAGATATTGTCCTCACTTATTAATTCATAATTCTTTTTATCTTTAACCCATGCATGTAGGATTTTGGCTGCACCCTGAACAACTTTGTAGCTATTATTCTCTACAATATGCAAAATAAAAAGAAAAATTCTTGTCCTCCCTTTGCTTATTCTTTTTATTGCTTTAGGTTCTAGTTGCAGATCCTACATTTAAAGGATGGTTTTATTTTAAAAATATTGTTGAGAAGCAATAGAAAAGAATTGCATGGCTTGTGAGAATATATATATATATATATATATATATATATATATGTATTACACACACACACGATTTAAGAGCCGCTTTATTCCCATTTTTAAAACTGTTAACACACGATGAAGAGGCTGTTTGGTTCTCATTTTTTAAAACTGTTATTGGAAACACACACGATGTAGAGGCTGTTTGGTTTATATTTTTGGAAACACAGAGCATCATTTTGATGTTCTCTAGCAACTGTTATCATTTTCTAAATTTAATATTTTATGTGTTTTTCAAGAAAAAAAAAAAATCAAACGTGCCTTTGTGTTTTCCTTGTTTTTCTAAAAAAATAATTTTCTAAAGAAAAAATAATTTCAAAAAACTGCAACCAAATTAACAGAACCTGGTTTCTCAGTACTGCAGTAGTAAAATAGCAGCTGATCATGATTCCAATTTCCAATAAGCAAACAGGAAAGACAAGTTTTATCAGATTAATCCATTATTCAAAGAAACTTCCTTGCCCATACATCAAGCCCCATAAGATGAAGGTTCCAATACTCTCTGCAACTCCCTGTTAGACTCTATCACATCCACATCCTCATTATATACATAAGACTTTGCCACCAACAAAAAGAAGAGCAAGTTAAGAAAACTCAAGACCGCATAAAATGCATAAAAATAGTCCAAACGTGAAGTATTCAGATTATTCTGAATCCACCCTCTATGCCCATCCTTCTTGGTTATATGAGAAACTACTGTCAGCAGAAAACTACTAAGAAAATTTCCAATTCCAATACTAGTAGTGAAATATGAAGTCCCAAGGCTTTTCATTCCTTGAGGCGCTTGGTCGTAGAAAAATTCCAGCTTTGCTACATCCACAAAGGTATCAGCAATACCCATCAAGGCAAATTGAGGGAGGAGGATGAAAATAGTGAGAGGGACTGTTTGGTTTTGTTCCAAAATTCCATTTTCTTTAGCAATACCGAGTCTCCTCTTTTCTGCAAAGCATGCTGTGACCATGATAATGATATGGAAGGCTAGTCCAATTCCGAGCCTCTGCAACATGGAGATCCCTCTCGGATCTCCGGTATGCTTCCGGATAGCCGGAACGAAGTACCGGTCATAGATAAGGAGGCTTATGAACATGAAGATTGTTACAAATGCTGTTAGACAAGCTGGGGGAATTTCGAAATGGGGGCCGAGGCTTCTGTTGAGGGTGGTGCCTTGTTTGACGAAAAGGGTTCCGACTTGAGCTGTGATGGTGCTGGGAATGAGTGTGGCGACCAGAACTGGAATCATTTTTATCATTTGCTTGGTTTCTTCGACTTGGGAGACTGGACATAGCAGCCATGGAGAGGTTGGGCCGCTCTTGACTGCGGCTTTGTCTAGCACTCTGTAGGCAAGGCAGTGGTGCGTGCAGTTAACTTAAGGTGGTTAGAGAGATGCAATAAATAGGCTTTCAAGCCAGTGCGTTCCCTTGAGTCTTGGGTCTTGACTCAAGTGTGTGTGGTAGGTAAAGAGGATGGGCATTCGGGAGCTTAGACTTTTGACTTTTTATAAGAAAAAGGTATTATATCGATGTTTAAAAAGGCCCAAGTGAATAGATGTTTAAAAATATAAATATTTATTTAAAAGTGATGTACTTAGTTGCTCAAAAAAAAAGTTATGTACTTAAAAGTAATTTAATCTTTATTTAAGAAAGGAATAGCATTGAATATGTATACTAAAAAAAATAAAGATATTTTAATTTATATTTTATTTTTCTTTATTTTATTTTTTTGATAACTAAACACTTTGTTATAATGTAGTAAATTGTCTCTATTAGGACTTAAACTTGAGACATTTTCTTTCCTTATATGTCCTGCCTTTTTAAAATTGAATGTTCTATCAATTGAGCTAAGTATGTGAACCTTTTACCAATTGAGCTAAGTATGTGAACCTTCTTTATGCTATGTTTGGTTTAACGGGGAAGCACTAAACTAAGACTTGAACTCCGGACCCCTTCTTTCCATACGTTCATTTGAGCTCTTAATCATATGAGCTAAGTTTTATTGGTAGAAAATCAAATATAATTAAAACTAAATAAAAATGTTTAAATTTCATTATATTTATTTATTGAAAAAAATATGTAAAATGGGTTTGAAGGAACGTATAAAAAATAATTTATTAATTTTAAATTTATTTTTATTTTCCTTCTACTTTTTTTTTTTTTTCTTTTTTCTTTCACAAATTTTCCTTACATTTTTCAGGATCCCACAAAGATTTAATCTTTTCTTTCTACTCTCTCATGCATTCCATAATTTAAATATTTTTTTATGTTATGATAGAATCATAAAAAATTGAAAAAAACCATACTCAAAATATAGAGGAAAATTGACATAATAAAAAATATTTAATTACTTACACATTTTTAAACTATTCGTCCTTTTAAGTATGGAAGAAAACAAAAACAAAAACAAACATGTCGTTTTTATTTTTTCATTTTTTCTTTCCAATAATTTTCGGCTCTATTTTGCTTTATTTTCTTTCCATCAAACTTTGGGACATTCAAATCGGAGTGAGGTTTAAAATTAAAAAAGAATAAAAAAAAAATTCAAAAAAGAACCCGGCGATTGGGACCAAGCTTAAGGGGATGAGTGTGTGATAGGTCTCTAAGTCCTTAAAAAGAACAGAGTACTAGTAAGATGTAATGGAGTGAATAGATGTAAAAAAAAAACATAGGGAAAAAAGAGTGAATGAAAGATGATCACCTCAATATTGGTGTATGATCAATTCTGAATTTCCCAAGGTTTGAGTAGTCATGAAGGCTCAGCTCATGAAGCTCTTTTGGGTCCTTAGGAACAGCCAGTTTCCACTTCCTCACTGCAGCCACAACTACCATGGACATCCTTGTTAAGGGACTCCCTGAAGGCAATCTATGCCTGTAAAATGGGGTACCCACCAAGAACACTAGCACAGAAACTGCCAGCCCTAAAGTTGGAAGCCCATATCCTAAACCCCACCCAACATTGTCTTGTATGTATACCAGAAAAGTGAATGAAAATAGTGTACCAAAGACAATGCCAAGTACCCAGAAGTTGAAGAATGAGAGCTTTTGAGTCCTTTCTTTCGGGTCGAAATCATCGAACTGGTCTGCTCCCATGGTGGAGATGTTGGGCTTGGTTCCACCAGTTCCAATTGCAATCATGTACAGTGCGAAATAGAATATACCAATTTGGAAGGTTGATGCATTTTTGTCACAGTCTTCATCTTTCACCCCATTCCCACAAGATGGAGGTTTGAGAGCTGGTACTGTAACTGCTAAGGTCAAGAGGCTCATTCCCTGTTGGTTACATAAATTAAATAGTATATTCAGTTAATTACAAACACAAACACCCCTATGGATGGGGTTGAGATTGGCTTTAATACCATTTGTAATGATACGCACCCAACCCTGTAAATATTATCAGCTTTGGTCCCAAGATATCTCATGCCTTTAAAATGTGTCCATTAACTTAAAAAGAGGAACTCATACCTAAAAAAATATCAGGAACTTTTTAGGTGGGATATGAGACTTGGACAACAATAACAGGAACAGGAGCCCCAAAAGGGTAGTGAATCATGACAATATTTTGTCCATGTTAGACATATATGGCGGTCTATATAGGACTCATATATATATATATATATGGGAGTATTCATTAACATAAGTTAAGGAATTGAGAGTATTTACCAAGACGTAAATTCCTGATGCCATAACAAAGGTCCTGTATCGGCCAAGATGAGCATCTGCAATATAAGCACCAAAAATTGGTGCCATCCATACAAAGCCAGCCCAGTTGGTGACATTGTTTGCAGATTTTACAGTGCCTTCATGAAGCTCCCTTGTCAAATACAGCACCAGGTTCGACGCGATTCCGTAATATGACATCCTTTCACACATTTCATATCCTGAAAAAACGAAAAAAAAAAAAACAGATTTATAAAAGGAAGAAGTCTTAAAAAGAAAGCCCTCAGAAATTCAACTCAGCGAAAAATCCAACAGATGAGAAGGGAAAGGAATGCCCGAGAAGTTAAGGAGTGATCAAGATGAATAAACCCTCTCTGGTTTATAGTAAAACAGAGGGTAATTACTGTTACTCACCTAGAATGAAGGAACAAGCAGTCCATCTTCCTGTCTTGGATCTGAGGACAGGTCTACCCTTGAGATCTACAGTCCCATCCTTGGTATACTCCTCTCTTCCATCTTCACTACCTCTTTCTTCTGCTACCTCCATCAACATGGCAAACAGAGATAAGGCTTGGAGAGACTACTAGAAGATCATGTGAGTATTATAGCCTTTTTACCAAACAACTGTGACAAGCTAAGTGACGACCTTGGAAACGCGTCAAACTAATAGACTTTCCACTTGTGTTACCTCTTTGCCTCTATTTGCTTTCCTGACCGCTATTTTTGTATTTTAGTGGTAGGAGGCACAATCAGCCTCTGCCTTGTTTCGTCTTTTTTTCCGTCTATTTTCCCTTTGCCCATAAGTTATGGGCGGGCTTACCAACCTTGTGAACGATATTGACATGCCATAAGTGTAATACCGTAAACCAAAAAAAAGGGCAAACAAATTTTTTTTTATGAAGGGTATTTTTTTCAAGTCATTAGGGGAAGCCCTAAGATTAAAAAGAAAAATAAAATAATAAAAATATATTTTATTCATCAGATTTTTCATTTATCTCTGCATAGGTTCTCCCAATAGTAGAACTCCATAATATAGAGTTTGAAGAAGGGTTTCCAATGTGAGTTTTCTTGTAGATTTCATTTTATATTTAAGAAAATTACATTATTAAAGAATATAAATTTCTTTTGTTATTATTTGAATAGATTTCTTGTCCGTAAGAGTTTTGGGAAAACTTAGGACGTCAGATCTAGGGTTGAAGAAGACGAAAGATAAGATCTTAATATTTTCTTATTATTATTCTGCATCCCCGGCGTAGATTATCTTGGCTTGGTGCTCCTCACTGCTTGAAAGTTCACGATACTAAGTTAAAAATCAGTATAAGGTGATCTTTCTATGGAAGAAGATGAAGATTTTATTTGAAAAAAAAAGTAGAGATAGAAAGGTGGTGGGAGACCATCGTAGAAAAAAAGAAAAAAAGAAAAAAGAAAAAAGTGAGAGCGAGAAAGGTAGGAGCACCACCATATTAGGAATTGAAAGATAAAAAAGAAACAAAACAAGTTATAAAAGACGTCATATATGGTAGGAAATTTGTGTATTTGTATGATATGTGGCTTTGAAAAATCAAAGATGAGGATAGTTAAGCCAAAAAAGAAAAAAATAAATAAAGATGTAGGCTTGATGGCCACTGTATGCTTGGTAGGGTGAATGAGAGTTATAGAATATGAAAAGACAAAAAGATGTTCTTCTCTCGATCATGATACGAATTGCTCCAAAAGAAGATTTAATCATATTTCAAGAAAGATTATGAAAAGACAAAAAAAGTCATGTACTTGAAAACCTAGGTATGGAATGTCTAGAAAATTTAGGCCATGATGGATAATTAAAAACGATAACAATAAAAATAGTAATAATAGAAAAATAAATAAATAGAAATAAAATAATAATAAAGGGTTCACATTTTGATGGTTTATGTTTATTATTCGTTTTAGGTGGAGTAGACTTTTAGTTGGATATTTTCATAGTTATTCAGAACTTCCGAGTTTGCTTTGAGGTAAGGGAGAATTAATGTAGTTTTTTTTTAAATGTATTTTTATACATAAAGTTTGAAAATGTTTGCTATGTTATTTGCCTAAAATGTGGATAAAATATATTTTGCGTGAAAAGTATGTCAAACTTGATGTTTTGTTTGGATATAAATTATGAAGATAGTATGCTTTGTAAATGAAATTTTAGGAAATTATGTTTTTTTACTATGGTAGTTTGGCCCTATCAATAGGAATAATAGTTGACATTATTTAGCCATTGTCAATGAGAATAATAGTTGACTTTTACATTCTTAGGGGGAAAATGAAATTGATTTGAACCCTAGCCTCTAGGGGTTTCGGTTAGAGGTTATTAGTATTATTAGTGTTTGGTACGTTAACCTTAAAAGGAACAATTTGAGGCTAGCTACCCATTTGAAAGTCTTGCATGACTGGGCACCATTTGATATTTGTGATCAAAGTAAAAAGTTTTGATTTGAATATTTGAATGAATTTGATATGAAATTGTTTTGATCCGAAATGAAATGACTTTGTTTAAATATTATTTGAATATGTTGATAAAAAAATAATTATGAAAATGACTGATGATAAAATCTCTTATTCTTGCCAGTGATTTGAAAATGTTTGATCCATGAACTGTATTAATCTACCTTATTGGGCTTCCAGCTCATTCCCCATTTGTTGACTATTTTTTGGGTACTTATAGTTCTAGCAAGGAGTAATTGGCTAGGATGGAAATTCGTATTTATTAGGATTTTTTATTTTGAATTTCATCCCGGGCCTTGTTTAGTTGATGACTCTTGTTCATTTGAATTTTTTGATTTTGGAGTTGTTAGAAGTGTTTGGATAATTGTTTTTAGACTTTATGTTAGTTCATACTTGAAGGTTGAGATTTTGAAAGTTTTTATTAGTATGAAATTTTGGAATTGGTGATATTAGAATGTTCTGTTATTACTTTGAACAGGTATGTAGTAATTGGATTTAAACCAATTACAAAGATGAAGGGTTGTGTCCCTTTGGACTTGAGGTGTGAAATGACAATCATGCCCCTGGACCGGGTTTCAGGGCATGACATAGTGGTATCAGAGCACTAGGTTATGATCTTAATGGGAATTTGTTTAGTTTACCTTTGGGAATAGATGAGTGACACATTAGTTAAGTTTCAAGTTCATCTAGTTGGATTATATTATTGTTTTCAATTTTGATTTGCTTATTTGGTTTCTTAGTGACTAACTTAGTTATACCTTTTGCTATATAGGATACCATGCCAACGACGAGAGCGACATGTGCGTCCTCAATCTAAGGATGTATCCCTTATGAGTGCAGAGAAACTTTATAGCTATTTAGGGACTTTGGCTGGGTTGGTTATGCACTGCCAGAGGTTCCGAAATAATGGCAAGGATGCATCGACGCCTGGGCGCACTTTTCTGATGGTTTTAAAGTCAAATTCCTTACTTTTATGGTAGTTTAGACTCGACGGAGGTAAAGGCTTGGATTATGAAAATAGAGAAATTCTTTGATGTCATTCATTGGTCTAAGGAGCCAAAAGCCTCATATGAAGCCTTTATGTTAGACAATGAGGCATATCACTGGTGGTTTATGGCTAGGAGACTGTTGGAGGAGTAGGGGCGCATAACCTAGAGAAGATTTAGGGAGGATTTCTATACAAAGTACTTTCCTAAAAGTGTGAGGCGACAATAGTTAGGAAAGTTCATTTGTCTGGAACAGAGGGATATGATTATGGCCTAGTATAAGGCCAGATTTACAGAGTTGTCTTGTTTTGCTCCATAGTTGATTGCTATAGAGGAAAATAAAGCATTGAAGTTTCAAGATGGGTTGAAGTCTTACTTAAAGAACAAGATATCCATCTTAAAGTTGAGTATGCATTCAGAGGTGGTGGATAGAGCCCTTATTCTAGAGAAAGATGCCGAAGAACTTCATCAGTATAAGGAGCAGCAAGGAAAAGAGATAGTGCTCATGAAAGCCATGTACAGAAAAAATACATGCTTCAAGTAGAAATCATAGCAGGAGGAAGGTAGCACAAAATTCAGATATAGTTTGTCCTACTTGTGGTAAAAGGCATGGAAACAAGCAATGTTATAGGGAGACCAGAGCTTGCTTTGGTTGCGGGAAATTAGGGCATATAATTCGAGATTGTCCAGAGAATAAGAGGTTTGTGCTTGAGAAGCCTAAGGAGGATAGATAGAAGCCTAGAGCTCAAGGGAGAGTTTTTGCTATGACTCATAGAGATGCCCATGCTACTTCCGATGTGGTGATAGGTACCCTCTGAATCCATACTTTATTTGCTAAAGTGTTGATTGATCTTGGTTCGATACACTCTTTTGTTTTGATATCTTTTGCTAGTTTGTTAGGTATGCATATATTTGCTATGGATTTTGATCTGATTGTTGCTACTCCTATGGGAGATTCTGTTGTGACCAATAGAATGCTTAAAAATTGTCTTGTGATGATTGGTTATTGAGAGATGCCAGTTGATTTAGTTATTCTTGACCTCCAAGACTTTGATGTGATTTTGGGGATAGACTGGCTAGCTTCGTATCATGCCTCTGTTGATTGTTTTGGGAAACAAGTGACCTTTAGCATTCCGGGTCAAACCGAGTTTAGTTTTGAGCGAAAACATGTAGATAAACCATTGCATGTGGTTATGGCTCTACGAGCTAATTCCTTGTTTAGGAAAGGTTGTCAAGGCTTTTTGGCCTACGTGGTAAGTAATGAGAATGAAGAGCTAGGAAGATATACCGGTTAGAGAGATTTTCCTGATGTTCTTCCGCAGACGATCTACTGACTCCTTACCACCGTAAAGAGGCAGAGCTCAATTACTGACCTAGTGTTGGGAACAGATCCATCCTTGCCCTAATGGAATGGGATGACACACACCTATGCAGGCTTAAGGAGTTAAAGTTTGTACCTTTCAAGAACTATTGGATAAGGCTTTATTAGTCTAATGTTTCACTGGGGAGCCCTAGTGTTGTCAGAAAGAAGAATAATGGGTCATGAGGCTTACTGACTATAGGAGTTGAATAAGGTGACAGCTGATAACAAAACATCCTCTTCTCGACATGATTTGTCTGACTACCATGTGGTGCATGTTTGTTCTCTAAGATTGACCTTCACTTAGGGTATCACCAACTAAGGGTGAGGAGTGAGGATGTACCCAAGATTGCTTTCCCGACTAGATATGGGCATTATGAGTTTTTGGTTATGCCCTTTGGTTTAACTAATGCACATGCTGCATTTATGGACTTAATGAACAGGGTATTCAATCAAGATTTAGACTGGCCAGGTAGTTTATAGATGACATTTTTGGGTGTGCTCAAGAGTAGAGGAGCATGAGTTCCACTTGAATATTGTGTCACAGACTTTAAGATAAGCAGACATGCTAAACCCAGGCGAATCATGACTAGATAAAGTCTCTTTCCTGGGCATGTGGTGAGTAAGGATGGTATTTCAGTTGACCTGGGAAAGTAGATGTTGTAGCGGATTGGAAAAGACCTACTACTATGACTGAGATTAGAAGCTTCTTGGGACTTGTTGGCTATTATAGGCATTTTATTGAAAGGTTCTCTAAGATTGCCCTACCCTTGACCAGATTGACTCTGAAAGGAGTTAAGTTTGAATGGTATGACGATTGTGAACGTAGCTTTAAAGAGCTATAGAATAGATTGGTGACAACTCTTATTTTAACTATCTCTTCAGGTTCGGGAAGATTTGTAGTGTATAGTGATGCCTCTCGCCAAGGTTTGGGTTGTGTTCCTTTCGAGGCTTATAGAGTAGCATTGCCTCTAAGCATGTCGAAAGTTCATAATGTTTTTCATGTTTTGACCTTGAGAAAGTACATTTTTGACCCTTCTCATGTGGTGGAGTAGGAACCTATTCAAATTTCTGAGGACTTGACCTATGAAGAGGTACCTATCCAAATTGTGGATGTGATGAATAAGGTCCTACAATGTGCAACTGTCAAGTTCGTAAAGGTCTAATGGAGTAATCATGATATCCGAGAAGCTACTTGGTAGTTGAAGTAAACTATGAACAAAATCCTCTTAACTATTTGTGAGGCCTGTATGTCGTTTAGAAGATCGACTTTTATTCGGGGGGGTTATGTAATTGCAACCAAAAAAAAAAAAGGGCAAATAAGGAAATTTTTATGAAGGGTATTTTTGTTAATTCCTTAGGGGAAGCCCTAGGTATAAAAAGAAAAATAAAATAACAAAAATATATTTTATTCATTAGATCTTTTGTTTCTCTCTACGTAGGCTCTCTTGATCATAGAACTCCATAATCCAGTGTTTGAAGAAGTGTTTCCAAGGTGAGTTTTCTTGTAGATTTCATTCTAGATTGAAGAAAATAACATTATTAAAGAATATAAATTTCTTTTGTACTTATTTGAATAGCTTTCTTGTCCGTAAGAATTCAGGGAAAACCTAGGACGTAAAATCTAAGGTTGAAGAAGACGAAAGGTAAGATCTTGATCTTTTCTTATTATTTCTCTTGATCCCCTTCTATAGATTCTTTGGTTTCTTTTGGTTTGGGTCAAGCTTGAAAATTTTGATGTATATTAAGATAAAAAAAAAAAAAAATCAGTATAGGGTGCTCTTTCTATTGAGGAAGATGAAGATTTTATTAGAAAAAAAAAAGAGAAAAAAAGTGGTAGGAGGCCACTGTAGTAATAAAAAGAAAAGAGAGAGAGAGAGAGAGAGAGAGAGAGAGAGAGAGAGAGAGAGAGAGAGAGAGAGAGAGAGAGAGAGTGGTAGGGGACTACCGTAGGCTATGGAATTGAAAAGAAAAAAAAAACAAGAGGAGAGATGGACATGTACGGTAAGAAATTTGTGTATTTGTATGGCATGTGACTTTGAAAAGTCAAAGACGAGGATAATTAAGAAAAAGAAGAGAAAATAAATAAATAAATAAAGATGTAGGCTTGATGACCACCGTAGGCTTGGTAGGGTAAATAAGACTTATGAAATCAGAAAAGACAAAAAAATGTTTTTTTTTTATCAATGACATGAGTTTTAGAAAAGCCAAAAGCAGATTTAATCATATTTGGATAGATATGGTGAAAAGACAAAAAGGGCCATGTACTTGAAAAACTAGGTATGGAATGTTTAGAAAATTTAGGTAATAATGGATAATTAATAATAATAACAATGTTAATAATAATAAAAACAATAAAAATAGAAAAATAAATAAATAGAAATAAAATAATAATAAAGAGTTAGCATTTTGATGGTTTATGTTTATTATTCGTTTTAGGTGAGTTGACTCTTAGTTGGATATTTTTAGAGTTATTCAGAACTTTCGAGTTTGCTTTGAGGTAAGAGAAAATTAATGTAGTTTAAAAAAAAAAAGTATTTTTATACATAAAATCGAAAACTTTTGCTCTGTTATTTGCCTAAAATGTGGATCAAACATATTTTGCGTGAAAAGTATGTCGAACTTTATGTTTTGTTTGGATATAAATTACGGAGATATTATATTTTGTGAATGGAATTTTTAGAAATTATGTTTTTTGACTTTGGTAGTTCACCTGCCACAGAATAATAATGACACTATTCTTATCACTGAGAATAATAGTTTAATTTTCAGATTCCTTACAGAATGTAATCGATTCAACCCTACTTCTGTGAGTTTTGATTGCAGGTTACTAGCCAGTACTAGTAGTGTTTGGTTCCGCTCCACCTTAAAAGGAACATTCTGAGGTTAGCCATCAATTTGATACCTGGGCTGGGTCGGACACCATTCAATATTCGCGATCAGAAGAAAAATTTTCATTCATCATTTAAATGAATATGATTTGAATTTGTTTGGATCCAAAATGAAAGGACTTTGTTTAAATATTTGAATATATTGATAAAAAAATTATGAAAATGATTGATGGTAATATCTTTTATTTTTTTCAGTGATTTAAAAATGTTTGTTCCATGAACTGCATTAATCTAGTTAACGTTTTTCGATAATCTTGGGTTTTGGGCAAGGAGCACGTGATAAGGATTGAAATTTGTATTTATTAGATTTTTTTATTTTTAATTTACTACGAATTTTGCTTAAGATGACTTTAATTTGTTTATTTGGATTTTTTTGATTTCGGAGTTGTTAGAAGTGTTTGGATAATTGTTTGACTTTATGTTAGTTCATACTTGAAGGTTGACATTTAGAAAGTTTTTATTAGTATGGAATTTTGGAATTGATATATATTAGAATGTTCCGCTTTTACTCTGAACATGTATGTAGTAATTGGATATAAACCAATTACAAAGACGTAAGGGTCAAGGTCCTTTCGACTTATGTGTGAAATGACAAGCCATGCCTCGACTAGGTTTTGGTTTACAATAAGAGTTCATACACCAAATTGACGAGTTTTTGCTTAAGGAGAATGACATTTAATCAAAGATTTAAAAAGAAAAACTATGTAAGGATCCCAACTCTTTTCCTAATATTGTCGTCTACCTTTCACCTCAATATTTGCTTTGCCAAGACACGACTTTCCACCCTTCAACCCATGCCTATTTGTTTTCTTCTATTGTGTCAAATCCTTAAAGAACATGATTTGATATTATTGTGTTTAAGTCCTCCTTATATGAATATTCACCTTTCATCTCGCGATGCAGTACACTATAATTCAACTCTTTGGGCTTAAAGATTCCACCCCAAGTAACTCTTCCCCCAATATTATCATGTTTGGCGCGCCTGTGACTTATACAACTTGCCTAAATTTTGCTTTTCTTTATTGAAGGCAAAATGCAGAAAAATGTCACAAATAGTAATTGAGTTTAAAGTCTTTATTACATCACAGAGACATTCACCTTTCACTCTTGAGACAATGTGAGAACCCTAAGATATCTTATCTCTCCATTGTGTCAGCCAAAGTCATTGGAATTCTAGATTTTTTTTATATATAAAAGAAATCCATGCCTGGCTGTAGCTTTTAATTTGTAGGATAAAATATAAAATTCCAAGGATCAAATCAAAATTAGTTTAGGATGACATAAATAAACAATGTGACTTGTTTCCACAATGCGTTCAGATAAAGGCTTTCCTGATATGTAACACCTTTTACATGTTAATGTAGTATGGCCATAACATTAATGTAACTTCATTTCTAAGATTTGATTAAATATGACATAATCACGAAAGTTCTTTTTAACATCACATAAGACATTTTATTTGATATCACGGTGAGTATTTTCCTTTCAAAATGATTTGTTAACCAACACAATGACATATTTAAAATTAAACCCTCTTTCTTCGTTCTCTCCACGCATAAGACATCTCACTTTTGAAGGATTTTAGGGTTTATAAGTGGAAGGATTTTAGGGTTTTTAGCATTTGACAAGCTTTTCTTTCCTCTTTGAATGAGAACAATAGGTTAAGGTAGAAGTGATGATAAACTTTTCTTCCCCCTTTGAATGACAAGGATTTTAGGGTTTTTTTTTCTCTTCCTCACGACTTAAGGTAAAAAAAAAGGTGAGTGATATTTGTGTCTTATTCAAAAAGTTTATGAAAGAATTGGTTTTCCTTGATTCTATTGATTCACCCGTAGGTCATATATATAATATTACAAACTAAAAGTCTGGCTACAGTTATGCATTACAAGCTATAAATATGGTACATAATATGGCAATTATACCATTGACGAATCAAAAACATAAATATGGCTATAATATGGCAATTATACCATTGTTAATCGGAATATACATATTAAAAATAGAAATTGAATATTCTAGTATAAAATCTTAATACCCCCTCAGGTTGGAGCATGGAGATCCGCAGATACCCTGACTGCAGTAGGCTCTCTGGCTTAGCTTGCTGAGAGCCTTGATGAATCATCGACGAAAGCCCGATCTTGATAGACACATGAGACGTAAGAAATATCTGAATCTGAATGGCATCACGCACATAATGACAATCCCAACTTCAATATGCTTGAGTAAGCTCTCATGGAAGAACGAGTTTTGAGCAATGTAGATTGGCGTGACTATCACAGTACTGTGTACCAGGCGATGTCGTGTACTGAGCTCACGAAGCAAGCTTTGAGCCGCTTCCTTCTAAGAAGTGGCAGCGACCGTAGAGGTGTATACCAAACCCGTGAGTAGGGATATAGGTATGTTGTTTCTTGGTCTTCCCGAGAAATCGGGAAGATCGAGAAACACTATCGACTAGTAAGAGACCGTCACAGTCGAAGGACAACGTAGCCGATCCCGAATCGCGACAGCACATCGAGATAACTCTGTCGGAGCGAGAAAAATTGCCTTGACCGGACTTCCCTTTTAAGTAGTGAGAGCAAAATGCGAGCCGCCATCGATGATCCACGCGAGGTGTTGCATAAAGTGAGCCAAGATATGAGCGTATAAAACGAGTCGGAATGGTGGAGGTTAAGTAAATGGGCCGACCACAAGTAAATGCATCACCTTTGTTCGTGAAACAACGAGGGCCTTTGGCGAGAGCCAATGTGTGATTATGCTCCATGGGAAAGTCAACGGGACGAGACCCCAATAAGCCAGTTTCAGCAATAATATCAAGAGTGTATTTTCATTGACCGCAGAAGATGCCCTACGGATGCGAGCAACCTCAATACCGAAAATACTTCAAGGCACCTGATCTTTCACTGTGAAACACTCGTGCAAATAGGCCTTGAAGTAGTCTACTCAAACGGAAGCATCATTGCAGAAATAATGAGATCATCAACATACACACAAGAACATTAAGTTGTCTGGAGTCACGATGTAAATTAAGCAGAGAATAATCTGAATAAGTGAGAGAAGCCATAAAGTCTTCAAAGAAGCGGCTAACTAGCATACCGATAGGTGGAGCTGTCGTAGACCATCTGAAGACTTCTTGAGGCGACACACTAAGCCGAGGAGTGCGAGCGTTGAAGCGGGGAGAAGTTTCATGTAAACTTCTTCATCAGTCACCGTGAAGAAGCGCGTGTATGAACATCCATCGTGCAAAATGATTCTTGGCCATTCATGTGCAAGAGAGGCACGAGCAGGTGACCATTTATTGGAGCAAAAGTTTCGTATAATCCAACCCCCTCAACTGATGATTTGCCAAAAATAACCCAGGGCGAGCCTTAAGGCGTTCTACTTTATCTACTTGCTGATATTTGATTTTGTATACCAAACCCAGAACTAAAGAGCCTTTTGTGAGGAGGTAAAAGCGCCATGTCCGAGGTGCCGTGGCTTCAAAAGCGACAATTTCTTTACGCGCCTTCGTAACCTTCATCTTGCCATAGCTTCTTTAAAGAAACGAGTTGATACGCCGATGATCGTTGCAAAGAAAAACCGCGATATCGTGGAAAACTTATTACGAAATTCACGCCAGTATTATAAGGATAAGAATTTTCGAGGAGCTGGTAGAAGCGATGAACACTTTCGGATGGACTCGAAGATTATGCGGTGTAAGGTAACAAAGTCACTAAAACGGAGGACGCTTATCATGACAGGAGCCACTAAGTCATCGGTGGAGCGAAGAGCGAAGTGCGAGGGGGCACGGGGCGTGTGGGATTCGGCGAAAATCTGGTCCCAGTGCCAGTGCATGATCATCCGCAACCCGGACTCAGAATCTTCCAAAAAAAAATCAACATCGATCTCGCATTAGAATCAGGTGGCGGCCAGGAATAGTGGCACTTGAAGTAGAAACAGTCTTGTAAGAAATTCATTTTCATGAAACTTTACATCTGAAACAAAGATGTCTGTCTGTCATATAATTTCCACCCTTTTTCCCATGTGGATAACCAATAAAAGACACTTCCTACTTAGAGGCAATTTATTACCTTTGGCCTTTGATTGTGAAGCCAGCTAAACAACCAAAACCTTAAGTTCATCATACTCAGTCTGACCAAGAGAATTTCAAGGAGTTGTATTGTGGAGCAAACTAAGAAGAATTGATTAATGAGATACCTTGCACAGCTTTGCATTCTCCCAATAATAGGAAGATTGCCTTGAAACATCAAGTAGGCCACATTAAGAATATGTTGATGTTTTAAGATTCCACACGACCATTTTGTTGAGGTCCCAACCTGAGAGGTTTGAAAAATAATGCCATGTGTATCAAAATAATAATCCAACATACATTTAAACTCAGTACCATTATCACTCAGAGTACTATTTTGACATGTGTTTCAAGCGCGAGCAATCATAACGAAAAAATGAACAAAAACTTGATAAACTTGTGTTTTGAGCACTTAATAAATAAACCCATATAGCTCTTGAAAAATCATCCACCAAAATTAAAAAAATAATGTGCTCCACCTGAAGAGGAATTTATCTTATTTGGGCGTAAATCCTGATAAATAGTTAAATTCGACTAGCTTTACTATCAGCAGTGGAAAACTATCACGTTTTGCTTTGCTTGAGGACAAACTTAGCATGCTTTATTCAATTTCTTTCTAAATCTTGGAAGAAATATTTGGAACTAACTTGACGACTCTATCGTGGATGCCCCGAACTGACGATGCCCATATTCAATCGAAATCAGACCATTGCAGCGCCCTGCTTTGCGAGAATCCAGTCCGAAAATAATAGAGTCCGTATTACGTTCAGAGCTCAATCCCGGACTCCCCGACATCAGGTCTGTACTTCCTTCTAATAAGATGAGTGAATTGTAAAGACGTTTAGAATCATCAATTAATTGTGACCATAGGATGGATTGCAATGTAAGCGTAATTGAATAAAACATGTTCAAGTATCGACCATTGATCCGACAAAGCGCGGCCGGTATAGTAACAATGGCATGTGCGGATTAGGTAACCCGGTCGAACATTCGCGAGAAATATGATGAGTGTCAAGAGTCGAGCATGATTCGATTACGGTAACATGGTGAGAAGCACGATGTCGATAATCGAAAAAGGAAGAGCACCCCGTATTAGTCATCGTGGCGTTATTTATCATATTCAATAAAATTGTGAACACGCTCAGGTTTAAGTCGACCAATGCGGAGGATATGAAGGAGGAGGCCATTGAATGGGGTCCCCACCAGCTTCACAACATTGGCGACCTGGCTAGTGGCGCCACGACTGGGCCGATCACGAGGAGCAGTCGGAGGAGCCGTAGGAGGTGGTTGTGCATTGGGCCGTGCACTGCTTTGGACTCCACGGTTCCGATCTTCCCACCAATCCGGATATCCATGCGTTTTGAAACAAGTATTGTCATCATGGCCGTCGCTTACAAGCAGATGTCCTGATTTTGATTCTTGTCGGGTTGAAGGTGCTCTGAGCCTTGGAGTCGATGCCGGTTTGTAAACCGTCATGGATTTCCTCTTGTCCGCTCTATGCCGACAGCCCGGACACTAGCTACGAGCTCTCTTGTGCTGATCGAGATCGGGTAAAGGAAAGTGAATGACAAATTGAAACGTCTGGGTGCATATAACTCTGTTAATGCCAATGAAAATTGATGGAGTTTCTCACTCTATGATGAGCCAGTAACATCACAATCTGATTACCCTGAGCTGCACAGAAGAGCTTGAGGCGATCGATTCATCATACAAATCCCATCGGCTTGGGTATAATAATCATCAATAGACCTGTTCCCGAAGTTGCTACAATTGAAGTAATATCGACTCAGTGTTGAAGCGAGGACCATTGGCCAAAACAAAACGAGCTTCCGAATAATCCCAAAGTCGTTTGGCTTCATCATGAAAAGGAATGGAGGCCGCTTGATTTTGGATCAAAGTCAGTGTGATCCGCCCAGGACAAGCATAAAGATTAATGTGTCCCGATCGAGTTGTTTCTTCTTCTCCGGATTGGTTTTGGTGAATGTCCACGTCAACAAAAACCTGAACTTTGTGACTCAGGGCAACTTAACACCATTTGCATAAATATGGTGTCATTAGAAAGGATCAACCGTGGGTGATCATATTCTGGAGTTGATCTCAGACCCGAATAATAAGGAGAATGGGGATCTATTTTCCCATGTCGACCGTAATAGAAGAATCGGAGAGAGGCGTGTGATGTGAAGAAATGATAGAAAAATAAATGGGTAAAAGCTTGCTAAGTACGCTAGGGCTACGATACCATAAGAAAATTGGTTTTCCTTGATTCTATTGATTCACTAGTAGGTCATGCCTGCTAAATCTTATTACAAACTAAAAGTCGGCCTACGAGTTATGCGTATAATTATAAATATGGCTATAATATTGCAATTATACCATTGACCAAATCAAGCTATAAATATGGCTATAATATGGCAATTATACATTGACCAAATCAGAATATACATATTCTAAAAATAGAAGATTAGATATTCTAGTATAATCTTAATAGTTTATCATTTAAGTGCATGTTTTTAATATTTGTTGGAGATGACACATGCTTAACTAATTTTAGGGTCCTGAATTCTATTTTCTTTCTATTTGGTGCAATGGTACACCTTAACATAATTCCCCCTTTATGTTTCAGGGCTTTACTTTTTTAAGTTTTTAGAGAGTGAAGTCGTAACTAAGAGATTGTTGATAACTTCACTTCATCTAGAAGAGATTGGTGTTAAGGATGGTATAGATGGAGAGATCGGTTTTCAGCAGTTTTTCCATCAGTTGCAATTGAGTTATGGAGCCCTCCTGTTACGCCGTTCTCGGTAATGATTGCTCCCCGTCTCCTAATCTCGCCGGCCTACTCGTCTTTATGCTTTCTAAATGAAACCATTGTTTTTATTTTTTTGATAAAGGAAATCATTGATTATATATGGAGTTGTCAAGTCTATTGAGACAATTGATGAAGTCTCCTTATACTTTTTCTCATTTATTTTGAGTAGTGGATTACCGGGTGCTATTATTTTCCATGAACATAAGGATCTTATTGATTAACAAGTAACATTCAGGCTCCCTTTAGAGCGCAGGAAAAAAATATGAAAATAATTTTCACCGTGTTTGGTTTCGACTTTTAAATTTAACTAGTCATACATATAATGAAAAATATTAATAACAGAAATGAGATTGAATTAATATATTGAATTAATTTATTAAGTTTTAAGCACTATTTTTTATTTTCATTGAATTTTACTGCTTTCTTTACTTGCTGTTTTGCTGCAAAGACCTTTAGTTCTAAAAGGGCTTCAAATCTTAGTTTTCTAACACAATGCGTGATTTGAGTTGTCGAAAACTAGATTGACTTCTAGCATGCTAGAAGCAAGGAGTTTACACTGTCAAATTAGTTAAACTCAAAGTGGAAGCACCATTCATGGCTTTGTTAAAACTCAAGTAAGAGTAATTATGCTAAAATGTTAAATTTTTTTGGTTTCATCAGTGGATATTCTCAGGAAGACAAAATAAGCTGGCAAGTAGGCTCAGAAAAGGACAGAAGATGCAAATAGACAGTGATAGTGATTCCCATAAAGACAAAGCAGGCAAGTTGATAGGCATAGAAAAAGAAAGAAAATGCAAATAGACATGAGTGACAGTGACAAGGCTTGGTAGAAGAAGATAAAAAGCGTTACTACAATTTCCAATACTTGCAATCTAACGAATCAAAGAAGGAAATGAAGCTCAAATGGCTCCAAAAGGAGGTTAGATTCTACACTTGAATTGAGGATATTCACTACCATCCACGTACTAAAATTGTAAAGCCAATCACTCTGGCTGGCAAAAAACCTCACTTCCATTGGTGAAGGTTTCAAGAAATGGAAATTTGCCAATCGAGTCGAAGTTCATATTTGCTCTAGAAACCTGAAAAGTACTAAGGAAAGAAAATTGGGAAACTTGTGTTTGTCTACATCTGTGGCAAATATATTAGTAAAATTGAAAACAAGATTATCTTTTACATGGTTCATGTACATTGTCAAAAAAAATAATTTTGAACAAGATAAAAATGTAATGATTACAAAAAAAAAAAAAAAAAAAAATCCAAAATAACCCTAAAAGTAAATCCTATTCTTCTTTGAAGAAAAAACTTTGACGTTTTCTCTTACTTATATATTTGAATCCTTCAGCATCCCAACCACACTCGCTCAAGCCGTTTCTTCTTGCTTATACTTTTGTGGCTTTCCTTGAACCATTTGCATGTAAGCTAATTCCAAAAACTTCAGTAATCTTATCAAACCACGTATTTTCTTGCTTGCATCTTGGATCTTAGCGCCAGTTCTGATCTGTCGGCCCCTTTGAAGCATTTGCAAGGAAGGTAATTCCAAAATCCTAACATCTTCTTCTTCTTCTTCCAAAATCCAAACATCCTCTTCTTCTTCTTCATGGGAACACATCTTCCTCATTGGAACACCCATCATGAGATTTCTATAGGAAGAAATATAGCTTCCTCATGAAATTTATGTTTTATTATTATCAATGTCTCATTATCACCTATGTTTGTCAGGGTCTTTTTTTTGACCCTTTGTGTAAGAGTGTGCGATAGAAATCTGCGTGGCGACCAGTCCTACGTCGTCGCGCCTTGACCTTGGTGCCACCGACCCCTTGTCTGTCTTGGCGCGGCGTGCATCTGTGCGCCATTGCCTTCACCATCAGGCGCGTAGCGCCACAACATTGTTGTGGTGTGCCTGTCTCTACGCGCGCCAACCCGGTTGCAACATGGTGCCTTGCCCCCTTGTCACGACAATGTCGCCTTTGGAAGGCCTCTGTCTAGAACTCTCATCCGCGACACCAAAATTGTACTCGTAAGTGACACAATTTCAAGCAACTTTGAAGCATCAAATTCTTTGTGTGGCCATGGCTTCTCTTGGCCTTTGCCTTATTTGCGTGTGATAAGAAAATACTCCATCGCCGACCCACAAAATCCTCGTCTTGAGCTAAATCGCGACACAAAAATATTTGTCGTGACATAAAAACTGCAGTCTTGACCAAACTCTATGCGACATAAAACAGTCGTGACACCAAATTCTCTTTTACCTTGGTTAACTACATTGCGTGACATAAAATTACTATCATTCTATTCAAACTCTGCCTTGACCAGGCTTCTGTTTGGCTGCAAAAACTCTGTTGTGACAAAAGAAACTCTGACCTTATATTGACACAAATACTTTTTAATCGCAACATAAAATCCTACCTGAGTAGCTTGTTGCAACCACGACCTCTTCATCGTGATCGTCTCCTAGTCCCGGGACATGGAAAAAATTATGTCATGACCCTAAGAAATTGCATGAAGCACGAGAGCCATGTCAGCGTGGGAACCCTTGTGCGACACGAGGGACCCGAAACTCTGTCTCGACTAAGAAGCTACTAATGTTTAGTCTAAAACTTGCCCAAACACGCAATGAATCTACTGGCATTTTTTCACTTTCCTCTGCTTTTTCGAAACACTATAGGATTGTCTGTGTATATGTATAAAAAATGACATAAAAATCTAGGAAAAACTTTGTCAAACTATGATAAGCGATTCAAAATGAGTTTTATTACAACTCTTCCCTTTTACATAGCAGAAAATTGGATAAGCGTCGGTACCTGTCTGAGAATAAGCCATAATCTAGCCTTCTTTACCATTAGGGCCCTCAGGATGAGTTCCACCTCTGGTGTACCTCCCAGCACCTGGCATCTTTCCAATGGGTGGGCAATGCTGGTGAGAGGAAGTCTCTGAAAGACTCTCCTCACCTAGTACTTACGTGCAATGTCATGATTCACCAATAATTCACCCATTTAGTAAGAACTGCATTTCTACATGAATGTCTACATGTAAATTGTCCCATGTCTCGAGTCCTCCACTGACTCTCCACATTGTTTTCCGTGTGTATGAAGCATTTTCAAAACAAAAGATTTTTTTTTTTGAAACCTATTGGATGAACCTTCGATAGAAAAACCCATTGGACAACCCTCCGATAAAACTCATTGGACAACCCTCCGATAACATTCATTGGACAACCCTCCGATAACATTCATTGGACAACCCTCCGATATAACCCATCGGACAACCCTCTGATAAAACCGCTTTGTTCAAAGCCATGCCATGCACTCACAGCCGTTTTGCATGATGTCCCCGTGCATATGCAATGCATAATGCCATTGCATGTTCTTTCATGTTACATGTATGATGAGAGCTACATACAACATTTATGATTCATGAATAATCATATCTCTGACACTTCAAATTGCATCCGCATCTAATTCTTATCCCCATGATTCGACATATCCACATGATTTTCCACACACTTGCATGTCATTCAATTAAGTAACAACACCTGGCTGGATGCTTCATGTTCAAACCCGAGCAGTACAAGAGTTCGAGCATGTCGGAGTCCGTCCGACCCAACGACACCTCTGAAATCGTATGCACCAGCCCATATTTTCCGAGTAAGCACAAATTGCTTAGAAGCTGAGTTCTGAGAGCAGAAAGGACCCTTAAGCTGATTCTGAAATTCATAAACCGGTTTGATCCATGACTATTCTTGTACTTCTTTAAGCTGTCGGGGCTACACCCGTGACCATCAATTGCCCTTATATAAGAACAACAGTAGGAGAAGAACCCTTACCTCTTGAGTAAGTCAGTAGCTTCTTAACCCCGTCGAACTCTCATTCGAAACGTTAGGATCCTGATAGAAAAGCCGGACTTCCTTCTCAATTTTCCTTTCCTTCTTTCTTTCTTTCTTTCTTTTCCTCTCTTTCTTTCTTTCTTTCTTTCTCCACCGAACTGGTTTGGTCTAGGTGTAGAACACCTTTCTCAATCACTTTGACAAATGGTAATTTCCTATGCCATTTGTCTTTCCTTGATTCACCCTGTATAATCATGCAAGATAGGAACGACACTTGCTTCCCATGTGCCAGTGTCTAGTCTGGCTCACAGTGCCACACAGCACGTGTCTTCATGCCAGTATCACCATATCATTCGCCCATTCATCTCGAAATATGTGAAATTCCGTTAAATCCATGAAAATTCTGATCTGATCGACGTATGTAGATTTCACGAGATGAACTCAGCGGTGTGGTTTGTTTAGATTGCTAGAGATCTAACGAAATTTCAGAGACTTCACGGCCTTTGCGTAGCGGTAATCTATCGTTACACTTCACCAGGTCTCACAACATGCAGTAAACTAGACTACCTTCCTTATTTTTTTAAATTGGTACCACCATAACATACTAGGGGTACTACTATAATTAAACATTGTCAAAACCCCGCATACTTTATATACATTACATTTTTATTCTACTTTTTCCTTCTAATGAGTCAGAGCATTGGTTAGAATGAGTTATCGTCATTGAAGTAAAATTAGTATTACCATAACATTACATTGAATTGTATATTAGTCGGTACTACAATAACAAACACATCCTTAAAACCCCATAGTTTTTATTGCATTCATAGGTTTGCATTGGTACTACCATAACATACTGTAAGTACTACCATAACATACTGGGGGGTACTACCTAGTACTACCATAATGAAAAATAGGCAAAATGAACAAAAAATGGCAAAGACCCCATCTGAATAATTCTCATTCCCTTTTGTATTTTAACTATGTTTATGGTTGTAATGAGTAAGACCATTGGTTAGCCACCTATTTGGGATAGGTGATACTACCATAATATTGTTGACCAATTTATGTATAGACTATTGTGCAAATGAGTTGTGACTCTGTACCAGGACTAAATAAAGTCCACTAGTAAAGAACTTTTAAAACTTTGTTTGAGAATAGAACACATGCTCATGGCAAAATAGTTTGTCAGCAATTTATTAAAAAATTTGTTTGGTCATATCTTGCAAAATTTACAGGTTGTAAGTAATAAAAGTGGACCTATAAATACAGGATATCATTCCCCACGAGAGATTGAAGAATTTAAAATTCAACTACCCCATTACTTAAGTTCCACACTATTTGAACTTCCATTTCATAGAAGTTTCATCAAATGAACTAAGAATTCTACTCCCGAATGTCTACACATTTATAATGAAAGAAAAATTTAAAAATCGAAACATCTTGGACTGAACCGGATCATTCTTTGAGTAGATAACGGGATTTCACTCTTGTGAAATTATCAATTCTGCTGACATAATCTAATTCTATTCTATCTTAGATGGACATAAGAAATTGTCAAAGAAAGCAAAAGATAGTATAGTTTAGATTTCTACTAACCATTCCATTTCATTGATTAAGAGACTCATGTTCATTTACGACATGTTTCCTAATCAATTACTTATGTCAAATTTAACTATACTACTTTTTTCCTTTGCACTTGTTGTCTATATCTCTTGTGTGTGTGTCTCTTGATTCCCCAGGTATTTTTCTTTTCCAATACTTCATACCCATTTCTTATAACTACAAATTTCTTGCTTCCCAAGACAGGGCCATTGCTAGACTTCTACAAGATGAATGATGCCTCATCCTTGAGATCTTATAAAGTTCTCCCTTTCCTTGATTAGATCTAAGCTAACACAGGATCAAAATCATTCCTTAAGACGAGGAGAATCTCTAGTCGATTCAGTGAAGTAGATCCCGATGAAGCTAATTCTCAAACCTTGATAAATTGAAGATTATCTAAAGTAATCTTTGAGCTCATTAGTTCATCAATATTAGTCTACTTATACCCCAGTAACTAATCGAGCTCTCGGGGAATCTCCATCTCTGTGTCACTTGAAGAGCCTCACTAAAATCGAGCTTAGATAAATGATCATTTATGGGTATAAGTTCTTGATCAGCCAGGGCAATTCACTTCATGGTATCACCATTCAAATAATTTCAAGCCTCTCAACCCAGGAATTTCTTTATAATTGTGCAGGAAAGACCATAACTAACATCAGATCTTTCCTAGCGAAAGTTGTGTTTCTCGAAAACTAAATCACAGTGAACACTAAAATATTGATTAGGAAAATTTCTAATGTAACTGTAATCAACTGAAAGAAATGAATTCTAGCTTTTATCTGGATTTCATTAGATTCAAACAGTAATCGGAATTGATCTTCAACAATTTAATTCAACTTCTTAACTTTTGAACAATTCACTATTTCAGGTCCAGCAAACAAATTGAAATTTTACGCTAAATCTAATCTACGAAGAAAATAAAAGAAAAACAAAAGAAAATATAATACAAAAAAGGTCTTAAGCTCCCCCAGTTGTAGTCGTTCATTTGTCTCGCTTTCCTCAAATTGTTATATTTGCGAGCCCTAGAAGTTTGGGCCCTATTAGAAGTGGTCCCAAAAATTAGAAATTCTGTTACGACTGAAAGTGATTTAAATCTTTATCGCGGTGTTGGCATGCAGTGAGTACGTGCCTTTTGCTCCCTGCCATCCTTCTTGGATTCGATGGTGATGGCCTTGGTTCTTGGCATATTCATTCTATTGTGGCGAATCTTTCTTGGCTCTTAACAATACATGCTTGCAAGATGCAATAGTTCTATCCATTCTATGTCGCGACAATCTTATATGTGTGATCTGAAATAGTTATGTTCGCGACATGCTGCTTGTGTTTTACACGTAAATTAGTGTCAGTTTTTATATCGTGGCTGACATTCTGGTTCTTGTTGCAACAATGTTTTCTTGTATTGTCGGCATTTACGCAGTGACCTAGGAAAAGTTTGTCACAATAGAGAGGTCATGCCCACTTAACACTGATTTCTTGTGCGAGCTTCATTTTGATCTTGCGACATGTAGTGTGTTATCCCTGATGTTTTCTCCCTTGAGTTTTATGAGACTTTTTTTGTATTCAGCTCATCTTTATGTCGACCTTGTTTGTTATGTCTACCATCTCCTCCTTGTGTGGAGTCTGTCGCGACATAGAAAATGCATGTGACCTTGTTTATCAATATTCAGCTTATCTTTGTGTCACGACCTTAAGATCCTTGTCGCAACATAAAAACATCTCTTTAGTTTTGAAGTATGTAGGAACATTGTATTCTTATATTGCGACCAGGTCAGTTCATTAAGCAAGCATCACATGTCGCGACCTTGGTATCTATCACAGCTTGTTCTTCTTCCTTTAGCATCAAACATACATCCTTGTCGCGACAGTGCTTCTTCTTCTTTAGTGTGTCGCGACATGGCAGTTCCTTTGCGACAAAGGTATTTCTACAGCTCTTCTTTTGTCCAAGCCTTTTCCATGTTGTCGGTGTCGTGACGAAGATCTCTGTCGCGACATAATTACGCTTGTTTCATTTATCAGAGCTCCTTTTAATTGCTTGGATGTTCGTGTGACACACCAAATTAGATTAATGCAATTGCTCTTTTTCTCTTCTTTTTTTGCTGGAATTTTCTACTTTTTGAATTAAAACTTGCAAAACACAAAGTTGGTGAATAATCCATAATTTGGCATTAAAACGGATACAGATACTAAAATAAGCCCGAATGAATTAAGAAAATGGAGTTTAAAGCTCAAATATCTACCTGAAAGGATTACTACCCTAACACTTTACACTTTGGTTATTATTTGATCTAGTATGGATGCTTAACAAGTAGTAGCTATGCTTGCAGGTAAACCCAGATAGAAAGTGACAAACTATATGTTGTATTTGTTATCCAGAAACATGGAATATGCGATTCATGGATTGAATATCAAAGAAGGGTGATATTCAAATGGAGATATACAAGAGAATACATGCTTCTAGAGGCAATATGTGATCATAATGGGTTCTATATCTGGAAGAGGCCTCATGGATATGCTGTTGGATTATCTTTACTCCGATTGTGGACATAGGAATAAAAACAAGCGAAGTGTTCAAGTGTTATGCATATCTGTTTCATCATTTGGGTCATAACAACATTAATGTATGTAATTGTAATCGGATAATTGTTGTAATGCCTTCACCAAATTGTATGAATGAAAATTTGCTTGAAATGGTATCATCATGTTTATGGAATTAGCTTGATTATAATCTTTACTTGATGTGGTGAATCTAGTGATTCATATTCTGTATCTAAATTATATCAGAAGTTTGGATAACAAGTCATAAAACATCCTACAAATGGATAATTAAAAATAAAACAAACTAATACGTTGACCAACTACCAACTATCTACTTGAATCTTGAGTCGCGAGGAGGACCATTTGGGAATGACATAGGTATAATCAACTCATGATGTTGTTGGAAACCAAATGCTCAAGTGGACTATGACTACAGTGAGAAGCATGTTATGTGTATATAACATTATATTATAACATTAAATCATTGATCAAATTGGTGCTCCACCAACAAGCCTGTAAGAGCCCCATACAGATATGGAGAGAAATAAGTTTTTATTCTGTGCACTAGGTTGTGAGTCAAGGTGGGTATGGACAGAATTCTGGGTCTGGTTGGCCTAAGTTGTTACAGACACTAGCAGCATACTGAGGTACCATAACGTATTAGGGGTACTACCCGGTACTACCTTAACACTTGCGGATCAACAAGCCAAAATTTATCGTGGTGGTTAGGACCTGCTTAGGACTGGCTATTGTCTACTGTGTGTCCGTGTTTTCATTTCACCCATTTTCTTGTTAATAGCCCCAATTTGCATGTTGTTTACCCCTAGTATTATGTTAGTACGATGCGACATCAATGTGCAGTTCATGTTGTGCTCATTACAAACATAGAATGGAATAAAGCAGTTATTAAGTGTTTGTATAGATATAATTTAACTTCAATGATGTAATATTCTGCCTGACATGTTTCATTTGAAGGAATTGCATGGGTGAGCAGACACCTGTGATTGTCTTAATGTAAAAATATATTCATTAGTGAATTGATGTGTTTGTTTTTGTTCAAAGTGTTTCGTAGGAATTTGTGACATGTTGAAATATGTTACTGTGATTAAAGAGGTATTTGAAACTTGTGAGGTATTTTCATATAGTCTATGTATTTCGGCTCAAAATTCCTTGTGAGCAGTACAATAATCAATTGATGCGTACGTGGCCGACGAATAATGAAACTCAAATACGCTTATGAACACTTCTTCCCTTATTTTGTCTTCATGATCCATTAGGTCTCTTCCATATTGGTAGATATAACATCCATGATCGTATAGCTTGGAGTCTTTGGAGGGTGTAGGGTATATAATCATTTGTAGAATATCCCCTTCTGACATTCAATCATAAATCGTGCTGTACAAATACTGACATAATGGTTTGTTATTTTCCACGTGGTTATCGTAACCTCTTGCAGGCATCGATCGAATAATAACCAGTATGGTAATAACACATATTACTATCGGTGGCTAACCAATGTCATTGAAAACATAAACATAACATTTGTAACCTGTAATTGTTTGTATGGTCTTCTGTTTTTTGTTCATTTTCTTTTATGTTATTTAAATATAGTCTTAGGTAGCAGTTTACCAGTATGTTATGGTAGTACTCCGGTATGTGGTAGTGTAAACTATGAATGCAAAAACTATGGGGTTTAGGATCTGTTTGTTATTATGAATGTATTTAATATCTGATAAGTAATGTTATGGTGAGTCCCCCTAATATTATGATGAAGCACCAATGCAAACCTATGAATCTGATAAAAGCCCATGGGGTTTTTAAGGATGTGTTTATTGTTGTAGTATTGACTAATATACAATGCAATGTAATGTTATGGTAGTACAAATTTCAGCAAATGATGCTAACTCATTCGATGCTCATTACAAGGAAAAGTAGAATAAAGGTAGCAAAATATCTTGGACTTTTTACTTTACTTGCTGCTTGTGGGCCCCGTCTTATCTTGAAATCAAGTATCATATACAAAGATAAAGTACCACCCAGTAGTATTGTTTGTTTGTCAATACACATATAGTCTAAGTCCCATTTACATATACATATACAAAAGCGCATTTACATTTGCATAATGAAGGCGCAAAACCTGTGATGCTCCTACTAGTTTGTTGTGGTATGCGCCGAATGTCTCCTGCCTCATGGTTAAACCCATTAAACAACGTTGAGTAGAGCTTGACTTATATGTACACACATGCACTAATACTCATTTCGCTTAACATTAACAAATATAATTGCTTGAGATGTCGAATTTTTCATGGTGTATAACAAACTTATACACATACTTGTACTTATAAGCGGACTTATACTTGTTGGATCTCCGTAGAATTCTGAGCTATGTATGGAGGCTATGGAGTGCATGGCTATCTTTGTACGGTAAGCAGCGTGCTGAGCCTTGTGCAGAGGTACCCGTAGATTTTAGGTAGCCGATGTACATTACTTTGCTCTTATTACGTTATTAGGACTCTTGTGCTTTGTTTGACTACTGTAGACCGGTGGCAAAGTAGGTAGGATCTGACACGATAAGTATCCAGAAGGTGATAGTGCGAGGGTGTGCGTAGCACCTGCGGGGTGCCCAAAAGCCTTGACGAAGTCTTTGTCGCACTGTCGAGTCTGGAAATTGGCGTGGTTTGAACATTGGAGATGATGTGTTGTGTGGATCAATCTTATGATCTATATTATGTGTTTAGGAGTCCTTAAGGGCATTAAGTTTGCCAACATCAAACTCGAGGGTGAAGTACGGTCTGGTACATTTACCTTACAAACATGAATGGACCGCTCTTACACTTATAGGATTTCGTTAGTCCAGCCGATCCTGAATAACGGAATAACAAAACGCAACACATGTACGTATTGGAATGATGCATACCGTGTAGCCTTTCTTATTTGTGTACTCGAGAGCTTGTCCAAGCCGTTTCCGCCTTAGCGTGGACTTATTGCGTCGTGGCCAGGCGTGGGACCCAGTACTGGAACCTGATTTGATACTTTTCCAAGAGAAATCCGACCAAAATCAAAAAACTCATATATTCTCCGGAAGAAAAACATCTCCCAACTGACAAACCAAACATAGAGATTAATTAAGTTTTTTCAAACGAACTCAATTACTTATGGGTTAATTTCTTACCAAACATGTATCATATCATAAACCCAAATCCCATACTCAAGGGTCCATATCTTATACAAACTAGGAGTTTTACCAACCTTTCAACAAATATAGGGTTATAATTAACTAAACCCTAGAAATGGAACAAATTAATATCCATACAAAAGTCCAAAAATCCATACTAATCCATAGTAATCCATACCTTTCCTCTTCTTCTTCTTCTTCTTCTTCTTCTTCTCTTCCTTTCTCTCTTCCTTTCTCTCTTCATGAGATGCCCTCCAAAAAAATCCCTAAATGAGAGACCCTAATTGGTCTTATCCCAATTTGGTAAAATTTTCCTCTTATTACAATTTGGTCCTCAAATTCCTTCTATTTGCACCACAACTTATGCCATTTCTATAATAGCATCTCATCTTCTTATCTTATGGCACATATCATGTTTGACAATTCCACTTTTACCTTGTCTTGTACAAATTTAGGGTTTCAAATTTTCTCACTTAGCAGCAAAATAATAGTGCGAAAAATTTCCTTATTATCTAATTACATGTTTAAAAATGACTAAGGTGTATTTCGGGGTGTTACATAGTAGCCCCAGCATGTTATGATAGTACCCCTAGTATATTATGGTGGTACCCATTTCAAAAATAAGGAAGCTTTCCAGTATACCATATTACATGACATTGACACACTAAGACATAAATCTCGTGAGGAAGCTATATTCCTTCCCATAGAAATCTGGTGATGGGTGTTCCAATGAGGAAGAGGTTCCCATAAAGAAGAAGAAGATGTTAGGATTTTGGAAGAAGAAGAAGAAGAAGAAAAGATGGGGTTTACCTTCTTGTAGATGCTAACGGGGCGATGAAGGATGCAGCAATGGTGTTGTGATCGAGGAGGAAGAAGAGAAGTGTTTCATAGGGTGGGTTTTGGGATTAACACATCAGCGATGAGATGGGAGGAAGAAGAAGAAAATGTGGTTGAGTGAGTGTGGCTGGATGTCGTGACTGATCGGAGAAGAAAAAGAAGAGAAAATGTTCAGAGTTTTCTTGAGAAAGAAGAAGAATGATCCAAGGGGGTAGGATTTACTTTTAAGGGTATTTTGGGTATTTTTTTTTTGTAATCATTACATTTTTACTTTATTCAAAATTATTATTTTTACAGTGTACTGAACCATGTAAAAGATAATCTTGTTTTCAATTTTGGGAAAAGTAGGTTATGGGTTGCCAATTTCAAAATCATAAGACTTTAATAATTAAATTTTGACTAACTCAATAACAATATGTCAATTTGAAAAAATATTATATGTTATTACATTATGAGCTGATTGTATTTTGTTTGACAAAAATACCATTTCCTACATCCACCTCACATGCCACATAAGCTAATCCGAAACCAAAAAATAAAATAAAATAAAATAAAATAAAATGTAAATGAAATCTATACAATTATATATCTATACGCACAGAGCACGATAACCCCTTTTCGTTCTCTCATCTTTGACCCTAAACCTATTTAGCTACAAAAGCCTGAGCCGGAGGAGGAGGAAGGCGTAGTGTTCAAGGGTAGCTCATCCCATTCTCTTTGCGGTTCTCGGTTTCGTTTACTGGTGATTGGTGGATTGGAGTATATGAATGTTCAGAAACCCTGAGAATTGAGTAAGGAAATACAAAGTAACAATTCATGCAGTTTGCCAATGGTAGAAGGAAATCGATGACAAATCTTCTATTGGTTTTTTTCTTTGATAATGGTGATTAAGAGTTCTCTATTATGTTTCTCGTAGAATTGGAGAACCATCTTTTAGGTTAGATATCAACATTTGTTCTATATTATTCATGAGAGATGTAACACCTCGAATTAGACCCTAGTAGTTTCTGAGTTTTGTATAGAGAAAAGTAAAATTTATTATTTTGGAATTTAAGTCTTGAAGTGAAAAAAGGATAAGGCGTTAATCCAAGAGTCAATTGCAAAATGGTATTTTCAAGTGAGACTCAAAGGTCATAGAGAGTATATGTTAGGAATTGTGATAAGTTAGAATTGCAAATAGAATGAAATAAAAGGACCTAAATGCAAGGGGTGAAATTTGACCCAAAATTGGGATAAGACCAAACATGGTCTTAGAGATTAGAACTTCTCATTTTTGGCTATGACATTTACGGTTTGGGAGAGGAGCAAGAAGTTTGGGGTTGAGTTCTCCATCTTTTGATCTAGCCTTGTCCAAGTAAGAAGAAAGAAGAAGGAAGAAGAGAAGTTCAAGAAATCCAGGTATGGAAAGTATGGAATACTTGTATGGAACTATGTATGGAACAATGTATGGATTTATTGGTTAGGAAACCCTCCTAACTCTCTCTTTGCCAATGTTTAGGTTAGAAGAACCCTATCTCTGTATAAAAGTAATTTTTGTTGATTTTAGTTCAGTTTTGTGGTTGGTTTTGTGTTTTGGTTGGAAATTTCGGGTGAAAGAGAGGCCATTTGTTGAGGTGAGTGGTACCGGTATTGAGAAGTTAATTGTTACCAATTGCTCAAAGTTGTTTTTTAGCCAGAGGATGTTAGTACCGATGCTGAAAGGCGAATGTCTGCAGGTGCTCAATCGGTACCTTATATGTAAAAGAGTCTGAACTCACCACCTTGTGACCGGGTCGTTGGGCGAGACCTTGTTTCTTGCCCATTATTTGTTTTACACTATAAACAAAGAATGTGAATAACAAAAAAAAATTAAACAAGCTCGAAACACATATAATTATGCTTGTTGAAGGCTGGATAGTGAATGGTGAAACACGTTGTTCGGTGCTAGTGCTACAACGAGCACGTCTGATCGGTGTTACGACACTCTGCTAGTGCTACAACCTGTTACGTGGGAGGCATGTACGGTGCTTTACCTACGGTATCTTTTGTCTGATCTGCTTGGTACCCACTATTGTCCCTCTCATTCATTATTCTTGGTCTATAAAGGCAGAAACATTTATATGATAAAATATGAATGAACAATAAGAAAGCAAATGTCAGTTTTTGTTAAGTATTGTACTCACAATTTGCCCTCTACCGTCTACTGTTTTGAACTCCTACGGGAGATATGAAGATTCCATATAAGAATTATGTTATATGAAAACTCTATTATAGAATTTTGTTATACGTAAACTCTGATAAATCCATTTTGTTATATGTATGTGGACCGCTTCAAGTGGTCATATTTGTTATCTATTTCCCACTAAGTTATAGGAGTCAACCTGATGTAGACTTTTTATTTTGTTTTGGAATGTAAATATAAAAGTTTTTGGTAATAGTGGAATTTGTTTATGTACAAGTAAGTGGGACTCAGGAATATGTACATGACAGTTTAAACACCACTATGATAATTATTACAAGTTATTTCATTATAGAGGCATGAAATGGGCCAGCAATGTCTGACGAGGTTAGGAATCTTAGTCTCGTGCCCTCTTAGCCAGCGGGAGTAGAGGTGTGATAGAACATGAAATAATGTAAGATTTATTTATTTTTTCATTATAGTACGGACTGAATTACTATTTTCCTTTGTTTGTTATTAAAACTCACGGATGCTGTTGGGCTAGAAAAATATATGGCGTATCATTCATAGTTTGTTCGTAGAAGTTAGATTAATTATTTGTGATGGAGCATGGGTTGACGGTGAAATTGGAATTTTCTTGTTAGTGAGCATGGAGTGCGAGACTTAATGAATATCATCGACCTTGATGAATCTTAGATTTACAACCTTAGTCTTAGGTACAGCAATGAATCTTTGGTACAAAGCTTGAGTAGACCTTAGGTGAGCGAGTGGACCTTGAGTGCTGACGTTGGTCCCAACCTTTATGCTAAGATTTTAACCTTAATGGTCATCCTTAGTGAACCTTAGGTCAAACATTACAAATGTGAGAAATTGGAATTTGGCCTAGTGAACCTTAGATATGATCTTAAGGAAGTTGGGGTACGACCTTAGTGAAGCCGAGTCATAACCTTGTTTAAGTTGAAGTACAACCTTAGCGAAGTGCAAGTATGACTATAGTGAAATATTATGAAGCCTAGTGAACTTTATGTAAGTGGTTTTTATTATAATTTTTTAATTAAGCGTGTTCGATCCAAAATAAATGAAAAAGGTTAATTTATTTTAAATGGTAACATAACTTTTTTTTCATTTTCCTTTTCTATTGTTTTGAATAAGGTACATTTAGCAAATATTTGTTTTTTCATTCATTTATTTATAAATACTCAAATGGATGTTTCATTTATTCCCATATGGGAGTGAAAATGACACAGTGGTGAATATAACTTATGGGACGGTTATGATGCACCAGAGTTAAAGAAACTGAAGATTTACAATTTTTGTGGAATAAATGGTTGAGTGATGTAAGCGCGCTGAAAATTTAAATTTAAATTTTTAGAAAAGCCTTGATGTTTGTCGGAATAATGTAGTCGGAAAGAGTTTTCTAGATCTCGGATGACAAAAGCAGTTTCACTGTGGGGATCGTCTCAAAGAGTCTAGCTACCTAGTCGATTTCGTTTGGACCGAGATGGTCGAATTTCACCATATTTGGTGTCGGGTGACACATGGCGAGCCATGGGTGGCCGTGGAAGAAAGTCATATGTGACATGTTTGAAGCCATGTCTACAATGCACACATGTATAAACTAGGCATGTAGGACATGGCATGCATGTCCAACATGCATGGCACATTTAAGAGAGAGGTATATATATGGGTGTTCGTACAAACAGGGAGGAAGGAGGAAGGGAAAATAGAAAGGGGAAAGGAAAAAGAAATGGAGGAAGAATAGAAAGGGAGGAAGAAGAGAAAGGAAAATAAAATAGAAAGAAAATAGGAAGAAAGAAAAGGAGAGAGAGAAGGAAAGAGAAGGAAGGAGTGTCGTGGTGTTAGGACTGACCTGGAGCTGCAATGCAAGGTAGGTTTCCTCATGCACTTGAGTTGTCCTAGCTAAGACGTTATGTACCGGAGCGAATTTAAGATGTGTGTGGTTTGGTTGTTATTGTGTGACGGTCAGGTGATTTCAAGTTTCGGGATTGTCGGAAGTGAACACGTGTTTCAAGATGTCAGAGCATAATGGAAAAACGGGGTGTGCCTAATTTCGCGCCTTCTTGTGCCCAGTCGATTTCTCATCAGTCGGTCGTGCGTTCTTGGGACTCCTTATGAAAAGGTCGTTGAGTGCCAGAATTTGATAAGATAAGTGCAGCGAGCCACAGGCTAGACATTGGGCTGGTCATGGTGCTCGTTATGGTTTCAGGAACTTTTGTTTTGGAACAGGTTGTACGAAATGCTTGGGGAGGGCTGCATTGTGTCATGCTTAAAATACCTAGTAAGTTGTTGTGTGGGTATATTATAAATAAGGTACCGGAAATAAAGCCGGAAAGTTTCTGACAGATACAAGACAATCTTGTAATTTTGCAAAAGGATATACATAAAGAAATTCATGGGTACAATTAAACTTGAAATGGGTTTTATTTGGAGGCGAGCATGGCCTTAGAAAATCTGGATTTTAAAGACCAAGTGTCATTTTTTGGGAGGCAGGATGGGGAGAGAAGAAGAAGGAAGGAGGAGGAAGAAGGAGGGAGCCCCTTGGTATGGAAAACCTGGATTTATGTTTTTGGTAAGAATTACTTATTGCTAGGGTTTTTTTTTCCATTGAACATTAAATTGATTCCATCTCTAGGGTTTTGCTAGGCAAACATTAACTCTAGATTGCGGTTGAAAAGCCTGTAGTTCATAATGAGTAGATATGGAATCCTCAAAATTCCAGGATTTGTAGAATTGGGTGAAAATTGGTATATCCTAAGTTCTTTGATCAAAAGTGTTTGGAGGGATTCCATGTTAGTTTTGATGAAGGATGCATTAGGAGTGATCTAGGATGATAAGGCATGAAAAATGGGAGAAATACCCAATTTGGGCGCCGGAAGTCTACCGGTAGAAGTTGAAGTCTACGGTGAGAATGGTGTCATTTGGCTGATCACCGGTAGGACCCAAAATTTACCAGTAGGGGCTAACCTTCCCCGGCTGACCAGTTTGTAATTTAACTTCCTCATTTCTTTATCCGATTTGAGTGATTCAAGTGGCTACGTAAATGGGCAAGGAGAACAAATCTATTTTATAGGTAATAATTCAAACAAGTGGCCCAAAAATTATCAAGGTGGGGCGTAATGTGCACGACTCACTTCCTCGGAGTTGATCTGGAAGTCAGAATTGGACGACGAGTTATCGAATTGGTGATTCAATTGGAAATGAACTGGCCTTTAGCACCTTAAATTTAAAGGAGTACACAAAGATCTAGTGTCAAATATCGAGACAAGCCAGCATTGGAAAATAAATATTTTCAAAATGCTCATCCTTCGTCATGTAGACTATTTGGCATGGCTGCCATTTTTGTAGATCGTCAGGTGGATTGATTCAATTCTAAAATAAAGTTCATTGAGGAATAGAATCCATGAATAAGGTGATTACATATGCATCATACCTTACCGGTATGAGCCTTGGAGCATCTAGGGAGCTAAGAATGCTCTATTATAAGATAGTATTCTCTTGATCTCATGTGATTGTAAAAACACCTAAGACCAGTTATTAAATGATGACACGGCACTACGTCTTGAATAATAGTACTTCGGTACTCACGGTAGTGCCCTGCACTCCTGTCTGGTGGAAATTGCCCGGTACTCTGATTAGTGCTACGGCTCTGATTGAAATATGGTCTCGACTAGTGTCAGCACTCGACCTGCTGCCAGTACTCGATTAACTGATTAATGCCAGTACTCGACTAGTGCGTGGCACTCGACTAAATGCGTACTCTGATTAGTGCTCCCTGGCACTCCCCGGTGAAATGCCGGTACTCTGGTGCAGCCAATTACGAACAGTGCTCTGGCATACGTACAATTAGTGCTACGGCACTCTGTTACGATTGGTGCTCTGGCCTCTGTTCGATTAGGAGTGCTAGCGCGGATACTTATTGTGTCTTTGTGTCTTGCAATGCACATATTCTTGGTCTAGGAAGTGAAGCAGGTTATATGATAAGTCTCTGCATAAATACGTAGTATCTACGGTACTCACGTATAGAAGCTCTGGGTACCTACGGGTGCCGGCATATGATAAGTCTGTGTCTACGTTGCAGTACCTCACAGTCCACATGATTAAGTTCTATCTTATCACGATCGTGCAGCGAATTGCCACGGTACTCAGGTATGCGAATAAGTTAAATGCGTATACGTCCAGTTGCCAGTACCCTCTGGTACTCCCGTATCGTGATCTGTCTGCATGTGTTACGTAGTACCTCACGGTATACATCGATTTGGATTATGTACCTATGGGTACTCACATCTCTGTCTCTGTATAAGTTACGCAGTACTGAGGAGTCTCCTGTATCTGTATATAAGCTCTGTAGTACCTACTTTCGAGTCTTTAGTAAGTTACGTGATGCGTTTACGCTAACCTCTGGTACTTTGCATCTGTAAGTCTGTACCTCGGGTGCTCCGGGCTGAATAAGTTAAATGTGCCTCTGGTACTCTGTATTCGATTAAGTTACGCTAGTACCTACGGTACTCGAATCTGAATAAGTTTGTAGTACCTACAGCGGAACTCCTGTATTGATTAAGTTACGTAGTACCTCACGGGCACTCCACATTAATAGAATAAGTTCCGTTTGATTAACTCACGTCTCGATTACGTCTGATGATAAGTTCAGTAATTTAAGTACTCTGTATCTTTGAATCAGATCTGCTAGTGGTACTCCTGTATCGTAGCTTTGTCGAATAGATCTATGTAGTACCTACGGGTACTCGAATCTGTTTTTATACATTCGTCACCTTAGTACCTCTGGTACTCTGTATCTGACAAGTCTGTATCTGTATAAGTCTGTGGTACCTACGGGTACTCCCCGTATATCGTAGTTGCCTAAAGGAACACTCTGTATAAGATAGATCTGTGGTACCTCACTCACGTATCACGATAAGCTTGTCTCGAATAAGTCTGTGTAGGCTATAGAGTACTCAGAGTATCTGAATAAGTTACATGTATCTGATGCATTGTAGTACCTGGGTACTCTGCGTTGATTAGGGTTCGTCGTGCTGATGCATTAGGTACCTAAGCGGGTAGCAATATCTGAATGATCATTGTATAAGCTCGAGTAGTACCTATGAGTACTCTGTCCCAAGTAAGATAAGTATAAATCGATGGTACCTCGAGTACCCAACCTTCATTATCATCAATTTTGTAGTACCTACGGGTACTCTTGTACCCGATGGAAATATTATGTTACGTATCGAGAATATAGTATAGATCCGTAAGACAAGTATAAGTTAGTAGGAACCGAGTATAAGTTTTTGTAGTACTTACAAGTACTTCCGTATGAGAGTTCTTGTAACTCAGAATGTAAGTACATAAGTAAGTCCTGCATAGAATAAATATTGTAACTCCTACGAGGAGTCCCGAATAAACATAAGCTGTATGAGCTTAAGTCCTTGTATATAGTTCATGTGTGTGTATGAACGCATGAAATTTACGATATCACATTATGGTTGCTCTGATTATTATAATTGTGTATGTGCATGTATTTCTGTATAAGAAATGTTCCCTTCAAGCGTAAAGCTTGCACGGGTTTTAATCAGTGTAGGTAAGGAGAAGAACGTCGTGGCTTGTCCGTGGCCCAGGCCTTACACTTACAAGGTTCTACATGAGTTCCATATCTGATTTGTGTAAGTTCAGTTTTGTAATTGTAAATGGGACTACGAGTTATATGTGTCTAGATGGACACCGCGGTGGTAGTTCTTTGATTTGTATATAACCCAGTTCTGTTTTAAGATGTAGGCCATACCCACGGGTACCGGTTTTAAAAAAAAATCAGGTAAAAAAATTCACGAGTCTCGCGTCCGGAAACGGTTCGGATCCATGTCGGGTCGGGCAGGAAAGCGAGGGCGTGTGAAGTGGTGGATGTTTTGTGTGGTATTGATAAAAATTTGGACTTTATGGACTAAGTCCCAGATTATTTATAGGAGAAAGTAAGCATGGCCCGGATTATGGCAGGAATGACTAATGTGTTATTCTTGTAAATCGAGCTAACATCTTTGAATATATATGAAATTATGTGACTATATTTGTAGATAAAATGTAAATAATTATATGTATTAAATATAATTATCCATGACACTTGACATGTAGTGTAATAGGCCGCCGCGTAGCGTGCATGGAAGGCGAATGGCATGCAATATTAACATGCACGGGACATCACGCGTCGGAGTCGGGTGTGAGGCCTGCGTAGTTGCGACATAGCGTAAAGTGACCACGACCATGGTAAATGGACGCGTTTTGGTGTTTGACTGCGGTATTTTGGAGTCTCACGGTGCGCATATCAAATGTTTTTTGAATAAAGCGTTTTATCGGTGTCAATGTTTTGAACCAGCGTTTATCGGAGTATCATTTTTGAATAAATAGTTTATCGGGTGTCGATGTTGCAATAAAACATTTATCGATTTATCCTTGTTTTAATACTCAGAAGATTATCCAATGTTTTTTAATCATTTGCGATGTCCCGCGTTTTGAATAAAGTAGTTTATCGGGTGTTCAATTTTTTGAATAAATTAGTTTGCTCGGAGGTGTCAATGCTTCCGCAATCCTTGTTTTTAGATAAAACAAAATGTTGAGTGGTGGGTCTAGTTTGGGTGGAAGTCAATTTTACATTCGTATAACTGTTGGATTGAAATAAATGACGTGGGGAATTTATCGATGTGTCTAGAATTACAAAACAAGCTTTTGTTTTGGAAAAGGAGTGAGGCGGGATGCCGCCAATATCTGCAGTTGTGAAGTCAGTGAGGACTTGGGATTTGGAGTCATGAGGTGCATGCGCATTCATGACATGTAGACATTGTGCTTGAGTAAAAATTGCCCAGATCGTGTGATTTATGTGTTGGCATTGCATGTTGCTCCTAGGTGGGAGTAGCCTTGGTAGGAGATATATCTGTTTTGAGCTGCTTACCTAGTCGTGGACCACCCTTCCCGGTACATGAGAAGGCCGGCGTTCCTTCGGGAGGCGATGCGAAGAGGCGGGTTATGGCAGCGAGAAATTATTTTTGTAAAATATATTAGAAAAATGGTTTTAATATATTTTGGCATGTAAAAGCGTAAAGGAGTTGCCACATCAAACTCTTGTAAAATATAAAATTTGTATATTTATGCAAAATTAGAAAAATATACGAAAGCGACCTGAATACCGCGGGTTGTATCCAAGCAGGACCCCGGAGAAGTGTCTATGTAGTCCTCTATACGGACCCCCTTAAGCTACTTTAGTGGTAAAAATATTCATTCCATTAGAGTGACTTTTATATATATTGTTTTGTAAATAATTTCTCTTCATTATATTGAAATTGAATAATATTTAAACATACAAAATGGTGAATCTTCGGTACAAATTTCATGAAACTTAGGAACAACCTTAAAGAACCTTAGGTACAACTCTAGTGAACTGGAATTTTAGTACAATTGAACGACCTTAGTGAAGCCTTTAAGGTACAACTTTAGTAGTGAGGTCATATGGTGAAATTGAGGTATGATCTTAGTGCAGTCAAGGTACAACCTTAGTGAACCTAAGGCACGCCATTAGTGAACCTTAGGTACGACCTTGCGGACATAATGGTTGGTAGAAGAACATGTAGTTCCTTAATTTGGTGGCAAAAATATATCTATCCCCTTTTTTCATCCCAAAAAAATAAATAATATTTAAATGTACAAAATATTAACTAACATTTACTACTAAATAACAACATGATAGTGTCCATACTCGGAATTTTCAATAATCCATGTTTAGTTTGTATTGATCATTTTCAGCGGAGCTGGGTGGAGCTGGGGGCGGGACTGGACTCTTGGTGGTAGGGTGTGAGGCTGGGCTGAGCGTAGAATCCTTCAATCTTTGATGCGGGCTGGAAGGTGGCTGAAAAACAGAAGGGGTCGGCGGGCCGCGGAGATGGCCGATGCCGTCGGTTTCTTTACGAGAAAAAGAAGCGTGATGATATTATTATGTGAGGATGTGTATCATTATACGTATTGGCGTGTTTTCGTATCGATGGGGTGGCCTTGTATTTAGTAGATGTTCAACCAGTTGGATGGTGACTAGGATTCGTTCCCATTGGATGATATTTTTTGTTATCGGTATCGGATTTGGTAAAGGATATAGAAAAACGGGACTATTGTGGGATCTGGAGTTGATGATCTTTCTTTCCTTATTTTGGTGAGAGTTTGGTTGGATTTGTGAAATAATATGTGTCCCGGGGATTATTCTATTTTGTACCTATGGGAGACTTCCATATTTCCCTAGGATCAGTGACGAGTTGAAGAATTTGCTAAAGGCAGCGCCTTGGGCGTATCTCCCTTTGGGTTTGCGAGTAGGCTGGGTGTTTTGTTGTTTCTTTCTTGGGCTGGTGGGCTGCGAGCCTTATTTTCAGACCACATTAGTTCGGCCCTTGTGTGCAGTGATGGGCAAGGGGGTGGCTAACGTGGGTGCATTTCCACGTGCGCCAGTGGATTAGTTAGGGCTTGTTCGCCGTCTTTGTCTTATGTGGTAATGATGACTCTTCGTTTTAAGCTCATTTTCTCCCACTCCTTCGGTTTCATACATTTCTTTGTTAGACCTCTTGTCTGCCATGTGCCTGCTCCACAGGACCTTTTCTTTGCCTTAGCGATTCCTTCCTTAGTCTTAATAAGGCCTTTTCTGCGGGAGATCTTTCTTTGATATCATATTGTAGGATAACCTTTACATTGTATTCTGGGTCACTAGTCAATCTTCTTGTTCTTTTTCGAGCGTCGAGCGCTAGGGTTGCGGGTATTTTCATCATGGGTCGAGATTCGTTCTTCTTCTGTGCTCGATGGTGACTCTTCGGCTGTGCTTTGGTTGGACGGGCGGCGGGTGTCTTGACCGCTGGTCGAGGTTGAATTCCAATGCGAGGTGCCTCTCTTTCCTTGGACAAGGGTAAAGGAAAGAAGTGAGCACGATTAAATACTGGGGAAATTGGTAGTTCAACATGCGCACTGTAATTTTGCAAGGTGGGTTCTTCATATAGGGCCACCTTGCCGGAACGTTATAAACCTCCCCTTGGCGTTGGGTGGTCCCCCATTATAATTACTGCATTACTTTCTAAGATGGTGTCTTGAAGTGGCCTTGTGGACTTGCTTTCCTGCATCCCTTCATAAAGGGTTTGCGGCGTGTCCTTCTCAACTGTAATGGTTGGGGGTATTTTGGTTGATCTCTTTGGTTTCTTTAGGACGGGCCTCTGTTCCCTGCTATAGCCTCCTTGCCATACTAGTCAGGACCTCAGGGGCTTCCTTTACCTCACGCGTTTCCGATCCTACCTTCTTTACAGTTTGTGGAAGGGACGCTACTTCTTATTGTTAGCGTAATTAGAATATGACCCTCTCGACAAGACACCCTTGTTCCGTGGCTTGGATTCGCCCAGAATCTTGATAATTCGTTATGTTTTTTTGGTTATAACGTGCGTAGTCCTTTGGTATCTACGATTCTGTCTTTGTCTACATCTCGGGTGCTCGGATTGATCTCGTAATGAAGATGCTGTAATAAGTAGCGTTGGTGTGAGTGTCTTCTCGTCCGCCCACGGTGGTGTCGGACTCGGTCCTTGAGTTGAGAATTATTGCTCAGTCTCCTTCCCGATGAAGACTCCGTTGGGCCACGTTGCCAAACCCACTTTGAGGAACTATTGGCCCGGAGATGGTCTCGAGCCAGTGGAAACGAAAAAACCTCGGACTCTAGTTAAGAAAGATCGAAAGCGGCTTTGGTCAAATTCTGTAGTTGAAGTGCTTCTCGTCTACTCATGTCCATAAGCAAGACAGATTCTCTATAGTTTTAGTTGGTCCCCGTGCATGGTGCTAGCTGCGGAGCGAAGGTCAGGTGGGGCCGTTGGCGTGGTGGTCACGCGCCCATTGCAGAGTGCGGAACCCACCAGCGAGAGGGTTAGGTCGCCTTCTGAGAGGAGGGAAGAGACAAGGAGCGGAGTCCAAAGGTAGGCGGGACGGGGACACTACTTCACAATGCGGACTAGCGGCGTAGTCAAGGGTGATTCTTGTTGCCGTTGATGAGGCTTTGGCCCTATCTCTCCAGTCGCCTCATGAAAGTTCCGTACCTGTCATACTTGGTTATTTTGAGTTGAGTTCGAACTTGCATTAGATGTTGATTCCCTCTTTGGGTGCTGCAGTGGCTACTCATTTGAAGAATTTGACGGGGGAAAGGCCAAACTAAACGAAGGCCATGCAAGCGGCAGGGCTTATAAGGTAGAGGTGGCTATCATGGCGGTTGTGCGAGGTCGGGTGCAACATATGGCGGCGTGAAATAATCGCCGGTTGAAGCATACCACGTGACTTTTCTCTGCGGTAGAGGTAGAAAGCAGACCTGAACACAGCCCAGGGCGGCCCAGGGGCGAAATGAGGAGGCAGGGATGGTTGAGGCGTCGACGACTTGATGGGGATGGAGCTGCGTCGCCGGTATAGACTGGTCTGAGATGAGCTTCTCATCTAAAGGCGAGCTTCGAGTGCAGGAAGAGCTGTGCGATCAAGAGATGATGCAGCGTGATAAGGCATTTGTTGGACAAGGCTCGTCGCGGGCTAACGGGCGTCCGGTGGAACGCGGAGGGGAGGCGGGGAGTGCACGGCTGGTGAGAGATCTTCATCGACAAATAACTTTGGTGGCTCGGAGGGCGGGTGTGGAAGGGCGAGGCGTATAATCAATGGTTTGGGTGGCGTGCGAAGAGAATTTGTCAATGCCGTTTCAACTTTGACCTTCAGCTGATGAGGAGGATGAGGTCCTTCTCTGATTATCTGGAGGCAAGGTACCCAGGCGAGGCCCGGCCTTCCGCTTTCTCCTTCGATGCACATTACGTCTTCTTTGCCGTGCGACTTTTATACTTTTTTTTTTTTTTGTATTTGGTTGGGCACGGGACTCGCATATGTAGCCTTGTCATGAATACTCATTTTGCACTTTACTTCTTTACCACGCTCTTCCTCAATGTTCTTTGGGTTACATGGCCTCATATGGCCTATGCAGACTGGTTGAGCTCGTCAGTGTGGTGATAGTCCGTCCCGGTGATTTGCGAGTTGTTGGTTCTATTGCATGGCTGCGGGAATGGTTGAATGTGTTTCTTTGGGCTCCGTCCTGGTGATTTGCAGTGAACCTCTAGTTGCATGTGTAAATGGTTGAGCTCGTCAATGTGTCGTCGGTATTTGCACAGGTCGGCCGGTTAGGCTGCATGGCACAGAAGTGGTTGAGCTCTCAATGTGAGGTACTGGGCTCGTGGTGATTTGCTAGTCGAGCGATTCTAAGTACATGGCCTTTGTAGAATGGTTAAGCTTGTCAATGTGACGTTTGTTGGGCTCCGGAGTCGTGGGTTTCTTGAGATTAAACAATTCTAGGCACCTTTGTATGAAATGGATTGCTCGTGATGTGAGGCTGTGATTTGGGCGACTTCAGTGCATGACTGTGTAGACTTGGGCTGTGTGTGGGAGCTCAGGCGGGTGGTTGAGTCGGAGCGGTCGTCGGGTTGCGTGACTGTCTTTGAGTGGGGCAGACTCGTCAAAGTGTGGCGGGCTCGGCGTTGTGGCGGTGGCGTCTTTGGCGATCGACTCGTCAGTTATGACTTATCTTCAGTAGGCATTCGTCAAAGTGGTTTCTTGGGCTCGTGGCGAGTGCGATAGCTGGTGATCTAACTTTCGTGTCGGTAAGCGTGTTTATCTTTGATGGGAATATTCGAAGTGAATGAGGTGGAGCTCGGGCGGCGGGTGATATAACTGGCTGTCGACTTGTCGATTGCGTGACTTGTGCGTGACAATTTCTACGTCAAGTGAGGTATTGGGCTCGGTAGTGGCAGTGCGATATAATTTGTCGATGGCGTGACTGTGCGGAGTGAACGTCGGAGTGAGTTGGGCTCGGCGTTGGTCGAGTGGTGCGAGCTAAATCTCGGGTAGCATGACACGTGCGGAGTAGGCGAACTCGTGTGGGATGCGGCGTAGCGTGCGACCTGGCACGATCGACTCGTCGGGTTGCGTGACTGTCTTGAGTAGACGAACTCGTCGAAGTGTTCTTGGGATCAGAGACGCGCATGGCCAGTCACAGGCGGCTGGAGGCGTCGGCTTGTCGGGTGGCGTGGCTGTGCGAGTAGGCTGAACTGGATCAAAGTGGCAGTGTGGGCTCTGGGCGGCGATGCGATGGCGTCGACTCGTCGTGAGTGTGACTGTCTGGTAAACGAACTCGTCTGAGTGCGAGGCTGTGACTCCTAGAGGCGCTCGTGAGTGTGACTGTGAGGCGATCGACTTCTCGGGTAGCATGACTGTGCGAGTAGGCAGACTCGTCAAAGTGAAATTTCTTGGACTCCGGCGTGGCGCGATATAGCTGTCGACTCGTCGAGGTAGCGTGACTGTCGCAGTGACTCGATCAAAGTGGTACACGCTGGCTCGGTGGTAGTGAAGATATAGCTGAGGCGGTGAATGGCGTGACTGTGCGGCGAGTAAACGAACTCGTCGGTGAGTTCTTGGGATCCGGCCGGTGCGTTGCCTTGATTGCATCCTTGGAGGATCGTTGCTTCGCGTAGAGTTGATACCATCGATGGCGAGTGATCAGGTTTGTTGTAAAGGAATTAATGGACGGTGTGATGATACTTTTTCATCGGGCTGGGTGGAGTGTGGGTCGTTAGGCGATCTGGAAGTCTTGGTGGGCTGAATGCAGGCTGAAATAAGCTTCAATCTTTGGTTTACGGGCTTTGGAAGGTGGCACTCCCTGCAGCAGAAAGGGTCGATTGAGGGCCGCGGTGGCAGCTCCGATACTAAGTGTTCTTTTAGAGAAAGAGATTAGCAGAGTAGAATGTAATATATTGAGGATCGCGTATCATTATGCGTATCAGTATTGGCGTTAGTTTTTTCGTACCTTTCACCGATGGTGTGGCCTTGTATTTATAGTAGATGTTCAACTAGTTGGATGGTGACTAGGATTCGTTCCCATTGGATGAGATATTTTTGTTGTGCTCGGTGTCGAATTTGTGAGATATAGAAGCGTTTATTTGGGATAATCTTCCTTCCTTATTGGGGATCCGATTTGATGATCTATTATTGTCTTTCTTTCCTTATTGGTGAGGTTTGGTTGGTTCTGCCGGAATAATATATATTATCGAGAGATTATTCTGTTATGGAACTTCCCATAATCGGTGCTTTTTTTTTTTTTTTTTTAGACGACGGGTTGGACCCACTCGTTGAAATTTGGCACCAAGAGCTAGTCTTGGCGCAAAAAGGCCTGAATGCTTCAATGGGCATGCCTCTCCTTTGGGGTTTAATGAGTGGGCCTGAGTGTTTAGTTGGGCTAGCCTCTTTCTTGGGCCTGGCAAGTGGGCCTGCGAGCCACTGACACATCGGGTTGCATCTTAGAACATGAGTAAAACATATTAAATTCTTATCATTGCTATTTGCTTGTTGCTCATGATCCAAGAAATATTGTTACTTTAGCATAACAGGCTCACCTACTTTGGGCATCTGCTCCTCACTTTTCTTGAAATACTAAACAAAAATAACACGACACATGACCAGCTAGAGTATGATTTTAAAAAAATATATATACCATATTCAACATATCTAACCCTACCTGAAGGTGAGGCAGTAATTAGAAGGGTACTCATTAATTGTTGAAAAAAAAAGGACAAACAAATCTAAATTTCACATTTAACTCAAAACATGCTTTCTTATATACTTACATAATGAGACCTGTAACATCCCGAAATATACCCTAGCAGTTTTCGGACTTGTTTAAGGTATATTAAAAGTTAAATATGAATTTTCGGAAAATAAAATGAGGGACCCGGAAAGTTTAAGATACAGGGTGAAATCTTGTAATTTATTAAAAGGATATGAAAGTCAAGAGGAGATGAGGTTAAGCTTAGATTATGCATATATTCAAAAGGGAAGAATTTGAGGCCAAGATGCAATTATAGAAACAAAGCAAAAATGGATTTTAAACATGGCCTTAGCAGGATTTAAACCATTTTGAGGACCAAAAGCGAGTGAGAGAGAGAAGAGCAAGAAGAGAAGAAAGAAGAAGGAAGAGGAAGGAAGGAGATCAAGCCCGACATGGTATGGAACTATAACCTTAGTGGATCTAACCTTGGATATATGAACTGTATGAATCCACCTGGACAGGATTCTAGAGTTTATGGGATCTAGGGGTTGTTAGGATTTCTTCTAATCAAATTTATTGAGTGGGGTTGGAATACTGCAAATCCACAAGAAAGTAGGAATCCTCTCTTTGAGTTAGTTCATGGTTAAATGTTAAAATTGAGTTAGGGTTTAGAGTGAAACCCAGCTTGTGTATGGGTTAAGACCCATATTTGAAATGATTTTGGGAAGGTTTGAAAGAAAATAAGAAATGAGTGAATAGAGATTTCAAGGTGAATTGAATGGTTTTGAGGTGTGTAGAGGTGTGGGAGTGATCCATGAATTAAAGTGAAGGAAAAATGTGAGAAAAACACCCATTCGGCACTTTTGGAGTAGTAGGACTTAAGTTCGTCCCAGTCATTTGGCCAAGTCTAAGTCCACCGGTGGACCTACCTGACCACCCAGTATTCTGGCCTGCTTCCTCATTTGTTGAGTGAGTTAGAGTGGCTGGTAAAATATGGGCTTCAAGGAGAACCAAACTTGAGCTCGTCAAATTCGGATCTAAAAATTCACTCAAAGTGGAGCCATACAGAAAAATTTCTGCATCAGCTTTGGACATAGTGTGTAGTCGGGTTGTTTGGGCATTACTTGAGTTTGGTGCTCGAATCGGGTGATTCCAGTTTGAATAGAACCCATAGCACCTTAGATTTAAATGAGTAGGACATAGTGTCAAATATGAAGTTAAGACCTCGGAAAAAATGAGTAGCTGTCACTAGAAAAAAATCGATCGCCACTTTAATTGGATGATCGATTGGATTCAATTCTAAGTAAACTAATTCATAAAAGAATGAGAATATATGAATGAGGTGTGATCCTCATAGACATCATACTTCACAAGAATATGAAGTGCCATATGTAGGCATGAAACAAGGAAAAAGTAGAAAATGAAAAATGTAAAGATGTGTTCATGAAATACACATGAAAATGATTATGGAAAGTAAAAAGCAGGTGAAACTGATTGTGGTGAGAGGCAATATGTCATGAACACATAATGTGGTTAAGTGATAAATGATTATTAGCATATAACGGAAAATGATAACAAATGAAGCAGTATCGTAAATGGGTATATGAATGAGTATCGTGATTGAATATCGTGAATGAGTATTTATATGAATAAGTATACATGAATGAGTATATTGAATGAATATGTAAATGAGCATATGAAATGTACATAGTGCGTATATCTTTGAAAAGATATCTGAAAGTAAGATGAAATGTGATTATGATCGGTTATGAATATTAGTGCATGAAATATATATATATATATATATATATATGTATATATATATTGTTGAATGATTGTTATTCGAAATGTCATGCATATGCATGTGCATGTATTTGGTCGATAAGCCAAATTCTGCATAAAGTAGATTTAAGAATATGAATCATTGAATGACCGACATGTGGGGTCCTGTGGAGTCCGTCATGAAATGGCAAGTGATATCTGCGAAATCACGCATTTACTCTTGAATAGCGAGATGACGGGGGTTCTGTAAGTAGATATGGAAAGCTATAGTCATATGTGAGACGGTAATATTGTTAATGGTATTACTCTTGAATGACAAGCTGAGGGCGGGATTCACCATTTGAATACATCGTGGATGTCGAGATTCTATAGTTATATGTGGGATCACAAACCGAACTATGCGAAATCTGTGCTCTTGTAGCCGGACATAGCAGTTCACCAAGCGAGCACATCGTGGCGTCGAGATTCTATAGCCATATGTAAATAGTGATTGTTAAGTAAATCTTGGCTACACAGACGAAGCAAACGGGACGAGATTCATGGCCCAGATATCGTGAATGTATCATGAAATTGTTATTATTGATGTGAAACCACATTGGTAGATGACATGAGGCGAGATTCATATTTAGTACGTCGTGGATGTCTCGGAGTCCTATAGTTATATGTGGGCAAAAGGGAGCTTGATGGTATTAAGGTGTGTTGTATAGGTATCTTTTACACGGACATAGTAAAGACATCATTTTGTAAATGCATTTTTGAATGTAAATGTTAAGGGTCTTTTGAAATTATAAGTGTTTATGGGATTGCCAGAGAAAGAAGTGCACTACGTTAATTAAAGGTGAAATAGAATAACATAAAACAAATGTCTTGGAAGATAAAATAATAGGAGTAATAGGGCGGTACAGATCCATGGCCGGTGGGGATGGTCGACACTTTTGAAAAGAAAACTTGAAAAAGAAAAATTTAATAAGACGAAATAAATGTTTTCGATTGAAAACGCTTGAGTAAACCTGCCCTTTGATCCGCCAACGCGTCAAGTAGGATTCGGTCGCACACTTTTTGAAAATGAAAAGTAATAAAACGAAAACTAAAAATGATTTAGCTGTATCCATCACGAATGTAATTTCAAAAGGGAGTTGATTAATAGCTTCGTCGTGATAATGATAAGAGTCATGAATTCTGGTATTAGTCCGATCGACGTTGTATGAATTTAATATGACTTGATATGTTTAATACCATTGTATAAGTATGCTTGTTTTGAATATGATCTAATATGACATACATGTAGAAGATATGAATTGAAAACTTGTAAAAGACATGATACATGGAAGTAATACGACAAGATATTGATATTATGGAATCTAAAAGGGCAAAATCTACATGTATAGATAGATGATAGTCACATAAGAATAGAATTTCATAATATGCATAAGTAAAAGTAAAAGATAGTATACTTTTTTTATTGTTCATTATCACTATATGTCTCACTAAGCGAAGCTTAGCACGTGTTCAATCCGTAGGTAATCGAAGAGGAGATAAAGAGGACGTAGACATTCCACACCAAGAAGATATCGGGCCAATTTCGTAGATAGTCTACCAAAGACTGCTCGCTGATCTCTCGATGTTTGTAGTAGATAGGTATGTATATGTATTTGTTTAAGTAAATGGACTTAGTATATGTGTATAAAATTTTAATGGATATCACTCCCTGTGGTAGTTCATTTGTAAATATAAATGATTGTCAAAGAAAAAAAAATAAATAAATAAATAAGGAGTCCCAAAAGATAGTATTTCGCACCCTCGAAACCGCCCTGACTCACCCTTACCCGCCTGAGCGCATCTGGTGGACAAGACCAGTGTCACTAATCATGCAACCTTGCTAGGAAGTTCTTTCTAGCCACATTGTGGTCATCCATGATCAAATTATAAACTAACTTTAATCTATACAACTGGGTTTTATCCTACACAGAAAGGAAATTATTAATAAATCTAATGTCACCAACTACTAAAAAAAGATAAAACTCAATAAGTTAAAGAGTAATTAAGGAGAAACTGAAGGAGATGAGAAATTTATCATGATAGGAATATATCTAAGTAGTTCATAGTCAAGAGAATCCTAGTTTTGAAGATATAAGAGTTCATTACACTTAGGGAAATAAAATTGCTTGCCGAAACTATAAGGATTTTTCATGGAAAAACATAATTAAATCACCAAAGAACAACATAAAGTAAGAGCAAGAATGTTTGATGATATGATATTGTTTGTATCAGAATCACAACTTTTCCAAGTCAATCATTAATGGCTCAAGAGATTAATACATAGATAGTTTTTTTAATTAATGCCAAATTATGTATGGACATATATAAATATAAATAGTGATGTAAAGTTTGTATGAAAATATCCTTCAAGCAGAGTAGTATCTGGTAGTATATGAGTCACAAAAAGCAAGAACAATAAGGAGGTAAAACAAATCCGATCGATATATTCAAGAAAGAGAGTCTCCATAGGAAGCAGAGGCAGGGATGGTCATTCTACTTTCATTGCACTTAATTCCACCAATGATCACCACAAGGTTCTTTCATTGTGAATCAGGGTACAAAAATGAAAATAATAATAATAATAATAATAACAATAATAACAATAATGATGATGATGGTGATAAAATTAGAAATAAAATTTTAAGCTTAGATAGAGAATTGTAGAACACAAGAACCCTAACCATAAGGGAAAAATACAAAATCATAAACCACAATAATCCTAGACAAAAAGAAATTGAGGTAGAAAAAAATTCTTCAATTTTTATATATCAATTTGGTTAAAGCAACAAAGGCAAAGAAAAATATAGAGGAAATCAGAATGAGAGACATGAGAAGTAAGCTCTTACCTTTGTTTCGATTCTCAAAGGGTGAGGTGGGAGACAGTGTTATGGGAACCAAGTCGGAAAAGACCAAGATTGCGTCAGGGATGAGGAGAGGCTCAGAGTTACCCTTGAACCCTATGGTCTTCCTCCTCTGTTCTGTGTTTCAAAAGCATATGGGGTTAGGGTTTAAAGAGGAAAGAACGAAGAAGAGGGCTGAATGAAGTCTCTAGGGTTTCAAAAACATATAACTAGAATAATTTAGATATCCTTTTTGTTTTTATTTTATTTTGTTTTTTGGTTTTGATTAGCTATGTGGCATGTGAAGTGGAGTTAGGAAAGGGTATTTCTGTAAAACAAAATATAGTCAGCCCATAATGTAGTTGCATATAATATTTTTTCACATTGATAGATTGTTAATGGGTTAGTCAAAATTTGATTCTTAAAGTCTTATTAATTTGAAATTGTCAGCCCATAACCTACTTTCCCATTCAATTTTACTAATATTTTGCCATTGATGTAAACAAATACAAGTTTCCCAATAAACTTTGGAAGAAAATAAAAAAAAAGTTTAAACTTAAAGAAAATTTGGAAGAAAATTAAAAAAAAAGTTTAAACTTACTAAATTAATTCTATAAAATATATATTAAAACTTATTTTATTTGTTTCTTTCTCTTATATAAGGACTCAGAAATTTAAAAACATGTAAATTTTTGAGGAATTTTGATTATATTTTATTTTCTTTTATATTTTCTCTAATGAGACAAAACATAAGAAAATAATTTTCCTTAGTAATTTTTTCTTTTCCCTAAACTGTTTAGGCTCCATACTGAGCCCTAGTATATTTTAGGTTTAAGTTTATTTGAAAGTGTCTAAGAGCTGAGTGCTTTCTACTTTTAGAGTTAGTTTTGCAGTTATTATAAAAAGTATTTATGAATTAAAAAATGTTTTTTTATTAAATTAGGCGTTTAATGAAAATTTGGAAATGCATTTAAAATTCTATAAACTCATAACATTTTTTAAAGAAATATTGGATATATGATTTTTTTTTTTAAAACATTGTTTTTTTTACAGTTAAACACTTTAGTTACAATGTAGTTGTTGGTGAGTTTTGTGAATTTTATTTCAACATACATGATTATGAAAAAGAGAAAAAAAATGTACGAGCGTGCAAGGAAATTAAAGTATTTCCAAATTGAAATCGCACCAAAAATCAAACTTCTGATAAAACAAAAATTAGGGTCTCCATAATTTAAGTAAAAAATGCCACAATACATAGACTAAAGAGAATAAATTAAATGCTCAAGGAATTATTCTATTTTATTATGAAAAATTGAAACAATACAACATTGGAGAAATAGAAGAAAGGAAAAACTTAACTAGAGCTTAAAAACAAGAATGTTGAAATTTCTAAAAATCCTAGAATGCTTGAACTTACTGAAACGCTAAATGGCTCAAATTGATCATTATTGTTGTTGATGATGAATGATTGATGATTCGTTTTCCTGTGTCTTCCTTCTCCATTTATAGCAGCCTCCTATAAATAGTAGTTCATGTTCTCCATCTCTCCAAGGTCCTGCTTTCTCCAATTGCCCATGTACATGCTCTATTTTTTGCTCAACTCAACTTCTATAAAAAAATTGTTGCTCACTTATCCAGTTGTAGTTTGACTCTATCTCCAAAGAAATCCTCATCTCTTGACTTCATAGGTTGAACTTTAAAAAGTTAATTTCACAAGGTTTGAGCCCATTTCATTTGGCCTTTTAGAAATTGACCTTGATCTATTGATGTAAAACCCGGAAAAATTAGAAATTTTCAGGAAAAATGGTAAAATAATAATAATAATAATAATAATAAATTGCTAGAATGGATTAGGAAGAGCGAAAATTATAAATCTCGAGATGAAAGAACTGCCAGATTTGGATTCGTTTGGCAAAATCTAATTACCCAGAAAATTTTCATTGAATTCCAAGACAGTCGGATTTTGCACGATTTTCGAGGTAACGGATGTCTAGTGACTCCTAGGGATGAGATTTTTATGAGAATTTCAGGAGTTAGGAAATAACTAAAGTTAAGTTCAATTAAAATAAATTGAACTTGAACTGGAATCGAAAATAAATTGTTTCGGGGTAAGAACGTATTCGAGCGAGGATAGCATGACACGTGGCACTTTAAGAGCCACTCATCACTTAAGTCAAGATAGACAAAAGGAGGGAAAAAAAAAGGAGAAAATCTCATTTTTTTTTGGGCTTGTATCCGGCAGTGAGAGTATAAAACCCGGGAAAAATTCAATTTTTCTAAAAAATGGTAAAACGGTAATTTCAGTTGGAAACCTGGAAATTTTCTAGATTTCGGATGATGAAACGGACTTCATCATTGAATTCGTCTCGCGAAATATGGATGCCGGTCGAGTTGGTGAGATTCGAGGAGTGGGGCTGCGTTTTGAGGCAGGGTGTGGGTGTCGGGTGGCCATGGCGGGTAGTGTAGCCATGGCATGACCATGTGGATGCCACATGGCACCATAGGCATGATAGCCATGTGGTGTAGCAAGTGACACATGGCACTTGGATCCCAGGGGTGGCTCATTTAGAGCCGTGACCAGTGGAGAAAAGGAAAGAGGAGAAAAGTGGAGAGCTTCCAGCCCGGTCGGTGGAGTAGGATCAAAAGGGAAAAGAAAAGAAAGAAAAGAAAAAAGAAAGAAAAGGGAAAAGAAAGGAGGAAGGAGGAAGAAAAGAAAAAAAAAGGGGAGGCCGTGCGTGAGAAGGAGGAAAGTGGAGTGAGAAGCTCTACCTTATCTCTAAGATCTACAGAGATCGGGCTATAGGTTTTCGTCGGAGCAAGAGGCAAAGTTCATCTACACGACGAGAGCTTCGCATAAGAACAAGAATCTATGGTTTTCTCAATTTCCCGAGGGTAAGAAGGTTTTCTCTATTGGTTTATTTCTTGTAAGGCCATTCAATGGCCATTTGGTGCTGGACTCTAGCGTAGTAGCTCCATGGTAGTTCGACATGGTTGTGGGTGGGAACGAGAATGGTTCAACGGGTGAGGGCCAGAGAGGTGCCACATTTTGCAGGTCAGATTTGGGACCATTTTGACGTGTGGATTGCTTGGTTTTGAATGACATCGCGTCGTGTGCAATTTATGTTGATATTTGTGTGATTAGGAATATTGGCATGAATTGTGTAATTTAATTTGGAAATTATATTTTGATATCGGAGGGTTATCCAATGGGTTTTGATATTGGAGGTTATCCAATGAGTTTCGAAAACAAAAATCTTTTGTTTTGAAAACAGTTTTCATACATGACAAATGCATGTGTGAGAGAGTCGGCGAGGACTTGAGACATGGGGCATGACATGTAGACATTCATGTAGAAATGTGCATGTTTTACTTGAATGTGTGTGGATGTGTGAACATGGAATTGCATGTGCACTTAGGTGGGGAGTAGCCCTTATAGGAGATTTTCTCTACTGGGCATTGCTCACCTCGTTGTGGGAAAATATTTCAGGTACTGGAGGTACACCGGGAGATGAAACACATCTGAGACCTTAGTGGTGAAAAAGGCAAGATTATGGCTTTACTGTGTTTTGTAAAATTCTAGGCAGAAAACCCAATTTTTGTATATGTAATGAGAAAGAGTTGTAATAAAACTCATTTTTGTATGATTTATACAGTTTGGCAAAGTTTTCCCAGGTTTCTGGTAGTCCTGTAATGGAAATGGTACTAGAATTGGAACTTATGCTGTTTTGAAAAAGGGTTGGAAATGCAGAAAATGCCTAGAATAGGCTACTACATGTTTGGGTCGCGACAGGGGATTCTTGGTTGCGAAAGAGGTGTAGGAGATGCCAAGGATTGGCTACTGCATGTTTAGGTTGCGACAATGGATTTCAGGTCGCGACAGAGTTCGTTCTTGGCTCTGTGTCGCGACATGGTTCACAAATTTTAAGTAATGGAACCTGTTGCAACATGGTTTTCTTTGTTGCGACAAGGGTTCTGGTTCTCTGTCGTGACAATGTCGCGACAGAGGTTTTCTTGTCGCGACTAAGACGGTCATGATAAGAGGACGGGGTTGCGATAGAGCCTGGTTAAGGCCAGGAAATTTTGTGTTGCGACAGGATTTCATGGAATTGGGTCGTGACATGGAATTTTATGTCGCGAAAGAGGGTAGCCAAAACTAAGAGGATTGGTGTTGTAATAGGATTTTCTGTGTAACAAAATGACAAGGAAGTGCATTGTCATGGCGGGCAGTGATCGTTAATCATGACAGAGAAGAAATTTGTTAGTGAGAGGCGATTCCCTATCGCGACATAGTTTTTTTATGTCACGACAGGGAATGGAGGCATCAGAAGGTTGAGTATCACGACAAGACTTTCCGTGTCGCGACAGAGGTTGTCTTGACGAGGGGATTTTTCGGTCGCGACATAGGCTTTTAAGTCACAATAGAGAACGACCATGAAAGAATATCCTATTTCGACGGAGGAGAGCGACAAAGGGCACATGTGTGACAGGACACCTCGCTGTCGCGTCGGAGAGATGTGTAGGTTGTGGAAACTACGTCGCGACACGAAAATTTTAGGTCGCGACAGAGTTCAGTCATGGTAAGAAGATCCCGTAATCGCGGCGGGTTCATCACGTGTTACGATGGGAAGCGGTTCTTCTTGTGGTGTCAAACATATTTTATGGAGCACATCGTGTGTCGCGACGGCCGGCGGGCGTGCAGCGACACGCCACGGGCATCACGCATGATAGTGTGGCGCGTATTTGCGATAAGTAGCGAGAGAGGCCATGCGCCGCGATAGACCACGCCCGGATAGAAGAATTCTGTCGCGGCGAGAGGAAATTCTTTGTTCCGATGGGCTTGGAAAGTCTTGGTCGAGGCGTGCGATATATTTCTTTGTCGCGAGACTTCTCACGGTGTTCGCGACCAGGACCATACCCAGTGGTTGTGCAGTCGGGTTCGAAGTGTTCGTGGAACTTTCTCGGGTCGTTGCTCACGCTTCAAGAGGTAGGGATTCTTCCTACTTTGGTTATTTTCCATTCTAGGGGCTGTTTGGTTGAGTTTTAATGCTCTAAGGGGCTGTTTGGCCGTTTTTGCCCCTAAGAAATTTACATTTGGTAAAATGTGGGTTATGGGAATAGTGCCCTGTTTTGACCCTATATGATGTCTAGTTTTTGGGGATGATTTTCGGTTAGAAAAAGGAAGAATTTGGACTAGTATCCTTCAAGGAAATTGTAGCCTTATCTGAGAAATTGATGTTAGGTTTTTAAATCACCCAATTTGGACATCTATATCCCAAGTTATGGTCCGTTTTAAGGCGCCTAAATTTGCCTTGTTGTAGAACCTCTTATCCTGATTTTTGGGACTGATTTTTGATTGGGAAAAGTGAAAATTTGGACTAGTATCCTTCTAGAACATTGTATCTCTACCTAAAAACTTGATTTTAGGCTTTTGAATCACCCAAATTGGACATCTATAACCCAAGTTATGGTCCGTTTTTCGTGATTGCCATAGGTTGCCCTGTTTTGGCCGAACCTACTATCTAGATTTTTTGGACTTATTTTCGATTGGGAAAAAGTGAGAATTTGGACTAGTATCCTTCAAGGAAATTGTAGCTCTATCTGAGAACTTGATGTTAGGAGTTTGAATAACCCAAATCGGACCTCTATAACTAAAGTTATGGTCTTTTTTGCTGGGGGTACTTCTGGCTGAATTTGTTTAATGATTTGTGTCAGTTTTTGCCACAATTGGTATATGATTGTAGTATATCATTGCTTGAATTGAGTGATATACTTGAGTTTGAAGTCTGTGTGGAAGTTAAAATGTATTATTTATAATGGTTTAGCTTGTGATGTGTTTATTATGAACAAGGCCATTACACTTCAACTTGGTTGTAAATTTATTTGTGGACATGGTGTCACAATTAAGCCTGGAGTATAATGTAAGTCATTGCTTGATTGGTGATGACTTGTAGATTTAAATATATGTGTGTATAATAAGTTGACATATATTGTGTGGTTTATTTAGAAATTGTATGTTAATTGATATGATTGTCCAAATGATGCATGGGTATTATGCATGGTTTAAAATGTCCATATAGCACTCATCATATATATGGCATGGTATAGGCATGGAATGGCATAATTGCATTTCATATGCATGGGGACATCGCATTAAATGGGTGCGTGTGTATGGTCATAATCATTCATCATTCTTGGTGAGTGGGTGGTGAGCTTAGTACTTTGGGTAGTGGCGAATATCTGCGGATGAAACTCTTAGCTTTGAATAAAGGTGTTCTCCGAGAGACTATTCCATGCTTTTGAATAATGACATCCAATGCTTTGAATAAGCGGTTTATCGGAGACTGTCCAATGCTTTGATTCGCGATTAATCGAGCGTCCGTGTTTTGAATAAAGCGGTTTATCGGAAGCATCGATGCTTTTGAATAAAGTTGTTTATTGGAGACTGTCCAATGCTTTTGAATAAAACATTTTATTGGAGATTGTCCAATGGCTTTGAATAAAGTGGTTTATTGGAGGATGACCAATGAGTTTTAAAAACAAAAAGCTTTTGTTTTGGATAAAGGGTCATTGGGTGAAACACCAATGACAAGTTTTTACACTTGGCATAAGCATATATGAGGGAGTAGGTGAGGACTCATGTTAAAGGCATGGTGAGTGGTACTTCATTCATGGCATGTAGGCATTCTAGAGTAGAAACTGCATTTTACTTGGAATATTTGATTGTGTGAAGTGGCATTGCATGTGCACTTAGGTGGGGGAGTAGCCCCTGTAGGAGTTTACCCTACTGGACATTGCTCACCCCGTCGTAGGACCCCCTTTTAGGTACAGGGAGTATGCAGGTGGACGACGCTCACTCGAGGCTACAATTATGAAGAATGCCAGGTTGTGGCTTATAATTATTTTTTTGTAAAGAAGCTTGGAACAAACTAGTTCTAGCTTGTATTTTGTGTAAAAATAATTGTAAAAAATACTTTGGAACAACCTTGTTCTAATTTGTAATATTTGTAAGAGTGTTGTAATTAAACTCTTGAGGACTATGGTAATTAGTCCTCTATATTCTGTAGTGTGGATGAGTGTGCCTGGTTATGCCACTTTCACTCATAATTGGACCCAGTGAGGTCATTGTATTATATTGGGTCATGTTTCTAGGTTTTTTTTGTACAGGTTGTATTTTGGGTAGAGCTCCTTGTACAAAGGAGACTTTGTCTGATTTTCGTTAAATCATGGGTCCCGGAAAATGGGACACGGTGGCGTAGTGTCGGGTTATCCGACATCCACGAGTTTTCCGCGGGTTGACTAGTTGTCAACAGACCCCCAAGTTTTGGGTCGTCACAATTGAATTTGGCCTTGCAGAAATGGGCCTAGCCAACATTTAAGTTGTTCTTTCCCAAGAAATAATTATTTCAAGGGTTTGGATTTTACGAACATAAAATCTTTTGATTTAAGCAAAAACTCTAGTTTTACCTCTCTAGTTTCCTTCCAACAATTCTTTCTCTCAAAACCCAAATTCACATTCTTTCTTCCTCCTTTAGCGTCAACCCCTTCTTTTCTTTCATCTCAAACAAATCCCTACGGCCTTTGCACTCTCAAGCACACACGTCAAATACACAACCAAATCCTTCTTCTGGCTTTGGATCTCGCTCTTTATCATGTAAAAAATTTTTCCAGATGAATTCTCATTGTTCATGAGGCTTAATTTCTACATTTTTTTTTTCAATAAATGGACAAAAACAAGTTTTGGCGATGAAATGTGGCATGAATCCAGGGTTCAGGTTGATAACGAATCAGCAGTGGAAACTTTGTGGATATCGGGTGCTCCGATATCACACTCACACGTCTCATATATCAAGACCCATTTTTGTATAATTTTCTTACAAATAACCAATTCCTTATAATATTTCACAAGAGTTTGATGTACAACTGTTTTACACTTTTACATGCCAAAATATATTAAAACTAGATTATTCTAATATATTTTACAAAAATGCTTCTCAAGGCCATAACTCGGCTTTCTTCTTACTCATGGCCTCGAAGGAGCGCTGTCTTCTCGTGTACCTAAAAGAGGGGTCCTACGTCGGGGTGAGCAAAGCCCAGTAGTGATAATCTTCTACAAGGGTTACTCCCCACCTAAGTGCTCATACAATGATCAACCTAACCCATACACATCCAAGTGAAAATGTCTACATGAATGTTGTATGTCATGCATGGAATGTCTTCGTACCCGTATCGAGTCACTCACCCAGGCTCCTCATGTGCATGCGAGTGTGGCTTAGTCCTTAGTAGTACCCGATGACACATATACCCGACCCTTCTTAGGCTCACGGTACCTAATCTGAGAGTGTAATGGGCAACTAATCTGGGAGTCAATCTGAGCTCCTCACCTGACTTCGTGGTCATGTTATAAGTGTGTCTTATTTGGGCAATAGAATTTTTTGGAATACACCGCGGGTCTCTTACACGCAATGTTCAGGGCTTTTCACAAGAGGGGATGAATGACCCCCTTCTTTCTTCGCCCAACACATATTAATTATATTTCACTTTATTCTTTGAAGCAAGTGAGTCATTTATTAGAGCGTCATCCAATGCGAGCTCACTACCCATTCATCAACAACGTGATGAGTGAGCTATACCATGCACACCCACCCCCGATATGTTGATGTCCCCCATTGCATATACAATGCGATGTCCTTTGTAATTTCTCATATTTACATGTATGATGCACACTATATGAAACATCCTCATCAGTTGTACTTCATGTCAAATACCATGCAAACATATATCGTAAGCATATAAGTTCCATATATTTCATGCCAATATATATATATATATATACATATATCATATCAAGCATATTAGCATCCATCAATCCATGACTAAAAATATGATGTCACATAACCTGCTTTAGGCTAACTCATGGCAATTCCTACCCAATACAATAACCTACAACATGCCTTGGAATGGTCATGTCAAAACCAGCTATTCACATCGACATAACCAAGCAACCTACACATTTGGTGCAAAACATAGATTTTAGCAAGTTTATGATCACCCATTGTCCTCCACATGCACGTGGATGAAATCTTGACTCAATGGGCTTTTATAGAGTCAAGAACACCCGAAACGGAGTTTGGATGAAGAAGTTATGGTCGTCACGAGTTAGAGGCCCATCGGTCAGTGACCTCGCCTGCTAACCCCTGTGGGTGATCTATTGCTTGACCTAATAGGTGAGCCCTAACCGACTAGCCCTTTTACACTTGGCTTGTTCGAGTAAGCGGGACCATAACTTGGGTTATAGAGGTCTGATTTGGGTAATTCAAAATCCTAACATCAATTTCACTGATGTGGCTACAATTTATTTGAAGGGCTCATTTCCAAATGCCCTTTATTTCCTTTAGAAAAACGATTCTAAGGTCCGGCTAATCATTAGATCAAACTAGGCGGCTTCCATGGTTCAGTGCAATAAACAATCCCTTGAGACGAGACACAACCATAGCCCTTGGGGTAAGTGCAAAGTAGGAGAGGGCCTACCTCTTGGGAGTTTAATCGAAAACTCTCTTATTAATAGGTTTCTAGAGCTCTTTTGTGGGGAAAGAACTTTTCTTCTTGCTTTCAGGTCGAGGCAAGCCGTCCGTCGTAGGAAACCTAAAGAGAAGGTGGAGCTTCTCTCTCTAAGATTTCTCCTCCCCCCTCCTCCATCCCACCGATTGGTCCAAGATGGTTAAGTTTGGAGAGTACTTTTTTCCACATGTCAATTCCCCATTAACTCCTTGGATTACCCTTATCACCTTATCCATATACTTTCGATTTCTTTCCAATCATGTGTTGCCACATGTCTCTTATGGTTCCTACTTGAGCTCTTTGTTTGACTTAACCTACACTTGACACGTGGCACATTGTGAACCACTCATCACTTGTCAAGTGTCCCGTACTACCCTCGGTGCCTCGAAGAACGTGAAATTCCGACCGTCTCAGAATTCGACTAAATTCGACGTGGTAGTTAGATTTCGCGAGACGATTTCAACGGTGAAGTCTGTTTTGTCATCCGAGATCTAGAAAAATTCTGGATTTTTGACCGAAAATACCATTTTTGCCATTTTTCAGAAAAATTGTAATTTTTTTTATTGGGTTTTACTTTCTTCCCCCCTTAAAAGAATTTCGTCCCAAAATTCCACACACATACACATCGAATCACATGCATATGCCACCATACATAACCACATGCATAATGCAACCATACACAACCACATGCATGCAGACTAATCATTAAATCACTAAATGACTAAACCACGTACCTTCGTCCTTAAAGAGAAAAGGGTAGGTGGCCCGCATCGTGTCCTCGTGCTCCCACGTTGCCTCCTCCACTCCTTGGTGTTGCCACAACACTTTCACTAGCCTCACGGTCTTGCGTCGCAAAACCTGATCCGGCTATCCAAGATATGCACTGGTCCCTCCTCGAAGGTCCCATATGTATAAACAATCTCCACTAAGCCACATGAAATTTGGATCACGGAGTATACTTTAGACATAAAGGCGTGGAACACCTCATGGATACCCTAATAAAGCTCAAATTAGTAGGCATGTCGATAACAAGCTGTGCCACCCTCTCGAGTATCTCGAAGGGTCGGAGTATACCTCGAGTTGCTGTTTTCATAAGCATTTGAACGACCTCTCTTGGGCATCACCTTGAGAAGGCGTGATCACCCTCGAACTCTAGGGGTGTGCAAGTGTCAAAGTAGCTCTTTTCACCGGCTACGAGTCGTGAGGAATCTGACTGCCAGAGTATCAAACCCACCTTCTCTGAGGTGTCTTCAATCAGATCTAGACTAGTGATGGAGCTCTCTCCCACCTATGTCCAGCAAATCGGTGATCGACATGGCCTCCCATACAAAGCCTCATAGGGTGTCATCTGTATACTTGCCTAATAACTGTTGTTGTAGGCGAATTCCACTAAGGGTAAGTACTCCTCCCAGCTACCCTTATGATCTAGGACACACGCTCGCAGCATGTCCTTTAGAACCTAGATGGTTCTCTCCAACTAACAATTAGTCTGTAAATCAAGGATCTATATCCGACACTATGGACATTGACACTCCATGTAGCTAGATAATCTCTCGGATATACAACCGGCATAATTCCTCTAGTGTGAAGGTCATGCACTTACGGCTAGAAAATGTTAGACTTCTTCGGTAGGTCCACGATCACCCGCCACAACATCATGCCTCAGCGGTGTCCATGGAGGTGAGTCCATAAAATCTATCGTGACATGCTCCTTCCAACAGCCACACTCCAATGGCTAGAGTAGCCTGGCCGTACGGTGCTCGACCTTAACTTGACACATGAGGCATCATGTCAAACAAAGTCCCCGACATGTCTCTTCTTCTCGCTCTAGTAGTATTAGCGGCGAAGATTACAATACATCTTCGTGCCACCTGGATGCAAAGCAATTTGAGAGTAGTAGAACTCCCTAAGGATCTCCTCTCTCTCAGACCTATCAACTGGGGAACTACAACCTGTCCCCCATACCGAAGACTACCATTTGTGCGGATGGCTCAGCCTTTGTCACCGTGCTTGTGCAGGTCCACGATGGACCTTATCTGCGTGTCACGTCCCTGGGACTTCGATCACTCTACTCGATAAGGGCGGCGTAGCTACGGACTCCCGAAGTACCTAAGCACCTTTCGCTATATTGTAGTCTAAACTGCAACGAGTCTCGAGCATCTTGCCACCCGCCCGAGGAAACTATCTTGTGATACTCCGTGGCCGACTAAGTGTATCAGCCACCACATTTGCTTTACCAGAATGGTAATGCAATGTGTAATCATATTCCTCTAGATACTTCGTCCCTTTGCATTGCCTCATATTGAGGTCTTGATGTGTAACAATGTACTTTAGACTCCCATGGTCTGAAAACACCTTGAACATCTCACCGTATACCTAGTGGCGCCAAGCCTTTAAGGCAAGGACAATGGCCACCAACTCTATGTTATGGGTGGGGTAATTTCGCTCATGATTCTTTAACTACTGAGAACCATAAAATAGGAGCTGAAATGAGCCTCATTTTTCCATTCCTGAAATGCCTCCTCACACAGGTCATTCCACTCGAACTTAACCTCTTTCCTAGTAAATAGAACTAGAGCGCTCCAAGGTGAAGTGCCCGGTCTAGTAGAACCCTTGTCCAATAATTCCTGCAGTGGGACCTTTAGTTCCTGCAACTCATCTGGTACCATCCTATGAGGGTCATAGAAAGGGGCGATGTACTAGGGTGTAACTCAATGACAAAGTCTACATCCCACATTATTGAGTGATCTCGATTAGTTCATTCGGAAAGACATCTCACGCAAGGAAACACCCTAGGTAGACTGAAAGCCTGTCCCCTGCGTCCTTGGGGGTAGGTTCGGTCGATAGCCATCCACTTTGTCCATTCGCTGGAGTCATGTGGATGATTAGAATTAAAACATCATTACTTATCCCTTGAAGCCCGAAACACGAAATACACGTCTGTGTGTAGGCGATAACCATCATACTTTCACAATCATTGACGACTCGTTGGGCTGTCAACCAATTCATCCCAAGGATGACATTAACTCTGACATGTCCATAACCCTTAGGTCCATAGTGAGAAGAATCCTTGAGATCTCTAACTCACAATCCCGATAAATATGTTTGATCGACACTAAAACTTTAGTCCACGGGGAAGTTTACATACTATGGCTTTCGAGGTCCTCGACCTACAAGCTGACCTTTCACATGATGCAACGATAAATACAAATATGATGCATCCGAATTAAACAGCACTCCTATCAAGAAGTGCAAGAGTAGCATGCCTTATGGACTGATGCGTAAGCCCGGCCAGCGGTACCATGGCGTAGCGGTGTATCTCGACACATGCTTTAGCCTCTGGCTTTGTCATAAAATAAGAATTACTGTATCGCACTCTGGCGATCTTGGTTCTCCCAGGTATCTTGGGAGTGGGAGAGACAAACTATGTGCATGTATGCCCCACTGATGATCGGGACTTAGGTGTCCCATAACCCTAAGATTCTTGCCTCTGAGGGAAATCTCGTCTAAAATGTCTAGGCTAGTGGCACTGGAAACATGCTCTCTTCCCTGGCTGGCTAGGAGTCCTGAAGTGTCCCCCATCTTGGGATAACTGACCCTGGCCTTGGCCTTAGTAACTGCAGCCCTGTATTTGGAACTCTAGCAAAGAAGAAGTCCTCTGCTTCTTTCCCGAGCTAGAAGAATGGGGTTGATTTTCCTTCCTTTTAGCACTAGCACCCGCATCCCGGATGCTCCGTGCGTCCTCCACCTCCCTCTCCATGGCCAAAGCTGTCCTGACCATTGAGTCCATAGCCTGTAGGAGAAATCTCACAATCTTGGCCCAAAAGGACAACTTTAGTCTATTCTCAAATTTCCTTACCTTGGCCATATTTGTGACCACGTAGTCATCAGCAAAACGGGCTAACTCTGTGAACTTAGCCACGTACTTCATCACTGTCATCGTTCCCTGCTTCAGCTTTAGGAACTCCTGGGCCTTTGTATGTCTAGCAGTGGTCGGAAAGTACTTGCCTATGAAGATATCATGGAACTCTGCCCAAGTCATTGCCTCTAAGTCCCTAGAGGTCTTAACTGAATCCCACCACATAGGATACCCTGCATTTGGAGATGCATCTTAGTATGATCTTGGTCTCATCGAAGGTGATCTCCATGGCCTCCAATATCTTCTCAATCTACTAGAACCAATGGTTTGCCACCATCGGATCCCCTCCCCCTGTGAATATCGGAGGATGATGTTTGCCCAAACCTTTGGGGTTCGGACCTCCCACGACCTCCAGTTGCACCGGTCACGTACAAAACTAGCACCTGGGGACGATCTCTCGTCAGCCCTCGACTTATACCATCTACACATGTCAAATGGCAACAGAGTTATTTAAATTTCTATCTCAGTCTAACTAGTAGTGCACACGCCCACCACTAATAGACTTATCCATCATAAACTAACCCATTCATCACCCTTTTCCTTAGTGGTGCTAATTGCAAACCACTAATTCTACTCAATTCAATTTCCGAATTTTAATGTTCATCTTGTTTTCCAAACCCCTAAGGTTATGTTTTCTAACCCTAGTGTTCCATATACAATCTAACATGTATATATTTCATACAATTTAAGCACACATCACACATAGCATGTTAAGCCTGAAAACCTGTGACCTGCAATGATGCATGACCTAGACCCATGCCCCCGCGGAGTCCTGAGTATTCGGTGTACTAAGCTCGTGCAAGGCTGTGACGCCCCAAATCCCGGGGTTCCCGTTGAAAACCCGTCAACCCATGGAAACCTGTGGATATCGAGTGCTTCGATATCACACTCACACATCTCATATATCGAGACCCATTTATGTATAATTTTCTTACAAATAACCAATTTCTTATAATATTTCACAAGAGTTTGATGTACAACTATTTTACACTTTTACATGCCAAAATATATTAAAACTAGATTATTCTAATCTATTTTACAAAATGCTTACCGAGCCTTTGACACAGCCTTGTACTAAATGGCACCGAAGTAGTCTTCTCGATGTGCACAAGGCGTCCCACGACAGGTGAGCAAAGCCCGGCAATGATAATCTCAACAGGATTTACTCCCGCTAAGTGCTCATGCTGATGGTCAATGACCCATACACATCGATTGAAATGTCTACATGGATAGCCGTATGTCATCGTGGGAGCGTCTTCATGCCCATTATCAGGAGTCACTCATCGACTCCCTCGCGCGTCTATGCCAAGTGTGACAAGCGAATCAGTAGTACTGATGACACACTATCTGAAGCCACCTAGGCTCACGATTGCAATCGCAGTGCGATAGGCAACTAATCCCGAGTCAATCCTGACTCCTCTCACACATCTCGAAGTCTAGGTTATAATCATGTGTCTTATTTGGGCAACATGATTTTTCGGATTACACCGTGGGTCTCTTACACCCATACATAAGTTTTCGGATCACACCGCGGGTCTCTTACACCTAATGTTCTAGGCTTTTTCACTGAGGGGATTCTTGACCCCTTCTTGCTCCGTGACACACATTAATTATATTTCACTTTATTCTTTGAGCGAATTGGTAATTTATTAGATGTCATCCAAAGTACGAGCTCACCACCCGTTTCATCGACAACGATGATGGATGACCATACTGTACACCCTTTTGATATGTTGATGTCCTTGTGCATATCTTTGATGATAATGTCACTCTGATTTCGTGTTACATGTATGATGAACACTACATGAAACATTCTCATCAGTTGTACTTCATGTCAAATACCATGCAAACATATATCGTAAGCATATAAGTTCCATATATTTCATGCCAATATATACATACACATATATCATATCAAGCATATTAGCATCCATCAATCCATGACTAAAAAAATGATGTTACACAGCCTTCCTTAGGTTAACTCATGGAAATTCCTACCTAATACAATAGCCTACAACATGCCATGCAATGGTCAATATCAGCTTCGACTATTCATCGACCTGACCAAGCTGACACACTTTACTTGGTGTAGAACATAGATTTCAGCATGGTTATGATTACCTACTATCCTCCACAGGAATATGGCTGAAATATTGACTAAATGTGCTTTTCATAGAGTCCAAGAACACCCAAAACGGAGTTCGAACGAAGAAGTTATGGTTGTCCGAAGTTGAAGGCCTTGCATGAGTCGGCTTATTTCTTGACCCGGCCACTAATGGCCCGACCCTTTATTTCCCACGAAAACCGGTCTTGGGTCCATTGTCATTAGATCAAACTAGGGCAGCTTCCCATTGTTCAAAATGCAACCAAACATTCCCCTTAAGGTAAGACACCACCACACAGCCCTTGGGTAGAAATTAACCAAAGTAGGAGAAGACCTACCTCTTGGAGTTTGTCGAAACTCTCCGTTTTTGGTCTCTACTGGAAACTCTTTGCCCGGGGAAGCACTTTTCTTCTTGCTCCACTGGGAACCGCCGATCCAATCGTTGGAAACCTAGAGAGAAGGTGGAGCTTTTCTTTCTAAGCTTTCTCCTCCCCCCTCCTCCGTCCCACCGGTTGGTCCAAGATGGTTAAGTTTGGAGATTACTTTTTGCCACATGTCAATTCCCCATTAGCTCCTTGGATTTCTCTCCAATCATGTGTTGCCACATGTCTCTTATGGTTCCCACTTGAGCTCTTTGTTTGACTTAACTTGCACTTGACATGTGGCACACTTTGAACCACTCATCAAGTGCCAAGTGTCCCGTACTACCCTCGGTGTCTCGAAAAACGTGAAATTCTGATTATCTAGGAATTCGACATGGTAACTAGATTTAGCGAGATGATTTCAACGGTGAAGTCCGTTTTGTCATCCGAGATCTAGAAAAATTCTGGATTTTTGACCGAAAATACCATTTTTGCCATTTTTCAGAAAAAATTGTTTTTTTTTTCTCGGGTTTTACAAGAACTAGGTTTAATCCCTATTATTTTTTTTTAATGAAAAATAGATTAAAACAATCTTTTGGCAATGAGAAATAGGTTTAATCCCTGCCATAATTTTTTTTTTCATTAAAAATAGATGAAAACAATCTTTTGGTAATGAGAATTAGGTTTAATCCCTATAAATTTTTTTTTGTCATGAAAAAAAGGGTGAAAACAAACTTTTGGCACTGAGAATTATGTATAATCCCTGTCATAATATTTTTTTTCATCAAAAATGGATGAAAACCCTTTTGGTAATGAGAATTAGGTTTAATCCGTGCTATAAAAAAATCTTCATGAAAAAATGATGAAAACAATCTCTTGGCAATGGGAATTTGGTTTAATCCCTGCCATAATTTTTTTTTTCCATGAAAAATGGATGAAAACATTTTTTTTGGCAATGGGAATTAGGTTTAATTCTTGCTAGGAGTTTTTTTTTTCATGAATAATGGATGAAAACAAATGTTGGCAATGGGAATTAGGTTTAATCCTTGTGAGATTTTTTTTTATGAAGAATGGATGAAAACAATTTTTTGGCAATAAGCATTAGGTTTAATCCTTACCATAAAATTTTTTTGTTTGAATAATGGATGAAAACAATCTTTTGACGGTGGGAATTAGATTTGATGAAGGGACCCAACCCGGGTTTCCTCTTCCTAACCCGAGGGAGCCTCCCGGCACTCCTACGGATTTGAGAAAACATTTCTTTTAACCCTTTTTTTAAATTGAATATGTGGAACGAACCCATTTATACAATTGAGTTTTCCATTAAAATTTTATGAAACATGGTGGGACATCAAGTCCACAACAACAATTTCAAATCAAACTTTAAAATCATTTTCTGAACACTATAGATATATAAACAAATTTTTTTTACTCTTAGTTGGCCTTGATCGGGAATTACACTGACTAGCCCTCATTACCTCTACCAAACAGATGATCAAAGCTCTCATAGTTCATTTCTTTAAAACACATATATATCACAAAATAAAGGTGCACTAGTAGTTATTTACAAAAAAAACTATACATTTTCAAAAAGGTGGTCGTCGCTTGAGGCGGAAGTGTCATTGGCTCGGAGGATGCTCGAACTGCAGTCAGTCTCTGCCCCTGATAACATTTTATAAAACCTTTAGAAAGAAGGGTGAGCTAAGGAGCTCAGTAAGAGTACAATTCATAGGAAAATAATGCTTCTAGATATAGTTCAAATACAATGTGTAAAACAATTGTATAAACATGCAATTTCAATAAACATTTACTTTACATTCTTTTTCTTTTTGTTCAAATACAACGTGTAAAACAATTGTATAAACATATCATTTCAATAAATATTTACTTTACTTTCTTTTCCTTTTTGAATCCTTCATATCCAATGGAACCCGCCTACTGTTAACCACCGTGGCCCATGAAAGAACCTCCGAGGAAACAGTCTTACGATCATAGATGGCCCAAAAGGAACTTCCGATAAATCATGCCTTTCTTTTACATACTATTGCACTATGGAATAAATCACATTATGCATTGGTAATCTTTTCGTACTTTTCATGTGGATGGCAATATGCATTACTCTTTCCTTCCCTCTATAAACAAAATCCTATCCCTTTCCTATGTACCATGCACGCGTAAAGTACTTTAGTAGACTTTCCTTTAAACTTTATCTTTGTAACATAGGGCAACCATAGATTAAAACATTTTCATATAAACATATAAATATATATATATATATATATGATCATAAACATTTCATTTAATATGGAAACCATAATCTTTTCATATTTTCTCAACATAATTTAAAGTCAAGAAAACACATTTCCCTTTTTTCATTTGAACATTTATAACATAAATATGAAAACATATACATTGGTACATTAATATATATACATTTTCATAAACATTTACATTTTCCCTCACCTTAGTGATTTATGCCCTTTTTCCTCCTATAAACAAAAATTTCCACCTCCACTCATCTCCACTACTTTCCTCCTTACAAGTCATTATCCATAAAACTGCTAACATACATATCTTAATCATGTTCACTCAAACCATTAACTATAATATACTTCCAAATTCTAAGCATTTAATCACTTCTAATTGATTAAAATCAATTGAACTCAACCTCTTTTGTTTCTCATGTTTTTCTTATGCTAACTCATGGAAATTACTACCCCATACAATAGCCCACAACATGCCATGAAATGGTTATGTCAAAACTTGGCTATTCACAGCAACATAACCAAGCAACCTACACACTTGGTGCACAACATAAATTTTCAGCCACGTTATTATGATCCACTGTCATCTACAGGAACATAACTGGAATCTTGACTTAATGGGCTTTCCATAGAGTCCAAGAACACCCAAAACAGAGTTCGGACGAAGAAGTTATGACCTTCCGAAGTTGGAGGCCATGACCATTGTGTCCCACCCGGGAATTAGTGTGAGTGTGCTGGTGCACTTTGAATGAATTTCTAAGCCCCAAAGTGTCGGAATTTGGATATACGTATTTCATGGAGATATGTTCTCCTATAAGTCTAGTTCATCCAAAACTTAAAATCACTCAATTCGGATGAGTGATGGCCAAGTTATGGCCAAAACACAGTCATGGGGTCTCAAAACAGAACAGGAAAACTGCCTGAACATAGCTCCACTTTGAATGCATTTCTGAGTCCAAAGGGGTTGGAATTTGGATAGACCTATTTCAAGGAGATATGTTCTCCTATCAATCTAGTTTACCCATAAATTTAAATCACTCAATTCGGATGAGTGATGACCAAGTTATGGCTAAAATACAGTCATGGGGTAGAAGGGAAAACTAGACAGCATCTCCCTTAGACACACACACATGCCCTTAGACAGAACTTAACCCGGGTAGGAGAAAAACCCTACCTCAAATAGCGTGATTTTTTGGGACACCACATTTTCTCGGTTTTTACGAAAACTCAAACTTTGAACCTTAGTGAAATCTTGTGATTCCGGTACCCACGCGTAGCTCTCGTCGCGTAGGGCAACTTTAACTCTTGACCAAACGAGATCCGACCGACGAAAACTCTTGAATCGTAGAGAGAAGCTTGCCTTTTTTTTTCTTTCTCTCTCTCTCTCTCTCTCTGTCTCTCTCTCTCTTACAGTTTGGTCTTAGACCAAAAATGAGATCTTTTGACATGTTTGATATTTTAGGTTATTTATAATGTGGACTTGTGGCTCACGTCGCACCACGTCACACTTCTTCGATTCTGTTATCACTCTGAAACAATTTATTTAGTCCCGGTTTCAGTTCCATCTATCTTAAATGGACATTCTTTAAATATTTGACATTTTTCGGGATTTTTCTAAAAATCTCGTTTTCGGGGTCCACTCGACGTCTGTCGTCTCGAATTTCGTGAAAATTTGATTGTCTCGGAATTCAACGAAATTCGATTGAGTAGCTAGATTTCACGAGATGAATTCAACAGTGAAGTCTGTTTCATCATCTGAGATCTAGAAAAATTACAGATTTTTTTCCAGTATCAAATTACTATTTTGCCTTTTTCCAGAAAAATTACATTTTTCCAGGGTTTTACATTCTCACCCCTTAAAATAATTTCTGCTCTTTAATCTTCAAATTCCTTTAGACTCAATACATTATTCTGAACATTTTCAATTCTTCAGGGCTCATTTTTCGAAAATTACTATTCATTTGACCGTTTCCAATCAAATACATACTTATAGAAAACGAAATTTACTATTCATTGAAATCTTAAATTCAGAGTCTTACATTTGATCCCTGCCATAATTTATTTTTTTATGAAGACTAGATTATTCTGGATGAAAACAAATTTTTGGTAATGAAAATTAGGTATAATATCTGTAAAAAAAAAATTGTGAAGAACAGATAATTCTTGATGAAATCAAATTTTTGGCATTAGAGATTAAGCTTAATCTCCATGCCAAAAAAATTTCCAATGGAGATTTTGATGTTTTTTATGAAAATAAAATTTTGACAATAGGAATTAAGCTTGATCTCCATGTCAAAAAAATTTCCAATAGATTTGCATCTTTTTGATAAAAATATTTTTTTGGCAATAGAAATTATAGATTGTTTCTATGCCATTTTTTTTTTTTTGAAGATTCTGATGAAAATAAATATTCGGCAATAGCAACTAGAGGTAATTTCTATGCTGGAAAATTTTGAAAATTAATTTTCATTAAGTTATCTTGATGAACATAAATTTAGTGTACCTAATTTTTCCTTCATTCATTATCTGTAGGCACTTCCTATTTTTGTTCATAGCTTAAGACCAACTCCAGTCTTCATTGAAATAACTATTGATGGTCTTGTCTTTTCGTATTTTATGTTTTACAACCTATGATGACTCATGATTGTCCTGAGGCCATTGCTTCTTTTTTACTTTTTTCTTTCAACCTTGCACTAGGTTGCCATTGTCCTACCCTTTCTGTGACACCCCGACCCGGGGGTCCGTTGACAACCCGTCAAACTGCGGAATACATGTGGTCATTGAGTGTCTCAATGCCAGAAAATGAGTGTCTCTTTACCCGAGACTCAAACATGAGTAAAAATGGCCACGTATGACCCATACATCCATACTCACCAAAATATAACCAACCATATTACAATAGTTTCAGGAGTTAATTACACTCCAACATGTACCAATCATAATGTTTCATACATATTTTACAAAAATATGTAATCAAAGCCACAAGTTGGCTTTCTTCTCAAAAGCGGCCTCTAGTGAGCGTCGTCTTCCTGAATACTCCCTGTACATGAAAGGAGGATCCCACGACGGGGTGAGCAAAGCCCAGTAGTGATAATCTCCTACGAGGGTTGTTCCCCACCTAAGTACTCATGCAATGGAAAACATACACATTCAAGTGAATTCATGATTCCTACTCAAATGTCTACATGCCCAATCCCATGCCTCGAGTCCTCACTGACTCCCTCACACATGCTTATGCCATGTATGAAAATCGTTTCCAAACAAAAATATTGTTTTATTTATGGGCAACCCTCCGATATAAATACGTTGGACAATCTTCTTAGGTGAATTTGTTGGATAACTCTCCAAAACAATTCATGGGCTTCTCCGACGTGAATTGTTGGACGATTTCCCAACACAATTCTTTGGACAACTTTCCGATAAAATCATTGGACAACCCTCCGAAGTAATTCATGTCATGCACTCACACCTACTATTCTAGGGTGCCCCAGTGTATATGAAATGCAATATGCTAATTCACAATAATTCATGTTAATATATCAAGCATGCATATATTAACAAAAATTAACACATAACAACATGTTATTCATCGTAAGCAATAACATAAAATCGGCTCACATGGGCCAAGAGAAAAATTCGACAGTTCAACTTGGTATTGTCCAAATCATCACAAACACACAATCAGGACCACCCGAAGGCATTCTCCAAACCCAACCTGGACTGTCCGAAACAGTTCAAAATTTCCAGCCTTCGGCCCCACTCCGAGGGACTGAAACACCCGGCCTCTTCGCCTAAAAACACATCAACCATTTGTATGGTCCTTAGACAAGAACTAAACCAAGTAGGAGAAAGACCCCTACCTCCCGGAGTTGCCAAAACTCCATAATACCGATACCCACGTGTAGCTCTTGCAGTGGGGATCAACTTTGTCTCTTGTCTCACCGGAATTTGACGGACCGATCATCAGGAAATCTAGAGAGGCGTGAGCTTCTCTCCAAAGCCTTTTCTTTCGTCTTTTTCTTTTTCCTCCTAAACGGGTTAGGAGAAGATAGGGCCGGGCGAGATGTCCTCTCACTACACATGTCCAATTCTAAGTGGTTCTTTGGATTACACTCTATCCACTTATCCATCTACCATGGATTTTCACCCATTCACATGTCACACATGTCTCTCATGGGTCCCATTAGAGCTCATGTTTGACTCATTCTGCACATGACACGTGGCACCTCTTGAGCCACTCCAAATGCACCAAGTGTCCCGAACCACTCTCGGTGCCTCGAAAGACGTGAAATTCTAACTGTCTCAGAATTCGATGTGGTAGCTAGATTTCGTGAGACGATTCCAACTGAAGTCCATTTCATCATTCGAGATTTAGAAAAATTCCGGAATTTGACCGAAATTACCATTTTACCTTTTTTTTTTTCTTCAGAAAATTAGTATTTTATGGGGTTATACACTTTCTTTGCTTGATAAATGGAAAAACTTATGATGGATGACTTATTTAATGATATTTTGAACACTCTTGTACGTATCAGTGCTTACGCTCATGACATTGCATGTAAAGGGATCTAGTGCATTGCCTACATTTTAATTCAGGTATTGGGTGGAATCTTCATTGAACATTTTGCCCAAATGCACTTACATCCATGACATTGCATTTAGTGAATTAAGGTGCCATTAAGCCTACCTGTAACACCCCGTCCCGAGAGAGTGTACAGTACATGATACTGTAGGGGTGTATAAGATAATAAATGCTGCTATAGTAGTATTCGAGACTAAAATAGAAATGATAGGAAATGATAATTTATGGTATGAGACATAAGGGTATAATGGTATTACAAAAGGATATGGAAATCATAATCAAGTTAGAGATGGGCCATAATACAAATAATAAGTTAATCAAAATTAAAGTGTTGAGGGCTATTTGCAATTAAAGGAAAAGTTAAAATATAATACTAGGAAAATAAAAGCCAAAAGTCATTTGGTCTCAAAATTTTGCCCTAGCAAACCCGTAGGAGAGAAAGGAAAAGGGAGAAAAGGAGAGAAAAGAAAGGAAAGAAGAGAGAAAGGGAAGAAAATGGTGGAGCAAGGTGGGAGATGTGATTTTTTTCTTCTCCTTCAAGCTTTCCAAGTGCTCTACAAGTGGTAGCAAGGGAGAGGAGCCAAAGGAAACCAAGAACAAGTAAGTTTTAATGGTGGGAAAGTTAGGGTTTGATGTTTTTCATGTCTAATGTCTTGAATTTTCTGGTATGGAGTAAATTGCATTTATGTTTAATGTATGATTTTGAGTATCAATTGAGAAGGAAATGGATTAGGTTAGCTTTTGAAAAAGAAAGTGAGGGAATTGTTAGGATTTGATAGTGAATTGTGTGTGATATGTTGAAATGGGTATAAGGCATCAGATTGGAGTGTTTAGAGTGAAAAAAAAAGTGGAAGAGAATCACATTCTGGTCATTTTCGCAGCAATTCCTGGCACAGAAATGCCCTGTTTTCTGTTTCGACCAATTTACGTATTTTGACCATAACTTGCTCATTTCTGATCCGATTTGAGTGATTCAAGTTTCTAGTTAAAATAGACTTCAAGGAAAATCATACATATAGAAATAGGCATCGTCAAATTACATTTATAAGTGTCTAGTAAATTACCAAAGTAGTCATGCCAAATTCTGGTTCACTGAACATAGATTAAATTCCTATTTGCTTTGACGTAAAGTGAGTTTCGGGGTTCCGATTTGGTGATTCCACCTGAGAAGAACCTTGGGTAGTACCTAACTTCTATAAATAGTACAAAGATATAATGTCAAATACAGCTATAAGACTCCTAGAAAAATGGATATGTCAAACAGTCCTTATAAAATCGTAAAATGACTATTTGGCATGAAAATGCCATCACTTGAATTTAAAGAGCTAATTGGAATGATCTCCACTTTCTAAGTAAAGTAGATTCATAGAGGAAACAATAAAAGGATTTGAATTGATGGCATTAAGGTCATTTTGTAAAGAAAAAGGTAAATTTGGTCTCTTCCTGATTATGTTTTTTAAGTATGGCAAATGGGATTTAAGTGAATGTGATGTGGTCATGAAATGAATGTGTATGATGGATTAAATAGTTATGGTTAATGGTTAGTCGTGGTTTTCGAAAGGAAAAGGACTATCTAAGGAACTGAACTCAGAATAGCAAGTGAGATCGAGCGATGAACCGTGAGTGAAAAATGGATATTTTGAAATCAGTTTTTAAAAGTGAATGGTTTTAATGTTAAACTGGAAAGTTTATTGAAATGTTTATGGAAATGTTAAGGCATATGGAAATGTTTATCTTGAATTAATATATATTTATATGTATATGAAATAGGTGCTTATATAAACAAAGTATTATGAAAGTTTTAAAATGTGTAAAGAATGCATATGTGTTTTAATGATAAAGTAAAGGATTTAAATGTATTTATAAATGTATTTTGAAGAAATGTTTTACTGATGGTTACCCTAAACCCCTATGATTGTTAAGTGAATTTACATTTGCCGAGGTACCTTAAGCTGTAAGGATTTAGGAGGGTAAAGTATAGGTTACTAACCGCAGGGAGGGAATTAGGTGTCTAGAGTAATATCCTACACGTGATATGTGCTATAGACTGAACCTCATGTAAAGCGTGAGTTTCTCCGCAAATAGAGCGGTTATGGGACTGAATGTGATTGTCCCTCACCGTCGCATTCTGGAACCGTTTCTGTGTTTATATTCCATTTGGGTTCCATCGAGAAAGAAAGAATAAAGAAAGAAAGTTTAAGGCATAAATGTTTAAGGCATAAATAGTTTTAATTGTATAAGTATTTATTATAAAGAAAGAAATAAAGTTTAAGGCATAAATGTTTAAGACATAAATTGATTTTAATTGTAATAGTATGTATTACTTTGATATATCTTGAAAATGTTATTTAAATGAGAAAATGTACACTCTTTGGGCTCCTTTAGCTCATTCTTTTCAGTATGTTTCAAAAACATTTCGGGGACTGAGATAGGTCTTGGCGGTGGGCGTCCCCGGTGCGGAGTGAGTCGGCCCGAAGTGAGAACGGCGCATGTGATTTCATTGTATATATAATTTTCCACTCTTGTATAAGTTGAATATTTTATTATGGATATATGTATATGTATAAAGTTGAGGAATTTCACATTGGGCTTTGATGCCGGTGGACGAGAGTCACGTGGCGGTCGAACTGAGGTCACGGTACCGAGCGTCTTTTGATAAGCAAAATGCATGGATTTGAAGAGTTTCAAATGTTTTGATGATTGAAATGAATAAATGTATATATGTATATATTGTGTTTGATTTGGTTGTGGGCGAAGTCTAAGCGGAAGTTGAGAAGTTGAGGATGGAAGATTATAAGTGTTTTTAAATGTTTTTCGCGGGTTTGTAAATTTGGGAAAGTCGAAAAGCAGAGGAAACTACGCGGTGCTACAGAAAAATCTTAGCGTACGAAAAAGAAAAGAAAAAAAAAAATTTTACCACTTTGCTTAGCATTATTTTCTAAAGATATGTTAGGATTGAAAAGGGAGTTCGCTCAAATGGATTTTGTTGGCCCATTTTTGGGAAAAGTTTCTATATCCATTGGAGTGCCGGGAGGTCCCCTCGGTTTCATGAGGTTAATCCAGGTCGAGATCCTTCAATGAGTAGCTCAGTTGGTAGTGAGAGTGCTCCCCATTGCTATAAGAGTCCCTTTGATCATGTGTTCGAGCTCTCACGGAGCGAAGAAAGGCAGTTGGGACTGGCGTAACGATTACTATGGAGTGGGCTCCCACTTGAAGGGTACCACAGGTCACGAAGGGTGTGGACTCCCCCACAATAAAGGCGCCTTGTTGTAGGGGTCCACCATACCCTCAGTGACCCACTCCTGGAACGATACGGCGTGCCTGCTACCGTCTCCATGAAAAGCTTCCGAACAGCGCGAGGACTGCCCTGCTGAAGAGCATACCTAACACGAGCTTGCTCGATTGGTAGTGAGGTGCTCCCCCATTGCTATAAGAGTCGCTGCGCATGGGTTCGAGCTCTCATGGAGACGAAAGAAAGGCGGGTTGGGACTGCTTGCGTAACGGTACCTATGGTGGGCTCCACGAGAGGGCATGAGGGAGTCACGAAAGTGTGGACCCCAGCGCTACCTTTAGTTTGTGATGAATTTTAGTGATGATGTACTGTTTTGAATTTGAATTAAAGTGGTCTTATGATAAGTCCAAAACTCATCTGTTTTTAAGTCCATTTTTCTTGCATTTTTGAGAGTTTAATGTTCAATTTAATGCAGATTTATGAAATATTCACCCAGATTTTGTTTTGCAAGGTTATAATGCAAAAGAAACAAAAATCAGCAAAAAAATGGCTAAGGCAGAAGATGAAGATTGTCGCGACATAATCTCAGTATTGTTGTGACATAAGTTCAAGGTATCTAGCGGAAAAGTGTTGCAACAATCGAACATTTGTCGTGACAAAGATGAAGCCGAATACTCAAAGGAACAGTTGAAATAATGTCGTGACATTTCACAGCTGTGTCGCGGCATAATTTATGAAGAATGCAGGAAGAGTATGTCGTGACATTCCAGACTAATGTTGCGACATAATGCAAGTCTGAAGGCAAAAGTATTGTCTTGATATTCAAATACTCTATCACATCATGAGAAGAGCTCATAAGGAAGCATTGGAAATATGTCGCGACATAGAAATCATTATTGCGACAAGACCAAAGACAGAGGACAAGAAGATTGTTGCGATATATGATAACTTTGTTGTGATAAAGAATAAGACAAATGGTAGAAAAACTTTATCGCGACATAGAAATCATTGTCGCGAAAATACCAAAGACAGAGGAAAAGAAGATTGTCATGATATATGATAACTCTATCGCGACAAAGAACAAGGCAAATGGCAGAAAAACTTTGTCAAGACATTCTAATCTCTGTCGTGACAAAAGAAGAGAGGAATCACTGAAAACTCATTGGAACAATGTTGCGACAAAGAAATTGTTTGTCGCCACATAATGAAGAGTAGAAGGAAGAAAGTTTGTCGTGACATAGAAAACTTAGTTACATCAAAGCTAGCAAGAGTTAGAAAATATTTGTCACGACAGGAGTCTTTATGTCAGGACAGACCATTCAAAGAATAACACTACAAAGCATGGAACTTATGTCGCAACATCAAAAAATTATGTCGCGATAATTATAGATGAAGTCAGCAAACTTATGTCGCGACATTAGAAACTTATGTTGCGACATCAGAAAATTTTGTCGCGACATCAGAAACTTATGTCGTGACAATAAATCAAAAGGAAGGCCAGACAGAAATGTTACGACAAAGATACAACAAAGCCAAAATCCAAAGAAGGAGACTACTATGTCGCGACATAGACTAACAATGTCGCGACATAGACATCAATTGGGCCTGCATTGGAATTCATAATGTTAGCCTTGAATTATGGCCCAACATTTCAAAGCCTATAAATAGGAAGCGCCTAGGGTAATGTGCGGAGCTTTTGCTTAACTTTTAACAATCCTTGAGCTATTGAAGAGGACTGAAGTTTCCATATATATTTTTCTTTTATTTTTTTTATTTTTATTTTATTCTTTGAATTAAGGTAATCGACTTGAGCAGAACTTAGACCTGGGATCATTGTATATGAAATTTCATTTCTATTTGAATCTAAATGGAATCTTGAATTATTTATGGAATTCATTTTATTCAGTCGATTACAATAACAATGAATTTGTTTGATCCACTAGTCATTGCTTATTGTGATCCAATTATGGAAGAATGAGCTCCCTTTGAGAAAGAGTTTGGTGTTTGAGTATTGCTTGTAGTAATAGATGATTTTGTGGGTATGATATCTGGGTTGATCTAATTGGTATTGCTCTTTTATTGAGTTGTTCTTAATATCATTGTCCTATACCTAGAAAGGAACTGTATCAGTACTCTGATTTCCAAGATCCCTTTGAGTGACACAGAGATGGACTACCTGAGAGTAAAGAGCAGTCACCTATGGGTATATTGTACTGATATTCAATGAATTAATGTACTCTAAGAGTAACTTTGATGGTTTCACAAGTGAAGTGCTAATCTCTAATTTCAAGGTTCCCTTCCGAGTGACAGCAGAGGTGTGTTTTTAAGGAATAAGAACCATTTTCTAATACATCACTTTCCCCCTTAGAGGTTTCACCACAATTTGGTAGAATGGTCTTGATCTTGTGTTAGTTGAGATTCTAATTAAGGAGAGAGAGCATTTTATTTAAATTGATGGTTGAGATACCAATTGCATTGGAAAATGCATTTACTACCCTGTCTATGGGGAAAAGCAATTTTCAGTCCTAAGAAATGGTTGTGAAGTACTGGAAAGGAAAAACAATCAAATCTTAAAGAGGGTCAAATCCTAAAAGTAGTTATTTAGGCTCATTGACATGGTTTAGGAATATGGTGCTCTAAATAGTGAAATGTATAGTGTCATGAGGTTTTCCAAGGCTATGCTATTTTACTCTTTGACAAATTTAGGATTCATATCCTCATTCAATACTTTTTCTGGAAACTATTACAAATCGATAATCATAACATTGATTTCATTCCAGAGTTATTTCTACTCAGAAACATTTCTGATTCTGATTCTATTAGATTAGATTTCTTTTACTTTTAAGAGAATTTGATATACACTCTTTCATTAAATTCATCCTAGATATTCAAATCTTCAAAATTGTGGTTCAAATAGTTATGATCTTGAGTAGTGAGGGTGGTTAATCTTTAGATTTTCTAATCAATCCACATTAGAGACAGTATTTGGACTTATAATCCACTTTATTACTTATACTTGCATTCATTATTACTTGTGATGATTTAGACCAAAAAAATTTTAATTGCAAATTATTACATCAGCGGAAAACAGTCTTTATATATTTAGTCAATCAAGTTTTTGATATAACACTTGGGGATTGAATAATCCTTGGTGACAGTGCAGTGCTAAGACTTAGTCAGATTTTGGTCTAGTTAAAAATGGTCTAACCATCTTAAGACCCACTTTATTTATTTGAGAATGAATATTGAATGTAACAAGTACAACACTATAGAAATGTTAAGTGTTTGAGAAAACAATGGCTAAAAAGCCTACTTTCTTAACTCAAAACTTAGACTAGTACTATTTCCCCATGCTTTTAGCATTTTTTTTGCCTTAGACTTGTTGAGCCTTTATAAACCGTAGGATCGATCTAATCCTTTGAGTGGTGTCCAACATCTCACACATGGTAGGGAATTTCTTCTTAATATACTTCTCATTGATGAGCCTCTTATGTGGCGCTCCTTGTAGATTTGACATTAAATGTGTTTTTGTCATTTTCACAGTAGGTTTTTCCAATATCACCTTCTGTTGCTTGCTTCTTTTAGAGGGTTCAATGGTGATCCCCATGTAAAAGCAGCCTTCATCTACTATAGGTTGTTTATGTTTTACTATGTTTTCCTTCATCTCCTTTGACTTGAAGAAGGCTAACAAAGTCAGAAAAGTAGTTAAACATTTCAAGGAAATATGAATTATACCTATCAGAATAATTCCCAAATTTGTTTACTTTTTTAACTGCAAATAGACTTAAAATCCTCAGTAATTTTTCTTTCAAATTTGATTTTCTCTGGACTAGGCATTGATTCTTCCTTCAATTTCTCTGATTCCTTAGTCTTCTCCTTTGGTTCTTCTTTAAGTGTTTCATTGGGTCACCTTTTCTCTACAGCTCTTTGTTTCTGCACACTTCTTTTTGAATTCTGGTGAGCTTTTGTGGAAATTTCTTGTGTTGCACCACTTGTCATTCTTGTCCAGGTAAGATAGTTGAAGGAATTATAAACCTTTCAGGCATTTTCCTCCTTGAATGATCATTCATGCCCTTTTTCCTTGGAGAAGCATGTCTCTCTTTTGGAGAAACATTCTTTTCCTTTGAGAGTTTCTTGTTCTTTGCTTCTTACCCTACCAACATTGAATATTTTCCAGATGAATGGTTTGGATGCCCTCATTTTTTCTTTTCTTTGATTGTAGACATTCCTCTATTGGCTATCAAATCATTTTTATAAGCCAAGTAGTGCATAGGAATCCATACCTTTCTTGTATTGGGGCATGGTGGAATTCTTCCTCCATTCTTTAAATTTGTCACTGCTTTCAAGTTAAAAGAAATTATGTTGATTGAAGCTACTGGTGGGAATGAGTCTTCACCAATCAATATGACTTCCTTTTCTCTAGGGAACTTCACCATGGCTTCCTTTTCCCCAGGGGACTTTAGTATTCCTTTCTTGATCCCATCTTTGATAATAGTCTTGAAACTCTAGCAAGACTTGGTACTATTATTCCAGAAGTTGTGATACTTACAGTAGACTTTTCCTCTAAGCTTCTCTTTACTGGGGAGTTGGTGATTTTGAGGAAAAGTGATGAACTTCTACTTCACAAGGAATTCCTCAGTCTTTGCCACATCAAATGTATAATATATTTGTGCATTGGAGGCTTGTGACTTCTTTCCTATGTCATGTGTCTTCTTCACTAGTAAAGGGCTAGTGAATGACCCTATACTTAGGGGGTCTCCTACTGCTACCTCAAGCTTTACAAGGTCAACAAGATTTACATCAATGAATAAATATGTTGTTTCCCCACTTCTTTTAGTCACCCTAGAGAATTCTGCAATACATACCTTAGGTTATCTTTGGAAAATTGTATATAAAATTGCCTCTCCATTTCCTCCCAATTCATAATAGAATTTCTTGGTATTGTTGCATACCAAACGAAAGCAACTCTTATTGATGAGTTTGGAAATATCTTAGTTTTAAATTCTCATAGTTGGCCAATTCTCCACATTATATTGTGACCATGGCCACATGTTCCAAAGTAGATTGCCCATCTTCTCCAGAGAACAATGAGAAGTGATCAGGAATTATATACCCCCTTGGGTAAGAACTTTCTCTATCTATTATCTTTGGACATGGCTTATGTACCGCCTCCCTTATTGCTTCCAAGTTTGATGGTGGAGGTGGTTGCATAAAAGGTTAAGGAATTTGTTGTCCTCTATTATCACCTACTCCAAAGGGTGGGTGCACGTTACCCCCCAAGCCTCTAGTAGAATGAAGTGGTTTATTGTAGACTCTAGGTTATGCAACTGAGTTGGTGTGATCAAAGAACCCATGATGAGTCACAATGCTAGCAACATGAGGACATCCACTAGTTATACTCATCGGATTGCTAACTTGCACATGTGAGTGGTGAAACTCATCAACTTCATGAGAATTCTAAAGTACTACCACCGTATGCGCCCCCCTCTCCCACCCCCTCTCCCACCCCCATGAGTTGCGGACAATTGCCTTGCGGGTCCAGAAGCAACTTTTGGTTTGTGCTGTCTCTCTTCTTTCTAACTCTAGAGATTGCCTCCAAGAGCTTCACTTAGGAACAAGAGTATTGTTTCAACCCTTCCAAAATGGCCTTGGCTTGGTTGGCCATTTGTGTTTCCAGCAATTGTGTGGCTGTCAGGCTCTTGTTCTTCATTTCCTAAATCAATGCCTAAAATTTATCAATAGTGTTAGCAAAATGGATAGGTAAATCAATTGGTTCAAGATTTACCAATTTTCTTTTAATTTGCTTCACCATTCCTAGAACATTTCCTTCATATGCTGCTTCTATAGCATCAAATCCTAAGTCATGAGATTCTACAAATATCTTACTCCAAAATATTGGTGGCATCTTCATCAAAGATAGGTCCCATCGAGCATGCCAAAAATATGTTGGTGAATTTTGTGAATTTCACTTCAACATATGATAAAATTTAGAAATAAATGCACGGGCATGCTAGGAAATTAAAGTATTTCTAAATTGAAATCGCGCAAAAAAACAAACTTCTGATCAAATGAAAATTAGGTTCCCTAGTTCCCTTGACAGTTCTCCATAATATATAAGTAAAAAAATGTCACAATAAATAGACTAAAGAGAATAAATTAAAGGTTAAAGGAATTGTTGTATTTTTTAGGAAAAATTGAAACGATGTAGTACTGGAGAAATAGAAGAAAGGAAAAAACTTGACTAGAGCTTAAAAACAGGAAGGCTAAACTTGCTAAAAATCCTAGAATGTTTGAACTTGCTAAAATGCTAAATTACTAGAATTGATTCATTGTTGTTGATGATGATTGATTGATGCTTCCTCTTCCTGTGTCTTCCCTCTCTGTTTATAGCAGTCTCCAATAATACTACCCATGTTCTCCATCATGGAGACTTGGTTCATTATTTTCTCAATACCTCCATGTTCCCACTTTCTCCACTATCCACGTATATACTCATTTTCTGTTTAACTCCACTTCTAGAAAAGTTTGTTGCCCACTTATCAACTATAGTTTGACTCTGGCTCCAAAGAAATCATCCTCTCCTAACTTCATATGATTGGGCTTTAAAAAGTTAATTTCACAAAAAATAGGTTTGAGCCCATTAAATTTAACCTCTTAGAAATTGGCCTAGGCCTATTGAATTTGACCTTGCAGAAATTACCAAAATTTAATTTGGGCTTTAACAGTAATTGGTAAACTATCCCCACTGGGACTCCAACCTGAGACCCCTCCCCTCTATGTCCTGCCTTTTTGAAACGTTGAGCGCTCTACCATATGAGCTATATATGATGGACAATATTGTTAGAAACTTTTGTTAAAAGTATTTTAAATAAAAACACTATCCATGGCATCCTTGATAGAAGATGAAAAAGAGAAATATTTTGGTACTCTCTTTTGTATTTTTTTTCCAACTTTAAGTACATGCAGCTGATCCATCTCTGAAATTAAGAACTAGTTTTTCACGGGATTGAGCACACATGATGTGGGCCCGGCCACAAATTTTTAACATCGATTTATTAATTAATTAAATTGAATTTTTTTGATAATGTGGAGAGAGAAATTGAAGCATCGTGACATAGATACGGTTGATTGAAAATAATAATCGATTTTTTCAATTAAAAAAATGATGAAAAGGGAAGCAATCTCTCTTTAGTTTTTCTCTGGAAAAATAACTCTGTAAAATCCCGACTTCATTCCTTCGTGGATCTTTGTGAACGAGGTATGTCTCTTAAGTTGTGAAATTTTGTTCCAATTCGTTATTTGGTAATGTGATTGGAATTCTAATTTTGCATATATATATTGATCCTGTGAACGAGTTTCCAATATGATTATTTTTATATGTATTATATCGTATATCAAAACCCATATCAGAGCTTATTTTTGTTGTTTTCTGGCTATTAATTTTTTTACTGTTACTTTTTTTTTTAATATGGTTTCAACAAAAGAAAGGATGAGTGCTACTGTTACTCTAATTTTCTTTTGTTGTGGATATGGTTCCAATAAGCAAAAATTATTTTGGGAAATTTTTCGGAACTAGATTTACTGAGATTATAGTTTTTTTTTTGTTTTGAATATATAATCAAAAAACTTTCTGATTCATATAGAAAGAAAGTCTGTTATGTTTGGATTTTAAATATATATAAAAAAATTTGGATTTGTTCCGACATAATTGTGGATTTGTTTCCTGATAAATTAAATAATATTAATAAAATATATATATACTTTGATAATAAGTCTTATCCAATATATATATATATATATATATATATATATATATATATATATATATATATATATATATATATATATTGTAATGTGTTTCTCATAACATAATTGGAATAGCCTCATATTATGAATTGTATCCTTTTTTTATATAACAATTTATTTTTGCCAATGAAACAACATAGCACTGGATTCTGGATAATTTGTTCTATAGAATTCTAAAGGATTGGTTCCATAAATTTTTTAATAAGAAACTTGTATGCAAGGATATGTTTCGTCACAAAGTTTCTTGAAAAATAAAAATGGATAATTTGTTCTGCAGAATTCTAGGGTGCTGGTAAAATATTTTTTTTAAGAAACCTGTGCATAAGCATATGATCCATCATAAAGGTTTTAAGGAAGAAGGGTTTCTAGATATGGTTCCAAACCTGTACATATAATAATATAAATTATGTAATTATATATATATATATATAAATTTAAAATAAAAAGATAATTTGTTTTTCTTTTAATTAAAAAAAACAAAGAAAACAGATACAAAACATCCTAGTGGATGTATCGAATAAAAATTAATTTTGAATATTTATGGGATAATATTTTTGAATAACATATATCCTAGTGGATGTGTATATATATATATATATATATATATATATATATATATTAACACAATGGTGAAGTCTAAATGGGTCCATAGTCTCTTGGAATAATAAAATTTAGATAATTATTATTCCTATAATAATAATAATAAATGAAAGGGATATGTTCCAATTTTCATATTATTATGATTGTTAAAGACAACTAGATTTTTTTGGCTATGGCCCCTTTCTAATTAAAAAAAACCTAGTTCAAATCCTAAATGTTTACACTAAAATGCATTAGCACTAGAAATGAGAGTAGATCAGAAAATCGAAGATCGTCTAATTAAAGTTATCGATCCAAGATAAAGTATGATAAGATCTGGGAATCAACTAAGTAAATGGGGATGATGGGTGACAGCCTGTGATCTCTCGTAGAGAATCAATGGTCTCATTCAAAAAATTGTTTAGGAAGGGGGCCTATTGAGAAGTATTGACAAATACAAGGCTTTGAGGTCATGCCTCAGATCACCAAATGAACAGGAAATTCTTGATTCTTTATGGAATAGCTACCCTTATGATCACGCGAGAACTTATACAAAACTTGTTAAGGAATTCATCCCTGAGTATGTGAATTGGGTTGCAAGGAAGACTGGCAGTCTTGCGTATGGTGTGTCCATTCGGAAAAGAAGAAACCTATAGCTCAGAATCCCCAAGTTTCCAAAAGTCAAATATGATCTTCCTTTGGAACTGAAGAATAGATTGGATGATTCCATTCCTATTCATTCCATGAGATTGTCTTAATTTAAAAAAAAAAATTATTACATGAAATGTTTGACATTGATAGTTAACTTTTATGTCTTTAGTTTGATGCATTTATAATATTTATCTTTGTAAAAATTACCTTGCAACGCTATGAATTTATTGGTAGTTATTATTTGAAATTTGTTGGGGACAAATTTGGTAAAGCTTAGTAACTTTAGACATACAACAATTAATTGCAAAGTGGTTAGTTGAACTTATGTACCTTAGACGATGATTGGGAACATAGTGAACTTTCGACTCTAGCCCTATATTCAATTGACACTTTACAATTAACTTAACGTTCATGTATGTTTTGAGAATAGATTATAGTGCCTAATTGATTGCTTATAGTATAACAAATGGCAACTGCTGTTAAGAACATCTTAGCTGAACTCAATAAGGGTGAAAAATTAAATTATGATAATTACGAGATCTTGAGTATGAAAATCCAATATGTTCTAGAAGAGCAAGAAGCTCTTGAGGTTTTAAAAATGTAAATGTTAGAACCTGAGCAAGGCAACACGACCCAGCATAGAAGGGATCGTGAAGCCTATGAGACCTGGAAAAAGAAGAACTCCACAGCTCGCATCACGTTGCTGAGCAGCATAGATGGTGACATCATGAGGGAGTTCAGAAAATATGAGATAACAAAGGACATGTAGTCCGCACTCTTTGAAAGGTTTGGTGGTACATCCATATCCAAACTAAGATCATTTACCATTAAATTTGACACTTACAAAAAACGCCCTGAACACAACATGAAAAAACATTTGAGGCAAATGTCAAATATGATAAGTGAACTTAAGAATGCAGGTCATACTCTTATTGATGAACAACAAGTGCAAGCCGTGATTCGTTCACTACCCCAAAGTTAGGAACACATGAAAATGCATTTGACTCTCAATGAAAACATTAAGACCTTGGAAGATGGTATGTGCCACTTAGAGCTCGAACAAGATCGCCTCATGGACAGCAAGACAAGTACTGATGTCTACATGGTTGGCTCTAGCTCACATGGTGGAAAATGGTGCAAGGGTAAATTTCATGGTGGAAACCAGCAAGAGAGCCAAACAGATGCTCAGGTAAAGAAAAACAAGAGTTCAACCAACATGGAAAGGGAAAGAAGAAAGGCTTCTTCAAGAAAAATAAGCATGTGTCCAAGCTCAAGTGCTATAACTATGGTAAGAAGGGGCATTTTTCATGTGACTGCAAAGAGTCCAAGAAAGTAAATGGCCTTTCTACAGTTGTTAGTACAATTTATGTTTCTAGTTCTATCTTTTTTACTGAATCTTATCCTTTGTGGACTGTAGATTCAGGAGCCACAGACCATGTAGAAAAGGATAGAAGTGCCTTTGAGGAATTTCGACAAATCTCGTAAGGAACAAAATGGATATATGTAGGGGAAAGCGATTCTAAAGGAGTGAAATGGAAGGGAATTGGCACATCTGAGTTGAATGTGAGTAGTCAGAGCCTTATTCCTACAAGACATGTTATTTGCTCTTGATATCCGTCAGAATTTCATTTCTATGTTGGTTTTGATTAAACTTGATTTTGAATTATGTTTCCATGCACAAGTGTTGACGGACCAAGTGATTAGTGTGGCTACAAGAGACTATTGCTAAATCTCAAGCAACGACGCCAAAAACTTGTTAAATATCCAAGTTGATACTTTTTACCTTTAAACTAATTTAAACTTCAACTTGGTCCTTTTTGCTGCAAGTGCACAGATCAACAAGTAGTAAAGTGGATTTTTAAGTCTAGATATCGTACCCACAGAGATCTGATGAAATTTCAAAGATTAAGTACTCAAACTACTCACGAACATCACTATTTGAACTCTGATTTAAAGATTGTGAACTAACTATTTAATGGAGTAAAAATATTTTTTATGAGCTCTTTTCTTTTCTTAAAAGAAAATGTCTAGATCAAAAACAACTAAAAATGTCATTGAGAATGAGTAAAATACTAGGAACATAATTATTAATGTAACTATTAGTTTGGTAACTCGTTTCAAAAATGAAATACTGGAGGTCAATCCTGCATTTGTCCAAGGGCATGTTAGGGGCACGCTGAAAAACCTTCAACCACCATGCAATTCACAATTTAGACCACCATGTTCCTAAACCAAGATAGCCTGTGTCTAATAAGCTACTTTTAGGATCTTATTCCCTTTAAGCCTTGGATGTCTTCCTAAACCAGGACTCTTCAACCAATTCTTAGAACTAAAGTTAGCTTTTCCCCATAGACAGGGCAATACAACCTTCCTCCAACATAATTAGTTCATCACTCTTCAAATCAACCAATATATCCACTTCCATCGACGAAAACAAAATATTTTGATTAAAAATAGACAAGTTCTCAAAATATTAATTTCATAGACCAATAGATCACTCTCCTTAACTCCTAAAACACACCTCAGCTGTCACTTGAGGGGATCCTTGAACAAGGGTTTAGAAAAACTCTTTTGGTTTATAGAATCAATAGATCAACCATAAGAAAATAAACATCTTAACCGATGATGTCAATTCAGAGTTCAACCCCACAACCTACATTAGATCCTTGCAAACATAATTATCACAATACCAATTCCTTCCCAAAAGGTGTTTAGCCTTCCATCACCGAATTACACATAACAAGAACAAGTTGTTTGAACAAGTTCATTATGATTATAATCAAGAAAATGAGGAAAAGGAATTCAAGCAATGATTTCAAGTTCTCTTCAAGTTCTAATAGTAATGGAGCTTGGATTTCAATATTTTCCCCATGCAAACTCAACTCAGATCAACTATTCTAAAGAAAAATTATGAAAACTCTACTCTAGATGTACTAAAAATAATCTAAAAATTCATACCAAAGAAAACTCTATTCTACTCTAGCTAACTTTGTTGCTACTACTATTTTCATTCCGCTCTCCTTTCTTTATGCGCCTTATCTCTACATGAGAACTAATCATTGTCACTAGAATTCACAAGGATTTTGGCGGACTTTATGTAAGCCCATGAGATGATGTGTCGCGACATTCTAATCGTGTCGCGACATTGTCGCCTTTCTTCTGTGTCTTGGGCATTGTCGTGATGTTGTCGCGACACTCAACTAATGATTTAGCCTTTGAAATTGAATTGAGAAAATGTCACGGTTACTAGTTTGAGTGTCAGCGACCTTCCTTCCATTCTCGTGGTCACAGTCTCACAAAATCGCCCTTGCTGACACTTTTCTGATGAATGTAACATACTTTGAGCGCGTCACAACACTTTCAATCTTTCTTTAGTGGACTTTCACTTTGGTGTCGTGACACTAGTAACGGTGTCGCGACACTACTCATGGTGTCACAACACTAGTCACATTGTAGTGACACAACTTTTGTTGTTTGGCCTCCTAGTATGTCACGAGACACGTTGAGGTGTCGCGACATTGACTGTTTCCTGCCTTAGTCATTTAAGCACCTTTTCTTTCTCTTTTTTCTTCTTTTGACATTGATTCCTGCAAAACAATAACTATGATGAAGATTTCATAATTTTGCATTAAATTAAGCATTAAGGCCTCAAATATGCATGCAAAAATGTACTTAAAATTATATGAGTTTCATACTCATCAACAAGGTATTGATTTGTTTTTAGGACAACAATATTATGGTTTTGGTTATTTCTTTGATGGTTTTATAGTTCTTGATGTTGAACATGGTGAAAGCTATGACTATTTTTCTTATATTATATTAGTCAGCATCATGACAAATGATGTGTAGGTTTGGCATACTAGACTCGGGTCATATCACAAAGCTTCAATGAACCGGGATTAGGCCAAAGAAGGCTTCTTAGGAAATCTAAACAAAGTTGAGTTGTCATCCTGTGAACATTGTTTGGCTGGAAAGACAACAAGAAAACCATTTGGGAAAGGAACTAGAGCTAAATTTCCTTTACAATTAATCCATTCAAACATCTGTGGACCACTGAATGTAAAAGCTAGGCATGTCATCACATTCATAGATGATTTCACTCGGTATGGTTACGTCTATTTGATTTCTCATAAATCTCAAGCATTAGATTGCTTTATCAAGTTTATGAACTTAGTTGAGAATCAATTAGATAAGAAAATCAAACATTGAGAACTGATCGAGGTCGAGAATATTTGTTTGACCAGTTCAAACAATTATGTGATGAAAAGGGAATAGTACATCAGTTGACTATCTCGTACACTCCACAACAAAATGGAGTTGCGAAAAGGCGTAATAGGATGCTTCTTGAAATGGTTAGGTCAACGATGGCCTGCTCATTTTCCATCACCTGCAGCACTTTTAACGCTACATTTATACTTAACCGAAGGCCTTTCAAAGTCTCGTTACTACCACTTTACGAAGCCAGGACCAATAGGAAACCTAACCTAAGTTTTTTAAAACTTTAGGGTTGTGCTGCCTATGTACATAATTCTTCTCATAAACATGGAAAATTAGGTCCAAGAGGATTGAAAAGTATCTTTATATCATAGTGAACAATCTAAATGATATGTTTTCATAGGTGAGCAAGAAGGTGGTAACATAAATGGATTTGAATCACGAGATGTCACATTCTTAGAGAATGATTTCCCTAGACAAGGACAAATAGGTGAAGACCTATTATTGTATGAAACTAATGACTAGATTGTTTCCGTTGCACAAGAATTGGATCCATTCTCTTCGAGTGGGAGTGTTTTGGGAAATGATGAATTAGTTTCTAAAATCACCCAAACACATCCTAGAGTGGATCTAACTATGCTTGTTGATCTAAGTGGGAGTAACAGGGAAATTGATGAATCCCCACTCAGGCTAATGAATCATCAATCGATTCCTCATTGTCGATTTGAGATTGAAGTGGAAGCATTTATTGTTACTCCACAAGATTAAGAAGAGCCAAAAAATATATAAGAAGCTCTCAATTGTCTTACTAAAGAAAAATAGAAGAAAGCAATAGAAGAAGAGATAAAGTCATTGAAAACAAATTAAGTATGGGAATTAGTTGATCCACCCAAAGGATGTAAACTTATTGGCGACAAATGGATCCTTAAAATTAAGAGTAAGGCGGATGGTACAATTGAAAGATACAAAGCCCGCCTAGTCGCAAAGGGGTATACACAACAGGAAGGAATAGATTATGAAGAAACTTTTTTCAATTGTCGATTTAATTTCAATACGTCATGATTTTTAGCTTATCAAGAGTATGGACCTAGAATTACATCAAATGGATGTAAAGACTACTTCTCTCAAAGGAGAATTGGACGAAGAGATCTACATGGAACAACCAGTAGGTTTCGTAATTCAAGGCTAAGAACATAGAGTATGCAGACTTTTAAAGTCAATTTATGGTCTTAAGTAGTCTTCGAGACAATGGAACATTCAATTTCATAATGTAGTAATGTCTCATAATTTTGAAATGATTGAAGAAGATCATTATGTTTATATTAAAAGGTCGAAATACAAGTTTGTAATCTTGTCTTTATATGTAGATGACAAACTGATAGCAGGAAATAGTAAGGAGTACATTTTAGAAATAAAAGGATAGTTGTCGTCCAAATTTGAAATGAAGGATATGGGTGAAGTTGCATATATCTTTGGAGTTAAGATTTCAAGGGATCGATCAAAGAAATTGGTATCTCTTTTTCGCAAGAGCAATACATTAAGAAAATCCTTAAGCGATTCAGAATGCAAGATTGTAAACCCATTGATACTCCTATGGAAAAAGGCGAAAGACCTTTAGTCGAAGATTATGTCCTAAAACCTTAGAAGAAAAGGAACCAATGAGAAAAGTTCCTAACTTAAGTGCGGTTGGAAGCGTAATGTATGTTATGATGTGTACTAGGCCTGATATATGTCATGATATTGGGATGGCTAGTAGATATCAATCTAATCCAAGTTAAGAACATTGGAAGGCAGTTAAAAGGATATTGTGATATCTAAAGGGCACAACAAACTATTCATTGTGTTATCAAGGAAATGATATACAATTAAAGGGCTATACTGATGCTAATTGGGGAGGAGATTTAAATGAGAGAAAATCTACCTCTGAATTTACATTCTTACTCAACAATGGCGTCATATCTTAGAGTAGTAAGAAACAATCCTGCATAGCCCTATCAACAATGGAAGCTGAATTTGTAGCGTTATCAGCCGCCGTGCAATAAGGAATATGTTTAAGAAGATTCTTGGAACATTTAATCAATAAGCGAGATGCCATAGAGCTTGTGGTCATCAGTTGTGATAGTCAAGCTACTATACCTTATACTAAAGACCCTAAGTTCTATGCTAAAACCAAACATATAGATATAAAATACAATTTTTTAAAAGACATGGTGGCACGAAAGGAAGTGAACGTGAAGTACATAACTTCGCAAGAAATGGTTGTAGATCCATTCACAAAGCCCATGCCTAAAGAAGCTTACTTTAGGCATGTCAAGTCTTTGGGCTTACGTAGACATTAAAGTGTATTTGAGAATATGTACTTCCTATCATGTTCATGAGAATCGGCTTCATGATTAAGATTTTATTTTTCAATGCTAATGAAACATGTTGGCGAACATATATGTTAAGTACATATGAGTTATATAGAAGTATGTCGACAAGATGAGACTGACTCACTACACAGTAATCGCCTTAGTCACTTTGTGTGTACTAAGATGAGATAGTTTTTAAGCATTATTATTTAGGTGATAATTGAGAGCAAAGACTTAAATACAAATGTTGATTTCATTTAAATAATGAATGAAATATTAATCACAAGTGAGATATCACTTAATCAGTCTTAAAGCTAGATTGGAGGTCTGATGTTTTGATAAAAAGAGTATGTGAGTGAACTCATAGTTGAACATTGAGTGTGTTGAACTACAATTTGTACGATGTTGAAAGAAAATGCATACAAACATACGCTCCATGAGAAAGGAGATAACCCTGTAACATGTTATTCATACCACATGTGCATATGTTTTAAGTAATCTCATATAGTATCCTCAGAAACCCGAGTAACTTGAAGCCCAAAAACGCGTAAACACGGTGAACTCACATACGATACAGTTGAAAATCCGGTTTTCTGTAATCTTACGACAAAATCCAGACCTCATTGTCGTTCATCAAGCGAAATTTAGTTGCCTAGGTGAATTTTGTCAATTCCGGCATACCGAAATTTCACATTTTTCGAAAGAACGGTAATGAGCCATTACATGGTAAGCCATGTGGATGACACATGGAAAGCCATGTGGGTGACACATGGAAATCCATGTGAGTGACACATGGCAAGCCATGTGTCACAATGCATGGCAAAGGCTTATGCATGTAGGGACACATATAAGTTATGTGACATGGCATGCCATGTGTCAACATGCATGGCACATGGAGAAGGCTATAAATATGGTGTGGGAGCTGTTTGTAGAAGCAAGGAGCAGCAAGAAGGAAAAGGAAGGAAAATAAAAGGGAAAGAAAGGAAAGAAAGAAAGGAAAAGAAAAGAGAGAGAAGGAGAAGAAAATGAGAGAGAAAGAAGGAGAAAAGGAAAGCGGTGTTCTGACGGTCGGAACTCGTAAGACTAAGAAGTAAAGTTCGTATATTCGACGAGGGCTGCACTCCAAGAGGTAGGGATTCTTCCTACCTTGGTTTCTTTCTATCCTTTGAGCTATTGTTTTGGTCTACTTTTGGGACCACGTTGTGCCATTTATGGCATGTTTTGTGGTATTAATTAGAATATGACCCATTTTCACATTCTAATTGAGATTCGGGGTTGTAGCCGCCTAAAGGGTCGCTTTCTTAACGACCTGGGTTGAAAATCACAAGGTACCTGAGTTGCCAAAATGTTCCCGCAACCCAGCACACTATCACAGGATTGGCGCAATAGTGCGTGGCCCCTAGTCAGACCCAACTTTGGACGACCATATCGTCCGAACTCCGATTTGCACATTCTTGAACACTATGAAAAGCTCTTTGAGTCTAGAATCTATCCCTATGCCATTTATTGGAATTTGGTGCTCAAATCATTGCTGAAATTTTGATCATAACATCAAGTGTACTAATTGTATGGCATGACATGCTTGTTTGATGAAATGTTAATTTGTGTATTTCTATATTGACATGTGGTGAATTGTAGACATAGCCACTACATGGCATGTCAGATGCTATTTTCAGGACATGTTATGTCAGAATTTCAGCCTAGAGGATAAAGTGCTTCATTACTTGACTAAGTAATGATTTGTCTATGATGTTGATATATGTTTGTGTGATATATTGAGATGAATGAATTAAGGTAGGGAAATTATATGCATGTTTGATATAAATGCCCAAGATGCATTGATGATATGCATGTTTAATAAAATTGTCCATATAGCATTCATCATATATGTGACATGGTACCAATAGGCAATGGCGCATACATTGCATATGCATGGGGACATCGCATTAAATGGGTGTGAGTGCATGGTTGGTAAATCGACACTGCTTGCGTTTGATTGGTAGTTTCTAAGAAATGGGGACAACGCTCCATCAGAGTCACACACAATTGATTGAAATGGTAAGGAAAATATGTGTCAGGTATTAGCAAGTTGGGATAGATCCCCCCCTCCCCTTCTCAGGTGAAAGACTCACCAATTATGGTTAGACATAATCCTCAGCGGTGAAAGGTCGTAAAAGTGTCTGGGTTTGCGTAGCCCACGGTGAGACACCAAAAATCCGCTACCCACAAAAAGGCGCATGGGTTTTGAATATAAATGATCATTGTGATGTATCATCCAAAAAGATTTTGGTTTATAAAAAAATGAAATTTATTTTGAAAATGATCATTGGATATCATTCAGAATTACGATTTTTCACACATGGACTTAGGCGTTGTGTGAGGGAGTAGGTGAGGACTCGGGCTCATGGTACATGATGAATTGCATCTCATTTCTTGGCATGGCATGTAGGATTCCATATAGAATTGACATATTCTTTTTGGTATGTGATTATGAAATGGTGAGTGGACATTGCATGTGCACTTAGGTGAGGAGTAGCCCTTGTAGGAGGTATTCTCTACTGGGTGTGGCTCACCCTTTATGGGAAATATATTTCAGGTGCAGGATAGAACAGGTGGACGGCACTCAACCGAGGCCATAATTGTGAAGAAGTTCGACATGTGGCCTTGATATTCATTTTGTAAAATATATTAGAACAAAATAGTGTTAATATATGATTTTGTATAATAGTGTTGTAATAAATTCTTAAGGACTATTGTGACATAGTCTTTTTTAGTATGGTTGAAAGGGCTTGGTGGGGCTATTTTTACTCATAAATGAGTCTCGGTGAATGAGACAAGATGGTGTGGTATCGAGATATGCGATACTCATAGGTATTCCGTAGGTTGACGGTTTGTCCCGGGTTTTGGGGCGTCACATTCCTTATCACTCTGACCTGATTTCATAATTAATATATAGTGTTTGCTATCTTAGAATGTTACCAAAAGATTATGAATGGTTCGAACTACTGGAACATTTCTAGAAAAGCAAACTAGATAAGAATAACGAGAATTGAGGAAGAGGAATATCATATTTATAAATAAATAGTAGCATCAATATGTATTCATGGGTCAACAATTATGTATTTCAAGTGTGGAAGAAACATAATCATGAATTCATATTTCTTAAGATCTCATGTGAAAAGGATGTGAGAGAATGATTTGAGATATATAGCATACTAAACATACTCCAAGAACCTTTCTCATCGAAGCTTGGCATATTCATAAATGTATATATAGATAAATGCTTCCTCAAGTATGCATGGTCTTACCATTATTTTACAGTATGAACCACACAAATTGAGAAAATAGTCAATCTCACCATGTGTGAATGGGAGATGTTAGTTTTTCATGGGATTGAGCACACATGATGTGGGCTCGACCACGAAATTTTAACATCAATTTATTAATTAATTAAATTTAATTTTTTTGATAACATGGAGAGAGAAATTGAAGCGTCATGATATGGATACGGTTAATTGAAAATAATAACCGATTTTTTCAATAAAAAAAATTATGAAAAGGGAAGCAATTTCTTCTCACTTTTGAAAATAACTCAGAAAACTCACTTCATTCCTCTATGGATCTCTCAGAACGGTGTATGTCTTTTAAGTTTCGTGAAATGTCTCAATTCTTATTTGGTAATGTGATTGGAATTCTAATTCTGCATATATTGATCCTGTGAACGAGTTTCCAATTTGATTATTGTTATATGTATTATATCGTATATCAAAACCCATCATTAAGAGCATGACCCACATACCCATGCAATATATCTTCCTATCTTTCCAAGTTATATTTGATCAATCAACCAAAAGAAGAAAGGCTTGAAATTTTTTACTCAAATTACAACCTTCTAGTTGATCTCATCAACTCCTACTATATATACCTTTTGATTGGGTTACAACTTTCTTTTTTATTAAGTTTTTAAAAGTGTTAAGATTGGTTATGATGTCAACTTCAAGTATGCTCCCAAAAAAACGTACTTCATGTATAGCTAATCTTAGAAGGTGCTAATCACGTAGTCTTCGAGAGGGACTGGTGTAGTTTAGTTTAGTAGTAGACTTGGCTTGGATTGATGGATTCTGCTTTAGTAAACCCTTCAATTTAGTATTTGACATTTTCCTTCCTAGTAGGATCTTTTGGTCATTTATACGTGTCTACTTTTTGATATTTCAAAACATTTTTACATTAAATTTGTTGTAGTATCTGGCTCATATAGAGGAAAAACATATTTATGGAAAAAATGGTAAATGTCGTGGTAAAGCGTAGTGGGAGTGAGGGGGTGCGAGTGACTATTTTTACCCTTCAGGCTTGTGCTTTTTGGTTGGGGGGCGATTGATAGGTTGTGAAAACAGGGGTGAAGCTTACGTGGTACAGTATAAGGTACAGGGGTATTTTTATAATTTTTTCATACCCAAGATTATTATAAATACGTTTTTTGGTGACAATGAAAGTTTCAGTTGTTGTTTCCGTGGACGTAGGCACACTAGCAAACCATGTAAATTTGTGTGTATTCTTCTCTTTTGTTTTTCACAACAAAATCTTAATGTTGTTATCTTGTTTTTTATTTCTTTATGTGGTTATTTTTAATAAAGTTGTTTTTTTTTATAAGAAAACAATTTTATTAATTCAAACTAGTTATATATCAATGGAATACAAATACCAAATTGCTAAAAAGCATAGAGGATGAAACAATACTCAGGTTAATAGCGTAATAAATCAGCTTAAAACTATGAAGCCCTAAAACTCGGGGATCCGTTGACAACCCGTCAACCAGCGGAAGACCCATGGATGTCGAGTAACCCGACACCACACCACCATGTCCCCTTTCCCGGGACCCATGATTTAACGAAAATCGAACAAAGTCTTTTGTACAGGGAACTCTACCCAAAATACAACCAATACAAAAACCAAGCAACATGGCCCAATATAATATAATGACCTCACTGGTTTCAATTATGAGTGAAAGTGGCCTTACCGGGCCCACTCATCCACACTACAGAATATACAGGACTAATTACCATAGTCCTCAACAGTTTAATTACAACACTCTTACAAATATTACAAATTAGAACAAGGTTGTTCCAAAGTATTTTTTATACAATTCTTTTTACACAAAATGCAAGTTAGAACTAGTTTGATCAAAGCTTCTTTACAAAAATGAATTACAAGCCACAACCCGGCTTTCTTCATAATCAAGGCCTGAGTGAGGTCATCCACCCACATACCCTTGTACCCCCAAAAGTGGGGTCCTAATGACAAGGTGAGCAATGCCCAATGTGGTAAATTCACGCTGGCAACTCCCCACCTAAGTACACATACAATGCCATGTTCACACAATCAAACATTCCAAGTAACATGGCCTCATCTAGAATGCCTACATGCCGCAGAGGAAGTGTCACTCACCATGCCTTTAACACGAGTCCTCACCGACTCTACACATGCTACGCCAAAACAGAAAACTGGCTATTAAGCTTCACCCAATGACCCTTTATCCAAAACAAAAGCTTTTTAAAAAAAAAAAAAAACTCATTAGACATCTTCCAATAAACCGCTTTATTCAAAGCCATTGGACAATCCCCGATAAACAGCTTTATTCAAAAGCATTGGACAGTCTCCGATAAACAGCTTTATTTAAAAGCATTTGACAATCTTCGATAAATAGCATTGGACAATCTCCGATAAACAGCTTTATTAAAAAGCATTGGGCTTTATTGAAAAGTATTGGACAATCTCTGATAAACAGCTTTATTCAAAAGCATCGATTAAGTCTCGATAAGTTTTATTCAAAAGCATCGGACAATATCCATAACAACTTTATTCAAAAGCTCGTTTTATTGAAAGCATCGACATCCATACACTTAGTCTCAAAAGTATCGACAGTCTGATAAACAAATTATCTTTAAAGCATTAGACAACAACCGCTTCTTTAATCAAAAGTATCGATACCCGATAAACAACTATTCAAAGCTATGAATGCACCAGTTGAGACTCATTGACATAGTCCAAAAGCAATCGAGCTCAACACCACTCACCAAGAATGATGAATACCATGACCACAGAACACCCATTTTAATGCGATGTCCCCAGGCATATGAAATGCAATTATGCGATTCCATGCCTATACCCATGCCATATATATACGAGTTCTATATGGAGATTTAAACGATGCTATAGACATTTCATGCATCATTCGACAATCATATCAATCAAATATACAATTTCCAATAAACTACACAATACATGTCAACATATTATACACATATATCGACATCTGCTATCACCAATCAAGAATTGACTTACATTATAATTTCAGTCTAACAGACACCATGTCCATAAATAGCCTACACCAAGCCATGCACGGTACTGTTCATACACAAACACATCGCAAGTCAAACCATTAGAAAACACAATTTGACTTCCACAATAATTCCCACCTAAGTATATCACTAATTCAAGAAATGGTACTGCTACAATCATATAATAATTGCGGGCATGAGATGCCTACACGTGAGGCCATGAACCTACACAAAACTACGTAGATCATGCCTAAACCGGCTCTTTGAAAAGAGCATAAAAAACCTAAAGCATTGAGCACCAAGTGTCATTCACTAGAATATGCTTAGATTCTAGACTCAAAGAGGTTTCCATAGAGTCTAAGAACACACTTAATCTGGAGTCAAACGGTAAAGTTAGTAATATCCTAACAACCTACGATTTTCAGATTTAGGCCATAAACACGGATTTCAAGAAGGTGTGCAAAATTTCGCAAACTCATGCGAAATTTTCAGACACCATCTTCGAATTTTATGGTCCGCGAAATCGGGATCTCAAGTAAATTTTCGCGACTTTAACAAGGTGCCTTTCCATCCCTAATATGTTGTAGAATAATGCTCGCCCGGCCACCATATAGTCCTGCTCGTCGTAAAGACTTAAACACTCCTGACTCATAACCAATTTCAAACTACGCCGTAACCAAAACATACCAAGAACTGGGCTGATTCAAAGCACATTCCAAACTCCGCTTAACCACTTAATGTTGGGAGCCAACCTAATGGCCAATGAATGGCCCTTAAGTATGAAATAACTATAAGATGAAAACCTTACCTCGGGCTATGAGCAACGACCCGAGGAAGTTCCACTTAATACTCTCAACTCGGCTTCACTTCCCGAACCTGTGTGAAACCCGCAAAACTCGGAGTTTTTGGTATCCACGTGCAAATTTCACGAGTACTGACTTAAAACTCGTCTGCATCGAGAAGCTGAGTTTTCTTTTACACTCTCTCTTCTCATCTCCTCACTCTCACCCTCGACACCCTTTTTTCGCCTCCTATCAGTTTGACATTCGCCTAAGCTGATGAGTGGCTCTTAAAGTGCCACGTGTCACGCGACCTCGTCGATCTGCTCATCCCGGCAATTTGAGTTTTCAGTCGCTCAAGTTCAATTTATTTTCTTAAATGAACTTAACTCGAAGTTATTTCAACTCCCGATATTCTCGTAAAATCTGGCCCCCGGGAGTCACTAATTCTTCAAGACAAAATCGTGAAAAATCCGTCTGTCTCGGAATTCAACAAAAATTTTCTAGGTAACTAAATTTCGCGAGACGAATCCAATGATGAAGTCTGTTTCATCATCTGAGATCTAGAGAATTTTCCAGGCTTCCCTAAACCATTATGGCAATTTCTTCTTATTATTATTATTTTGCCATTTGTCCTGAAAATTTCTAATTTTCCCTGGTTTTACATTCTTCCCCCCTTAAAAGAATTTCGTCCCAAAATTCCCACACACATGCATATGCAACCGTACACAATCACAAGCATATAAACTAGTCATTTAATCACCAAACGACTAAACCACGTACCTTCATCCTTAAACAAGAAAGGATAGGTGGCGTGCATCGTGTCCTCACGTTCCCATGTTGCCTCCTCCAATCCTCGCATGTTACACACTACCAAATTTCCTCGGGCCGCTTGGCTCAGACTAAACCTCGATCCACGATCCATGATACACACCCGCCCCTCCTCGGCTGGGTCCCATCTCAGACAATAATAATCCTCCCAATCCATGAGCCGGATCTCGAGTATACTTACTGAGCATCGAGACATGGAACACCTCATGGACACTGACAAACTCGGGGCAGGCCACGAATCGATATGCAACTGTGCCCACCCTCTCGAGTATCTTGAAGAGCCCGATATACCTCGTTGCTAGCTTCCCCGCTTCTCACAAACCCGACCACTCTCTTTAGACATCACCAAGAAGATGTGATCACCCACCTCAAACCCTGTGAGGTTGTCCCGTCTGGTCAACAGAACTCTTCTCTCGGGCCGGCCTGTTTGAGAAGATCGTCAGATCAACCACATTCTCAAAGGTGTCTCTAATCAACCAACAAGACGCACCTTTCTCCCACCTCCGTCCAACAAATTAGAGATCGACATGGCCTCCCATACAAAACCTCGTCGGGTGCCGTCTGTATGCTCACTTGACAACTGTTGTTATACGCAAACTCTACGAAGGGCAAGTGCTCCAGCCACTCCTTAAGATCCGTGACACATGCTTCAGAGTACACCTCAAAAACTCGTATAGTTCTTTCCGATCGATCATTCCACCCATGGATGAAAAGCAAGGCTCATCACAGCCAGGGCTCCCATGGCTCTCTAGAAACTTTTCCAAAAGTGAGTAGTAAACCTGGGATCCTGGTCCGATACGATAGAGACTGACACTCCATGTGACCAGACAATCTCTCATATATATATCCTATAGAATTCCTCCAATGTGAAGGTTATCCGCACAACCATAAAATGTGTCTACTTGGTGAGTCGGTCCACAATCACTCACACCGTGACATGCTTTCGCGACGTCCGGTAAGTGAGTCACAAAGTCCATCGTGATATGTTCCCACTTCCACTCCGCTACCTCCAATGGCTGGAGTAAATTCTCGCCGGGCCTCTCGGTACTCCATCCTTACCCCGCTGAGACGGTGAGGCATCATCAACGAAGTCCCAACGTGTCTCTTCATCCCACTCTAGCACATCGAAGACGTAAGATACCTGCATTTTCCCCGCCACCGGATGCACTGCAAAGCGAGAACAATGAAACTCCTTGAGGATCTCCTCTCTCAGAAATGTCAACCGGGGAACTACAACCCGTCCCTCGCATCAAGACTACCATTCAGATAAATGCCCAACCTTCATCACCCGTATCGATTATACCCATCCTCAATGTGACATATCTCAAGGCCCCGCCCTGGGGACTTCTTAGCTCACTCCCCCGTCAGTAAGTACTGCGAGTCACTAAACTCCCCAAAACACCTTAAGTATGTTCATTGTACTGCAGTCTAAATTATCCCACAACCTCGAGCATCTACCATTCTTGGGAAGCTACACTAACCAGTACTCCCCGTGACTTCCAATTGAGTGCATCAGCCACCACGTTTCCCTTACCAAGATGGTACCAGGTTAAGTCATAACTCCAATACCCATCTAATTCCATCAGGCTCTGCGTCGAGGTCCCGCTGCAGACATACTCGACTTTCAGGATTTGAGAATACCTCAAACTGTTCACCATACAGGTAGTGGTACCAAATCTTCGAGGCAAAGACTATGGCCGCCAACTCCATGTCATGTGTAGGGTAATTCCGCTCTTGATTCTTTAGCTTCCTAGAACCATAAGCTACCACTCTCCTGACCATCAAACGCATCCCACTGGTCCCAGGCACTATAATACACCGTACCTCTATCCCTTTCCGGACTATCGATCAGAGCCTAAATACGCCCCTTTGTTCCCTCTGAATGCTCCTCACACAGTCATCCCACTCCTACCTATCCTCTTCCGGTCATTTTAAGAGCAAAGAACCACTGAGAAGTCCTCAATGAATCTCCTATAGTACCCTGCCAATCCCAAGAAACTACGGATCTCAAAGACTGACTTGGGTCTCTTCCAACTCATAATTTCCTCAACCTTCTCCGAGTCCACTGAAACACCTAAAGCAAACACCACGTGCCCTAAGAATCTCACCTCAGTAAGCCAAAGCTCGCACTTATTGAACTTGGCATGCAACAGATGTTCTCTCATGACCTAGAGAACAATCCTCAAATGATCTTCATGCTCCTCCTGAGACCTGGAGTATATCAAGATGTCATCAATGAAAACCACAACAAACTGATATAGATAGGGTTGGAATACCCTATGCATGAGATCCATGAATGTCGTTAGCACATTCGTCAATCTGAAAGGCATCATTGTGAACTCAAAATGGTCATACCACATCCTAAATGTTGTCTTAGGGATATCCGCCTCCCTAACTCTCAACTGATGGTAACCGGTACAGAGATCTATCTTAGAGTTGACCCGTGCCCCTCTCCATTGATCAAACAAATCATTAATCATCGGTAAAGGATACCGATTCTTGATCGTAACCCTATTCAACCTGGTCGATAAGCCCGTGCATACCGGGGCGGTTCGCCCTTTTTCTTCGCAAATGTAATCGGCACCCCAAGGTGAAGTGCTCTGCCGACAAAACTCATTCAACAAACCCCTCAGATTCTAATTCCTTGAGTTCTTGCACTCAACCGATGCCATTCTATGTGTAGAGTCATGTAAATGGGCGACATCAAGGTGTAGAAGCAATGATGAATATACATCCTCTACGGAGGTAATCCCAGAGTTTTATCCCGAAAACATCCTCAGATCAAGAAACTACCCGATGCACTCAAATTTGGGTCTCACCGGTCTCCTCCCACAGAAGGCTTCGCTAGCCAACCCATCAACCGCCTGCAAGCATCTGTGAGTCATACACTACTGCAACGATCATGCTTATCCCCCTAAAATATAAAACAAGTACCATTTTGTGTGCAGGCGGTAACTCTTTTATGATCACAGTCAATGATGACTCGGTGTGCCGTCAACTAGTCTATCTCAAGGATGACCTCAAACTCCGATATTGTCCACGCACTTTAGGGTCCACAAAGGAGAAGAATCCCTGAGATCTCCCCAACTCAATCCCGACATATCTCGATGAACACTCACCCTTGTTCCTGGTGGGAGAATTCACATTCGCAAAGGCTTTCCAAGGTTCCAACTCTCTAAGCCCATCGAGATTTCTCTCCGCTTGTTTAAGCAGTTGCACATGCCAACCACTAATACATCAACATTCGAACCATTCCTCGCTCATCCATTTTCTCCGAACTCTAAAGTTATGTTTTCTAACCCTAGTGTTCATCTTTACCTATATACATTCTACCATGTATATAATTCACGCAATTTGTATCACACAATCACGCAATCACAATCATGAAGCCCACAACATGAAAATGTACAATGAATGCAATGGTCTAAACCCAATGCCCATCCTTTTCCTAGGTAATCACATACCTATTTCCTGATACTAAGCTATGCTGCTAATATCAAACACCAAACTCTAGGCATTCACAACCTAAGCTCTATACTATAACCACATGCCCTAAACCCATACCCATTGAGCCCTATATATTCGTATACCTATGCTCTAATACCAAGCTATGACGCTCCAAAACCCGGTCCCTTCTGACAACCCACAACCTCGCGGAAGATCCGGGATGTCTGCACCCGACACCACACCACCGTGTCCCCCTTCCCGAGACCCACATTTAATCTTAAAAATCTGGACAGAGTCTCCTTTGTACTGGAACTCCACCCAAAATACAACCTATACAAAACCTGAAGAACATGGCCTTAACATAATACAACACCTCATCGATTCCAATTACAGCGAAAGTGGCCTAACCTGGGCTCCACTCATCCACACTACGAATATACAAGACTAATTAGCATGGCCCTCAACAATTTAATATATAACACTCTTACAATATTACAAATTGTACTGTTTGTTCCAAAGCATTTTTTTTACAATTCTTTTACACAAATGCAAGCTAGAACTAGTTTGTTCCAAAGCTTCACAAAATGAATTATAAGCCACAACCCGACTTTCTTCATAACCCAGGCCTAGAGAAAGCCGTCCACCCACATACCCCCGTACTCCAAAGGGGGTCCAACACGCAGGGTGAGCAATGCCCAAGAGGACAAACCTGGCTGTGGCCACTCCCACCTAAGTGTACATGCAATGTCATGTTCACAATCAAACATTCCAAGTAAAACGCGCCTCTACTTTGGAATGCCTACATGCCATGAGTGAAGTGTCACTCACCATGCCTTTAACATGAGTCCTCGCCGACTCCCTCACACATGTTTATGCCAAATGTAAAAACTTGTCATTTGTGTTTCACCCAATAACCCTTTATCCAAAACAAAAGCTTTAAAAGAAAAAAAAAACTCATTTGACAACCTCCGATAAACCGCTTTATTTAAAGCCATTGGATAATCTTCGATAAACAATTTTATTCAAAAGCATTGGACAGTCTCCGATAAACGGCTTTAATCAAAAGCATTGGACAATCTCCGATAAACAACTTTATTCAAAAGCATTGGACAATCTTTTATAAACACCTTTATTCAAAAGCATCAACAATTCGATAAATGTTTTTATTCAAAAGCATTGACAATATCCGATAAACAACTTATTCAAAAGCATTGACAAGCTTCCTCTCGATAAATAGCTTTATTCAAAGCATGAATGCACACATGAGACTCCTTTGGATGTAGTCCAAAGTGCAGACTCATGACCACTCACGGGAATGATGAATAATTATGATCATGTACAGGCACCCATTTAATGCGATGTCCTCGTGCATATGAAATGAAATTATGCCATTCCATGCCTATACAAAAAGCCATATATGTCAGCCGATCCGGTCAGTAGATTGGCGGATCGAGTAGAAGTCAGGGCGTGATGCTATATACTATATGCTATACTTTCTTTGGGACTCATTATTTATTTCTTTCAGTATACAATACCTATTGGTGCACAAACAATTTCAGTAATAACAAAATCATTTGTACATATACAAAAGAACTACCACCGGAGTGGTGTCCGCATCCTGATTTATACACATATCTGAGTCAGATTTACATACATTTAAAATTTTCTATTACAAAACATCGGAGATTGCTTGGAGCGTATTTGGTGAGCACTATCTACAGTCGGCTGCTTTGATGTGGATATCTGTCCTCTATCCTTGTCTTACATACGTACCTACGAATTGAACACGTCTTTAAGCTTTCTAAGCTTAGTGGGAACATAAGCATGAATGACCACCCGATAGCGTATCCGCAGCTTATACATATGCATTATATATATCTAAACATTTTTCTATAACGTAATTCTTTATCATCTGATATTCCTATTGCATGTCAATATTTTTCTATTACATGTTCTATGTCTTTAGCATCTCCTTTATTTATACTTTTTCTGTATTCCTGTTTGAGTACTTTACATATTCCTATACTTATCCTGTATTCATCTTTCACGCTTGTTATATGTCTTTTCAATGTTCTTATTCTTTGTCAAGTTACATAGCATGTCTCTAGTCTATGTCTTTTTCATCTTTCGGTTCAATGATTTATTGCATTTTTCACTTTCATACTTGTACTATTGTATACTTTCCTATTATAAGTGTTCATCTTGTACTTTTCATATCCTGTTATCCTGTACTATTCCTATACTTCATATACATTTGTACGTTCTTATTCTATCTATCCTATACTTTGTGCTTTGTATACTTTTGTACTTTTCTTGTGTTCATATACTTATTTTCCTTATCAATTTATACTGTACTACTTGTTCTTGTAATTGTCTGTACTTTCATCGCATAGCAGTGCTATGCTTCTCATATCAGGTCATATCTTCTATACATATCATTTCCTTTTTGGTTTCATGTCTGCGAATACCTTAGGAGCGGATACAGGAAACTATGTGTGCGAAGAGTACTATCCGCTGTACGGCGGTGATCTCTTGATTAGTGTCCAAAGTACAATTTTGAACCACATATTAGATGGGTTTTGAGTACTTTGTGCATTAATCATGTCATATAAACCAATTGAAGGGTTGAGTCATCTTAGTAACACTTATGCCATTTGGAGCATGTTTTGGTTGTTTTGTAGGTATTTAAGCACTTCCTAGGCTTCAATCTCAGCACAATGATCGATCATGAGGTTGGAATTTTAGTCTCAGCCGTAAACAAGCCCAATCAATGGAAAAACAAAGGAAAAATTGGGAGGAAATGAGATACGATTGAAACGGGAAGAGCCGATAGGAACCGGTGGGCAATGGAACGATGTGCGAGATCTGACATGCATTTCGCTAGTTAAGCGAGTGGCGGCTCCTAGCGAGTGGATGCCTCGTCATGCTTTGTAATTATTCTGGCAGCCTTCAAACTTGGTGAATTACATCCTTGTCCTATAACTTAGCCCAATTGTTAGGCTTTTTGGTATTTTCATACCTTGAGGAGGCCTATATAAAGCCCCTCTTGTTTTGTAAACCTAAGCAACAATTTCAAGCATCAGTTTGGGGAGAATAATAGTTGTAAGTTTTTACTTTTGTAAATAAATTGTTTTATTTTAAGTTTTGCTTTTATTTTCTCTTCTCTCTCTTCTTTCTTTCACTTTCCCGGCTGCCAAGCACACCTCTTGAAGATGATGACAATTCAGAGATGGGCTAGCCTCCTTCCTTTGAAGAGGAAGGAAGCTAGCTTGGCAGTAGGGTTAAGCATGTTGTCCTCATGTACTAAAAGTTATGGGTAGTGTATTTATGGCCCTTATCTTCAAAACTCAGTTGCATAACATGGGATGTTATTGTCTTGGCCAATACTCTCCATGCTTTAGATCCAGTGCTTAGTGGCCAGTGCGTGAGAAATAACTGGAGATGGTCCTTACTTGCCTATGGTAATATTCACATGTTAGGGTTCTTCAAATTAGGGTTAAATAACATTTGCTTTTATTGTTTTGGCGATACTCCATGCTTTAGGGTTCGTGCTCGGGTGAGAGATGCACTATGATCCTTTAGATGGTCTTTACTAGCCTGGGTCAATACTCTCCATGCTTTGGGGTTCGTTCTTTCGGAATTGAGAGATGCCTTTGTGATTCTTTAGATCTTCTGAGCCTCTAAAAATGATAAAAAAAAAGAATGTTAGGGTTTTAAACAAAAGAGGCCATAACTACATCTGTGTTGACTCACATAGGAGGATAAACACGAGGACATGTCGTTTGCCTAGCTTGCCAAGTTAGTGACCTAAATCTTCCAAAGTAAATTTCTTCATTGTTAATTTCCAGTTTTAACTTTCAGTTTTACAATTTCACATTTTGAAACCATTCCTGTTTTTGAATGAATTCCAAAGAGTCGAATAGAAAGCCTTACCTTATTGCCTAATGCGAGCCATTTTTATGAAGAAAACCCATCCAGTGTTCGACCTGAACCACTATCTTTGCGGTAAGCTTGACTACGCGAGTTGTAGGAAGATTAGGTATATAAATATGTTGATTTTAGCTCGACTACTTGTAGCCACGAATCATCTGCAATGCATTAATGCCCCAAGGTATCATCACTTATGCGAGGCAGGTGACCTATGTCGTATGCTATCGGTCGCAGAAGGTGCATCCTTTGTCTGAGGGCGGTGATCTGCATCTGTGTGGTGACCACCCCAGGGATTTTTGATCAAAACGGGATCTATATCATCGACCCAAACGGGGCCTCAATATCTGTCTGAATATCTTTGCCATGGCTTGTATCTTCCTATGGGCATGCTATCTCACTCTCTTAGGGTCACCAGCGGACAATCGACTTTGTTACATTTTACGTACATATTTCATAAGCATGAATAACTATTGTTATCATGGTATGCATATATACTATCATTACTTTTCTGTATTAGTTCTCATATCGTAGTTTATATTAAAGTTCTCATCTCTCATATAATCGTATATTCGTATCTCTTTATGTCCGTTTATACATTTCTTTCTATCATGTTTAGTTATTCTTGTACTTTCTATATTCTATCATGTAGGCTTACTCATTCACATTTTCATATATGTACCTATCATTTTAATAATACGTGTTCTCGTTCTATCTTTGTCATCTTTTGCTTATCTCTATCGTTCTTATCATTTATGTCTTTCTATCATATGTTCCTAGCGTGTTCCATCTTATTCCTTTCGGTATGTCTATCATATGTTTACATCATATAAGCTTATATTCATATGTTCCTATCATTCGTGTACTTTAGACTATCATATCTTATGACATGTTCTATCCTATCTTATCATATCTTATAACTTATACCTATCATATCTTATGACATATCCTATATTAATATCATATTCATGTTTTATGAACATATCTATACATATTGCATTTTCTATATTTTCCTTGTTTCATAGCTACATATAGCACTTCATATATAGTATGATGTCCTATGAGATCACACCTCATTCATATATTCTCATTCCTTTATGAATCTAGTTTATTTAAGAGTGGAATCAATCCAATCGGATCGTCAAACTCACGGTTATGGCATTTTTCATGCCAACTAGTCATTCTGGAATTTTTCTAGTGACAGTTTGTATTACTAATTTTCCGGGGTCTTAACTTCATAGTTTGACACTATGTTCTTATAATCATTTAAATCTAAGGTGCTGAGGTTCTATTCCAACTGGAATCACCCAATTCAGACAGGAACTTCAGTTCACGTCAGCAACCGGACTTCTCTATGTTCAACACTGAAACCAGAATTTGGTTTGCACATGGTCCCACTTCGAGTGGATTTTTGGGCCACTTAGAGTCGTAATTTGACGATATCTATTTCTATATGGATGGTTTTCCTTGAAGTCTATTTTAATTGGCCACTTGAATCACTCAAATCGGATAAGAAATGAGCAAGTTATAGCGAATCTGTGGTCAAAAGCGGAAAGCAGGCAGGGTTGTACCGGTACATGTCTAACATGTACCGGTACAAGTTGAATCCAAATGACGAACTAAGATGTACCGGTACATGTTCAAGTATGTAAGTACATGTCCTGAAAATGCCCAGAATATTTGTTTTTCTCCCATTTTTCCATATTTTTCATCCCAAACCAACTCTATACTTTATAAACACTTCAAGACCACTTCAATTTCATCTTATGATCTCTTTTCTACTCAATTTATCATTCAATCCTTCTCTTATTTCAAAGACCTATCATGAATTACTTCAAAAACCATTCTAATATGGGTTATGACCCATACACAACCCAAACATGATGTTTAGTTAGGGTTTATTCTAAACCCTAACTTCCGAACTCAAATTAACCATGAATCCATCCTAAAGAGAGGATTCTATGATTATCTTGTACCATATGAGTTTTATCAACCCTATTTTCAAGAATCCAAGGTTTGGATACAATTCTATCAAAACCCTAGCTTTGGAGATAATATATTCACCATACAAAGCTTTAAAATTCCAAGTGATCCATACAAAATCCAAAGTTCCATACCTTTGATCTTGGTTCCTCCTTCTTCCTCTTCTCTTCTTCCTCTTCCTCTTCCTCTTCCTCTTCTCTTCTTTTCTCCTTCTTTACGGTTCTCTCTCTATTTGGAGACCAATTTGGTCTTAAATCCCATGTTTGTTAAGGCCATGTTTGGCCAAGACAAAAATCCATTTTTGCTTTAACTTTTCATTTGCACTTAAATGCTATTCTCTTCTATTTCTATTCAAACTTTCTCTATTTGCCTTTATGCCCATAACTTATTAAATTTATATTTTTGCATCCAATCTGTTTATCTATGACACTTAAGTCCTCAAGTGGTAAATTACATATTTACCCTTGGCTTTATTATTAATTCGGGGTCTCTCCTTTTATTTCCCGAAAATTTCCATTTAACATAATATACCTAACTGTCCAAGCTGCTTAGGGTATGTTCGGGGTGTTACAATATATATGATGAGTTCTATATTGACATTTTAAACCATGCATAATACTCATACATCATTTGGACAATCATATCAATTAACATACAATTTCCAAATAAACCACACAATACATGTTAACATATTATACACACATATATTAACATCAACAAGTCATCACCAATCAAGTAATGACTTACATTATACTCTAGGCTTAATTGTGACACCATGTCCACAAATAGCCTACAACCAAGCCATGCAATGGCATTGTTCATACACAAACACATCACAAGCCAAACCATTAGAAAACACAATTTGACTTCCACACAATTTCACCTAAGTATATCACTCAATTCAAGCAATGATATACTAAAATCATATAATAATTGTGTCATAGAGAAGCCCACACACACAGGCCATGAATTGGCCACAAAACAGTCCACAAAATCAGTCAGAGATTGTCCAACACAGCTCTTTGAAAATAGCATAAAAAACCCAAATCTGTGAGCACCAAATTCCATTCACTGGCATATGTTAGATTCTAGACTCAAATAGCTTTCTATAGAGTTAAGAACGCACGAATTAGAGTTCGAACGAGAAAGTTATGGTCATTCGAAGTTGAACCTGCCGATTTCGCATAAGGGTTGCGAATCTGGGAATTTAGCGAGGGTGTGCGAAAAATTTGTAGCCCTTGACGACACCCCGCACACCATCTGAGATTTCCACGGGGTTTGCGAGTGGGATCTCATGACCTTGCAAATTTTCCCGAGGTGCCTTCCCGGAGTCCCTAATTTCTTTGTGAACTAATCCAGTTCTAGCACCATACAATCCTGTTCCAAGGCTGTAAAGCCCCTCGGAAACACTGGACCTATAACCAATCCCGAAACGATAGTCCCGGGAACCAAAATAGACCAAGAAACCGGTCTTTTGATTGTCAACAGCATAGTCTAAACTACCTTTAACCAGCCTTACGGTTAGGGCTGAACCCAATGGCCATTGAATGGCCCTTAAGCATGAAATAACTAGAGGAGGAGAAAATCTATCTCTTGAAGTGCAAGCAACGACCCGAGGAAGTTCCGCGAACACTTCTTGAACCCGAAGCTTTCGACTTCCCGAAACCCTGGTGAAACTTGGAGTTTTTGGTATCCACGCGTAGCCCTCGTCAAGTACTCCAACTTTAAACCTTAGCCCATTGGAAAACGACCACCCGATCTCTATAGATCATAGAGAGAAGTTAGAGTTTCTCTCTCTACACCGTCTCTTCTCCTCTCTCCCTACCCGATACCCTTTTTTTTTTCCTCCTTTTGTCAATCTTCACTTAAGTTGATGAGTGGCTCTTAAAGCGCCACGTGTCACACGATACTCGCTCGGATCCGTTCCTACCCCGAAAAAATTTATTTTCGGTTCCGGTTCAATTTCAATTTATTTTAAATGAACTTATCTTGAGTTATTCCTGGCTACGATATTAAGTAAAAATCTAGTACTGAGATCGCTAGACACCCGTTACCTCGAAAATCGTGAAAAATCCAACTGTCTCGGAATTCAATGAAAATTTTCTAGGTAACTAGATTTCACGAGACGAATCCAACGGTGAAGTCTGTTTCATCATCTGATATCTAGATAATTTTTCAGGCTTCCCTGAACCATTTTGGTAATTTCTTATTATTATTATTATTTTGCCATTTTTCCTAAAAATTTCTAATTTTCCTGGGTTTTACAAAAACTTATAAATTTGATCATTATAAAGTGACTAGAATACTTATAACTCTAGTTTTGCAACATACTGACGACCATAATCTAATTTGTTATCTCTGTCTAATCGGAAATGTTTTGCTCGTCTGAATTGCCTACAAACAAATAAAACACCACAACAAAATAACGAAAAACTAAATATTGTAACAAGACTATGATACAAAACCAAATACCACAATAAGACGAAAAAAATCACGAAAAACACTTGTACGTGAGGGAGTAAATGCCATCAGCGGATGTAGGTGATGTATGATGGTCCACCGGATGACAAGGAGATCCATTAATTGATGCTCAATAAAGAATGACAAAAATTAATCATTCATTTCATAATCCAACCATTAAACATCCCAATCATGAAAGAATTCCAATTAGGAAGATAATTCCAATATATTCTCTTCCGGTACAATCAACTCTTGAATTCATCGACAAGATAAGATCGACCTTAGTTTCGTTTTTACATTTAGAATCATGAGAAGGATCAAAATTTCCACAATTAATGATCTACTTACGTAGTCATGACAGATACATAATTGCTTGGTAACAATCCGAAGTTAAACAAGGGGTCAAACAAGGGTGCTTTTTTATTGGTTTGCAAATTGCTTGGTAACAATCCAAAGTAGGGAACAAGGGGACAAACAAGGGTGCTTTTTTATTGGGTTGCAAAACAAGAGTGCCAACAACAATGACAAGAAAAATGGATCAAGGGATAGGCTACCAGTATTTTTGGGGATCATGTGACTATAGGGCTTTTCTTTAATTTAAAGTTTTGGGACAGATGTGAATCTAGGACTTTTCAACCTCTCAAAGTATAAGGTTGTGTTTGGTTTCTATGAACTACTAGATAAAGAAAATTTTGTTAAAAGAAAATGGTGTTCTAATGGAAACGTCTAGACCATATTCGGTTCACATAAAATTAGAGAGAAAAAAAAAGAAAAATAATGAAAATAAAAATAAAGTTAAATGAGATTTTTTTTTGCTACTTTAAATAATTTTTTTTTTAAAATTTAACTCATCAATATAAAGATTACATAATTCAAGAATAAGTAAATTCTCAAGTAATTTTATTTATATTTGACTTTTTTCAAAAAAAAAAAAAAGCGACAATCAAATATAAGAAAATCATTTTTCTTATTATTTTTTCTTTCCTTATTACTTTTAATTTCGAGAACTAAAGGCAACCTCAAAGAAATCAAAAATAAAATTATTTCAAAATTTGTTTATTCTTGAATGATTTTTTTGACAACTAACTATTTTGTTACAATATAGTAAATTATTTTCACTGGGACTCGAATTTGGGACCCCTCTCATTTCTGGATGTCTTGCCTTTTTAAAATAAATAAAATTGATTTAAAGTAGCAAATAAAAATAAAATATTAAATTTAATAAATTAATTTTTATTTTTCTACAAATTTCCTTTTATAATACTTTTCTTCTTCATTTTATTTTGTTAGAAAATAATGGCTGATAAAACAAGAACGAAAAGATGGAACACCATGATTTATGTGGAAAACCCAAATCGGGAAAAAACCACGAATAGAGGAGCTATAAATTCACTATATCAAAGATGGTACAAAGAGAAGAGAATGCAAGAAGAAGAAGAGAGGTTACAATGATCTCAACCTCTCTAAAATCTCACATTGCCGAAAACCTAAAAAAACATATACCTTTTATGGACTGCCTTTTTCTTCCTTTATCTTTTGGCTTAAGAATTCGAGTCACCAACACTAAAAATCTCCACCTTGGCTTGAATTCCACAAAGGGAACTAAAACGCAAAAAACCAAATCTCCGATAAGAAATAGCCAACCTCTACCAAGAGCCCCAAAGGGATAAACTCAGCAACAAGTACCAACCAAGTCCAAGCAATGCTCAAACTTGGTAATTGGAGTTATCTTGGTCATCATATCAATCGAATTATCATAAGTGCTAACCTGAATAACAACAATGTCACCATGAGCCATGATCTCATGAACAAAGTGGTAACGAACATCAATGTTTTTTGTCCTCTCATGGAACATCTGATATTTCGTGAGAAAGATGACACTCTGACTATCACAAAAGACTATGGTGGTTTGCAAACCACCACAAATTTCACCAAGTAAGCCTCTTAACCAAATAGCTTCCTTACAATCTCTGTAATAGCCATATTCTGCCCTGTGAGGGGTCGACTAACTCAACCAGTCCGCAGCTTCCAACAAATACACAACCTAACAGTAAACACACCTGGGTAAGAGATCTTCTTTATCAAGATCTCCAAAGAAAATCGTAATCAACATACCTAATAACACCATCTCCGCACAAACAAACATTAGAGCAACTAGCAAGTACTCCTGAATATCCACCGAACTACCTTCAAAACGTCTTTATCAGTTCGCTTATATAATTACATCAACACTAACAACATATGATAATTAATCTGGACGAGAACAAATCATAGCATACATAAGAAACCCCACTACACTAGAGTATGGAACTCGAAACATTTAATCAATATCGTCTTCTGACTGTGGAGATAAAGTGGATGAAAGACTGAAATGAGCTGCTAATGGTATACTAACAGACTTAATATTTTGCATGGTGAATCTATGAAGAACTTTCCCAATGTACCCTTTCTGACTTAGGTACAACTTGCCTGTAAGTCTATCTCTTAGAATATCCATCTCAAGTATCTTCTTTGCTGCTCCAAAATCTTTCATCTCAAACTCTCAGCTAAGTTGGGCTTTGGCCCTTCGAATCTCTTCTTTATCCTTAGTTGCAATTAGCATATCATCCACATACAAAACTAGATATACGAACGACTCATCATTACATCTTCTAAAGTGACACAACTATCATAAATGCATGTCCTAAAATTGTGGGAAATCATAAATGAGACAAATCTCTTGTACCATTGCCTAAGAGATTGTTTTAGGCCATAAAGGGATTTTTTAACAAACACACATAGTCCTCTTTACTTGAAACCACAAAACCCTCAAGTTGATGCATGTAGATATCCTTCTCAATCTCTCCATGTAAGAAAGCAGTTTTCACATCCAACTGCTCAAGTACAAAATCATGCATTGCCATAATACTAAGGAAAGTCCGAATAGGCTATGCTTTGCAATTGGAGAGACACATCTATGAAATCAACACTTAGAATCTGACTGTAACCCTTGGCAATTAGCCTTGCTTTGTATCTAGCTTCTTCAACTCCCGGTATCCCTTCCTTTCTTTTGAAGACCCATTTGCAATGAACTGCTTTTTTCTCCTTGGGAAGTTTCACCAAGTTTCAAGTACGATTCTTATGAAGAGACCCAATCTCTTCTTACATAGCAATCATCCACATACTAGAATCCTCATAAGTAGAGGGTTCTTCACAACTATCAACACTCTCTGCCACATTTAGAGCATAAGCAACCAAATCAGCCTCAACATACCTCTGTGGTGGAATAACTTGTCTTCTCTCCCTATCTCTAGCAATATTGTACTGTGGTGCATGTGGTAGTGGTAATGGTGATGGTTGGGAAGAACCAACACCATCCTGCTCATCTAATAAAGACTTAGGAGAGGACTCGAATGCAGGCTCTATTCTAATATGTAGCTCCACATGCATTCTTGATTTTTGCTAACTTGTTTCACAAGAAACATTAGTAGGCAAATCTCGTAACATAGTAGTTTCATCAAAAATAACATCTCTGCTAACAATAATCTCACGGGTCTCAAGGCACTACAACTTGTACTCTTTAACACCATTCTTATAGCCAAGGAAAACACATTTAACAAATCTAGGTTCTAATTTTCCATTATCAACACAAGCATAAACTAGGCAACCAAAAATCTTTAAATCAAAGTAAACTGTAGGAGTACCAGACCATACCTCAATTGGTGTCTTCTTGTCACTAAGTAACTGAGAGATCGATTAATGAGAAAACAAACAGTTACTCAGGCCGCACGCCCCAAAATGACTTCGATAGTTTAGCATTAGAAAGCATGCAACAAACCTTCTCCATAATAGTTCTGTTCATCCGCTCTGCAACTCCATTTTGTTGTGGAGTACCAACCATCATGTGGTGTCTAATAATGCCTTCACATATGCATAAAGCATCAAACTCATCAAAGCAAGATTCCAAACCATTATTAGTACGGGGACGTTTTATCTGCTTCTTGATCATAATCTTCCACTCCTTAAATGTTGCAAAAACACCACTCTTGTGCTTCAAGAAAAATGAACAAACTCTCCTAGAAAAATCATCAAAGATAGTTAATATATAATTAACATCTCCATTAGACGACACTTTGGATGGTCCCTAAAGATTAGAGTGTAAGTAGTCAAGAGTTCCCTTAGTGTTGTGAAGAACCTTAGAGAACTTGACTTGTCTTTGCTTCTCGAAGACACAATGCTCACAAAATTTTAATTTTCTAGTACTCTAGCCATCAAGAAGTCCTTTTCTGCTCAATTCAGTCATACCATTCTAACTCATATGCCCAAGGAGCATATGCCATAGTTTGGTAACATCGCCATCTGTTATAGACTTAGAGGCAACAAAAACATCATCTATAACTATAATACCCTACAAAATATATAAGTTTGCAGTTCTTTTCTATCCTTTCATCACAACAAGAGAACCTTTGATAATCTTCAATGCTCCACCTTCACCAATGTACTTGTACCCTTTTGAATCGAGAGTATTCAACGGAATGAGATTCCTCTTCAAATCTGGGGCGTGCTTCACATCTGCTAACATTCTGACAATTCTATCAAACATCTTGATTCTAACTATACCAATACCTGCAATTTTGCATGATGCATCATTACCCATCAAGACTGCACCTTTTGACACAATTTCATATGTTGAAACCCAATCCCGATTAGGACGCATATGAAATGTGCATCCATAATCAAGAACTCATTCCTCAAAAGGCTTATGATCGCCATCAGAAACAATGTAGAGTTCACCATCACTATGATCATCTTCTACAACACTGACTTGGTTGAAGTTGATCGATTGCTTCCTTTCTGATTTGTAGCCACCTTATTCTTGTTGTGAAACTTATAACAATTATCAATAACGTGCCACTTTTTCTTACAATACTTGCAAGACTTGTTTCTAGTTTTGGACTTCGATTTGCCTTTGTCTCTATTCACTGAACTTTTTTCCTTAAACCTTCCTCTAACAAAAAGACCTTCAACCTTTACCTCAAATCCATTAACAAGTTGCTTCATGGTTTCTTTCGAACGCAAGATTCATAAACGTCTTCCAAAGTGAGAGTATCACTACTATACAAAATAGTATCTCTAAAAGTTGAATATGAAGAGGGCAATGAACGCAACAAAATCAACCATAAATCCTCTTCATTGTATTTTACCTTCCTTGGTCTCCAAATCAGCAACAATTTCTTTAAAGATAGAAATATGATTAATCACAAATGAACCTTCTGCTAAATGATGATAGTAGAGTTGTTGTTTAAGATGCAATTTGATGAGCAAACTCTTCATCATACACAATTGTTCCAGTTTCAACACAGTGGTGCTTTTCTCCTTCAAGACATCTTGCAAAATGTCATTCGAAAGATGAATGTGAATCTAGTCATAGCTTTATTATCCTTTTCCTTTTTCTTTTTCTTTTCTTTTGTCCAAGAAGAGGACATTTTTTCAGAACCTATCAATGCTTCTTCCAAATCCATCTACGTACGTAAGAATAGCTTGCATCTTGACTTGCCATAAAGAAAACCTAGTGTTACGATCCAACAACAGAAGATCATACTTCATAGACGCCATTATTAGGGAAAAACATAGCAAACCAAAAGTAATGACTCTGATACCAATTTGTTAGAAAATAATGGCTAATAAAACAAAAACGAAAATACGAAACATCAAGATTTACGTGGAAAACCCAAATCGAGAAAAAACCACAGGCAAATGAGTTATAAATCCACTATATCAAATATGGTACAAGGAGAAGAGAAAGGAAGAAGAAGAAGGAAGGTTACAATAATCTCCGTCTCTTTAAAATCTCACATTACTGAAAACATATATATATATATTATGCATTAAAGAGCCCTAACCCATAAAGTGAATAGCAGCAAAAAACACACGCTTCAAGCTAGTATTGTGGGCAACAAAGGAAGAGCTCACTTGTCACAACAAGCAAGTGCTTGCCGCCATAAGTCAAAACAAGGCAATTGATGGAGCAAATGCTTGCCGTAACAAGCAATTACTTGTCGCGACAAGTCCCCTATTTTTTAGAATGCCTTTTTTATCTTTCATATTTCGGCTCAAGAATGTGGGTCACCAACTTTAACACTCTCAAATCAAACATAAGATAAAGCTTTTCACTTTCTCAACCATATACCATCATTTTCTCATCTGTTACCTCTAAATTATCAATCTTGTGTCAATGGAATTTGTTTATCGATAATGGCAATAGAATATTCAAAATATTTATTTTTAAATAATAATCGAAGTTAATTCTTTCTCCATCAATCAACATCTCGATTATAATCGATTAAAAAAAACATCTCGATTATAATTTAGAATGAAAATGTGGTCTTTAATTAGGTCATATAAAGTGGGTGAAATCTCAGATTATAGGTTGAGATCAATCAACTTTAGCCCAACATAAAAGTATCTATTATGCTTGGATGCAAATTTCATCAACTTCTAGCATGCAATAATCACCGTTAATAATGTCCACGTGGTGGCCTGGCATGCAATATGTATAGGAACCTCATGTTTTAGTCCATTCATTTAGGAATAATTACAAAGAAGATATAAAATATATAAAATATATGATTCAATATGATTTCATAGAAAATAAGTATATTTCATATATAGTATTTAAATACTATCTTAATGAACTTAGGTATTACCTTAACCCTATTCATTATAATAGTACTTAGAACTATTAAGGTAGTACTGACAGTTTATTAAATTAGTATCTAAATGATATCATACCTAAAATATAATTATTTTCTTATAAACTATATTAAATCATTTTGTATTTTTATTTTTTGCAATTTATCATAATATTTGTTCATGTTTCCATATTTACTTTATTATAACAATCTAACTGGTATGACAGAAAAGACAAGAACAGATAATCCAGAAATTTTAATCATTCATCAACTGGCGGATTTAAACCATTATCAATAATTAACTATTATGATTTATTCAACTTTCTTAATTCTTTGTTTCGAAGAAAAATAATTTTGACGCGAATTTTTATTCGTGAAAAACAACAAATTTCAATGTTTCTAATTATTTTGAAAAGATTAATTTAAACTTAACCCATTTTTTAGAAATATTATGAGTTAAAACAAAGTTAATACGAAAGAAAGTTATAAACCAGAATATTATCCAAGTTCTTTGAGCAAATAGTTCTTGAAAAGAAATTCTGATTTAAATACATTTTGTGAATTTATACAAAATGAATCTTTAAAAACATTATTAATATGTTTTTTTTTGAATAAATAAGAAGATAATCACTTATTTAATGAATGAATATTGAGGTTATTAATGATAACACTAAGAACAAAGCACATGCTACGTTAGTTATTTACTGCATACAAATAAGCCATTTTTTCTTCTTCTCTCTTCTCTTCTCTTCTAAGCTCTTCTCTTTTTTCTTTTTTTTCTTCTTTTGGCCAGAAACACAACATGTACACAAGGCCGTTTTAACTTAAAAATTGAACTACACAACCTCAAATACTTGCAATAATTGGACTATCTGAAACATAAATTTCACAAATGACTAAACTTTATATTTTTTAGGGTTATTTTTCCCTAAAAGTCTAAAAAAATATGCTGATTCATGTGATACAAAATCCAACATATTCAATTTTTACCATAACAATTAATGATAACTAAATAAAGAAGCTGGACATAAAGTCATATTTTTCTTTTTTTTTTCTTTTTCTTTTTCTTTTTTAAGAGATAAATTTCTTGATTCGGGTTAACAATACAATCTATGAAAGCACAATGTTACAAGTTCTAAAAACTTTAGAGGATGATGCAACATCTAACTTAATAGTAAAAATGATCGGCTCAAGACCTATATATTTGATTATAAAAAAATGATTAGAATACTAAAGATTCCAAAGGTGCAGCATATTGACGAACATGATTTGATATAATGACTTTGTCAGATCAAAACTCTATTATATGAACTATCAATATAAAAACCTACGAAGAAGCCAACCGTTGATGACACAACTATCCGCCGCAACAAATCGATGATAAACCCAGGAAGAAACCACTCTATTGGAAAAAAAAAACTCAAATCTAGGGAATAACGATGGAATGTGTGATTTCAATCCAAGAATGACCCAAAAAATCACCATTCATATCTAATGAATACGGGTCTGAAAGAGAGAACAAATTGAGGAACGGTTAGGGCTGCCAATTTCTTTTATTTTCTCTTGTTTGGACTATATGACATAAAGTCATCTTGGGATGCCTCTCTTGTAGCTTGGGCCTACTTATCGTTAATCAATTAAGTTGTTCAGCCATTAAAGGAGGGATATTAGTAACTTACACTTTAAGGAAACAAAGTAGCTCATATCTTTTTGTCATTTCTAGCTAGACTAGTCAAAGATTACATTTGGCGTTCTCTTTGCAGTTTTAGGGTGGCCTAATGTTTGGATGCTGAGCTCATACCTGCTTAGATCCACCGGGTTCATGCTCACGAATCAATGATCAAATGAATCCAAATCAAAATGTGTAACAACTCGTAGTTAGTTTGTCCTCATGACTTTAAAACATGTTTATTAAGTTAAAAAAGAGCTCGTATGTGTTTAATGTCAGAAACTTTTCTTCTATCTAATATAAGAGATGACAAACAATCTTCTATCATGTAGACACGTCTTTATTGTGTCTCATAGGATTACGAGGACAATTGGCTAAAACACCTCATAGGGGTTAAATAAACCTCTAAATTAGGATTGGTGATCCATTCTAATACCACTTATAAAAACTGACAATCATGTAAATATTATCTACTTTAAACTCAAAAAACCCTCGTGACTTTAAAAATGTCAAGAACTTTTCCACCATTTGGTGGGATGTGACTAAATATTTGCATTTTTTAATAGATACCAAATGATCAACTGGTACTCAACAATGTAAGTACCATTGAGGGGATATAATCATAGAGGATCTTTGGGGGTGCATACTCAACGATCATTAGTTTTACCCACAATTGGTAAATCCCATTGAGAGGATATAATTATAGATCATTGGGGGTGCATGTCATTGTTGAGAGTTTGTAGGCTTTTTTGTCTCAGAGCAAGTAAGCTGTGATTTGGTTGCTGGGTATTGGCTTCACCAAAAATCTTGAGGTCCGCGGCCCACTTTAAAGTCAATTATATTCGACGGGTTAAAGCTTGACCCAAGTCCAAATGTATTAAACTTGATTTGAACTTATTTTAATAAGAGTCAGACCAAAGACTACCGCAAGCAAACAAAGCGTCTACGTTCCTAAGAAACATGCTTGCTTCCAATCCCGCTTGGCCTCACGTACTTTCATTATCCCTTCTACTTCTGAGTGAGGTTTACGCTCCGATTATTATCTACTTAATGGGCGCTTTCTATCAGATTATCAAAAAAAAAAAAGAGTCAGACCTGCACCTGCTGGACTTCATTTTAAGCCCCTTTTTATTGGCCCACCCAAGCCCTATTTTATTTTGTTTAATATGTAATATAATACTATTTTTAATATATATATTTATATGCTTATTATATAGGTCAAATAAAAGTGTAATTTAATTTATGTATTAACTTCTAATTTTGAGGGAAAGGTTAGAATAAAAAAAATTACTTTTAAATATTCTTGGACTTGTCGGCCTAACATGTCCTTGGTCCGTCTGCCCGGCCTGTCCTAGGCTCCATGTCCGCCTATTCCAAGGCCCAAGGGTTGGGCCACATGCCTCAAAATGTGAAACCCGACCTGGCCTGTTGATCAATCATCGGGCTCATTGCCCTAGACCGCGGGCATCATTTCTACATTCACTGTATCACTATTTAAAACTGAAAGAAAAGTTCACAATCTTGATAGACCGTCTTGGATTAGAGAACCTTCATTGGAGTTCAAATTTATTTCATCACAGCTCCATAAACTTTTTCATCTCAAGTGGTACAGTGATGGTGCATTACTTCCATCCAAGTACGAAAGAAGATAAAAGAGTATCTTCCAACATACTGCAATTTTAATCAGCTTGGTCCCTTAGAGCAACTCCAACGGGAGTTGGTATCCTGGGTGCCATATCCGTAACTGCCAAAATGGCACCCAAATCACCAAAAACCATGCTCCAACGGAGATGGTATCGGAGGTGGCAAAATGCCATCTTTGATTTTGAGGTGCCATATTTGGCACCTTTGGAGAGAGATGAAGAAGGATGCAAAATAGCCGTTGATGGCTCCTGTGCATCTCAACGGCTATTTCAACGGCTATATTGTATTTCAAAATCTATAAAATCCAGAGATTCTCCGAAGAAAAAAACATACCTTGAATCCTTCAACTTGAAACCCTAGCTTCCTTTGTCCGAACCCTTGCCCTAGTGCAGAAAGGGAGGAAGAGGAAAGAAAGAAGGAGGAGGAAGAGGAAGAAAAAAAGAAGGAAGAAAGAAAGAAGGAAGAAGACGGCAGAGTGCAGTGCAGAGAGTGCAGGAGGAGGAAGACAGAACGAAGGAGGAGGAGGAGGAAGAGGCAAAGGCAAACTCGTTTTTTAGGGAGGAGGAAGAGGCAGAATCCTTTTTTAGGGCTGAGGTGTTGCCTTCTTTATTAAATTCACTTGCCATACTTTTTAAATTAGTAAATCTCATTCTTATAAATTGCAATTTAAATGTTTGATTCAAAACGGATATATTGCTAATTTTGTAATTTATTATAAATTTTATTTTTGATATATTCATTTACTTCATAAATTACTTATTTTAAATTGATTATAATTTTAATTAATAAATTGCTCATTCTTTAAATTGACAAATTGATTTTTAAATTTAAATTGATAAATTTATAATTTTTTAATTGATAAATTGCTTATTCTTTAAATTAATTAGAAATTTTATAATTGATATATTTATTTATGCTTTATAAATTGCTCATTATTTAAATTGACAAATTGATTTTTTAAATTTAAATTGATAAATTTATAATTTTTAATTGATAAATTGCTCATTCAATAAATTAATTAGAAATTTTATAATTGATAGATTTATTTGTATACTTTATAAATTGCTCATTTTTTAAATTGATTAGATTTTTATTTTTTAAAACATTTAATTATTAAAATGGCCTTTGCATTTTAGTATTTTCTTAGTTTGGGGCCCAATCTTGTTGAGTGCCAAAACACTGTTCAAGGTTGCAAAATGGTATTTGGCACCCCATTTTTAGCAACTTCCCTTGGAGTTGCTCTTAAAAAGAACTTCTAGCTTCACTTGGTAAACTTCCCATGGATATCTTCAGGTCTCGTTTCGATTCCGTCATGTCGACATCCACATTATAAACATAGAACTTGGCCACCAAGAGGAAGAACAGGAAGTCAAGGTTCAAAAAATCGTGAGTCACATGCTGACTCGGTCGATTAAATGTAGGCTCGGGGGCTAGCAGAGTCGTCACAGTTACAGTGCGAAGGCAGTGGATCGGTTAAGCTTCGATGGACTTGGCCGAGTTCGCGAGATGACTCGGTCAACTCGGTGAAAATTGATAAAAATACAGAAAATCATCTACAACCTAAAAAGCAAACAAAAAATGCAAATTTTAAGAGATTCCTCTTAAAAGCCAACACAGTAAACTCGAATGAAACAATACCCGTGATGGAATTTAGAAAAGAAACAATAAAAATCCAAAAAATTGCAGAGAATGATTCAATTGAAAATTTCAAAGATCCGACTCAAAAAGAAACGAAGAAGAACTAAAGAAAAGGAAATTAAAAAAAATAAAACCTAACTTAACTGAGGGAGAACAGGAGAAGACGACGAGTAACAAACAAACTCCTACATAACCGAGTCCCGACTGCCGAGCATAACTTGAGCTAGAGAAGACCAGTACCCAATGCCTTGGAGCAGGTAGGTCTCCTTCCCCTTCTTCTCCTTCCTCTTCTTCTCCCTCCTCTTCCCCTTCTTCCTCTTCAGTTTTTTTATTTTCTCATTGCCTACAGGAAGAAGGGTTTCCCTTTTTCAACAACCCAATTCCAAAACGACGTCGTTTTGTCTCTGTAGGACACAAAACGATGTCGTTTGGTTTTTTATTTTTTATTTTAATACAAATTAAAATGACGTCGTTTAGGGCTGTCTAGGACCAAAATGACGTCGTTTTGGACTGAAATGAACAAAACCAAAGCGGCCGTTTGGTGGTGAACAACAATGACGAGTTAGTATTTTGAATTTTTTTAAAAAAAGTTATGGTGACTAAAACAACGTCGTTTTGGCCTAGAAAGACCAAAACGATGCCGTTTTGGCCTAGAAAGACCAAAACAACGCCGTTTTTGTATATCCAAGCCTTTTGATCCTGAATTTTTCTTGCTATTTTGACGGAAAATACATCCTAGCCCTCAGCCTCAATATCCAACCACATACCAAGAGAAATTATGTAAATTTATTTATTACTGGATAGAAATTTTATTTTTGTTGAACAACAATTATATTAGAAAATAATTTCTTTTATTATCATTAGCATACATATCTTTCACTTGATGCTTCATTAACTATTTAAATAATGTTAAATATAAAAAAAATTGTTTTATTAAATTTTTAGCTTACTTAATTATATCTATTTTTCTAATAATTTAATAATTTTTAAATATTTTAATCATCTTTTTTTGCGTATCGGCCGATACGTCGATCTGACACGACCACGTCGTCTCGGACCATCAGGAAGATGGTCGATCTGCTTGACTTTGAGCAGATCACGGGGAAGTAGATGAAGCTCAAAACAGCATAGAATGCATAAAAATAGTCCAAATGAGAAACATTCAGATTATTCTGAATCCACCCTTTCCCATGCTTCTTAGTTATGTCTGAAACTGTTGACAGAAGAAAACTACTGAGAAAACTCCCAACTCCCAAGCTGGTTGTGAAGTATGAAGCACCAAGGCTTTTCATTCCTTGAGGTGCTTGATCATAGAAGAATTGAATCTTGGCCACTTCCACAAAAGTATCAGCAATCCCCATCAGAGCATACTGAGGGAGGAGGATGAAGATAGTAAGAGGGACAGTTTGTTTTTCGCTGGAAATTCCATTTTCTCTGGCGATTCAGAGTCTCTTCATTTCAGCTAATCAAGCAGTGACCATGACAATGATTTGTAAGAAAATGCCGATTCCCATTCTCTGCAGCAGTGTGATCCCCCTCGGATTCCTGGTATGTTTTCGGACTAATGGAACAAACCAGAGGTCGTAGATTACTAAGCTTGTCAACATGAAGATTGCTACAAATGCTGTGAGACAAGCTGGAGGAACAGTAAAGTTTGGGCCCAGGCTTCTGTCAAGAGTGGTGCCTTGTTTGACAAAAAGTGTGGTCACCTGAGCTAACATGGTGCTTGTTATAAAATGGGAATCATTTTCAGCATTTGCTTAGTTTCTTTGACTTGGGTCACTCGACAAAGATTCCGGGGGGAGCTTGGCCCGCTCTTTAGAGTGGCTTTGTCTAGCAGTCTGCAGGCAATATAACAGAGAGGAAGGTTAGAAATAAGCAAAAAGAAAAAGAAAGCACGATCCCCTTTCAAAATATGCTTCTCTTAGAGTTTGGTGACTTGAATTATGTCAACTTGATTAAAAAAGTTTCATAATGTGATATCATACATTTTTTTAGGGATTTCAGTAAAAGGTCTATGGCCTATCACTGATTTTATTAGGATATAAGTCTGTTCGGTTTTGAGATGCCTGTAAAATATGTACTTATAAGGTTTGAGGAATTCTAAGGTTTGTGTCATTGTGTGCTATTCTAGGGTTTTGTTGATTTTTTCTCCTAAGAGATGTAATACTCCGACAGTTTAATTATGTATTTATACTCGACATGCATATATAGTAAATTCCTCCTCACCTATCTGTTATAGTTTTTCCTTATTTATGGTTTGTACGTAAATCTGTGTATTCCTTCTTTTATTTCACCCTTATTTCTTTATTGCGTATTCCTTCTTTAAATCTGTGTATTTCTTTATTTATGCTTTATTGCGTATTCTCCTTTATCTTTAACAGTTTCAAATAAGCACAAAAAAAAAAAGCAAAGCAAAGCAAGAAACATAAAAGTTTGTAGCTTCAAAAAGTTAAAAATAAATAAAATACCTTAGTGAAGGGGAATGATCGATTCTAAAAGTCCTAAATTTTGCATACTGGTCCAAGCTCAGCTCATGAAGCTCTTTCGGATCATTTGGGACAGGCACCTTCCACTTCCTCACTGCAGCAACAAGTACCCTAAATATCCTAGTGAAGGGACTCCCTGAAGGCCTTTTGTGCCTATAAAAGGGGGTTCTCACCAAGAACACTGACACTGAAATTGCCAGCCCAAGTGTGTGAAGGCCAAAGCCAAGGATCCAGCCAACCTTATCTTGTATGTACACAAGGAAAGTATTGGAGAAGAGGGTACAAAAAAAATACTAAACATGATAAATTATTTTGTAAAAATCAAGAGTATTTATTAATCCCAAAAACATTAATTGATTAATAATCAAATGATCCAATAAATATATTACAAGATAATAACTTTTTTGAAACAATGAAACATATCAATTGGTACTGAGTAGATAACATGCTTGGCATTGATCTAGAATTATTGGTTGTCATTAGCCTCCTAAATCTGTAAGGGACGAAATCAAATAAAGGTTAGAGTTGAAGATAGATATTTTCCTCTCCCCAAAGTGTGTTCTACTAAACTCTTGTAAAATTCTAGGACTCTATTTACTCATATATAGAAAGCACAAATGAACAATTGAGCTTTGGTCCAATGGGCTTATCAAAGCAAGGGAGAAGATAGAACCATGGGTCCATAGCTAGTTAATATTAAACCATTCCATAAATGACCCATAATTAACATGGGCAATCACACAATTAAAATTGTAATATGATTATACTTAATCCATGATTAATAAATTAATCTAACATTCTCTCACTTGGACGGCATGATCATAATTCAAATTCTTTTTCAATAGATTTATATAGTCATAACCAGGGAACAAAATTTCCGATATTTAAATTTGAAATATCAGTTATCGGTGGAGATCGATAAGATATCTCCACGAAATTCGTTTTCAGATTTTCCCTCTTTCATTGTTTTTCCTTTTGTTCTTTGGCTCACGAATTGCAGGGGTTTAAACGCCAATGCACAGAGGTGGTACCTTTCCCAACATTTATTAGTGATTGCACTTATTATATATAGTGAAGCTTTTTATATTCTCTTATTGTTATTTGTTCATAATCCTACCACAATATGATTATAATATTTTATTTTTATTTTATTTTACATTATAACTTATAATATTTTGAAATCAAATATTAATTTGAAAAGGAAAAAGAAATAAAATAATATCATTTAAAAATTTAAAATTATAATATATAATATTTTGAATCTCTTCATTATCACATAATATTTATAATAATAAAAAAAAACAAATAAATAATATATTTTAACATAACAATATCTTGTAATATATTAAATATAACATATTTAATTTATGTAATTACTAATCCATTTTGTTTTAATCTACCTTAATTAAGATATGAATCGATCATTTCTCATCATCAATATAATTAAAATATGAAAAATTTTAATCAAACCGATATTTTTGTAAAAATATCCACCGATATTTTACCGATATTTTCGATATTTCCATAAAATCCAATTACCGATATATCCATGTTTACCGATATTTTGATCCTTGGTCATAACCAATCATATACAATTAACATACAGAGATGATATATAAATTGTACATAATCAGGCACTACTAATCAAAAATCATAACTCAAATGGTTCCACAAAAAACTTACATAGCCATAACCAATCATGTACAATTAATACACCAAGAGGATGCATAAATTGTACATTATCTAGCACTACTAATCTAAAAGCATTATAATGACAAGAGTATTGATTCAATAGAAAGAAAAACGTCATTCTATCATTCATCTTGTCAAAATGATACAAAATCATAAGATAATAACAAATGTCAAAATATGCATGTAATAATGAAAAACATAAGCTTTCCTAACAAAATATATGAAAGGCAAAACTTCCAACAAAACAAAAATTCGAGGCTCCTAACAATCTCATGCGGGTGACGTGTTCTTGAAACAAACAAATAGGTAAGTCTTTGGTTAGTGGGTCTGCCAACAAGCTAGTCATAGGTGTGTGTTCAATTGAAATGAGGGACTCTGCAACTTTCTCTTTAACAAAAAAGAACTTCACATCAATGTGCTTAGAGCGAGAAGTGCTCCTAGTGTTCCTAAAGAAAGATACAACTGTGGAATTGTCATAAAACAATTTCAACGATATAGAAATGGAGTGAACAACCTCCAAATCTGCAACCATATTGCATGACAAGTAGCCTCATAACACACCACATACTCTACCTCCATAGTAAAAGAAGTTGTAAGTGTCTTCTTGACACTTTTCCTGGCTCAACTCCTTTAACCGTCAGCAAAAATATAACCCGAGAAATTAGTTTGTCATCTCGCGTCTGTAAAATCGAGTCACTAAAACCAACCACCTCGAAATTGTCGGGGTATCTTGAATATGTCAACATGAGATCCTTTGGTACCTTGAAGATGCCTCAAACTTTCTTAAGCCCAGGTTCTGGTGGCTTTTTGACCGAGGATCACTCAAGTACCTACCCAACACGCCGACAACAAAAGCAATATCAAGGCGTGTGCATACTTGAGCATACATCAGGCTTCCCACAACTAAATAATAAGGGACTACTTTCATCTTATCTCTCTTAATATCATTTTGAAGACATTGGCCTTTAGAAAATCTGTCACCCTTTACAATTAGTGTCTTACCATAAGAACATGATTGCATATTGAACATTTTTAGAATGCGTTCAATATACTTCTCTTGAAACAATCTCATAATGCCACTAGGTCTATCGTGGAGTATCTGTATGCCCAAGACATAAGATGTTTCCCCAAGACCCTTCATATCAAAATGGCTAAACAATAACTACTTTGTCTCAACCAACAGGTCAATATCATTAGCTATGAGCAAAATATCATCAACATATAAAACCAAGAATATGTATTTGCTCCCATTAACCTTCATATATATGCATTGATCGAAGATGTTCTCCTTAAAACCATTGGCGGTGACAACTTCATCAAACTTAAGATATCACTGTCTCAAAGCCTTCTTTAGACTATAAATGGATTTCTAGAGCTTCTAGGTTTACTTCCTCAATTAGTTCATTATCATGAGTGACTATTAGATGTTGGTAAACAACAAGGCTAGAGATCGAAGAGGAAGCAATAGGCACAAGAATAAAAACTTAATGTTCCTTCAACACAATTTCTCTTGACCCTTGGCTTGTATCAATATCATTGTCAAAATAGATAGCTCAATCACTCTAGTGGTGTGCGATTGGCAATAAAACCCGAAACCTCTTGATCCCACACAATAACCAATAAAGTACATACTAATGGTCTTTGGATCAAGTTTCTTGGATTGCAGGTTGTACAGTCTCACTTCCATCTTGCAGCCCCAAACAAAGAAGTAAGGAAGACTAGGCTTTTTCTGTTGACCATAGCTCATATGGAATCTTAGGAATATACTTACTAGGCACATGTGTCAAAAACTGAGAAATTAAGATCCGGAAGAATCTCATCCTTAATTAACCTCTCCATTCTTCTGGAAATATGACTCACTACTTGTGTCAAAGAATAGAAGACTTTTTTTTCAATCTCAAACGTTTGGTCCTACTAACAGTATTAACAGTAGGAGAAAAAGAAAACAAACTATACAACTCTAATCAGTAAATATTCTCATAAAGTGTTCCATTGTCAATCAATAAAGAGTCTCGATATAAACTAACTTTTCCAGTTCCAAGAGAAAATTATATTCAAGTCTATCCAAAATAGGTACATATATTAAATTTCTTCTAATAGAGGGTATGAACGCCGCATTTTGCAAAATAATAATTCTTTTTTTTTTTTAAGATGCAATCTAATAATTCCTAATGAAACAACTTGAACTCTTGTGTTGTTTCTCATGAACACATACTACTCCTTAGTAGTTGGACTCCTGCTTATCATCAGCTTTATTTTTCTGAACGGCCTTCAACTTCTTGCAATCTGTCTTCTTATGCCCAAACTCGTGGCAATAGTTGCATTTTCTCTTAAATTCCTCATTCTTAGGGGCATTAGAAGTAAAAGGCACATTCTTGTCATTAACCTTGACACCAGTATTCTACTGCTTGACATACTTCTTCTCATTGGAAGCTGTATTATAAGGATACTTTCTCTTATGACCCCCACTGCCTTAGGTAGCCACCATAGAAATACTCCTGGACTTCCCTTCTTCATATCCTCCTCCTCTTTAGCGAGAATTATAGTCATTTCTTCAATGGTCCATTGCTTCTTCTAAGCATTATAACTAGACCTAATACTATCAAACTGTGAAGGCTAAATCCCCATGATCAGACAAACAACATAATTTGAGTCAAAGTCCATACCAATTGTCTTAATCTTGTTGTAACAAGCCAATATTTTATCAATGTATCCTCGTACCCCTATTGTCCCATCATAGAAAGTGAAGTGAAGTGTATTCAGAAGCTCATTCTTCTCATTATTTGAGAACTTAGTATATTTCTTACCAACAACATCTAAAAATTCCTTTGCATTCTCGGTCTTGGGAATGTTTTCATAAATAGAGTTCTCCATATTGGTCTACATGATCATCAAACAACAATTGTTAGAATACTCGCAGTCCTTATAGGACTTTTTCTCATTTTCAGAACTCTTAGCAATGGGTTTTGAAGGAGCTTCAACTTTCAAAGCCAAATTCAGTTTCATAATCATCAAATTCATGATGAGAGATTTAACCCATTGCTTGTAAGTAGTCCCCATTAAGTTTCGTGATGACAGATAACTGAGGAAAGCTTAAAGATGAAGAATAAACAAGAGATGAATGTCAAAAATACATGTAAAATAAAGACATGTAAATTGCTCAATTCTTCAGCTTACCAAATGACCCACAAAAGTGGTCATCAAATTCTAGAGTCTATAAAATAAAAAAATTCTCATACACAAGTAAGAGCAATTTATCAATCATCATAATTAAATGCGTCAATTTTTCATCGATAGAGTAGTAAAATTACGCGGTTCATGACACTTAATGAAATATCTTCAACAAAATAAACATCCTACTAAATAATCAAGTCATCGATAGTATAACTTTATTATCCGTATGGATTTTAACAAAATTGATGCGTAAGACGAAAGAAATATAATTGTAATATGAATTCCAAAAAATATCCAACATGTATTTATCAATTTTCACCCAGTATAAAAAAATAATTTTATTCATAATATGATGTTATAAATAATTTCAAATAGTATAAAAATAAATTATAAAAATAATATATATATATATTTAAATCAAAAATCAAATTCATTATGGATTTATGGGAAAAGAACTAAGGCTTCCACGGCTATGCACAGTTATCAAGAGGTATGGTTTTCCTTTTGTTACTATTTAAAAAATAATAATGGTTATTCCCAGACAACTTTTGACCGTGGCTATGAATGAATGAAAGAAATCTGTCATAACCATCATTATACAACTTTTGTCTCTGACAAACATTCAGTAAAGCGTTAATAAATTATATTACGAATTTGGATTCCATCACAACTCATAGGAAAATATAATACCTAAAGGCAGCAACGTCGGACAGAGTGTACCGTAATCAGTTTGAAAGATCATTCAAACGCTATTGCAAGCAGAAATAATATCTACAAAGAGACTGCTTTTCAAAAACAGTCCAGAAAAGTTTTTTTTTGTTATTGAAAATTCGAGTTTTGTACGAAAGTACTGTAATTTAGAAAAAATAAAAATAAATTAGTTTACTACGCTAACTATTAACAAAAATAATACGCAATGCTGTCATTGAAGAGGAAAACAAATGAATCTATGAAGCGTAAGCTTTGAGCAATGACTTTGAAATAAAAATATCGTTGACACCAACAACGGCTATTTGTAGGACTAATTGTCGCCGATGGCAACTACGGCATTTGAATTATTTCATTTGTCACCGACGGAAACTGTGGCATTTCGTGTCATTTGCCATCAACGGCAGAAAAGCTGCTGACGGTCATTTGCCTTAAAACCTCGGCAGCTATGGCTTTTTTTTCCCATTTTCCTGCACCTCCCTCCCACTGGCGCTGCTCTTGCTGGTCGTACGCTTCCCACTCTTAGTGTTGTGTTTTTCGTTGTTCAGGCTGAGTGGGAGCCACTTAATCTTTGTCGAAATCAATGATGTGAGGATGTTAGTTTTTTGTTTATGTGTCTTGAACTTTTCTCCTTTATGAAGATCAGATATGTTTGTGATGTTTGATTTTGTCCATCATATATGTTTGAGAAAATATGGACATATCTTATTGGCATGCATTCATGATTTGCCGCATTATATTTTAGGCAAAATAATGCTTACTCATCTTTCTATTTCACACTATGTGTTTGATATTTAAAAGATGAGTTGTAAGACCAACGATGTTTGTGCCTTTGGTTCTTGGATTCTTGATTTGATTCAGTTGAAAATTTTGAGCATGAAATATAAGTTTAAATAAAGGCTTGATTCTTTGAAACGGAAAAAGAAAAAGGAAAATAAAAAACAGCGATGGATTAGAGTTTTATAGCACTGAACCTCTTAATCGAAAAAAATTTATATAATAATTTTTTTTTAAACATTTACCATTTTATTTTGTCTGAATTATTTGTAGTGATATCTTTGTGATTTTCAAACTAATTCTCGTATCAAAATTTTTTACATTGTGTTGATTCTTGTGCCATCTAACATGAGATCTCAGTTGATGGTGAGGAGAAACCCTTGTTTTGAATCAAGGATTAGGTTAGATTTGTGTGATTGTGCGTGGAGAGCTAAAGTTTCGATTATGGTTCTTATAAATGAGGAGCTGACCTGAAGTTTGATTTGCAAATGAATGCTGGAGTTTTGTTTTGGATTATTCTGAATGAAGGGCTGAAATTTTGATTTTGATTTTGATTATTATGAATGAGGCGCTGAAATTTTGATTCGGGTAATTGTGAATGGAGAGGTGAGGTTTTGATTTGGGTAATTGTGAATGGTTCACATATCGATCTATCTATCTACCATATCTAATTTGGGTCAACCATCCATCTGCCATTAAGTTGAACCAATGAACTGGTTTGTTCCCTCTTTTATGATTCTTCCATTTTGCATATATTTTGTTTTTTTGGTTCACAATGCCATTGCCCTCCACCATATCGCTCTAATTTTTGTCAACTCTGGTTAGCTTTGATACTTCACTAATAGAAAAAAAAACATGCAAAAATATAGATAGGAACAACAAAAATAAGACAAAATGACACCATGATTGAAACTGAGGACACTTTGATTGTTTTCTTTATGATAAAGTTGATGTGATATCAGGATAATGACCTACCGTATTATTTAATTCGATTTAGGATATTTTATGCAGTCAATTATATGCTGTTTCAACAATTCACGTGATATGTTACTATAATGGACAAATATTGAGGACTAAAACAGATGTTGAATATGAGGGGAGAAAAAAGCATTGTGGACGCTTTGGATATACGGTTGAATGCATGTTCCACTTAATTGATTGATATGATATACTCAAAGACAACCATTGACAAACAAGGTTCAAATTAATTGCCTAGTTTGTAAGTATCCCCTTAGAAGTGAAACGAGGTTCCAGCCTTTTCCGATACGGGATGACGATGAGGTGTGCTGAAATGGTGAATCTGGTTAACACAACGACCATTGAAATTGAGCGTATATTGAAGTTGTTAGTCGAGCCTGATTGAACCAATGCAGTAGTGACCATGTAGATTTATTTGTTTGCGGCAATTACAATGTTGCATAATCTTACTACGATTGTGGGCCTAGTAGCGATCCAGGTGGTCGATGCGGATCTTGGACAAATGAATGATGAAGAGCAGTCTCGGATGAAGAAGGTAATGATGAATCTGATGATGAATGTGATGGAGATGATGGGGATGTTGAAATTGATGGACATGCATCATCTTCTCGAACTTTGAACCAAGTTTTGGAGAATGAACAAGGGATATATGTCTCTGCACAAGCACCATCTTGTGATGTATCAAATCACGGAATAGACATTGGATAGATCATCCCTTTGTTAATTATCAGCTTTCTGGCAACCAGCCTCCAATTTCAACATGTTGAAAACCTGGATAATGCTCTTGCAAGTTGTTGGACTCCATGGGTGCGACATCACTACCAGGTAATTCAGTGGAGAATTTGTAATTGGCCAAGTTTTAGCAATTAAATCTGATTTGCAAGAAACACCGGGTTACTCAATTAAAGTACACCGAGAGTGTGGATTGCATCCTCAAAAATTGTTGTTTAAGATGTAAGAGAGCGAGAAGGAGAATGTATTTGTCCATGAAGCTTCGTGCAATAGTTGTGAAAGATACTTCCTTATTTGTTATCAACAAATATACTGGGCCGCATACTTATGTCAATCCTTGCTTGAACCGGGACCATCATCAACTAGACTCGAAATTGGTTGCTACTCATATCAAGGCATTAGTGCAGTACGAATTCACGTGACTAGAGCTCTTATTCGACGAAGTGTGATGGAGAAATGGGGATATCAAATATCATACAAAAAGCGTTTGATGGAAGCGCCATGATTAGGCAGTTATTTGGTGACTTCTCTCAATCATATCTGAAGTGCCCACGTTTGTTGCAGCCGTAAACGGCCCGAATCTTAGATGTGTTGTTATTTGGAAAACATGTGAAATTAATATGGCAAGCAGAATATTCAACGCGTGTTAAATTAGATTTCAAGCCATCTATTGAAGGGTCCAAAAAACATTTATTAGATCGGATTATGAGTATTGATGGTACACATTTATATGGAAAGTATAAAGGCAAGTTATTGATTGCTATAAGGTGTGACGGAAATAAACAGTTGTTTCCATTGGCATTTGCTATTACAAAAGGTGAGAATACTGATAGTTGGGGATGGTTCTTGGCATGTATAAGAAATAAAGTTTTTCAGGTGGGGAATTTGCGTTATATCGACCAGACATCCGGGTATCGCGGCGGCAATGGCATCCTCATCTTGGTTAGTGCACCATTTGCACATCAGTTTGCATGCGTCATTTTGCAAGCAATTTTATCGCGGGTTTAAAGATAAACTTGAAGAATTTGGTATGTCAAGCGACTTTAGCGAAGTCGCGAGCATAAGAATTCAAAAAGCATATGAATACAATTGGGAGAATTAATTCCGAAGCATTACAATGGCTAGAGGCAATCCCTTTCCAGTTATGGGCTCTTTCACCGCCGAAGGTCGAAGATATGGGTTAATGACAACCCAGTATTTCGGTATTTATGGTGTCGCCAAAGGAGCTCGTAGCGCAATAAGCGCATTGTCTGATTGACCTTTTCCCTCTCAACGATTACTTTGTTGCAAGAAGAGTAGGTGCTAATAGATTGACATCAGCGAGCAATTCCTCCATATGTTGATGCGCGAGATCGAGAATCGTGTTGTTAAAGGCGGTTCAATGGAAATTGTGCTTTACGATCACGTAAAAGGGCCTATTTCATGTAAGTCAATGGTATGGCGAGCTCTTCGCCTCGACTTACATGAAGAAAAATTTGCACATGTGGAAAGACATTGATATATGGATTTCCATGTAGCCATATCATATCGTAAGCATGTCAGCATCGCTATGTTGATTTTCGTTTGTTTGTGAGGCCACTACCTCTCGATCGTACTATGTTACATGGGCAACCTTTTCCATCCAATATTCAATGAAGATGCGTGGCCTCTTTATGATTGTACCACTTGAGTCAATGCAACGCATTGGAAGTGGGCGTCACTAAAATCTTGATTTGCATAATGAAATGGGCGTTGGGAGGAAAACCCAGATCACATGTGGGTTATTAAACAAGCTGAGTCCTGATCGCGGTCTTGTAAAAATAGAAATCAAGTTAGGTAAATAGATATGCGAATATGAATGTAGCTAGTCCATTATCTATGATTTGGTCACTCCCTTGCTTTGGATTCACTACAGCGTCGACTAACGGTGAAGGAAAGGTATATTTTTTCTTAGTCACTTATGGGACGACCCCCTCTTCTTGCTTTTTGGATTTATCTGTGAAATGGTATGATAATGATGATGCAAAGGGTGTTAATTTTTTGCAGGGGAAGTTCCATTCCTTCCATCTAGTGAAATGAAAGGAAAATATGCCTTTGATTGAAGTCTATGTTTTTATGTTGTTTTGGCTTTGAGAGGCTGAAAATGTTGGTTTAATCGGGCCAAGTAACTTGTGAGCAGAGTCTATGGAAATATTTGTTCTTCATAATCAATATTTGCTCTTCTTGTAATGAAAGGCTTAACTGGTGAATATAATTTCTGGGTAAAAAAAGACATGGATTATAACTCTTCCTTCCTTCCTTCTATGTTAGGCTGTCAACAATGTGATGTCATACAATGATCTCTCATCATTTTAGTTAGGATTTCTCAATCATGTTTATGATGCTGATAACTTAATCTTTTTGTCTTTCTTATCAATTTATGCGATCTGAGGTAAGAACTTAGCTGGAGAGCTGTGTTAAGTACACTTAATGCTCAAATCTAAGACATAAGAGAAGTAGGTGGAACTGCAGTTTTGATTGGATGAGGGCAGTAGATTTGCAGGTGGTGTTTTCAAAACAACTTCCACAAATCAAAGCAAGTGGTTGCATGGATGATGCACAAAAACATAACATTCAGGGATGTAGGATTTTCAATAAGTAGAAACTACCGCCCCTTTTGGTTCTTGTTTCTGAAAGCTGTTCTTGAGAATAGTTTTTGAAAACACAGAGAACACAATTTTGGTGTACTTTTGTGTTTTTCAGAACAAAAAAACTGGGAACCAAGCGTGTTCTTCCTATTTTTCTTATTCTTCTTGTTTTTTAGAACATAAAACAATTTTATTAGTTAACTGAAAATTGTCTTCTTATGTTAGGTCACTGAAAATACATGTATTTTAAAATTAGTTAATCTTTATGTAATAGAAGAAAACAACTGAAATCAGTTCGAAGAAACATATAAAAATAATGAATTAACTTTTCTTACTTTCTACATTTTCCCTCAATTTTCTGGAAACCAAAGATATCTAGATTTCCAAATTGCCCTTTGCATGGATGGGGCATAAAGCTATTGTCTAAAAGATTAACTTGTAAATATTGTTCCAACTACAGGCACACCGTGAATTAGCTGGAACAGTGTTACCAATTCGTGGACATGTAGATCCAGTGGCTGCTGCAGGAGATAGCTTTCTGCCGAGCATGTGCGGTTTGAAGCTGTAACTTGTACCTGTATCATGATGAATAGATGCTGAAGACTGGAACTGTGCTTAGAGTTTCCTGTTTAGTTACTTGGTTGAGAAATTGGATTATAGTTACTGGTCTCTCTCAGTTGATGTAAATACATAATAGATGGGAAGTGATCATATGTTCTGAGTATTTTCAGTTTTTCTGGGTTCGGATCACAAAAAAACCAAAAATTGCCATTGTGGTAGTGAATGTTTTGAATCGATTGAAGGCATCTTGTGTTTATATATATATATATATATATATATATATATATATATATATACTCTGCTATATATATATATATATATATATATATATAGATATTAGTGGTAGCTAGTGAATAAGATACGATGAAGCAAAACTGCATTCAGTTGTTGCCCTTCGAGGAAATGTATTGATGTTGAATATAGGCAACCATTTTCATTGGGGTTGAGAGGAAAAAAAAAGAACATAATCGGTACCTCTTCTAAAGAAATGGGCTTTTTGATAGATGAAAGATGGTGGCATGAGCAATAGAGAAGGATGCTCTTGTTTGAGTTTGACCATTTTCCCATTAATTGGGCACTTGTAAATACATAATCAATGTTTTCTCATTCACTTTTATTTGTTGAATAAATCGGTACACAGAAATGATTTCATTTTTCACATCCAGATTCTGAAGCATATATCAAAGCTATTTTGAGTTCAGTGTAGACTGGAATAGTCAAGTTACCTAGAACCCCCCTCCAGGGCCGGTCCTGATATTTTTGAGGCCCGGGGCGAAGTAACAAAATAAGGGCCCCATAAGTATTACCATAAAGGTATATTAATATTGAAGAATTAAAAGGGTATTTATGAAAAACATCATTTAAATATTTCCGTTATTACCATACACATTCTCATGTAAAAAATAATGAATAAGCTTAACTTTTTTAATCTCGACCATAATGAATGAAAATATAATGTGACATCAAAATCTGATATATGGTTGGGCACGTATGTTGCATTTCTCACATGTTTCTGCATTCTATGTAAAACTCTTTTTTTAATTGAAAACCATAAATCTAATAAGGAGACACTACTTATTTTATTATTTATTTTTAAAGCGCCAAACAAAGTATGACTCTTAAACCAAAAAGTTTATATATAAATAGGCAAAATTACGCTCCCATGGGTTTGGAGCAGCGTTGAAGCAGTGTTTGGAGGAAGGAACCGTGGGTTATACTTTTGTCATTGAAATACTTGTTTGAAATTATTTTTATAACATTTTAATTTTTAAATTTATTTAACATATATATCATTTTATTTACATTATTTAATGTTTGAATTCAATAAATTAAAATTTTAAAGATAAAATATATCATCGTTTATTTCATTAATTTTATCCTAGAAAAGATCATAATCCATGTTTATCGGCAGCGATGTATTGGCTAATAAAACCGATTTTGTTCCTTGGCAAAGACCGAGTTTTTTTTTTTTTTTTTGCTTTAACCGAAGGTTGGTCAACACAACTTACCTTCAATGCTTTTGAGACACCATAATTAGTGGCAAAAATGATATCCATATATATATATATATATATATATATATATATATATATATATATATATACCATATATATATATATATATATATATATATATAAAATTGTTTTTAGTATGCAAATAGTATAGGAAGCCATTACAAAGGTGCTTTGGAATTTTAAGTGGTGGAAATTTGCAATGATCCGTCCTTGTAATTTCATTTTAAAGCCACCCCATCACCTCACTAGTTACTTTTTAACCATTGTGAGCAAAAGGCAAATAAATGTTAGAAAACTTCCTTACTAATTATGCTTTGAAAAGCAACCCATCTACATGCTCACTGCAGGTTACTTTTTTTACCATTGTGAGCAAACACCAATCTTGAAATGAATATTTTAGATAGGGACCTAAGCGCAATAATAAAATTTTAAAAGCCACGAAAACATATAATTTAGCTCTTGTGACTCCAAAAGAATAGTAAATATGAGAATTATTGGGAGTTCAGTAAATCTCGGAAGAGGAAGAGGCTGGTTAGAGCGGATGGGGATGAAGAAAGACCTACAGCTTATATTATGAATTGCACAGGCGAGTGGGGGCCACAGGCGGGTTGCCCTCTGCCACACTTGGGGTGGGACTGCCTCAATAAAGTGAGAGTAATTCTCAACCATTAGACAAGGATGGTCATTGTTCCCACAAGGATTATGATACTTTATTTTGATGTAATAGCTGTGTGCCTGACAGAAGAATATGAAAAATAAATGTTAGATGAAAGTAAGAGTTTTTGGTTATAAAAACAAGAGGAACATGTTTTTGTTTTGAAAAACCTAGAGAATATAAACAATATTAAATTTAGAGAGCGCTAAAATTATGTTTTTTGTATTTTTTAAAATTGTTATTGATAATAGTTTGAAAAATAGAAGGCCTAATTCTAATTTTCTTATTTTTTTTATTGCATGCATTGTAAAAATACCATCTAGATTTTTATAATTCTTACGAGTTTAAAATTGTAAATTAAAGCGAAGTACATGTATAAAAATAAAAATACAGATGAAAACCACTCATGCATAATCATGCATAATCTTAAAAAAAAACATTGTATTTACAATCATGCATATACCTAAACATTTAAATATATTAAAACATTTTATACAAATTTTCATATATAAAAATAATAACATGTATCAATGAGCTCCACAAGATGGTGCCTTTATATTTATCTTAGGACAACGCCTAGAATAAACAGCTTGTTGGGCAATAGGATCCCGTGGAGTCTGTGACGGAGTTGAAGGAGCCAAGGGAGCTAATGGATGAAGTAGTGGAGTGTACGTCAGAAATCACGAATTATCTATTGAAGTCTACCAGCTCATTAAAGGTCAAGGATGGTGTCATCCGTGGGAGGCCTTTAATATGGGATAGTAAGGGTGTAGCGACAATGTGATATCACCTGTGGGCAGCTCGAGAGCGACACCGAGGATAAAGTCTGAGACTTGTCAGTGTGTGGGAGTATGGAAGGTGATGTGTAACTGTATGGGGGTATGGAAAGTGATGTGTCAATGTGTGGGGGTAAGGAAGGTGATGTGTAAGTGTGTGGGGGTATAAACATATCAGGTGAGGGGTAAGTATGGGAGGGTATCGAGTAGACGAGAGTCGTTTCCAGTGTACCTATCACAGCTATCCATCCCCAGACCATGACCTGGCCCACCATCTCGAGCACGTCCTCGGCTATCAACTCCCCCTCTCCCTCTCCCTCTCCCTCTCCCTCTACTTCGAATGGGCTGCATACGTGCTGGAGTGGATGACACCGGAGGTCTAATCGGTGGTCCATGTGATGTGGAAGCCTCCTGAGCGTAGCCGGCGATGTGATGCTCTTCTCCGATCCGGTGTAACACTGATTGGGCAATATGATGTATGTCACACAACGCACCAATGGTAGCAAAACGAGGGCTACTGGCTATGTCAGCCATGGCGGCGATCTGAGTGAACCAAAGAAAAGATTTATAAATACATAGTCTATTGATTAAAATTACGTAAAAAATTTTAGAAACACGTGACTCTAACTTACCAAAACATGAGTACTATCGGCTGTAGCATGGAACCTCATAACATCCCTATGCAATGTTAGTGTCATAAAACGTCATGTAATACGACGATACCACTGCATGTATGGATCATGGAAGTCCATCAAACCCATCATAGGGGGTGAAGTGATGATCACAGCATTTCGTGTATCCATAATGCTTTATGTCACGGGCATGTCACGTCACCAATTCGCGCTGGTGCCGCCCCGCGTCATCCATTCTATGTAGCATTTGCTCGTAAGAGCAATCTGGGGGTATCTCCTGATGCAACCCAAACTGGCGCAAGACTCGCTCTAGACGATACCACTCAACAGTCTCGAAACATATGAGCGGTGACATCGTGCGCCAGATATCCTGATCAGCTAAGCAAATATCAAGAAGTTGGTCAACCAACTCTCCGATGTATGGCTATCATAAGACCTACACATTTACCATTGACGTCAAAAAACTTGTGTCAACATGAATGAAGTGTCTTATAGAACCATATACTTTTACATATAATTACGCGATTCGGAAGTTTGTGCGTCTGTTGATCTCGATATGGGAGGACACCGAATGGGTTAAGCACCTGTGTCGAAGGTACTCCACCTACACTAGCGAAAAGTGGCTCTAGCTCTACCTGCGGCTTTGGCTCGGGGTGCAGGCATGCATGCTCATTTGGTAATCCATCGTCGAGCCCTCGACTACGTCGCATCGCCATCGTCATCTGCATGTAAGGCATGAAGGGCAATGGTGATCTTTGGATATCTGGCCCAGTCGCCAAAAATCGGGTTGAATCCCACGTGGAAGCCCCTGTCGACACACCATAGCGAATATCGATAAACAAAAATTAAGCAATCTAATTACATAGATGAAAGTGTGTGTAATTACAAAAAATAAATTTACATACACTGTATCGATTGTAATCTATTGGCTAACTCACAGCATCTGGTCAGTGGCTCAGCATAACTCTTGATATGTGTGTCTGAAGTCTTTGCACCACCCGACTATAAGTTGATGTCTATGTCAAATCTCGTAGTGGTGGGAGAAAGCATATATGAACAAGGACCCCCTTCTTGTCCGCAAACAAGAAGGATCCCATCAACGCTAAGATGAACCCACGTGCACTCCACTTAAAGTCGACCTCATCAGCATCAGGTCCTAGGGTGAATAACTGCTAACATAACCACCGGATGGAGATAGCAGATCCTCTAAGAGCATCTGCGAGTGGAGTGACACCGAGCAGCTCACCTCATAACTCTGCTACATCGAGCACACATGTCCCCAGTGACCAATGGTCAGTCGATCTGACGGATGATAGCAACATCATGTAGCACGTGATCGTCATCTCACGTTGGGACATGAAATGTGTAAATGCCAGACCACCATCTCTGGCTTGAGACAAGTGATAAGCGACCAATCTATCATAGTGTGGCCTAAGAGGTGCCTCACCGTAGAATCTCGCAGCCGGATCACGTGTGGACAAATGCGGCGGATCCATCCTCCACATGCGAGGGAAGGATCTAAGTACTTCTCTTAGAGGCGAGGAGGACTTCCTGGAACTACAATTAACAAAAAAACCATGTTTATAATTGAATATATATAGATTAGAGAGTAAAATTGGAATATTAATTCATGAATAATGAAGCTATACTTGCTCGATGTCAACTAAGTAGGACTGTGTTTGTCTTGCAATACGAGCCAGGATGGATCGATGGATCATCATCATGAAGCCCTCTGAACGCCATATATATAATTTGGATGTCTGAAAGGCACTATACATATTAGTAAAACACATTGGAGAGACTGTATCACAATAATTAAAGGCACTAAGGTTTTAGGGTTTTAGCATTTCAAGGTTTTAAGGTTTTAGGGTTTCAAGGTTTTAGGGTTTTGGGGTGGAAATGCCGTTTTTTCAGGGTTTTAGGGTTTTAGGGTCTTACGGTTTCAGTGTTTTAAGGTTTTAGCATTTCAAGGTTTCAAGGTTTCAGGATTTTAGGGTTTTAGGGTCTTAGGGTTTTAGCGTTTCAAGGTTTCAAGGTTTTAGGGTTTTAGGGTTTTAGGGTTTTAGGGTTTTAGGGTCTTACGGTTTCAGTGTTTTAGGGTTTTAGCGTTTCAAGGTTTCAAGGTTTCAAGGTTTCAAGGTTTCAGGGTTTTAGGGTTTTAGGGTTTTAGGGTATTAGGGTTTTAGGTTTTTAGCATTTCAAGGTTTCAGGGTTTCAAGGTTTTAGGGTTTTAGGGTTTTAGGGTTTTAAAGATTTAATGTCATATGGTTTGGGTTTCAGGTATTAGGTTTTACCGATTTTAGGGTTTAGTGTTTTAGGGTTTTAGCGTTTTGGCGTTTGGTGTTCAAGGTTTCAGTTCAAGGTTTCAGTTTGGGGTTTAGGTTTGTCGTTTTAGCGTTTCAAGGTTTCAAGGATTTAGGGTTTTTGTAAGACCCGAGAAATTCCAATTTTTTGGAATAAGGGCAAAATCGTAATTTTGATTACAAAATTGTAATTTCGGTTAAAAATCCGTAATTAATTCTCTAGATCTCGGATGACAAAACGGATTGAACCGTTGGAATGCGTCTCGCGAGAAATCTAGTGCAATGGGGTGACTAGTAATTTTACGAGACGGTTGAGTCGACACGTTTTTCGAGAGGCATCGCGTTTGGTGCCTTAAAGCGGTACCGATCTGACGAAAGTCACATATAACTAGTACTCATGTATCATAAATTGGTATGGTAGAGAAATGATGAAAATGGATGGTAAGGAAATAGTCTTGGGAATATAGCGGGAAAGAGGGGCGTGCGCGATGTTTTTAGAAAAGTCCTTAAGTCACAAAATGCCGAAAAATTAACAGTATCATCTCCTTAAATGGGCAGTGCTGGAGCAGAATCGGGGAGCAGGCTTCTGGTTGGGGTTTTTCAAATTTTTTTAGAGAAGCGAGCCTGCAAAAATACGACGGGCTCAAATAGTCGCGGTCTTACAGATGAAGGAAGAATTTGCTCTACGCGAAGCGGCTTTCTGTGATGGACCCGGATTTGTGGAGTTTAACGAGCGCTAAAGAGGTAGAGATTCTCCTCTTGGGTTTTATTCTATTTAAGTGTTTTGTTGATGTTTCGGTTGTTTGAGCGAGTGAGGAAGTAGTTTGATCGGTCGAACATGGGGCCAGAGGTGATAAAATTTTGGGAGAAAATGGAGCGGCAGTGGCTGCTCCACGCGACTATTTGGGTTCACAATGATGGGTTTGTGTGTTAAATCATGCTTTGATTAATTTGGGCGGGAATGGCGTGAATTTCGGGTTCACTAAGTGAGCAGACGATTTGTGATCTTTCGGGAATAGTAGTAGGGGTTTCACTATTCGAAACAATATTCAAATATATTTTCGTAAAATTATGTGTTTGGTTAAGTAATTCGAATCAATTGCTTTGTGTTTGAACATTAGCCAGAGAAGCGAAAATTTTGATGCGTGAAATGATAATTACATAACATGTTTGTGTGATTTAATTTTTATCTGGAATATATTACGTGTTTATATATTTGCGTGTGATTGAAGGTAGTGGAATGGCATGCAGTACGTGTATGCCTTTGGAACGTCACAGGAATATAGGAGTTAGTGCATGAGATGAGTCTAAGAGAAGCAGGTTCGGAGGGTGATCACAAATGCTCAAGTGTCGGAGGGTAGTCAAACTAAATAATATATCAGCCGTCGGACGGCCCGAGTTGATATTTATTCATAGGGGTGAATCCACAAACAAATAATATATATATATCAATCGTCGGGCGGCGATTGATATATATCATCGGAAGGTTGTCGCTAATAAAATAACAATTCTCATACAAAGGCAGGCGGAGTGTGAGAGAGAGTCGGTGAGGACACCAAAGGGATGCGGAGTTGGTCGTAGACATTAGTAGGATCATGCGTTCGCTTTGAATGTGTGTTTACTTTAGACATTGCGCACTTGGGTGGTGAAGTAGCCAGCCCCAGGCCGATTCTCCTATTGAGCTTTGCTTCCGCCCCGTTGTGGGATCCGCACTACGAGGTCACGGGGCGTGCGGGAGGCAGGTTCGTCCTTGAGGTTGTGATGAAAAAAGCGGGTTGTGGCTTTGATGTATACATGTATTAGAGAATTCTCTAATTTTTAATGTATGTATTGTATAAAATAAGTATATTAACTCTTGTAACTATTGGGTATATGGATTGGATTCATAGTGGCATATGTTGAAATCTTGTGTAGGCCCCAGTAGCCATATTGGACATATATTGCATATATTGAGTATTTGGAGACAGTATATGAATGCTTGATTTTGGTAGAGCTCCCAGTACAAAGGAGACTGGAGTTTCTAAAGTAGCGTCGGGTAGCAGAGCCTCCGCCCAGCTGACCGCGGGTTGGCGGGTAGTCACGGACCCCGGGTTTTGGGCGTCACGACTTGGTATCGAGCTAAGGTGTCAGTTACTTGCCGTGGCGATCTTGGGCATGGGCTAGGATATGTAGTTGTAGAAGTGTAGTGCTGGTTAGGATTACTGGCGCTTGAAGTGATACCGGCTTCACGGCTTGGTATCGGAGGCTTAGGCCTCTGAATACTGGGGGCTCGGGTTGGGTATCCATCACACGAGAGTGGGTTGATGCTTGAGCTGGACATATGGAAGCACAGAGATGGAGGCTTGGGCTTAGGCCATGGAAATGTAAAGACATCCACCACTAGGTGTGGTTTGATGTTGAGTTTAGGTATCAGGGTTACTAGGAAAATCACGGGACAAAACTGGGACTTTACACACTGCGTGTGTTGAAATGTTTTGTGTGATTGGATTTTTGTGAGTGTGCTTACATGCTTGGTTGTGCATAACATGAATTGTTAGGTGTTATGTGATTGAAATTCTATGAGTTATATGCTTGGTTGATAGCATGGATGATGTGTGGAACATTTTTAGGTGTTTACAATGTGTAGAAAGCAGACCAAGGAATTAAGCAAAATAAATTCATAATTTATTTGGTTTGAGTGGAAAAATTTAATTTTTAAGGTTTTCTGGGTGTAGGCGGCGAAAGTAAATAAAATAGAAACCCACTTCTAAATTTATTTGGGATGTTGGAAAAGTGAGAAGAATTTTTAAACCAAGAAAATAAATTTTACTAAATTTATTTGATGAGAATGAAAAGAAAATAATTTTCTATAATTTTTATTAGTAAAATTGAAAAATGGAAGGAAATAAATTTTATAAATTTATTTGGGTGGAGAAAATTTTTCAGTGAAAAACTGGAAAAAGAAAATAAATTTTATAAATTTATTTGGTTATGAGATGAGAAAATAATTTTCTAAGGTTTTATATGGTGTAAAATTTAAGAAAAAGGGGTTAAATAAATTTTTATAAATTTATTTGAGTGATAGAAGTGTGAAAAAAAAGATGATTTTAGTGATTTTTTGATGATTTTCATACTATGGAAATAATGAAAATGATAATAATAATTATAATGAAAAAAATCACGGGACCCAAAATCGTTTTTGGGCTCTTGCGAATATATTGTGAAAAAAAAAAATTTTATTGCAATCTGAGTTTTTGTATTGTAAGGGAAGAAAGATTGAAGAATTTTGGAAGCATTGTATTGTGAAATTGTATTACTGCAATGGGCTAGTGGGTTGGCAATTGTATTCTGATACAATTGTGAGCTGCGAACATCTTGGGAAGGAAAAATTGTATTCTGTGATATTGGTTAGCGGGGGGAATTTGGGCGTATCATGATACAAAGCATGTTGTGGCCGAGGGCGGGCCGGTCTTGTATTGCGTCTGATCAACGCAGCCACGATGTCTGACGAAGCGGCGCGCTGGCGGCGCGAAGCGGCGGGCCAAATGCGTGATGAAGCGCGATAAACGCCTTGGCGTGCGGAGGCGGCGCAGCCGGGAGCCGCAGCGAAGCGCGCGAAAGCGCCAGCGAAGCGCTGCCCGGCAGCGCGCCTTAGCGGCGTAGCCGCCGAGCGGCAAGCAGTAACCTGGCCTTTCAGCGTGCTCAGCGAAGCGCAGCGGCCCGCGCGGCTTTGAAGCCGGCCCGAAGCGTATTTACTGCGCGCTGGTAGCCTTAAGGCGTACGCCGGTCTTTTCACGGCTTTATTTAGCCGGACCGACTTCCGGTATTTTCTTTGAGTCAGAATTTTTTTGGATATTGTTCGTGAACTTGGTTCATGTTTCTTTGTTAGATCTCGAAATTTTTCGAAAAAAAAAATATTTTTAAAAAAAATATTTAAAATCAAACAAAATTTGATAAAATTTTGAAAAATAAAATTTTCAAAAATAAAATTTTTTGAAAAATACAATTTTTGTTGAAAAAACAATATTTTAAGCAGGAAATTGATTGCGTATACCTGTTTGGAGTTATGTGTATGATTAGTGTCTGTTTGTGGTTATGCCTTGAACCTTTGTATTGAATTTAACTACCAATTAAAATGCATTATAGGAAAAGGGTAAATACTAAGGTTATGGGTTATGACCTTGGGGATTTGGAATCTTGAAATGAACAAGAAAGTTTGACGCTGACCAAATGAATGAATCAGTGGTTGGAATTTAGCCACTTGAGAATGAGCGGTCGATTCGGGGGTTATCAAGTATATTAGTAATTGGCATACATTGCTAGTTGGCGAAATGAAATTACATGAATCGTGTTGCCATTTGACCCGATGTAGATGGCTAGTAGAGAGAGGCGGGGGGCGTGAAGACGTCCACGGGGCGTGGTCGAGGGCAATGGTGTTTGATCGACGGACTTTTCTTGAGGCTGTGGGTATTACATTACGAATGCTATAACTGAGGCTAGTATAGCATGTAAACGGGAAGATCTAGTGCTTTTTGGAAGGTTTAGGCGTATCAAGTACTGAGCATTCACGGGAGAAAAGATTCGATGGTGAGCTGACCATTGGTTCATACGAGTTGAGAAGGTGTTAGAGGCTATGGAGTTACCTCGGCGACAGGGATTAGGCCAGGCTGGCAGTTACAGGCCCGAGAATGAGGCCTAAATAGGGTGGAAATGGGCAGGACCTCTAGAGACCTTAGAGGAGCCGTTGCATGTGAATTCTCCCTGCCCAGGGTGGGGGCGGAGGAATAGGTACGATGTGTGGGGTTGTGAGTTAAGAGATCCTGGGGACTCTACTCACGGTGGACCTAGGGTCATGGACATCAGAAGTTCGATGTTATCGAGGATGGATTGGTGGCGGCTCTGGTCGTTATCGATTGTGGCGCGGGAGGTTACCGCGTGCGCGGGGCCGATGTCGTGTGGTATTTCGGAGACGGGCATGACATTTTTGCCCGGACAATGTCTGAGTCCAACTCAGGGATGTGGACAAGGGATTATTAGGCGAGCACTTCACTATGGGGCGCTTCGGTTCTAGTTGCGAAAGAGGGCAGACCCTTCGGCCCGTAGTGACTATAGCGGTGGAGCAGGGTTATGATCGGGTCCGGTACCCATTAGAGGATCGATGATTTGTTTGATCGAGTTGAAGGAGTGCGAGTCTACTCCTAAGATGAACCGCCTTGGTTACCATCAGGCGGGGTTAGGGATACGGATATCCCTAAGAGTGGTTTAGGGCGCGTTATGGGCGTGTGATTCTGATGATGCCCTTCGGGATAGCGAATGCGCCAGCGCATTGTGGATCTCATACATGGGGTGTTCCAGCCTTATCTAGATCCGATTTGTAGGTGGTCTTTGTGGATGACATCTTGATACTCCCGATCAGTGGGATGAGTATCATTTGGTTGTTTTGCGGTTGTTAAGAACCATCGGTTATCATAAGTTCGGTAAGTTCGAGTTTTTGGCTTGCGAGGTGGATTACCGGATATAGTTATCGGCTACCCGAGTGTCGGTCGACTGAAGGTTGAAGCGTTGATGCATTGTGAGAGCCAAGATGCGATCTTCGAGAATCGCGTGGTTTCGGTGGGATTGTTTGGGTATTACAAGGAATGCGAGAATGGGTGAAGTTGTCCATTGGAATGGGATAAATGAGACTTCACCTACGGGATATGGACTCCATGGTTGGGGCGATCGACCATAGAGAAGGAATTGAGGCCTTCGAGACACTTTCGGATCTGGTGTTAGTAGCAGAGGAGGTGAGTTTCCTCCCAGTTCGGGAAGAGCGAAGACTACGCTTCACACTAGTTTCGGGACTAGGGTCGAGTTGAGCATGAGTGAGCGGGATTGCGAGAGACGGGGATCCTAAGACCTTGGGACTGATGCAATCCCAGGGTCAAGCGATAGAGACAGGAGGGTATCTGGTTCATTCCTGCACACCACAATTGTGGGTTAGAGGAGCCGGTTTCGGTTTCGAGTCTTTATCTGAGCACTTCCGGCCAGCACGGTTGAGGGCCCGGAGGAGTGTGGTCGTCGAGGAGCAGTCGAGTTGCGGCGGAAGTGTGGTGGACCTTGGGGTGGTGAACCTATTGGTTGTTGATTGTCGGAAGCAGCATGGATGAGTTAATGACCATCGGGTTGTCGATGGTGAGATTATAGTAGGGTTGTCATACTCGACACGGCATTAGTTTGAGCTTAGGGTTAAGACCTTTAGAGAAGCAACCGAGGAATAGATGTTCTTCCCAGGGATGGTAAGAGAGGACTCGATAGGTCTAATTATGAGGAGAAATCTCTCATATTCTACTCACGCAGGGACCCTGTGTTTTCGTCGATCGTGTCGCAGCATGAATTATCGCTGGCCATGGCAATCTGCAATATCGCTGGTCGGATGTGGGTGCACGGCATGGTCATTCCACCGCTAGCGTAGTGTGGGGTTGAGTTTGTCTTTAGACTACGCCCGCTGAAGACTCATGGCCAATCAGGAAATGTAAGAGAGGCTCAAGTGTGTCGAAGAGTTGTGACTGAGATGAAAACAATATCGGACATGGTTGTCAGTGTAGACCGAGAGTCGAAAGTGATAGGAGTCGGGGTGACTGAGAGGTCGATACCCCTTCGAAAAATTTCATCGATGATCAGAAATGGCAAGGGCTCCCAGAACGGATGTCACCCATTACATTGACTAGATTGGCATTCATCGATTGTCGCGATCGTGACCTCGAGAGGCTAGCATTTACACACCAAGCAAGGTCGTGTAGGATTACGCAGGGCATGGATTACATACGGTTGAGGGCATGTCATAACATGCGTCCCGGATCATAAGGGTAGAGGACACCGCTCTTAGTGGAACGCGTTTACAACAACAAGTACCAAAGCGGGAAAATGAATGGCACCATGTGAGGCATCGTATGAGAGGCCGCGACCACTTGTTATGTTGGACCGAGGTGGGCAGAGCCCCATCACCTGGCCCCGATCTCGATTAGAGACACCTCCGAGAAGCGCGAAGTTGATACATACTGCTTTCTAACGCCTCGCAGCCGATGTAAGAGCTTATGGCACGTGCGACGCTTTCTAATTTAGAGTTCGAGGTTAATGATCACGCTTCCTCAAGGTGATTCCTAAGAGAGGAGTGGTCAAAGAGGCAGCATGAGAAGCTATCGGAAACTATCAATGGGGTTTGTTGGGACAACTTTGGGGGTCACTCAGGGGATGTTTATTCTTTTTATCCTGGGACCAAGATTACTTAAATATCAGAGGAACAACTCCACCAAGGTCATTTTCCGTCTGCACTCTTTGTTCTCTGCCTCCAGATAAGAAATTCATTGTGGAGTGGGTTGGGACTGGAGATGGGACCAGCTGGCGATGGGACATGAGGGAGGGTAGAGATCAAGTGACTGTAAGTCATTGACCAGGACTTTTAGGCTCGGGCTGGCAGAGGCGAAACAGGAGTACCACATAGTGAGTAGAAGCAGAGGTGGAGGAGTCAGCAGTGGGATGTAGAGGAGGACGTGCGAATCAGACTCTATCTTCTTTGTTTAGGGATGAAGATTAGTGGTTTAGATAGTTTTTGGGTTTAAATGAAACCCAGTTTAAATCATATGTTGAGTGTCAGTTTTTGTATGTAAATGGAACCCATGGACAATATTAAATTTGGGGATGAGCCATTTAGGAGGGGAGGGTATAAGGGACAAAGGAGATTCTGTTTTGGAACAAGACAAAATCGTAATTTTGAGGATACAAAGATATGAACCTGGATAAAAATCAAATAATTAATTCCTCTGAATCTACAGGATGACAAAACGGATGAATAAGTTAACAAGATCAAATCTGTGAAATCTAAGTTAGCAATGGGAACCTATCAAATTACCGCTAAGAGTGAACCAGGCCGACCTGTTTTAGGCATCGCGTTTGGGTTAACCAAGCGATTGCAGTCGACGAAGATCATATAACTGATAATAATATCAGCAAGGTGTTTTTGAGCAGAGAAATAGTGAAATGGATGGCGAAATAGATAAGGAATATCAGTGGAAGAAGTTTTATCAAACGTCATTTTTGAAGGTCAAATAAGTGTAGAAATGCAGAAAGATGATAACAGTATCATCCTTAAATAGATTGGACTTTCAGACAGATCAGGAGCAGGAGGCTGTGGGTTGGGTTTTAAAAATTTTTCAGGGAGGAGCAGCTCTACCAAAAATCAGTGATCAGAGCAGTAAGAAGGGTCTTGCGGGACAAGAGGAAGGCTCTGGCTCTACCCATGAAGCGACCTCAAAATGGACTGGACGTGGGGTTCTTTCAGCGCAGAGTGGGGATTCCATATGTGCTGGAACATTAAACCTTGAATATTTTTGTGATGTTTCCAGGACTGTTTGGGGGCCGTGAGGAACCAGTTGATCAGAGGATCTAAATATCCAGATAGATTAAAATAAATTTTGGGAGAAAAATGGAGCGACTTGTGACTGCTCTCATATTTAATTTGGGGTTCTAATAGTCCAGTTTAACCATTATTAAAAATAATCTTTTAGATTGATTTAGTAAAGGGATAAACATTAAGATTTACGGGACCTATAAATAGACAGTTGATTTAAGCAGATCTTTAGGGAATGATAACGGTTTCCTTTATTCCATTTCAAGTATCATCAAGAATATATTAAGTAAGAACCAATAATGTTTGGGACCAAGTAGACCCAGATCAGTTTAGCTTGTGTTTGTTGAAACGAGAAACTGTTTTGATCAGTGAAACGAGCCATAACATATTTGTGGATTGAGCACCTCATGAAACTATTATTTATCATTTGCATGATTAGAGCTGGTGAGCTGGCGTACATCATTAATATCTTAGTAAGATATCACAGAGATCTGCCAGACAAAGTGTGGATAGATCTTTACAGAGAAACCAAGGGTTGCGGAGGGTGAATAAATCATAAAAATTATGGGAGGAGACAGATCATGAAACCCAATAATATATCAACAGTGGGACGAGCAGGTTGATATTTATTCATGGGAGGAGCGATCTGGGCTCAAATATTTTTCTTATCCAACTGATAATGGAAGTGAATTGAGTACTCATATCATGGAGGACAATCACTTCAATAAAATAACAGAATTCTCTCATGCAGGCTTGCAGGTCAGTGGGAGAATATTGGAACAGGACTCGGGGATAGAGTTGCAGTCATGGGCATTCAGAGCGGGATCAATATTTAAGCTGATCTGTGTTGCTTTGGGCATTACCATTGCTGCAGGTGATGATGGCTTGCTTGGGGCATTCTACTGCTGACCAGCTCTGCAGTGCTCAGGATCCCTTTTCACAGGTGGGGGTGTGTGAGGGAGGCAGTTAGATCCTTGAGTTGTGATAGAAAAAAACCGGGTTATTAGCTTTGATGTATACATATATTAGAATTCTCCCAATTTTAATGTATGTGTATTGTATGAAATAAGCATAATCACTTCTTATGCTTATTGGGTATATAGTTGGATATATTAGTCGATATACATGTTGAAATGTACATTATGGTACACAAGTATTATATTGGATATATGTGCATATATTAATTTGTTTGGACGGTATATCACAGTCTTGTTTTTAAGGTAAAGCTCCCCGTACAAGGGGCTGCAGATTTTCTAAAGTGGTCGGTGCCCAGACCTCCACTTATATTCACCAGACAATGGAGTGGTGACGGACCACCGGGTTTAAGGAAAAAAGATGGAAAGGAAGGGGAAGAAAAGTTTTTTTTTTTTTTTTTTTTTTTTTTTTTGAATCTGGGTTCAGGGTTTCGGGGTTCGGGGAGTTTCACGGTTTTAGGGTTTTAAGGTTTTAGGGTTTTAGGGTTTTAGGGTTTTAAGGTTTTTGGGGTTTCAACTTCTTTGTGCATATGTGTGTGATATATAAGTCATCGGAAAATTTTAACAATGTGGCAGTAGGTCATACAAGGTGATGTGTCAATGGTTTTAGGGTCCGCTAAACATTATGGCCCATATCCCCCTAAATTCATACGTATTATAAATGCAAAATGAATCTAGGAAGATAATATCACAAATTTGGTGAAATATAGGTTTCAATATTAACTATCTCCTACCTTTGTTCCCACACATTCATGTATTCTTAGAGGCTGCGATTGTCTCTCGACATGTAAGCATGAGATCACACATCGGTCAAGGTAAGCTAGCTACTTACATTATTTGCTAAAGGGGTGATTTCAGACAAACCTAGGCATAATAGGAAAACCAAGTACTTCATGCTTTCAATTCACATAAATAAGAGCGGACAGTATGTATGCAACAATCAATCAAAAATATTATTTCAACATATTTTCTAAATCTTGCAGATAAATATTATTTCAATCATAGGAAATATTTATTAATTCCCATTTCATAGTGCTAATGTATTATGAGGAAAGGATTCCCTTTATATATAATATTGTCTTTTTTACCTATCTTAAAAAAAAAAAAAAAAATAGTATGAAGAAAGGAATCTATGGTATAACTAAGATATTTGCATCTCATAGAGTGTTTTTGTAAATGTTCTTAGTAAAGTATTTTCCTTCATCAGCGATTATCATTTCAAGGGAAAACAATACCTGAGCTCACAAACTTAACAGCTTTGTCGCCTTTCGATGGTCGTTATTGGGGTAAATTCAAGGACTTGACTCCTTACATGAGTGAATATGGCCTTATGAAACTGAGTTCGTGTTGAGAATGCAGGTTATTCAAAATCTTCATATTCTTGTGTCATATTATTAGGTACATTCTCTACATGTGGTGGATCGAGTACAATGGGGCCCGGTTTTTCACTTCTGTCCCTCAACTCCCATTTAATCAATTCAATACTAGTCTGATAAGATTACTGATACTAGGATAAAGCATTGAAATGGAATTAGAGATAATGGAGTGTTCTTGTGTGATAGCGGTAATGGAGATATTGTACCTCTTCACCTTTCCCTCGTTAATAGAGTTTTCAAAACATGTTATATTCTTTCTCTTTGTTTCAATTCAGCCTCTAAATATAACATCAAGAATCAGTTAGATATGAGCTTTTGTATTTCACAATTTTTTTTTTCTTTCTCATATTTTTTTTTCCTTTAAGATAGAGCTTATGTTCATAGTTCTGTAAGTCGTGGAAGCTGTGTTTGAGATTGCTGATAAAGCTTTTTTTTCTCTGAAAAAACAACGGGAACGAAGAAAACACAAATAAAACGATCAATTCCTTTTTTTCTTTTCTTTTTTCTAAAAAACAATACAAGAACACGAACTGGAAGGCTTGATAAATAACAACATTTTTGTGTTCTTTGTTCTTCGTATTTTCAAAAACAATTCTTGAAAAAAAAAACAAGAACCACCAAATAAACCCTATATTACACGAGGCTAATCATTGAAACATAGATTTGAATAAAAAAAATCGTAATCGTACGGTAGTTTCGCGTAGTAACATTCACATGTCAATATATTTTTGTGTTCTATTCGATCTAGCTTACGCTACCATGTTGATGGTTTTTGGTTCTCTTTTGGATCAACCCATCATAAAGAAGCACCTAGCTTACTCTTACAGGGACCAGGTTTCTCAATTTGAAAGCAGAAAGATATAAATGTAGTCAGGACTTTCCCTTTCACATGTTGATTCCTTAGGTCATCTATTCCCCTTTTTTTCCAAATATGATTGTTTCCTTAAAAAATTGATCCTAACCACCAAGAAAGATCACAAATCACAACATGATACTATAAATTCCACCATAAACAAAATTCGAACTTGAGAAAGCAGCGGATACTGAGCCAGCTAAAATGAACCAAATACACCTAATCAAAACGACTTCAAAGCGAATATATGGCCGATTCTGACGAGAATAAACGATTGGCGAGAAGCAATTTGTTACAGTGAGTGAACAACGAGCGGAGGGGTGAAACGCGGCCTGGCCCGGCGGTAGACCAGCAGCGAAACAAACAAGCGGCAGCGAAGAAGAAGCCAGAGAAATAACAAAGCCACTGTTGAATATAAAGAACCCGATTATACCGCACGCGCATTGTCCCGGGGCGGCGGCATATGATTTAACAATTGTCGGATTATGGTCTGCGACGCACCATTTTCAATTCGCGAAGCGACCGTGGTGGCGACATTTAAATTCAATTGCCCGAGTTATGATGCGCGACGCGCATTTATCAATTAGCCGTGTATGATACGACATTTGAAATCTCGATTGCAGCCGCCGGCGATAGCGATGGCTACACGACTCGAATTTTACGGAATATTTTGAGTATGGCCAATTTTATTTATTTTTTCAAATGAGTATTTCCATACAAAACTACGAAAAATTCTCCCCACAACCATATTCAACAACACGACAGTGCCTTGAACAAACCCAAAAACAAACGTAAAAAAAAATAAAATAAAATAAAATTATTGGCTTTAAATATCAGAAATTAAAGCGGTTACGATATCAGTGCTAAAGTATTTTTATAAAAATCGAAATGTTATTGATTCAAAAATAATTGATCAATACAATCAGAATGTCCGATAAATATGTGCAAAAATAATAACTTTGTTGAAACGTAAAAGCGTCTATCGGTCGTCTTTGTAGAAAATATAAAATTGGTATGGATCGAAATTGTGTATCGTTAGTCTCAGGAAATGCGTAAGGGGACCAATCAGAAGAATTTAGGATTGAAGGTGAATGTTTCGATTCTTTAGTGTGTTCTATGAGGAAACGTCTGTAGAATCTAGGTTACATTTAATTACACTCATATATATAAAGTATAAGGAGACGATTAAGTTTGGTCGAATGGGAACTATCAACAAGGAAGAAGATAGAACCATGATATTATAGCTAATTAATATTAAATCATCTTAAAAATAACTCATAATTAGCATACATAATTACACAATTAAAATTATAATATGATTATATTTAGTTCATAATTAATAAATTAATCTAACAAAACATCCACCAATTGAAAAAGGAGAGCTTCTGAACTCTTTCCCTGGGCTCAAAATCATCAAATTGGTCTGCTCCCATGGTTGAGATGTTAGCCTTGGTTCCACCAGTTCCAGCTGCAAGAGCAAGATAAAATACAGCGACTTGGAACGTCGACGCCTGTTTGTCAGAGTCTTTGTCTTCCACCCCAGGACCACACGACGGAGGCTTTAGCGCAGGCAGTGAAACTGCTGAGGTTAACAGGCTCATTCCCTGTTTGTCACAAAAAACAGGCAGGATATTTCAAAATCATAATGTGTGGTTTTCATTTAAAGTAATTCAAGATTATCCAAGTAGTTAGACTACATATATGTATGGTTTACGTCACTTGCATGTGGGCATATTTAAGTTTACGGCTATAAGAAAAATGGGGATAAGGACATTACCAAGAGATAAATGCCCGATGCCATGACAAAAGTCCAGTACCAGCCCAGATGAGCATCAGCAATGTAAGCACCTAAAATTGGAACCATTCGCGCCGCAGTGCCGGTTTAAAGAGCAGAGAGCGCGTAAGGCGAGGCGTTTTTTGTATTCGGTGAGGGCGGGCGTGGCGCACGAGGCAGGTGTGAGCTTGAGCGTCCGCGATATGAATAATTAATATTTTAAAATGTATAAAATAAAATAAGAAAGCGTAAATAAAAGCATGAAAACGATTCGTTATAATTATTAAAAAAAAAAAAGAAAAATAGATTATTATCTTAATAGTTTCAAAGCTTTTAACAATGCATGCAAGTCGTGAAATAAGAGCCCAGATTAAATTGTTTGATTTAAATCATACTCTCCGAGGCGTCATCGTCTGTCGATGTCAGTAGGAAAATGTCAGCTATCATGTCACGTTTCAAGTAAATCTTAAATGTGTCAATTGGTGTGAAATTGTTTCAGCTATAGCACTGCGCTGCGCCATGTGCACAGTATAAATTATTAATTAGGTGTAAATATTTATAGTTTATTAAATTTAATCGAATTTATGAAACTGATTTTAGTCTTTCTTGAGTGGCTTTATTATGTTTACTTTTTTAGGAATGTGAAGAAATCATGTGATCGGAGTGATGCTTGAGTGCGGTGGAGTCGGATGTGTGACTCTAATAGCATCGGCAGTGAATAACTCGTCGTCACGGAAGTCAGCCAGATCGAAGGGGAGGAGGGGTTGCACCGCGATCCACTAAATCATCCAAATCAATCTCTGCAAAAATCGGATCGACATTTTGTTTAACTTTGCCAAACTGCGTTCTCGATCTAGTGTTGTACGCTACGTATCTTAGAGCGTTGACCTTGATGTTAGTCACATTGCTTTTTGTATGTCTTCAAATAATAAAATAAAGAAAATTTATGTGTTAAAATGAAATAAAGTTACCACAGGCTGAAATAGAAATATATGTATAAAAAATTTACAAAATAGAAATATTCTGGAGTTGAAATGTGCTCCAATTTCTTTCACATCCCGAAGCACTACTGTTAAATTCTCTCTCTCTCCCACTATGTAAGTGTGAGTGATGTCCAACATCCAACCTTGAGGTATAAGCGTTATTACGAGTGATATCTGTCACATCAATGTCTGAAACTTGTTTTGTTATATTTCTTTCTTGATTATGCGATTAAGCGGTTTCACTTAGAGTAGATGAATTTCTTTACGGTTTTGATCCATGATTACGCAAGTGTGCGGTCGAACAAGTAATAAAGTGGATTTAAATCGAGATATCGATCACTTGAGATCTCGAAATTCTCGATCGACTACCTGACTCTTTCGAGTTACATACTATTTGAATTTATAATTTGCAATTGATATATCCCCAGCAACGCTAAAATAATGAAAGAATAATAAAGATATGGCCCAGAGCAAAAATGAAATATGCTTACACTTCAAATAAAAAAATTAAAGAAATGGCGATCGATTAGCTTTTTAAAGGTGCATTGAAAATACGGCTATTGGCTTGTCGATTCACGCATGAACGACTACGTAACTTTTGCTTCATGAACCTCAGTTTAGAATCAGGTCCAGAAGGAAGAAGGTAATCTTAAGTAATGGATCTGCCCGGCCAATGACACATTTCATTATCTAATCTTCCCTTTGTTTCTTTCGAATCTGGAAGGATTAGATAAGCTAACTTTTAATACGAAGGTTGCGCTTGTTAAGGTATTTTTAACCAATATACCCGAGAACATGGGTAAACCTTAGCTCTTTAAGACATAAATTTAAGCATGGGTTTGCCCTCTTTGGTTTCGTCACCGAAAATTGAAACGGTTAAATTCTTTCGCTGGTTAGATAATCGCTTCTTAACACGGGATTGAGCTGCTGCATTGAAGCGAGAAGCGAAGCTCTCTGCTCATTTAATTGATAAGTCATTGACTCATTACCGGTTTCAAGTGAGGAAAGATTTATGGTGGAATTCTAAGCCGTCAGTCCCAAATATTAAGGTTCGCATACCGCTGAGAGGGTTGTTCGACTCGCTACCGGGAATGCGGCCTATACGTGTCACTCGGAGGCTCACGAAAATCGAGCATGAAACAATCCTATTATAGGTATAGGACAGCGATATTTGGATCAGTCTGAAAATAAACAAAACCGCCGACGAGATTCAAGGCGAAGTTCGATAGACTCACATTAAATTTCTCTGAGAAAGATAAATTCTACAACGACAGTAAATTCAACGGAGCATTTCTAGATTGCCATTACAACGGTATACTGATCAAAAAGAACTATTGTAAATCCCAGAAACTAAGTTTAGAATTCCAAAATTTGTTTGGACTTCAAGCGAATAAGGCGACATTTTGAAGAAAATAGCATTACGCATTACGCTTCAACTTCAGCAACTAACATCGAGATCGGAAATTCAAATGAAATAACAATGCTACTCTAATCTAATCTAAAATAACGACAAAACAAAGAGAAAAGCGAGAAAGATAAATACGGTAACCGACTGCAGGACTTCTCTTTACGGCGCGAAGCTTTCCTTTAGTAGCGTTTAGCGTGTTGTAGAGGTTTGGAAGTTGGGCCTAACTTGATGTTTGTTGTGGATTTCAAAATAAGCGGCCCATTGTTTGTTCATGTCGACTCCCATTTGTTTGTCGCGACCTTGACGATGTCGCGAAAAGCCTCTCTTTCACGTCGCGGCCGTTGTTACAACATTGGTACGTTACGATGTGAGCTTCAATCATACGTCGCGACTTCACCTTTCTGCTTTGTGAGCTCTTTTGAGGTCGCGACTTCCGTCTCATGTAAATTTACCGTTTTCTGTCGTCTGATGGCGAAACTTTTTATCAGTGTGACTTGCCTTTATCACCCGTGGATGCGATAGCTACCGCCGGCCCAAATGATGTCGCGACCATAATGCCTTCGCGATTGATGTCGCGACCACTGGGTGGCGTGGCGACTTCGCTACGTATTGAGCTCTTTTGAGGTCGTGACTTGATCGCTCGTCGGCGACTTCAATGTATTGCGTAGCGCCGACTCTTTTTGATGTCGTGGAACTTAACAATCGTGACTTGTCTTGACATCTCTTGGATATGATGTCGCTTGATAAATATAATCGCGACCTCCATTCTTCTACGGTGATGTCCACGAGGCTGCGGCGTCGCGGCGCTGCTCACTTATGGCGATGTCGCGACCCTTTAGCGATGTCAGCGACCGCCAATACCTTGCGGTACGATCACCGACCGAAGGCGATCGCGACATCTTACGACCGGTGTTTGATGTCTGTCTGTTACAGCGTCGCGGCGCTGCATGTTTAGTCTCTTTGAAAATCTTTGTCGCAACTTCCTGACCGATTATCCGCGACCTCCGTATCTCTTTGCTAAGCCTTCAATTAAATCGCGACCTCGAAGTGGTGTCGCGGCTTATCGTGTCTGCTTCTTCATTAATTCTTGATGGGTGGCGGATTGGAGTTTGTTGCGACCTTGGTGTTATTCTTCATTCTTGTCAAGGTCGCGACAAACGAGTCGCTCTTTGAAGTGGTTGCGACAACTGCGAAAGGCGTTCTTGGCTTTGTAGACGGCTCCTTGACCGGCGACCTCATGGTTGGTATCCGCGACATCGTTTATCTCGGCTTTTGGTGTCGCGAACATCGCGATGATGTCGGCGGCGTGAACTGCGCATTTGACTGCCTTCTTTTAATCTCGACCCGAGTCATATTTTGTCTCAACTTCCTTCTTGGTCGCGACTTCACTTGTTCATTTCTTAGGTTTAACTGTAGCCCTGGAATTTGTTGATGCGTGACTTCAGAATTCTTTAGGCTAGCAACCACTGTCGCGGCTTAAATTCGGGTTTTGGCTTTCGATTCTGGCTGCAGAGTTGATTTCTTATGATTTTTGCATTTAGATAAGGATGAGTGACAGGATCTGGAGTACAGGGTGAGTGTCGGTTTTTACTTGACAATTCACGTTATTCTCGTATAAACTGGAAAATGGATTAAAATAATGAGTTTTTAGGCTCATCAACTCTAATGAAAATGGAGCTAAGGACTCGAGATAAGCGAACTTTTGCAACTGGTGTTGTATGCACGAAAGCGCGTCCACGACTTGTAGGACTTCTTGTGTTAGAATCAGTGCGTCTGTTCGAGTCGCGTTGCTTGGTCCAGGCTGAGTGTAGATAATGTCTTTAAGCGTTAGCGATAATCGGCATCCTGTCGATGCGTTCGAATGTCCGCGCCATATAAATCAACATTAGAGAACTTATCCCGCATGCCCTTGATTGAGAGTTAAGATAATGTGTGCCTGTTTGTAATGTAAAGGTCGATGAAGTTGCGGAGTTAAATGCTGTCGATTTTCTCCAAATTAGTATATTTTTATATAAAGCGCCACACGATTAAATCGCGTCTTATAAATGCGAGAATCATCTGACTCGTAAATATAACCGTGGTAGTCTTTTCACATAAGATCAGCGCTCTCTCGAGCCAATGCCAATGGAGCGATCGGTCTTTATGCGAAAAGCGGCGTGATAAAATTTGGATCGAAGCAACCCATTCTTGAAACTGCGCCCTGCGCGCAGCGTTTCTTGAGCAGATTTTACGAGGAGCATTCTTTATGGAGAACACTTCAACGCCGAAGTCTTTGAAGAGTAGAAATGAAGTAGCCGGGACGGAGTGTAATTCTTCGAATGAAGAAGTTCGTGATTTTTGTAAATGTTCTCGTATTTGAAGCGAGAAGAGTATCTTGTATATGAGCTTATTCTTGCTGACCGACGAGTGTAGTATCGTGAGCGTTCACGCTTTGATATCGCCGACGTGGTCGTCTGATGTGCCCAGCCGTGAGGGTCGTGTGTCTTGCCGGCACTGTAAGCGCCGTTACAGCGTTACGCGTAATTAAAGGCGTTATCGGTGATGGGCACATGGCGTTCGCCACGATTTAACTGACCGACCGTCGAGATATTTGAACGTCGAGATGTTAGACATCGATTAAGTTTTTATTGTCGTAAGCATCAAGATTGATTTAAATGCATGAAGTCTTGAATTAGGATTGATACTTTGAAAAATTGATAAAATTTCTGCTCTTTAAATGCAATACCGCTAAATCGACGTAATTGAACGTCAATATTGTTTATTTCTTTTGTGATCTTGGCATTAATGATCTTAGGTCGTTCAGCATAACCTTTTAAGAATCGCGTGTCGCCAAATTGAGTAGTGGAGAGACATGAGCTGAAATTGCAACCGAGTAAGTATGAGATCGGAAGTGGATGTTAAAGGGTGTTGGACTGGGCGTTTCAGATCCATCGCACCTCCAGTTTTTTACCAACTTTTATTGTTTCTTCATTTGCGTTCAAATGTTTTAGTAAGGGATTATGAGTGTGGTAATTATCTTGGTTCATATCGTTCTTTCTGTGTCACCACCATAAATTTGTTTCATTTCGAGAATGTATTATATTACCGTGAGTTTGTTGTCTGAATTGAGCTGATTCGTTTTTAACTTTATTTTTTGTTCAGCAATTGACATGTCAGTGTAGATCTTATTGTCTTCCAGCAACTGGATGGGTTTATCTGTTGGGTTCATGGATAATTCTTTGATTACAATGGCATCAGTATGAGTTAGAGAATTTGTCACCAAATATTTATGACTGAATATTTTGTATGTCTTTATTACCTTGGTGCTGGATAGAGGAACAATTAAAGCATGAAATAATAATATTAGCATTTAATATATGATATAATTGGCCCAAAAAAATAATATGAGGCATGGTGAAAGGAATTCAAAGTTAAATTCGAATTTAATTGGTTTTAAATTTAAAAAAGCCGATATTTTTAAGAGGAATTTAAAAATGAAATTTCGAATTTAATTGGTTTAAATTTAGAAAAGCGATATTTTTAAGAGGAAATTAAGAGGCCAAGAGCCAATTTAATTAGTTTAAATTTAAAAAAGTATTTTTTAAGAGAAATTAAGAATGAAATTAAATTGAGTAGTTTAAATTTAAAAGCGGATATTTTTAGAGAAATTAAAATGAAATTCGAATTTAATTGGTTTAAATTTTAAAAAGCCGATATTTTAACTAGAAAAAATTTTAAAAAGAAATTCGAGTTTAATTGGGCAATTGTTCAAATGAGTTTAGTGATTTGTTTGATTTTTTTTTTTAAAAAAAATTGATGAAGAAAGCAGAGTAAAAATGAGCTCCGTAAAAATAGATTTAATTGATAAAAAAAAATGAGCTACGACATATGGATGATCAAATAGATTTAATTGATAAAAAAAATTGATGAAACCCATTTTACCCATTTTATCCCCAAGCCTCTCCCCTTTGACTTAAATAAAAAAAAAAAATTAAGAAGGAAAGAGGAGCAGGGGCAGTTTTCAGTTGGAGACTGGAGAGATGAAGAGAGATGGGATAGAGAAAGAAAGGGCTCGGAGAGAGATGGAGAGATAGAAGAGAGGGAGAGCGCAACAGAGGAGCAGATGGCACAGTGTTCGAATGAGATGAAGAAAGGGAACGGATCGAAAGAGATGGAGAGATGAAGAGATGGAGAGAAGAAGAGAGGGAGAGATTGAAGAGAGATGGGATGAAGGGATGAAGAATAGGAGAAAGCAAGACATATCTGGAGTCTGGAGATGAAGCCGAGATGATCGAGCAGTCGCCGCTTGAGGTAGGGTTTAAGATCCACAGTCCCATCTTCTGTATACTCTATTACCCTCTTCCACCCCCCCACCAAGTCTCTCTTCCGCTACCGTTGTAACCATGGCAACCAAAAAAATATAGCAAGAATTGGATTATATTAGCAAATCATGTGAGTATATGGCTTTTTATAAAGATAGGGACAGGTGAATTTAAGGCCTTTCCAACAGCCAAAAAACTAAAAGAGAGGCCTTGCACGTGTCACTATTCACCTCCATATTTTCAAGCCTATTAATGCATCTTAGCAGGGCCAGCCACAACCAGCATGCATCACCTCAATTTGTCTACTTCTGTGTTCTTTTCTCCTAGTAGACTTTGCCTCTAAACCATCGACTGACCTATCACTAGCAGCAGTGGGAGCAATATTGACACGTAGCAAAAAGAGTTGATAAGCCACGGATTTGTGTGAAGGGATTTATTTGTCTTTTCGGGGAAGACATCCAATCAAATCTTTAAACAAATAAAAGTTAAAAATTCCTTTCTCTACCATTCAAACAACATTAACTATAAGATTCTTAGATCAAAGTAACATTAACTGAAAATAGATGTACTTCAACCATGCAACAAGCCTAGTCAATTGAAACGGTGAATCTTCTTTCTTCATATATGCTTGGATCAATGATGGAGACAGAAAATGAGCTGAGGGGGAATATAGTTAGGTTAGGGAGAAGGAAATATGCATGAATTAGTTGTTTAGTATATTGTTAATTGGTTTGTTCCTAAATGAAAAGGCATGGATTAAAACTCTTATGTGTGCTTTTTTTTTCCAAAATCCAGCGAGGGGGCAGAGGGGGGTGGATGTAGAAAAAGAGGATTGCACCCAATTTCCAAGCAGTATGGAAAAATGCTGTAGGTCATGCAGACAAACCCAACTCCAAGCCTGATCCAAATCTTTTTACCCTTTGCTCACTTACCCTTTATTGTCGTTGTTGTAGGTTGTGCATAAAATAGATTAAATCGAAAAAAAAAAAAGCGATTAAATTGAACCCAATTTTAAAATATTTATAAACATTTTTTTTTTAAAATTCCGTCCTAATATTTGAAAACCAAATAAATACGGGTCAGTTGTCGGTTTCAATTTTAAAAAACAAAGGTTTATTCTATTTTCTTGCTAGGTTTGGATTTTGAAACTTTCAAAATTTTAATTACTTATGACTTTTTGTAGTCTTTTAAACTTTTATGGTATTTTACAGATTTGAAAATCTCTTAAAAAAAATTTTCTCTTTCATCTTAAATTTTATGTTGATTTATCATGTTAATTATGTATGGTTTTTAGCTATTTGTATTGTTTCATCCCATATAATTTTTAACTATTTGTATATTGAATCTATCAATATATTGCAAGTTTAAATCAATGATATTAAATAGTTTTTATCCATTTTCTTGATGTTCATGATAATGGCATATTAAGATTTGTATAAATCTTCAAGTAATTTTCTTCAATATTTTTTTTATTTATATTTTCGTTTTTTTATTTTCTATGAAATTATTTAGAATAAAATTAATTAAAATTATTTCTTTGAAGAAATAAAATTTATTTCTACAAATCATTAAATTTTAATTTTAGTTTTATAGCTAATTATTCTAAAATAGTTTTATTAGGTTTTCTTTTTTAAGTAGAATGTTTTATAGAAAATTATTCAACGAAGTAATTTCATAGATAATTTTAGTAGTTTTTATTAGGTTTTCTTAAAAAATTTATTTTGATAAATCTATAATTTATTATGATTATTCTTTGATATTTTTATTTTTTAATGTTTATTAACATATCTTTGGATAATATTAAATATATTAGTTTATTTTTATATTTTTAAATATAATAAATTACAAATTTTATTTTTTTTCGATTTTTCAATTTTTAAACCGAATTAAATTATTTTAATCAGTTATTATCTATAACCTAACCGATTTTATCGATTGATTGTATATTTCTAATGTTTTAATTTATTAAAACCGATAAGTTCGATTACAATTTTATATTAAAAATCAAACCGTACACAACCCTACTTTCTTGGCTTATTCTTTGGAGCCTTGGGTGGCCAGACATCCTTACTAAAACAAGGTATATGAACTCCCACGTGTGTTCCACTCAACCTAAATCCCGTAACTTATATCTTAATTTAGAACTCGGCTTTGAGAGTGATTCTGGCTATAATATATATATATATGAGAAAACTTTATAAGCAATTCTTAGTTATTTCTAACTTATTTATGATAATATCAAAAATTAATCTTTCTTTTTCTAAATTCTGGAAGGTGAATTGCTTCTTTGATGACAATTCCCTACATTTCTTTTTTATATACTTAGTATATGTTTTTATAATTTATATTCTAAATTTTTTATTAAATATTAATTCTCTTTTAATCTTACATACAGGATATATTGAATCGGGGTTAGCGATAATTGTTGTAAGTTATATATTTTTCGATTATGAATTTATCTATTTTGGATAGATAAACTCAGTGTCTAAGGGTTGATTGTTTGGTTGTAAAATAGTTCTAGTCATGGTATTTCCTTATTTTCTTATGACATTTATATATATACTATATATATATATATATATATATATATATATATATATATATCAAAAATCTAATTAAAGTGTACATAAACATGCATTCCCTTAATACTAAGCAAGTTTCCATTAAAATCATAACTTAGACTATAGGAAACATTAGCAACATATCAAAGATATGGGTGATGATTATGTAATTAAAGAGCGTTTTTTAAATCTATGAAATATGAAAAAATTAAACTACCTTAAATACATAATAAAATTATCTAAAATATTTTTATGGTCATAAGATTTCAAGGAAACCCTTTTCGGGATGTTTCCTGAAGTTTAAAGTCTTAAATTCTAAAGATATAAATATGAACAGGAAATACAAACATTAAACAAACTTCATTAATTAAATAACTGAATATACAAAAGTCTAAAAACACACCTTATACACAGTAGTGACAGCTTTATCTTAAAGCACAAATATCTTAATGAAGGTGATGAGATAGAACACAGAGAGACAGGGGATGAGAGAAGATGATCTTCTAGGAAATTACAAAGGGGTTCTCCATCTGTTATATAGAGGAAGGAGAGAAATGATAAGATCAAATAATTGATTTCGGTGTTAATTTGGATAAAAAATTAGTAAAATTAAATAATTGATCTTTTTTTCCTAAAAGAAGAACCACTAAAATTGAAGTGGTGGAAAATAAAGAGGCCCCGGATATGGTGGGATCTTTGATAAAATTACGACATATGGACGATTGCATTTGTCCCTACTAAAGGAATCTTATCAAAATAATGTTCTAAAAAATTTTGTCAATGACTATTCTAATAGAGTCTAGATCTTATCTTATTTTCTTTCTGTCAATCTTATCTTCTGGCTGTCATAAATATTTATTCGGATCTTGGCTATTTTTTTCTTATGGGCTGATCTTTTGATCTTGGGTTGTCTAGTTTTGCTTCTTTACTGAAATCTTTTTTAAGGATTTCAGCAATCTATTGGGTCAATTGATCGTTAATTAACTTTGGGAAAGCACAACGTTCGCAGTTTGATATGTCTTTCACCCATTGCATTTGAGTTGAGCCCAGAGTTCATTATTTTGGCCCAATGAATTAGGCTCTGTCTTGACATTTTGGCCTGTCAAGTTGAGCTCTGTATTATCAAAGTTTTCTAAAAAAGCAAAACTATTTATAGTTTCTATTTTAAAATTCTTCTTATCTAAAGCTTCTTTTTTTAAAATAAGTTTTGTTTCATATAATCTTTTCATAATCTGGTAATATTGTTCAGATTAATCACATTTTTTCCTTAATATTTCTAATTCTTTCCTAATTAGGTGATCTTGAGATGAAAGTGGGGAAAAAAGAAGAGGAAAATAAGGTGTTTGGCTAGTTTGTGCAAAATTTAAATAATTATTACCATTATGATTTAAAAATTTCTTGACTAATAGGCTAATAAAATAATCATTTCCTATATTTGTTTTACACTGGTATAGGGCTTGGGATAAATCATAAAAACCTTTAAAAAATTGTCTAGGATGATTTGAAATATTAGGAAGAACTTCTTCCCATGTTTTAAATATTCATGTTCTATGGCCTTGGTAAACAACATAGAAATTAAAATTTGTACTACCCTTATTCTTTTTATGAAAATATTCAGATATACTATTCAAACAAGTTATAAAATATTTTCTATCTAAATTTATGTTGATTTGGTTATTAAATACTTGATTAAAACTAATCTATAGATTATCTATTATACATTTTTTATCTTTACCTACATGTGGTAGCAAATTGAAAGTTATATTACTTTTAGGATATGACTTAAGAGATTTTTTCCCAAAAGTAAGTACCTTTTCTAGTCCCTTATTCTATGCATAGGCAGGAATAATTTATGTTATCTACTTGTCCATCTCTAACCAAAAAAATTAACTTATTAGTCTACTCAAAGAATCTGCTAAGTTATTCTCTTTCTTTTATATGTTCTATTATATTTTATATTTATTGTTAGTATTCTTTTTTGTAAATTGCTCATCTTCTTTGAGAATATCTTTTTTCATTTTTTAGTTTATAAAATTTTACTATTGCTTCACAGTATGTTCTTATAGTAATTTCCTTCTTTAAAATTATGAAAATCCTAAAATTATCTAAAGCATATATTATTGATAATATTTTTGCATCTATACTACTTATATTTCCTTTGTATACTTTCCACTAGTATATCTATAATTTTCTATTTTCTTTTACAGGATAATTTATCAGGGTTTTTGCTAAGTATGAAAATACATCATAAATTACATCCATCAGTTTCTATTATTAAATAATCATTTATTAGTGGTAATGCTAAAAGTGGTAATTTTATTACTATAGTTTTAATCTTTTTAACTAGATTAATATCTTCTTGGTTAAAGTATTTTTGTCCATTTTTTCCTACTTTACTAAATCAAGGTACTACAATTTTACTTAAACCTTTTATGAATGGTCTTGCATAATTTAATAATCTTAAAAATTTATGTAATTCTTTTGTTTCTTCTTTATGATATATGTGGTTGTAACACTATTTGTCCCTTTCCTGTTACTACTCCTAAAAATTCTATAGTAGTTTGAAAATTTTGCATTTTAGGTTTACTAATCACAATACCATGTTGTTCAAATTTTTTAAATACTAATCGGAGATGTCCTATGTGTGTGTGTGTGTTTTTTTTTCACTATAAACTAATATATCATCCATATATATGAATACAAAAGAATCATATTCCCTAAATATACTATCCATTTTTCTTTGAAATATAGAGAGTGCATTTTTTAAACCAAATGACATAACTAACCATTCAAAATGTCCTTCTTGACATGAAAAAGTTGTCCAATATATACTATTTTTGTGCATTTTAACTTGCAAAAATCCTGATTTATATTCAAATTTCCTGAATATATTACAATTTTTAATTTTTCCTAGTAAATATTCTTTAGTAAGTATATCATACCCATCATCTTTTGTATTATCATTAAGTCTTTTATAGTTTATAATCATTCTACTTTTTTCTCTTTTTTGTTCACTATGTTTATTAACTAAAAAAGTTGTTGATCTATGGGGTGACTCTGATCTTCTAATTACTCCTAGTTTTAATAAGTCGTTTATATGCATTTTATAATCTTCCCTATCTTTATCAGTTGCTTCAATTTTAGCTCTGTTTTATCTTATCTAATTTTTGTTTTAAAATATAGATTATCTTATCCTTTTAATATTTAAAACATTTTCTATGATTTCTAGTTTTCTAAGTGTCTATTATATTGCATGTTTATTGTTCTTCATTTATCATAAAACAGTTAATCTTACTATCTATTCTTATTAATGTACCTAATTCTTCTTCATTTAGTATTTCTTCTTTTAAATCTTCCATTTCTTCTTCATCTAGGCTTTCATTTTTTAAACTAATATTCTCCTTCTTCTTTACATTTGCAGTCTTCATTATTAATTAACTTTTTCTAAGAATGTTTTATTTGTTTTTTTAATTCAAAAGAAGTTTTTTCTCCTATTTTTAATTTGCTTGTTATACTGTGTCATAAACTAAAAAAATATTTACTAAAAGTTACTCGTCTGTTATCTTTTAATAGAAATGAAAATCCCAATATTACTTAATGTCTAAGGTTTAAGGGTTTTATCCGAGTCTTTGCTGGGGTAATGAATATTCTAGGCTTAAATAACAATTTGTCATAAATGATATTTTGTCTCCTAGCTCTAACCGGTATTTATAATTGTTAAAACTACCATCTATTTGTTAAGCTATCATTGGTTTTTCTACTAATATTATAAAATCTTTTGGTATTATTTTTTCATATATTATTACATGAGTACCTCCTATATCTAATAAAGCATTTGTTTTAATCAAATAATTTCCTATTCTTATTGTACATTCTACTTGTGGTACTTTTATATTTCCTAATTTGTTACATATTTTTATGGGATGTTTTATTATTTCTTCTTCACTTATTAATTCTTCTGGAATTTCTTCTAGTTTTCTTTTACCTAGATATTTTTCAATTTTTTTGTATAAACCATAATACTTTTCTTTTAGTAATGCTATTTCTCATTGTTGTGAAAGACGCGCCTTAGGCGAGCCTAGGCGCAAGCTCAAGCAAAGAGCAACTGTGGCGCCTCGCCTGAATCGGGGCAATGTCCTTTCACGAAGGCACACTGAAGGCAACAAAGGCAGCAAAAGCGTGCCTTTCATGAGGCACGAAGCCCTCCACAAGCGCGTCATCGACCATGTATGTATTCTTCCTCTTTCTCTTCTTCTTAGTTTGGGTTTTTTTTTTCTTTTTTTTTTTTTTTTTTTCTGGGCTCCGTCGCATTTGCAAGGACAAGGGTTCCTGTTTGCTAGAACTCAGGCCAAAAGGACATCGTTTGGTCTCTCTAGGACATAAAACAACGTTGTTTTGGATAAGTGACTTAAAACATTTACAAAACAACATCGTTTTGGACTCTAGTAGTCTCAAACGACGTCGTTTTGGGATGTACTGGGAATTTTTTTCCAAAATTGTTGCATTCCAAAACGACGTCGTTTTGTATCATACAGGTCCAAAACAACGTCGTTTTGGCTCGTAGAACCCTAGAAATCATTTTTTGGGTGTTCTAGACCTCATTTTTGCCCTCTTTCAAGCCAAAACAAATCCTAACACTCACAACAACGGTACAAGAGAAGAAGGAGCAGAAAATCAACTAAAATAGCCAAGAAAATTTTGGAAACAAAGAAAAATATCTTATTTCCATTGGTATTTGCTTCCTTTCTCTACTTTTAATTTTTTTTTTCTTCACTCTTTTGATGATTTTGGTTCATGATTTAGCTTATACAAATGAGTAATGAGTCTCATGATTCATTTATTTTATTTTTATAGTAAAATGACTCAAGTATGTAAAATATATATTTGATTTTTGATTATATTTGATGATAAATGATTGTTATATTTTATTATATTTTTAAAAAATATATATGTAAAATAGGATGCGTCTTAAAAGTTTATGTGTCTTGGTGCACGTTGCGCCTTTCACAACTATGCTATTTCTTTTTCCATTTAGAAACCATTTACATTTAAAACATATAATACTATCCACTATTTTTTTTCCATTTATGTTCACATGTTATATTCATAAATTCTATTCCTTTATAGGATAGTTTTTCTACCATTTGATATAGTTTTTGCCTAGGTATAATTATATTTATATGATAATCTTCCCTAAATCTTTCTTCTATTTCATCTATTATGGTTTCTATTATATTTTTTCTTCCTTTATCATAAAGAGGTATGGTTATTTCAAAAACTTCTATTACCATTCCTTCTATTAGTTGAATTATTCTTTTCTTTTCTTTTTCTGTTTTGTATGGATTTTCATTATTTATTTTGTTTTTTATTTTTTATTTTAATTTTGAGTATAATATATTTTTTGCCTTATTTAATTAATCAATTTAACTTGATTACTTTATGAATTTATAACTTGATCCATAAATTATATTCTTAATAGATCTTATTCAATATTTAAATCTTCATTTTCACTTTCTGAATTCTCTTTTCCATTTTTTATGCTTATTATGTTATATATCGTTTACGTATCTAAAATATCTTCATCTACTTCTACTAATTCTTTATTAGTACATTCTAAGAGTAGGCTTCTAGTATTATTTAGGTTTTTCTTTCTAGGGCAATTATTGCTTAAATGATCTAGTTCTCCACATGCATAACATCTTAGTTTATTTTTGTAAAATCTTCTAAGATTATATTTTCTAATATGTTTGTTAGGATCTAAGTAAGACTTTCTTTGAATGGATCTTTTTACATAATATTTTTTGTTAAACTTCATATGTGGTTTGTACTTTCTTTCTTTTTTATTTTCTTCTATTCCATATGTTTGTTGTGTAAATATGGTTTTACAAAATCTATACTGGTTTTTCTTAAATTGTCTTTAGGTTTATATTTCACTATATTTTCTTTTAAGTATTTTCATTATATGGTTTATTCTATGACCTATACTCCACGGTTCTTAATTTCCTACTATGAGATGGATAAAATGAGAGGGCGAAAATTCTTAGTTAAATGGGGCTAAAATTATCATAACTTGATTATCAAAACTTAATTAAAATTATATAAATTTTTACAAAATTTTAAATTATGCCATATTTATATAATTGAAATAAATATGTGAAATTAAATTTAAATAAACATTCAAAAGAAAATTCATTATCATTTTTTCTTTTTACCTTTTTTTTTTCTATTTTCTTTCCTTAGCATTTCTCCTTAAATTTGGTTTCTTTTCTTTGCTTGGCTTTTCCCATAAAATTTCCTACTAGCTTGCTTGCACTTCAACTTCAACAGACTATGAGCTATCCCTCATGGGTTAGCTTTAATGTTTGGACATTAACTCTAAAATGCGTTATGAAAATATATTATAATACAATAAAAAAATAAAATATCCATGAATTCTCTAAGTTCTTACAAGTTAACTTTTATAAAATTGTAAAATACCTAATTAAATTTTTATTTTCTTCCGAGCGTTAAGAAACACTTTTTAATCCCTTTTCTTCGTCTACCCAATTCATGCACTTGAACCCCTTCAAAAATTGAAGAGGGAACCTAGATAGCCAATCAAACGACCAGATGGGGGAAGATTTTCATTCAGAAATGGATATTTGATAACGGGCCCTGAGGCTGATTGGTCAGAAGGGAAAGGTAGTCTGATAAAAATGTAAAATAAATAAATAGATAAAAGAAAACTGAATAGATAAAGACAATGACAATGCTTAAGGATGAAGCCAATGCCAAGAAGCATTAAAGACAAAGAAAGATCACATAGTTCAACCAAACCCCATGGAACAAAGGAAGGAAAACAAGCTCAAATGCAGCATCCAAAACAGAATTTAATTCGGTTCATCTCAATATGGAGAGACGCCACATATCTTGTCTCTTTGTATCATATTAGGAGGGAGTTGGTGGGATGGTTATGAAAAACAAATATTATAACATGAGTTGGCAAAATTTTCAGTAACCAGCTATTGTTAGTGTCGTTACCTGGATCATCTAATCTCCAAGGCATCAGCAACTTGATGTAAACCTACAAAAAAGGGGGTCCGACGACAATATGTCGACCACATATCCGATTATTAAGTCATCAAAAGGGTGGAAAAGAGAAAGAAATGAGTTAACGTAGTTGGAATTGCATACCTTTCCCTCGTGGGGAGTTTCGCCTTATACTCGAATTTCTCCTTTATTATAGGCAAGGACGAAAATATCGCGACATATCGTCGATATATCGTGTGTCAGGCCTTCCCGAAACGATTTTTGCAAACGAAAGTCGTATGAAGGAAAAATCGGAAAAAATCACCCAATATTGGCGATATATCCGACAAAGCTTCAGCTTCTCTCTGGTAACAACTTTTGTCATCATATCGTAGGATTAAACTGTAGAATCTTCTTAAGCTTCATGTTCTTTCCAAATGACTCAGAACCAATGATATCTCATCAATGCGCTTGTACGGAATGGTACGAAGTATTCTTTGCTCAAGTCCATAGCACTCGACTATCACAAACACAACATACTCATCTTGCATCAAACCCAAATTTCTTGAGAAATCTCTTCATCCATAACATCTCTTACTGCCTGTCGCTATATATCTCCGCCTCAAGAGCACAAAGCGACACACTTCAGAATTTAGACTCCGCCATGAAACAATTTCCCAAGAAAGTGAATAAATACCTTAAGTCGACTTTCTACTCATCAAGGTCACCCGCCATATCAAAGATCCCAGAAAACCTTCTAATCGGGTTTTGAACCCCCAAAACTCAAACACAATTTGAAGCACCTCAAATATTTGAAGATCCATTCAATCGCTTCCCAATGCCTCTTCGGATTTGAGAGAAATCTCACTCATCGTACTAACAAGATGTGCAATATCGTGTCTGTACAAACCATGCTAATATATAAGACTCCCCGATCACGAGGAGTAAGGAATAAGAGGCCATCTTCTTTCATCTATCGTAGGTATATAAGCCAAGTAAGCTTAAAGTGATCGGCTGTGAGGTGTGCTAATCACTTAGCATCTTCATATTGAACCTTTTCAAGCACACGCTCAACATACTTTTCCGTGACAACCACAACTTCTTTGCCTTTCTATCTCGAGTAATTCGCATACCCAACATTTGTTTTGCGGTGCCCTAAGTCCTTCATGCTGCAGTCAGCGACTCAACAACCTCTCTTTCAACTTGCCAATCAATTTTGAATCATTCCTCGCTATTAACATATCATCAACATAAAGTAAAAGAATAATGAAGTTACCATCTCAGAAACTTCCCGAAATAAACACAATGACTGCGATCCGTCCTCTTATACTGGCTCAATTGCTAAAAGGAATCAAACTTCAACCACTCCGCTGGGCGTCATTTCAAATTTCATAAAGACTTTTCTTTAATTTGGTAAACCATGTGGGTTCTTTACCTTTACTTTAAACCTCAGTTAGACATGTAAATTTCTTCATTCAAATCAATTATGAAGAAAGCAACTTCAGCGATCTAATCGTTCAAGCTCGAGGTCTAAACTAGCAAATAAACTCAAAACAACTCGACAAGACATTTTCACAACCTATAGAATATCTCATCAAAGTCAATAATCTTTTCTCGCCCAAAACCTTTACTACCAAACGAGCTTTTATACTTCCGAAGAATTTTCCATCACTATCTTTCTTCATCTGAACCATTTGTTCCTTAATGCCTTTCGCTCTCTTCGAAGTTCCACTAACTTCATAACCGGTCTATTCTTAACAAAGAATGCATTTCTTCCTCGCATAAATTTTCATCCAGCCTTACCTTATCCTCTGCATATCTGCATTTCTTGAAAATTCTCTCGCTCCCTCATCGTAATCAACACATACTCAAGAAGGATACTTCGATGATGGACTTTACTCTCCCTATTAGTCCTTCTAATTGAGGTTCCGAAATGACTTGTCGAGAGGTCAAGCTCCCCGCTCAACGCCTCACCACTCTCTAGCATCCCATCATCAACCACACTGCCTCCCTGCTTCATCACCGCCATTCGCTCCCATCTATAGTACGTAAAGGAAAATGAATAATCAGAGGATCAATAACACCATCACTCGGTAGCTTTAACCTTTTCGCCTTCTCACACCGGGAATAGTCTGATCTTCATAAAATATCACATCTCTACTGGTAATCTTCTTTTTCACTCGGATCCCATAATTCAGACCCAAACTTCTTCTATTTCCATAGCCAACAAGTGATACATGGAAAGCCAACAAGCTGACTCATTTTAGGGACATGTGCAAAAGCCTTGCACCTGGGGTAAAAACCTTAAGATGATTAAACAACATCTTTTCCCGTCCATACTCTTCCGAATGTCAAACTCCAAAGGAACCGAGGGAGACCTATTTATCATCAAGTAACAAGCGCACGGCGTTTCAATTCCCCAAAACACTTTGATAGCTTTGCCATTTTTAGCATGCATCCGATCTTCTCATCAATAAGCAAGGTTTCATCCTCTCGCAACACCATTGTGCTGTGGAGTACTAGGAACTGTCTTCTCATGTCTAATACCACGTACGAAAGCAAAGAGGGGTTTCTAAACTCCTTTGATGTATACCACCTCCACTGGCCGCACAAGACATTTCAAAACTTTCCGTCTCTTCAACTAAGGCATGAAATTTCCGAAAAACTCCATGTTCTGATTCAAGCCTTCAACAGATAAACCCACACCTTTCGATGCATCATCAATGAATGTGGACAGCATCTATTTCCACCAAGGACTCCACTCAAAGGGACCAATACAAACATCGAATAAACCAATTCCAAAATATTAGATTTCCTTTTCAAGATTTAGAAAAAGAAACTCTATAGATGTTTTCCAAATAAACAATAATCACAAGGGTTAAGATCAAGCCACCTTTAGTAAAAGGAATGAGAGCTGCTAGTATATGTAACCCTTTCACTCATGTGACCCACTCCAGGGGCTACATAAATCTGGGAGGAACCATCTTCAACAGATTCAATTCATCTCCACATATTTTCACAATCGGTCTCCAGAAGTGTGCTTCTAACTTTGCTTCTAAGAAATTTACTAAAGAACCTTTCGTAAGCCTCCATTTACCGTTACCAAGCACTACATCCTTCCGATCCGCGGCAACTCCGCAAATAAGATTAAGACGTAAGTCGTGAAATACGCCCGCACATCTCTCGTGAGTCAATAATGAACAACCAACGTCCGTCTCGTATGCAAACATCACCAATACCCACAATCTCGATAGCCGGTGTTACCCATCTTCACAGCACTGGGTCTCCGGCTCGTACGATGTGAAGAACTCCTTATTAGGAGTAACATGATAAGAGGCCAGCCAGATCAATAATCCACTCAACCTCATTATCCGTGAATGTCACAAACATTCTTCATCTCCAAAATAGAACCGCCACATCTTCGTCGATAAAGCAAACGTAGTATTTTATTTTCATCTTTCCTCCGATTTTTGCCTTCTTTGTTCTCGTTTCCAAGCATAACAATTTCTTTTCATATATGTCCTTCCTTACCACAATGATAACACTCTTCTTCTTTCACTAGACTCTCCTGATCGCGACCATTTTCGATTTACCACGACCCTTAGGTTCTCTATTTTTACCTCTTCCCTCGTTTCCTCTGTGACAAGAGCCTCTTGGCCTCGTAAGATATTCCTTGTTCCTTCCTTTTCCTCGGTTTCTTTCATTAAACAACCGGCTTTTACCATATCCATGGTTAAATTGCCATTAGGAGCCGAAGCACAAGTTGAGATAACTAGAGTATCCCAAACTATCCGGCAAAGAACTCAAAAGTAACAACAATGCTTGCAATCATCTTCAATCTTCATCTTCATAGCATTTAACTCGGTTCACCAACCCTCAAAGTCACTCGGTGTGTCGCATGCCAGCCCATTTTTATACTTCCACATTTACTAGCCTTCAATCAAAGTGGTTTATTCTGTGCAGCCTTCGCTCGTATTGATGATTCTAATTTTTTCCAAAGCTCAAGAGAGCATTACCCCGCGACATGACGAAACACACTCGTCTACCCACCGTCCGATTAGAGCCATCGCTTTTCTATGCATGATCTTCCATTCCGCTTCGACATATCTTGTTTACTATTATCCCCATCATCAGCGCATATAAATCCTCGTAATAAAGAATATCTTCCATTCTCGTTTCCAACAGAATAAATACCCACGAGGCTAACGACTCATACCGCTCCGGCGACCTCCATTTTTAAACCAACACCAACCACACACTCCGCACAATAGAACCAGCTCGATACCACTTGTCAGAAATAAACACAAAGACTCGACATTTTTCCTCGTTGATTTAACCTGTTAGGAGTCAATGAAATGCAGCCAAGAAAATAATCTGCCAAGGAGATAATCACAAAAAAAATAGAGAGAGAATTTTTAACGTGGAAAACCTCCCCAGCTGAGAAGAGGAAAACGACGACCTTGGTTTAGCTCTCCACCCAAATATCCACTATAATAATTTAGGTACAAAACCTAACTTCAAACAAGGTGATCCCAAACAAAGAAATCATCCAAATATATGAATAAATTAATAGGCAAATCTAACAATCAAAACAAGATTGATGAAGATCTCACCAATTCATATAAACCGGCCACGCCAAGCCCTAAATCCTTAGGCTGTCATTGAAGCCCCCAAAACCCACTGGAAAACCGCTCCCAAAAGAAAAACCGGTCACGTTTCTAAAAAAAGCCGCCATGTGTTTTTGCAATTAACATGTAGCCCCTAACGGGCTTTTGTGAGAGAATAAAAGAATTGCCGCCTACATAATTGGCTGGACCCACTTACACTATTGTTAGCAAGGCACTGATCATCAATCTCCAAGGCATCAAAGAACTTGATGTAAACTTCCACAAAAGGGTCCGACCTAATAAATATGTCGTAATTGCACATCCGACATAAGTCATCAAAAGTGGTGGAAAAGAGAAAGAAATGAGTTAACGTAGTTTAATCGTGATACCTTTCCTGGGAGTTTCACTTTATACTGAATTCTCCTTTATTATAGGCAAGGATCTAAAATATCACATATCGCCGATATATCGTGGTGTCGCCTTCGAAACGATTTGCAAACGAAAGTCACGGGCAAAAATCTAAAATCAACATATCATATATCCGACATTTCCATGTGTAAAAATCGACCAAAAATGCAGCATGTGAAAAATTCAAAAAACAAAATCGGGCCGATATAATATGACAGATATCAAATGATATATCGCCTATATCGGCCGATATATCACAAGAAATGTGGGCATCGCCCATTGCCTGCCTTCTTGAAGTCAAGAAAATATGGCAAGTTGCCATTGCAGAACTGATTGAATTTGATGCACGTACCTACAGATCTTAGAATATCATTCAACCTGTACATTTCATCCTACCTAATTATACCATAAAATCATCATTCTACTACATCTTTATTTTTCAATAATTATTATTTGTTTATTTTTCTATTCAATGAGACAGATGCATGTGTCTTATACATCGAGGCAGTAGAACTTTAGAAGTAGTTCCAATGCCAGCTGCTAGCAAAGAGAGTGCTCCTCCCTAGGTGTGAGAAAAACAAATCGATCCAAAAATCAAATCAAGACTGAATCGAATAATACGTATGAGTGTATTCCTCAATTAGGTCACATTTATTGATGGGTTCTTTGGCATATGATGGCTAGTTTTGAAAATGTAGGGAGTGTAGATATGTTTTGCAAAGTGGGGGATTCCAAGGTTATGCTTTGAATTAGAAAATAAATAAATATATATATATATATATATATATATATTTATTTATTTATTTATTTTTTCACAATTTCAAAACATAGCCTATATATATATATATATATATACACATATATATATGTATATATATATAAGTATATATATATACACATATATATAAAATCAATAAGTTATATATATATATGGCATATCGGATCCTATAATCAATATTATTGGAATAACATATCTTTGTATGAATATTGTCTTTATCAAAATGAGATCCCTCTATCAAATTTTGCAATATAGTCACATCGATCTTCATTTTTATTTTAAAAGTTTATCGTAATGTAATTTCAATGTATATATTTGATTATTAATGTCATTTTTACACATAAAGTATCACAGAATTTGGAATATTTTTGTTAATTTCGATATATCATATTCATGTAAAGAATATTCACCGACATATTCCGATATATCCCAAAATCTAAAACAATTATATATCCATGAAACCGATATTTCCATCCTTGATTATAGGAAAGATAATCTCGAGATTTTGTTGATAAGATCTCTCTGTCTTTATCAAGGACTAGTTTTTCCTTTTTAAGAATTAATGATTTTGAGACTTATGAGATTTGGATATCGGGAGATCTCTAGGTGAATATCCTGCCCGTAATTCCCTTCCACAAATTATCCACAGCAAACTTCATATGCAGGATAGCCTAATTAGGAACTCGGGATCCCAGACAGGTTTGTGACTCTACCGCCCGGTTATCTCGTGATGGTTTAATATGGTAGGCCGCTCAGTCGCTTCATGAGGCGGCTAAAGGTCAAATACGAAGATTTGCGCCCATCGAAGACGCCCAGCCTAAAAGCGCCATGGTACTCACAATGCCACCTTTTTTTTTTTACTAGAGGATTATGTCTTTCTAGTCGGGGGAAAATACTGTGTTTCGAGACCTTAAGTATGGAGAATTGTAGATTATTAATGCGCATATGTTCCAATGCATCTGTGGCGCATGATATTCCGATGATGCATTCAATGCGCCTTTTGAGGTTCCTCCCCGCATATACAGGGTAATCAAGTCCATGAAGTCACATTGATTCTCTCCATTACACAAAGCCTTCTTTCCCCATTGTGATTTCTTCTCACCCGCACATAAAGGCCTCTGAAGGTGGAGAAATTATGAGGAGGCTTTGTAAATCTCCAAGAACTGCTGTTGCCAATGGATATTGTGTGTTTAAAAACGACATCTGTGTTGACCTACCAGATGTCCTAGGTGGGAAGCCCGATTGTGTCAATTCCCTTCTGTATTCTTCGCCAGTGGCCAAATGCCCCCCGTTTCGCGCTCCGAAATCTATATGAAGGTCAAGGTGCGGTTGAGACGAGAGAAGCCTCAAACACAATATTTCATATTCTTCTTTTCTTCGAATTTTTCCTCTTCTTTTTTTCTTTTTTCGCTTCATAACCACCTCGTATGGTTGTTTGATGATTATGAACAGTCTATCATGGTCATTTCCGATGCATTTGTTTTTGCTTTGTAATCAGCTAATGCCTATTGGCGCATTTAATAAGATTTGGTTTAGTATACGAAAATTCAAACTTTATCTTTTCATTCTTTCTCAAGGTGATTCCAACTAAGGGAACAACCCACCTGGAAAACACAAGAAACCTTATTGGTTGTGAATGTGTTTTCGACTGATCGGATTGCTCTGGGTTCCTGCACTTCGCCAATGGGCCCGGTGGCCAAAGGAAAATCAAGGGGCCCGGTAGCCTAGCGAACCTAGGTCCATAAAACTATGGGCTCGTTGGTTGATAGACCCAAAGAGCTAGGTGCTTACACCCACAGCCTGGCAGGTTTAGATGTCCCATAAAACGCTCTAGTGAATACTACGTGGTGAGAGGAGCACGCCCTCGATACTATGGTCGGGTTTGTCACACGACGACGCTACCAATGTACTTCTGGTCCTATATAGGATTGAGGTAACTTGGGTTAATTTCTTTATCTAGATTTAGAAACCTTTCAATCTAAACTTATGAGCATTTGCAACACTCCTAAAGATTTTGGCCAAGGAGCCGTTGAAGGTTTCCGACCATTTTTTTATCTCCTGGTGGGTTTTTCCTTTGCTTCGCCTCCGATTTTTCTTGTACGGGTTGTTTTGTTTGTGGTGGTTTTGTTCTGGTCTTGCCTTGAATACGCAAATACCGATAGTGGTTCCACCCACAAAACCGTACGCTAGGTTTGGGATGTACTTGCCCTAGGAAGGTCCTAAATAGGTTTCAAAAGCCTCAATCTGTATTTCGTCCTACTATATTTTGCCATGAGATCTTAGTTAATACCCTTTTGTTTTCCAGAATGACGAGGTCAAGAGGAAACTCAATCCCAGGTCGGGTGCAGAGGATCCCGAGAGTCGCCTACTACAAGCATGTCCATGGAGGAATTGAGGTCCTTCTACCGAGTCCCTGACAACATTAGCTTAGAACTTTCGGACATACCGACTTTTCTCCACCTGTGAGAGATGCCGAATAACGCCTACTTCACCAGCAGTCAGAAACCGACTTCATCCATTTCATCGGGCAAGGCGGCAATTCCTACACATCACCAAAATTTCCACGCTTATTCATCCGAATATGCTTTAGATTTTAGTAATAATGTGAAAGAATCTCCTCTTACTAAATGGATATTTCTAGTAGAGATATGTTTCATCTATACGTTGAAGCTAGGGACTCCAATGACTATCTGATATTTGGCCCATAGTCACCAAGCACAATTTGTAAACTGCCCCTAATTTCCTAAGACGAAGGTGAAGGGGTTGTCCCGTTAGGCATGGGTACAAGACGCCCAAATTTCCTGTGGCTTCCTTTTGATGTGAATCCGCCTCAGGTTCCCAAGTCAGTCTTAGTTCTGGCAACCCATGTCTAAATTGGGGATATTCATATAACGACATGTCTTCATTTTCCTAATGTTATCCAAGTAAGCGTAGGCAAGGCTGGCTAGTCAACTGGATCGAGAAGGGTAGCCTAGCGAACATTAGAAGATTGTTGGAGATAACGGAGGCCGAACGCAATCATGAGCTTTTGTTAACGGCAATGAACTTGCGAGAGTTAGCCGTTTGCGCCTTCCCTTACATCATCCCCATCATTCCCCGCTCGTTGCCCGTAGAGCTTATTAAGGGAGAGCACTTCGCTTCAAGTGACCTTTGCAAGCCCGAGCAGCTCTCTCGTGTGACGTCAGAAGATCAAGCGGAGGCCGCTATGTGGGACCTTAGCGAGGTATGCCCAGCCACCCAAATTTCCAAATCATGCAGACGTCCTAAACTCCAGTGCCACAAGGAAGGAAATAGGACAAGGGCTCAAGAACGATAGTCAAAACTGAGCTGAAGGCTTCCATGGGCAAAGGGAGCCCACGAGGAGGAGGAAAATGTCTAGCCTCTTGTAGCCGGGTTCACGCACGAACGGCAGAAGGGGTCGCGGCTCCCCCATATTTGATGGGAAACTGGCGATCTTCACCCGCCTTAAGAGGCTCAAAAGGATCGGGCAATACTCGGGGCTGGACTCCCCAATCGAGCCTCCAATGATCAATAAGTTTGGAAGGTGCACCGACGAGGCTTCTGCAGCACCTCTGGGAGAGGATCCTGGCCGGGAGCCTTCAAACGTCAACGAAATCGGGAGAGGAGGCCCCATCAGTAGTCACGTCCATGCTCCCCAGCCTACGACACCAAACCTACCGTGAGTGGTCAGATGACCGTGTGTCGCACAGACGATAAACTAATCATACAGAGATGATATCCTCCTCGAATGGCACGGGGTTAGCTCTGATCCTGAGGTGGGTGCTCGAGATCATCCACCGCTAGAGCCCCTTCAACCAAGAGGAGTCTCCGGTTGCGCATATGCACAACCTCTATCCCAATTACTTCTGAGTACCTGTGGCGGCTCACGCAGAGCAGTATACCATCCCGTTGCCCCTTTACATGGATAAGGAGGCCTTCTAGTCGGTGGCCGAAGACGGGATGCTTATCCGTAATCATGACTTTCACCGATCACCGAAATGGGAATGTGTTGATTTCAAGACGCGATCAAGTACTTCTACGTATACCTTCTTCTAACTTTTCTTTTACAGGGCGTGAGAGCAATCTAGAATATGGCTCATCAGCAAAGGAAGTGTCAATCTCGGCTAGATGACGCTGAGAAACTGCGGCTTTACACTCAGTCGGTTGTTTCCAAGCATCAGGCTTTAGACACTTCTTTGGCCAAGGCAAAATCTAAGTCAAGCACGGAGCGAGGCTAAAAACCGCAAAATAGATTGAACTGCAGAGCAGAAAGCGGCGAGGCTAAGTAGAGGCTATAAGCGCAAGGATCGCTCAAGACCGAACAGATGTCAAGGCAATGGTGAGGATGACCACTAGCGCCCCTAGATACCTTGGCATCCGCGAGGAAGACAGCAAAGGTAGGCCGAGGTTGTCCGTCGCGCTGAATGAAAGTCGCTTTTACTAGATATGGAGGCATCCAAAGATGAAGTGGCTTCTCTTCATTCCCAAGTGGGCAAGGACAAGGAAGCCATAGAGAAATACTACCAGAAAGTCGTGGAACTGATTTTTGCTTATGGCTACGGATGTTGTGCGTTCAAACACAATATTTGCAGTGCCCAGCCAGGGATCCCGGATGACATGCCTGACTATGCCGACCCACTTCCTCCGGTGTTTTTTGTGAACCTAAGTCAGCTCGCCCCACCAGCTTGTTGAAGCTGGCAGCAAAGGTAGATTCTGCGGCAAATCGAAGGATCCAAAGGAGGATGTCAAGCACAAGGTAGGAACAGACTCACTTTTCTATGTTAGTTTTGGTCATTTTGGGGAGATTTTTACATGGGCACCATTTTACCACTCAGTACGCCGTATTATTTCTGTAATCCTTGGCGCTTAGCCAAAGATTTTACCTAATAACGAGATTCCACCAAGACATGAGTCATGTTTGATAAAAATCCAAGTAGGGCAACAACCATGTCTAGATCTTTTACTTTTAAAAATGTCAGTAGGACAACAACCATATTTGGGCTTTTTATTTTAAAAATGCTAGTAGAACAACAATCATATCTGAGCTTTTTTAGAGGCCAACAGGGTAATAACCATATCTGAGCTTTTTTAGATGCCAGTAAGACAACAACCATATATGAGCTTTTTTAGATGCCAGAGGAAAACAACCATATCCTGGCTTTTTAGACGCCAAACAGACAACAACCATATCTACAGTTTTTCATAAGCTGCAGGACAACAACCATATCTAGGCTTTTAGATGCCAAAGAATTACGTGCTTTCGTGAGGAAATGTCTAAAATATAATCTTATCGATAATAGTATCCTCAAAGAAAACATTACACACTTAAGGAGCATAGCATTCCTCCACATCCTAGGCAATTTAGTCCCGTCATTTTACTTAGCAGATAGACTCGACTGTCTTCACCGAACTACCGTACGGCCCTTTCCAATCAATGGAACTTCCCGTCTGCTAGGTTAGTCATGTTTTCAAAGACCCTGGGACTAATTCTCCTAGAATTGCACCCAACCCACACATTGGTCGGGAAGTTTTCCGCCCCACTGTACGATGCTATGCGCACGCTACGCTTCTGAGTTCGCCTTCGCTTGTGTCTAGGTTTTTGGCCATGGTCGCAGATTTGCCTCATAAATTTCGTCTCATACGCAGTGCATCCCGATTTCTTATGGGGATGATGGCTTCCATCCCATATGTGAGGGCGAACACGCGATATGCCTGGTTTCCTCAAGAAGGTTCTACAGCCCATAAAACCTCTGATAATTCTTCTACCCACTTTCCTTCAATAATGCGCACGCCAAAGTTGATAGAGAGTCTTATTAGATGCTTCGCCATTGCTCGCGTGGGTATCGAGGGTCGAGCATGTGTTTGATTTTCAATTCACGCAAAATTCCCAGATACACTGGCTATCGACCGCGGGCCCACGCCATAATCGATCAAGTATTCCAGTTCCGCACACAATGCTCTTCCACACGAACCTAACAACCTTTATCTTTGATAGATGCAAAGACTTCAACTTCTATCCATTTATCAAATAAATGATGACAACCGCATTACTTGAAACATGTAGGTACGGTTCTACGATGACCATACCCCACTGAGCGAAGGGCTATGGTCGTTAGGTCTTATGTCGGCACCCTCGACACGAGGGCTTGTCACTAGCAACGATCACACTTCCTGACATCGACGACTGCATCTACGCGCATGGTTGGCCAATAGTAGCCTTAGGTATGAGTCCTATGGGCCAACGTCCTGCCGCATGGATGATTTCCGCATACCCCATCATGGAGCTATGCCAAAACATACCGTGTCCTAGTTGGTGAGAGAGGCACTTAAGGTGGGGCCCACCCGTAGACCGCTTTATAGCCGACCGCTCACAAGGGAGCAGAACCGAATCAGCTCGACCTCGATTCGTGGGCTGGCCTGCATCCCACAGCCTCCCGAGCTCAAATAGCGCATCATCGAGTCATCCAAGAAGGACACGCTTCGCCTATTTCGCTTACCTACCGGTAGTAATCGACTTACTTTCGTCAAGAGGACGCAGGAGGAGCACTTTTCGGAGATTGGTAGGACGCAGCCCACGACCGACATAACATCTCGCCCGCCAATCTCGAGACATGCTCCAGTCACCAAGCCACAAAGTTTCCCAATCGTAGGTTGACTAGACTTACATACTTGGTCATGCGCTGGTCCCTTGTTTCATATTCTCCATTTACCTGCCCTAACACCAATTGAGAGTCGCTTCTTATGACAATTTTCTCTAAGGATATAGAGATTGCGAGGTCAATCCCAACTATGAACAATGCTTCAGATTCACCGCTGCTGAGGTGAGGAAATCTAAACGATGGCATGTTTCTATTATTTCCCAGCCGTGGCTTTGCCAGTCCCAATCCGCCCGTCTATCATGTGGAAGGCCATCCACATTCGCAGTCCACCACAAAGGTTGTCTTGTTCCATTTCCTGTTGAGGAACTTCTACTAAAAAGTCAGCAAGTACCTACCCTTTTAACGTCAGTCAAGGTTTATATTGAATACCAAACTCACTCAACTCAAATGCCAACCGAGGCATCCGCCCCAACAGACGAGCTTATGAACAAGGCTTTTAGAGGGAGTATCGTGAGCATAATGATAGGATACCGAAGCAGGACGAAAGTTTTAAGAAGAACCCGGAGTGCCTCGCGTTACCGTCGAGAAGGCATAATCTGGGTTTTCACTCGGCCAGGACTCGCACTAAGAATACAAGTTCCCATTTCCAATTTGATCTTTTCGACCACAAGTACTCACCGAGATTTCGAGACGCTATAAAGATAGAGTGTGGTCGACTAAGGCAAGAATAACCTGTGGTTCGGTGAGATATTATTGATTGTCAGGAGTGCCTAGTCGCATTCGCGATTCTAACATCTGTTTTAAGCCTTGCGGCAAAGAATGACTTCAAACGATCTGTGAAACGAGATATGAACCGCCCAAGGGCAACCAATCGCCACGCTTATTGTACACGCTCGGTGCCGAGTCCGAGAGTTCATTATAGAGCTGAGTCGATGATTAGCTTTGTACCCTTTGTATATAAAGCCTGTGAATTTGCCTTAGCCGACATTGAGTGCGACTTCAAAGGGTTAAGTTTCATGTTGTGTCTTTGTAATAGCTCGAAGGTTTCTTGCAGATGCCTTGTGTGATCGAGGCGTTCTTTGGATTTGACGAGCATATCATCGATAAACCTCAATGGATTTACCTATCAGAGGTCGAAATATCTTGGTGACAATCTCGACAGTTGACCGCGTTTTTCAGTCAAAGATATCAGATGCAACCAAGGTAATGATGAAGGTTATTTTCCAGGGGCCGGGTGGGGATGGTTAAAGAACATGATGGCACCCATAGAAGGAGTCCGTAAATACACGCACGCCGTCTCTGGATGTTGCATCCCATAATGGACCACGCGGCAAGGAAGCATCCGGGTCACATCGGCGCCAACTGAAGAAACACACACGCCACTCTATCACCCTTTTTCTACCATCACCACGCTACGCCCACCGAGCAATTTTTACCTCCCTATAAAACCCGCTACTAGGAGATCGTTTACTCCGTCCGAATGATCCGATGTCGATCCAGTGGATCGCCTCACCTTTCGGGCCTCGACTGGCTTCGGCAATGTGGAGGATGTTTAGTTTGTGAGAGCCCACCATCGATTTCATCCTAACCCATATCAAAGTGTCTCCAGAAAATACATCAATGTCAAGGTGAATAGCGTAGAGTCGCGCTTATTCATTTCTTCACTGGACAGGAGGGAGCCAACGTATGTGAACCTCTCTGGTTTGTCTAACTCTATTTCTTCCAGTGGATCCACAAATAATCCGGGTCCTTTCTTCGCTCGATTCGGGCGGCATACCTGCGGATTGTTATGCACGAACCGATCGCTCAGGAGGTCGCTGGACCGCACTTCCCTCTCGCTCCCGTGACAAACAATTGATAATATCGCCGTGGCGTACCAATCGTCGCCAAAAGGCCGTTGGTCCGTGATTGCAGCATAGATAGCTTACCATCAGGGTACGTCAAGGTACAACCTTCATGAGGCAATCAGTCCAAACCCACTATGGCACAGAAGGCCCCAAGTCCTCGACGACTGAGAACAAAACCCGTTGAGTAACTAGCCCAGATTTCATTAGGAGCGTGACATCTCCTGAAGATTTGTGGAAGGTTGTTAAAACTGAAGAGGACGCCATTGAATTAGATGTCAAAGAAAGTCATATGTATGAAGGCTGGAAGTTGCAATAAGTCTATCGTACTGCCCAGATCCACCAACACCCTATGCAAATCAAAACCATTAATATAGAGGGTGAATACCAAGGCATCATAGTGAGGCACTAAATGACCTATTCGACAACTACAAAGGAAAGATGATAGTCATCTATCGGCTCAACTTCCCTCACGCTTTCGTAGATGCAAGATTACCCCGCCTTAATCGTGATCCGCCCCGACGCAGTTTCTTCCTAATTAGCGCGATTGATATTGGTCATCAGAAATACCAAAGATATACTACTGGTCTGTCTGACAGCCACGACCGGGTCAGACTACATGGCCGCCCGATTCCTCCCTTGATTCACCGAGATACTTCCCGAGGGGTGTCCCACTCGACGCCTTTCTACTAGGAACTTTAGACTTCTCGCATCGGTCGGTCCCCAGGTCCATGGTCCTTGCGATACCGTGACCAAGGATTTGTTTCTCCGAGCGTGATCCGGCTCCTCCGATAGGTGCAAGCCATTTGAAATCCTAGATCGACTTTGCGCAAACAACCTTTCGTACAAGATATTCAGGGGGGTGAATTACAACGGGTCCCCCCTTTTTTAAGACTAGTCCCGAGGTTGCTTTCGTCCCATTTTGACTTTACCGATGGATTTTTCCGACGGCTATTCTTTCTCGCCGGCTAATCAGATCATGACCATCCGGGTTGCCGTTTGATATCGCCCTCCAACGCTGAAAGACCGTTTATCACTTATATAATTTTCCATTGTTGTCAAGTGCATAGACAGCGAATGGAAGAAAGGAGTCGACGACCCAAAGCTTCTTCAAGTTCTCAAGAACTGAACGGCGCTATAAAATTCTATTTATGACGGCCATTCGAACTCCCAGTAGTCCGTGAGTGGACTCTTTTTTCGTGGTTTCAAAATAGCTCAGGCGAACCAATATTCGCGCACTGAGAATAGGTGCTATGAGATGAACGCTCCCCAAAGTTCATAAAATGTATTTATTAAGCTCACTGAGTCAGGAAACCAAGCGAGTGGCTCAGCAAACTAGCCAAGAAAACTCGCATGCTAGAAGGTCATCGCTGCATTCAAAGCCACTGAATGTAATAGGAGCATATGATCGTAAGGGTCAGTAGAGCCGTCAAACATAGCGAAGCCGGGCGACAACCCACTGGCGTTGTCGAGAATGTGTCACCCTAGGGGCGAGGAGAGCATGTCGTCGAGACTCCGAATCGTTGTTGTAGGCGGTATGTAGAGCGTAGGCCCTATACCGAAGGCGGGGTGTCCTGGTTGTATGAGCGACATTACGCCCGCATGTAATGCAAACGCATTCGACACATTCCTGGGCACTTCATTCGATGGCTCCGCCTCGGCCCGTTTCTTCTTGCTCGACTCAAACGCGCCCTTGTCGGTTGCCGACGCGTGCATGATGAGTGATTCTGGCGACTGACCTCGTTACTTTGGCCATGGAGAGGTTCTCATGAGCTACCCGAGACAACTTTGTCATTTGGTCGTGGTATCTACAATGTCTGGGACGATGAATTTCTTTCCTTTATCACAAGCGGATGGGTTCGTCATCACCGCCTTGCACATTTCTTTCTCCCAGACGCGATTTTTCATCTGCGGCCCGCAAAACCATCGCTCACGCACGGTTCACACAACTTACAATTCCCCATATGTCTTCGCTGTTCTCCCGCTTTCTTCTCCGCATCTTAACACCAATGAAGAAATTGATCTTCTACATCAATCAACGGGTTACCGGGTCATTGCAACCCGTCGACGAATCGTATGTGTGAGGAATCCATCGGCTATTGCGGCATATTAGATGGGGCCATCGGAGCCAAGCCATTGCACATCGTCGATGAGACTTGTTCGATTCCCACAAAAGGCACCAATTGCCGTTACCTGGATCGTTAAACCTTCGGGGCATCAATGGCACGATGTAAACCTACAAAAAGGGACTACAATACGCACAACCGCCTCCGGCGATTAAGTCGCCAGCAAAGGAGAAAAGAATGAAGCGGAAAGTTGGGCCGCACTGGGGAGTCGCATACCTTTCCCCCTCGTAAGCAGCCACCTTATACTCAAATTTTTCCGATTATAAAGATAATCTCGCGATTCGCCGATAAAGATTCCCTTTCTCATCGCTGACAGCCTTCCTATATGCCATGATTAACGCTAAGCAGATGTAGATTTGGATAATGAGAGATCCTGTGGAATGAATATCCCATGCCAGAATTCACTTCCTAATAAATTAATCCACAACAAATTTCTCATATACTCTGTGAAGATGATCGACTCGTGACCAAGATCCCGCACTATACTAGACTCTATCATCTAATTAGCTCTTCCATGGTTTTAATACGATGTGACCGCCTCAACCACTTCACGGCACAAAAACAAAGTCAATGGCCTACAGACGTAACGATCGACCCATCGAAGATAATGTCCGCACCTAAAGGCCACAATACTCACAATAAGGTCATTCATTTTGATATCGAACACTGAACACAGGTTGGTTCTAACAAGAAGAAAGGGCACCAAGGTCAACAAACGAGTGGGGCAAACCAACCCCGCGCTACCCAACCCCGCACCCCGGTGATCACTAAGAAGCAGAAGAATTATCCCAGCCAAGAGAAGCAGACTTGTTTCAATTGCGACCTCCCTTAGTGTGTCATCATCCATCATGAGGACCAGGAGAGGGTTGGAAGGTCTTGCCAAGTATATATAATATAAGTCACCACCTGCTCAGGCCTCATGGGAACAAGATCCGTCCAACCAAGACAACCCAGATGTTAGGGGAAGCAAGCTGCAGCTTTATTGAAGATGGCACAAGTTGTTTCGGTTGGAAAGGTTTTTAAAAAGCTCACATATATAAATAAATAAATATATATATATATATATATATATGATATCATAACATAACTGACATTTCAACAAGGGAATGTGTAATAATGATATAAGGGGCAAGCGGGAAAATTCTACAAACAAACAATAAGGGGGGGTGGGGGTAAGGGGTCACTTGTGGAGCATCAACTTCAATTGGAAGGCCAATTTAATTTGGGTGAGGACTCAGAAAACAATAACACCATTTTAATCCAAAAGCTAACTTTGTGATCGAGTCCCACCTCCAATGATACAAGTTTGGTAATACAAAAAAAAAAGAAAAAAACTGTGGCCAAAAGGAATATAGATACAAAAGCAGTTCCACCACACCCATTGCCAAAATTAGTATCTATCTTCCCGGGCTCATAAAACTCTGCAGAACCCTCCATCAACAAGGATGGTAGCCCATAGACACAATTTCCACCAGCCCTTCTCAACTTCAGAACATAACAAGTGATCACACTTCACAAGAAAAATCTTGTTTAAAACAAAATGGTTTGAGCATGCATGATCAAATGGCATTATCTGCATGCATATCAATGCAAAAGCTACAGAAAAGTTTGATAATGGGGATGATCACAAAACAAATAAAATTGAAGTGGTTACACATTGGGCCAGATAGCAAGGACAAATATTTCCTTTCAGGATCAACCCAAATACCAGAGTCTGATCCCCACTTTGGGTGATCAGACTGGCCTCACCAGCAAAACTAAACTAAACCACCAAACTAGTAAAACTATTAAACTACTGATAATTTCAGCTAGAACTAAAGAGATGTAAACCAAAAACTACTTCATGGGTACTCTTAAACCAAAACAACCTGAAATTTTTAGTGATTAAAGTCAGCCACATACATCACAACCTGGTTAAAAATAAACCAGGAATGGGGAAAAATTTACAGAATAAAATATAATCAAAACTATAACAATGAAAAACATGGAACAACCAAGGGGATGAATATCAGATGCCTGAGATAACTCCCTCCTGCCTTGCCATGCACTTGGTGAATATGATTGATTTTAGGGATCGATCAGCTTGCATGCTTGCAACATTAAAGCATAAAAAGAATGTTAGGGTAACCAAGACTGGCCTTGTCTTCTTACAACTGATGAGAAGACACTACATCTAAATTACTTTGAGGCCCACTAGAAGAAGAGCAACAAAAAGAAAAAACAAACTATGTTATGTTATCATTCCAAGTTTCACCTAAGGCAAAAAACAAAACATGTAATGTTATCATTTCAAGTTTCACATTAGGAAAAAAATGATTTCAAGGCTTACTTTTATTTTCCTCCGACAGGCAAAACCATAAGTTGAAAAGGAGTTGAATATAACAGAAACACCTAAAATGCAATAACAAGAGGAACATAAAGCTAGCTACCCTTCTAACTTCAAATTACACATACCACAACCTGTTCGAACTTGGAAGACTCTGGTCCCCATAATCAAGTGAACATTGCATCATCAAGTGAATCCACTTTAAATTCCTGCCAATGCCACAAATCTCATTTAAATTTATTTTCCCTTTTTCTGTTCCCCGAGTTCCAAATTAGAAGACGATATCTCCCTCCTGTACAAAAGGGCAAAATATAGGAGGAAAATTATTAAGTCTTTTTATAGTATGTTAACTATCACTACGATTAGCAATACCCCACTATGCAGAGATCAACCCAGGTGAGAAAGAGATCCAACCATGCTACCAAGATACTCCACTAAAACTTTATCTCTAGTCTTCTTTCTCTAGCATATAAAATGTAGTAGCTACTGAACTAATATTGTTACTCAGTCTAAGCTTCAAAGCATACAGGTTCACACCAGCAAACCAGACTGCCAGAGATTAAGGCTAAAGCAATATGCCTTTAACAAAATACTAGTTATCATCAATACCCACAATAATAACGAAGTTTAATAGAAGCTACTCTAGCTTTAACAGTAGAAAGATGAGGAAAAAAGCTTCAATAAGCTAGCAGACAACCACAGAAAAGCCAGAGCTAAGCACTATAACTTAAAAGCAAATGCTAGTAAATTAGAAATACCACTACTACTCAAAACTACTAGCCATTATATATACTAGCAGGATAAACTACTGCAAACTACCACTGAGATTCAAGCAATCCAACCAGTCCCAGGTTCTGTCGCCATCATGCAGAAGATTTCATAGTGAGGAACAAGAGCGAATGCAGCAGATTCATGCGGAGGAAACGAGAGCAATCTTAATTACTGCTGTTGAGCCTGCCTCTGAGCACCACCATAGCCACCACCATAAGCAGTAGCACCTTGTGAAGGGTCAGACCTCCATCCAGCATTTGAATATCCTTGATTCCCATTGGTCTCACCATAACCACTCCCCATGTAGCCACCACCTGTCCCCTGCTCTCCACTAGCACTACCACCAGAACTAGGTGCACTTCCAGCACGCCCACCACCAGTCCCATATCCCCCAGAATAAGAACCATCACTCCCACCATAATTACCATAGCCAAAACCTTGACTTCCATATCCAGAAGCACCACTTGGAGATTGACCCATTGGTCCAGAAACACCAGGACCAGCCGAAGCATTCCAAGGACCTGTAGCTCCATAGGGTGCATTTGAACCATAGCCTGAAGCACCATATCCAGGAGTTTGGTTGTTCCATTGGCTTTTCATAGCACCAGGCGGGCCACTTACATAACCAGCAGTAGGAGCATTTGGGTTTCCATAGGCTCCGGCAGGACCACCAAATCCAGTATTGGCACTTCCATAACCACCAACACCATAACTTCCATAACCACCATAACCAACAGCACTATTTGCTGCTCCATACCCATAACCTGGTGCACCATAGCCAGAATATGGTGGGAAACCACCACCAGTGGTCTGAGGAGGCATGAATCTATTACCATCCATTCTGCCTTCATACGCACTTGTATTAGCACCAGAAGCACCATAGCCTTGGTAGCCTCCACTACGGCCACCACCACCTGGATTTGCATCTTTAGGGAGAGCTCGTTTCACCTCTACAAGCTTACCATTCAACTCATGGAAGGTCTTATGTAAAACTCGATCAACAGCATCTTCAGTGTCAAAAGATATGAATCCGAACCCACGGGGCCGTTGAGTATTTTGGTCATACATTACTACTACATCTGTTACATGACCATAACTCTCAAAGTACTGACGGAATCCTTCCTCGGTAAGGGTGGAAGGCAACCCTCCAACAAATATCTTTTTGGTTTTAAAATTTCCTCCCATGCCTGAGCTTCGGCCAGTATTAGAATTTCCAGGTCTGGAGGTGTTCTGTTCTTCTCTTGATAATGCCCTTTTAGCCTCCACCTGAGTAGCCCAAGTGAAAATTTTAATTTAATAGGTTAGTAGGCAAAATGAAATTTCAAACTGCAGGAGAAACATGGATACATGCAAGCATACATAACACAAACACCTCAAAACTTAATAAAAAGCAAAATAGGAAAATCCACAAAAAGGAAACAGATGGACTGAACATATTTGAAACATCTATCTATCAGGAACCATGTTAGTCTGTTTGTTTGTGTGCTTCTATAACTCATGGTTCAAAGTTGCGGTATTGGTCACCGACTCGGAGGGTCCTGAGACGTATCGGTCTCAGTGTATCGGTCTAATATCCGCTGATACGTAAATCAAGATAAATAAAATTATATAAAGTATTAGAAAATAGATGCAAATAAGTGAATTAAAAAATTAATAAAATAAAATTATTTTATGTTTTTTTTTCCGGCTAAACACTTTAGTTACAATGTAGTACACTATCTTCAAATTTGTAAAAGTATGAATTATTGTAGCATTTGTTTAAGTTAAATATTAATTTCAAGTATTTGGATCTTTATCTTCATATTTATCTTTTAAATTAATTTAAATAAAAATGATTTTTTATTATAAAAGATACGTTTTTCATCCAAATTTGTTATAAAAATACTATCATTAAATTATTAACCTAACTTATGAACCCCGCATCCCCTCCCTTCGTTCTCCCCTCCAAATCCTCTTCGTCTTTGTTTCTCTGAGTTCTCTTCCACTCGCAAGCACCTATAAGCTATACAGCCTTCATTGCACCACGCCTACTGTCTAATGGCCTCTCAAGCCCCAACACAGCTTTCTAAAGTTCCCGATGAGAGTTGCCTCGCCGTTTGCTCTCACTATCGTGGCATTGTTTAGGGCTAGAAAAATAGTCGATCCTAGTATGATGGTGAAAACTTGTTGATTTTTGGTTTTCCTAAAGAGGAATCTCTTATTTCCCAGAACAAATCAATTTTCTTTCTTGTTGTGATTGGTATTAGGGAACAAAGGATTGAAGAGAATGAGAAATCGTTATTTTTCCTCTATAACCTAACCAAGTCGACCGAGTTAACTCGGAATCTCGATCGAATCATCCGAGTCTTACCGAGTCTAAGATGGTATCGTATCTGGTATCGAACTCGGTGAGATGGGCTTCGAGACAGATAAGACTCGGTCGAGTAATACCGAACTCGGCTGATTTTTTGAACCATTGACTCGACCGAGTTTTTGAACCATGCTATAACTTTTGGATCCAATGACCCCTTCATATGTAATGAAAACATTTTATACATATAAAAGTAATGCAAAACAAATTTATTCATTGGGGCAAAATTCTACCAAGATAGGAAGAATTTCCACTATCTAGAGTCTAACGGAAAGCACAGATACACTCATGATAACCAATGCAGAAAAGCTTCAAGTTCATGTAATCAAAATTTCCACCACATACCAAAAATTTTTTTTTTTGGGTAACCACAACATCCGAAGTATGGACAATCAAAATGCACATGCATAAGAGAAGAGATAGGATAATTTAAAGTTACCAAAGATCCACAATAGAAATCTATAATAATGCACAAAACAAGAATCAACATCACTTAAAATGATACAATATTCAATTTGGAAAAAAAATATTCTATCTTACAGAAATAATGAATGCCAGAAAAGGGCATTGCAGAGACCCAACTTAGTGAATCCATAAATTAACACAATAATTACTCTTCAAATCAATTATCACGAAATTCTTTGTCATTTCAACATAAAAAACCTACACAACCAAACCCATAGGACAAAAAAGGCAATCTCACAATTCATTGAAAAAGTTATCAATTCATACGAATTAGAACATTCAAGATAACTATTTTTTAAAGAGATTTCACCAAACATATATTATTGACAAGCAGCTGGTTGCAGGGAAAACTGAGTAAAATAAAACAAAGTCCCTCAGCATCTATGTCTTATATGAATATGATCTTAGCTCCAGAAGGATTGTTGGGTGTTTGAGATCACAGATAGGGAAAGAATGATAGTTTCTATTCTCCTCCCTGTTTGCTTTTTTTTTTTCTCATAGGCAGGAAAAAGTGTCTATATTAAAAGAGAGATACCAAAATAGCACCCCAAGTATACAAAAAGTATATAAAGAATGCCAACAGAACTAATAAAAACAAAGAGATTGACAAAAAACAGCACCCTTCCAGATACCCCTATCCAACCCAAAGTCTACAGTAATGTGAATTCACAGAACTATAAACAAATTAGGCCAAGCCTAAAGGTCAGAAAGAAAACCCAGCTTGAGTCTTTGATCAAAATGCCCTTTATCATCAAAAGCCCTACTATTTTTTTCCTTCTAGATAGTCCACACACACAAAGGAGTAGCTAGCCAAACCTTTCTCCTCTTCTTGCCACAGGCCTCATGCCAACTTGATAACAAACCCCTCAGCAAGGAGGGCAAATCCTCAGTCACGTCAAACAAGGAGAAAAGAAAATGTCATACAACCTGACTCTTATCACAATGTAAGAGAACATGGTCGACTAACTCTTCCCTCAAGAAACCAAAAAAATACCCATTTGTCACTGGCTATTGTTTTCTCCTCAGTTGATCCAAAGTTTGAACATTCTTCAAGTTGCCTCCAAAGCAAAGAAGCGATCACCTTAGGCAGCACCCCCAAGAATTCCAAATGACTGCAATAGGGAAAGCCAGATCACGTCCCAGCTCTAAAGCTTGGTATAGGACCCTAACAAAATACACTTCATTCTTCCCACCCACTACTCCCAAACCAACCTGTCCTCCTCATCCTTCACTCTCATAGTCTCCATAGGAGCCTTTCGACTCTATCCACCTCTAAACCATTGAGCCTTCTATGGAATCATGGAGCCCAGCATCCCCCATTAGAAGGACTCCAGATCTCCACCCCCCTAAGCATCCCTAAGGATGGCAACATGAAAAAATATAAGGGAATAAAAGTCTTAAAGGTTCATTGTTGCACCACTAATTAAACCAAACTCTCACCCTCCTCTTATTACCCACAGAAAAACCACTCTACTACCCAACAAATCCACTCCTTCCTTATGACTTTCCAAAGGCTAACCCTGTACTTAACTCTCACCTCTCAGAATCTCCACCTTCCCTTCCTGTTTACTTTGTTGGCAATCAACAAACATCAGAACTTTTTTTTGATAAGCATCAACAAACATCAGAACTTGAAAGGTAAGAAAACCAACAACATGTGAATTCAAATATACATGCAATGGTGAATGAAAACAGCCACATCCATTAAAATATACAGACTAGATGAACTTCATAATCAGGAAATCAAGGAAGAAAAAATTTCCAGTGAACTGAATCTGATACAACTATCTCTTTAGATGAGACAAGTTTTCCACTTTCTTTGAAAAAAATAAAAACAGCATAACATCAGAAACCACGTTTTGTGCTTATCCCTTTTTTGTTCACTTTTCTCAGCAACCAGCCAGAGGGGAAAAAAAATTATCCAAATGCTATGCGCAATTTTATACCACTAAAAAATTAATTAAAAAAATATGCAAAACCAATCAACACAATGATAAGGACCCTAGACACTAGAACAGTGGGTCACAAACATTACAGATCCTTATACACAGGAATATAGAAAAAGCACCAACACCGATTGAAAGCTTTCATAAGTAAATAAATAATAAAAGGTTTAAAATTTGTTATTCTATTTCTTTTCGTTTATTTCCTCACCAACAACTGTTTCAGATAGCAAAGATCCAAATATCCAAGCTATCAACTATTAAAAATGAAAATTTTGATAACAAATGAGAAAACTATTAAAGATGCAGAAGGGGCAATTGTTTGCATTTCAACAAGACAGAAAAAAGGGTGCAGACTATCACTTTCTGGGACCTGAGAATACAAACCACCACTTAAATCAGGCTGATACAGCTAACCCTCTTACATGAACCATGAACCAAAGTATTCATGCTCTTTACTGAAAGCAAGAAATACCATGTGAACCAAATTGTGGTTTTTTTTCCTCTTCCTCATTTTCCTCAGAACCAACCAGAGGGAAAATCAACAGATATATGAGTATTCATATAAAATTCCACACCGGATGACAAAATATAAAGTTAGGCAAAACCAATAAAAGATTAATACAGATACCAGAAACCCAGAAGTCAAAACACCAAGCCACAAACTTCACAGTCCAGAAATGCAGACGAAAGAATCAATACAACCAAAAACAAAGGAAAAAAAATTCAACTTTTATTTAAAAATTTAAATTTAAATTTAATTAAATTAATCCAAATATCAACACCATTAAGTATTAAAATGGATAATAATTGATCAAGACCAATAATGAATTGCATAAAGTAACAAAATCCCAGAACCTAAAACAGTCAAAGACTTGTGTGATATCCCAGAAAAAGAGATATCAAAAGTGCTATAGAAACAGGCATCTTAAAGTCCAACCCGCTTAATAATGCAGAAAAATATGGTAAGCCCATTCAACAAAATTTAAATTCCACCCCATCAATGGCGTGCTTCTACTGAAGAATACACAAAATAACAAAACCCTAGAACCAAGAAATCGGAAACAGAACATAAACTTCAAAAACACCAGAGAAAACAATCTCAAAATCCAAAATTGTTTGCAAACAAACGTAAAATGGCCACTGAACCAATTACCCAAAATCCCACACCAGAGAAAAACAAAGAAAAAAATATCAAAACCTTCGAAACAAACTAAATCATCGAAAGCCCAGGAAAATTAAAACCTTCACAAAAGCAAAGAATCAACAAAACGACTCAGAACGAAGAATCTCTCACCGTCCTGCCATCAATGGTGTGCTTCTCCTGAAGAACCGCATCAAGAACGGAAGGATCCCCGAAGACCACAAAGCCAAAGCCTCTGGGCCTACCAGTGGTCTTGTCCCGCATAATAACTGCTTGGGTGACGTCCCCGTACTGGCCAAAGTACTCTTTGAGCTTCTCCTCAGTAGTGTCCCATGGTATGCCTCCCACAAACAGTTTTCCTTCGTCTGACTCCATGTTTCTCTCTCTAGAACCCGCTTTATCCCTTTCAAACACACACACACACACACACACACTCTTTCTTTCTCTCTCTCTAAAACCTGGTGTTTGACTCTCTAGAATTTCATGTTTCTCGTTCTACTGTACGCTTTCTTCGGTTCTGGGGCCTGCGAAGGGAAGAAGAGGGAATAGGGGAGGGGGTTAGGGTTTGTTGCGATGTGTTGACCCGACCAATTACCCACGATCTGTTTTATACGACGTCGCTTCATTGTAAGAACGACGTCGTTTCACGTGGGCCACCCCTTGAATTCAGTATCGTTTTGTTGGAGTGCTTCAATTGCTTGTAGGAAAGTCGGAGTCTGTTTCAGCCACCTTCTTTACAACACGTGCGCAATTGTTGTAATTTTTACAATTTTTGGAATTCTTATTTTTAATAGAAAATACCATATAGTTAGGAGTTAGGGGTCACCCATTCGTGATCGTGTCTCGATACACTCGTTCTCCTATATTCACTAATCCTGACATGTCACAAATAATAATCTTATTAAAATTAATAAATTCAATCACTGATTATATTAGTATTTAGATAACATGACAATATAATCTGTTTATTAATTTAATCATTTATATTAATATAATTTATAATGAATCATCAATATTTAACTTAAATAACATATTAAACCGATCAATCTAGGTTAAATATTAATTTATATAGTAATTAAATAAGTTAATTTCATATTATGTGGATTGATACGAATATAATCTGTTTATTAAATAGGGTATGTGAATCAACATTAATTTGATCCAAACAAAATTATACTTAACTCAAATATGTAAAAATAGTGACAAATTCACTAGTCGTATCAAATTTTATCATGTCTACATATAGTATATAAATATTTAAAAATAAATAAATAAAAACAAAATATTATAAAGATGTGTTAAAAAGTGAATAAAAGTAAAACAAAAAAACAAACGGCATGTAATAGTTTTACTCATATACAAGCATAGAGTTTTTTGTCTTCGACTTTTTGCTCCTCTTACTTATCTTTATTTAAGAATAAAGGGAAGATGATTTTTATCGTTATTGTGCAGAAGCAGCATAATACCTCTTTTCCAGTATATTTTTGATAAAGTGATTATTTCATATATATATATATAGTTTTTAATATATCTTTTCATGATTTAGTTTTTAGTCACTGACGGGTAAGCGTGTCATTCAAGCGCGTGTTTTGAAGTTTTATCGTCCCGCGATGTAGAGGTTTATTGTGTTTTGTCGATTTAAGCCAGGTAAAATATATCTGTCAAAGGCAATCATCAAGCAAATAGTTCTTGATATCTTTTATTATAAGCGAAATTCATTAGATAGGTATTATAGTTATTATAGTATTATCAAATATGTAGACTTAATATCCCATTGTGTATCGCTGGATGATTAATTATCTTTAATGCGCACTCAAATATTGTTTCATCTTTTATAAATTTTAGTGATTTTGATTTTATATTTATATCGTTGTATTGCTATTTTGAATCAATAAAATTATTTTTATCTTAAAAAAAAACAAAGGGCATGTTTAGTTAACGTTTTTAACAAATTGTTTTTGTTAAAAAGCAGGAGAGCAAAAAAATATAGAAAGCAAGGAGTATGGTTTACAAACACTTTTTATTTTGAGCTTAGAACGAAAGCATTAAATTCGAATGTAAAAACGATAACGAAATGGCTAAAGGAATGCACTGCAATGTTTTGAAAGCTATTTTTGTTTAAAAAAAAAGAAAACAAAGGAAGGAACAATCGACATAAAAATGGAAGTTTGTAGTTCTATTTTTAATTGTTTTTATTACAATAAAATAAAAAACATGGAAAACGTGTTTGGATTCTTACAAGATTTTTTTGTTAAAAGCCATAACTAGAATTAATTATAAAAAGCAGTGTTGAAAGAGCATTAAGCAGTATTTTTGTGTTTTGAAAAAAATTGTTTTTATTCTCTTAATCTAATGTTTTATATGTTTTCTATATTTTTCAGGAAAACAAAAACAAGTAAATGTGTTTTCTTTATTATCATTATTTTTGTGAACAAAAAACAGTTTTAAAACATGTTTCATAGAGAAAAACCTAACCTCCATTTATCTCAACATTTTCCCTACTAACCTCCATTTTATAAAATTAAAAAAAAAGATATGAAAAGGTTCACCCACAAACTCAAAAATAACAAAAATAAAAAATGAAATGATTACTTTACATTTTGTCTCACTTTTTATTGTTGATTTCAAAGTTAATTTTTTAAAAAGAATTTCATAAAACATTTCTTTTAATTTAAAAAAAAATTGGAATTGAAATTGAAATTCGATTACATGTTTGGCATTTTGTGAGAAATTCAATTTGTAAAAGAGAATCTGTATTGGTGTTTATTTATTTAATGGTTATATCATATAAATAATTGAAGTGTGAGAAACTTTGGAATTTCATTTTGTATTTTTTAAATTTTCAGTAATAATTTAATAATGATTATTAGATTGAAAAGTAATGGATTACAGGCTGTGTTGATTTCACGCTGCCCATAATCATGTACTCCAACGGTCACTTTCTTTTTTGGAAACAAACCCTAAGCTTTTGAACTTCAAATTTCTTGACCGTTTTGTCCTCCATACCCCTACATTTTTCTTTGCATCCAAACGCTCCTGTCTCTTTCTCTCGAATTTTCTCTCTCGGAACCCATGGAGAAGAACGCCCTTTAAGCCAGTCTTCATCTTCTTCCTCCATTAAACAAGCCTCAGAGAGAACAAGAAAGAGAGAGAAACTTCTTCTGTAATGGGTTGTTTTCTTGCTTGTTTTGGGTCTTCCAAGGATGCCAAACGCCAGAAACAGAGGATCCATGTACTCCCTCGAGACCAGGTGAGCATCTTATAGAATTTCGTTTTATTTTTCTCTCAACCCCTGTTTGGTTTCTGAGAAAACCCGAGGAAAGAAAAGAAAAGAAACAGAACGAAGAAAGAATCTGTGTTTTTTCTTTCTTGTTGGGCTTTATTTTTAAGGGGACATCTTATTGCAACCGGACCCATCCGTTAGTAGCCTTAGTCATGCAGGGATTCTGGATTTTGGGTCCCAGTTATCTAAATTTGAGGATTCAGTAGCATATTTTCTTTTCTTTATTTTCCTTTTCTCAGTATCCAAACAGAGTTCCAAAAGTTTTTAAGCATGGAATTACTGAAATTCTGAAAATTACTGCAGAGAAATGGAACTTTCAGGCCTGTGCATGCCATTGTTTCACAGAAACAGGAGAGCACGGAACAACTCAGCAGCGTGGTTTCAGAAGCTCGGTGAGTATTATCTTTACATAGGTTTTGGGTCTAAATTCCTTCTTTTATTTGCCTGATTTTTGCTTCTCTTTTGGGATTTTCTGGGTTTTCGGTGTAGGGTGAAGCCTGAGGAACCATTGAAGGGTCAATTGAGCTTTGCTGCAAGAAAGAAAGTCACATTCGATTCAAATGTGAGAACCTATGAGCCTGTATCTGTTCATGGAAGTATTGAATCTTTACCAGAGACCGAAGAGAAGGCGAAGGACGAAAATTCTGCAAAATCAGAAGATGATTCAAACACATCTAGCTTGAGTTCTTATCCCCCAAATCATAGATACCAAAATTGCAGGGACAGTGATGATGAAGAGGATGAAATGCAGTTTGGGGAGAGTGATCTAGACTACGAGGACGATGAATTTGATGATTCTGATGAGGAAGATGATGAAATCATAGGATCAAAGACTAGAATTTCTCCAGCTCAAGTGATTACAGAGGAGGTTGATCCCATGGCAGTGTGTCCTTCCCCTCAAAGGGAGCTGAAAACAATGGGGGTAAATCCTAATGCTAGGGACAGAAGTGCATATGTTCATTCTGTACTAAACCCTGTGGAAAATCTTACTCAATGGAAAGCTGTGAAAGGAAGAGGGACACCGCCATTGAAGCTTCAGAAGGAGAATCTCACATCAGATCAAGAACCACCCAGGCTTTCATTCAGCATGGAGCCGAGTTTCAAGCAATCATTGTTCAACAACAAAACAAAAATCAATGAAACTGAGAACACCAACCAGGACATAGCAGTCAATGCAAGCCTTTCCAACTGGTTGGTTTCACCGGAAACCACACCATCCAACAAGACTAGCTCCACTGCTGTTGTTGCTGATACTGTTTCATCTCAGAAAGGCATGTCTTACATGTCATACATGTCAAATTCACCTAGAAGCCAAGAAGATAGGCCAATTTTGGGCGCGTTAACCTTGGAAGAGATCAGACAATTCTCTGCATCTAATTCGCCTAGAAAGTCACCGAATCGAAGCCCTGATGATATGCCGATTGTAGGCACTGTTGGGACCTACTGGAGCCACACAGGACCAGCTAAGGACTCTGATTCTTCAGCCTCCTCATCATACAAAGGAATACCAAACACAACCAGCAAGTACAAAGAGGTATATTATATATACTTGAAGTGAAATTTTCTCTCATTAGGCAATGCTGGTTGTTGATGATATTCTGTGGATTTTGCAGGACAAAAGAGTGAATTGGCATTCCACCCCATTTGAGGCAAGGTTGGAGAGAGCATTGAACAAAGGTGTACCTGAAGCTTAACTTTCTACTCATCTTTCTTGTGTATGATGATGATGATGTAAGGCAAGCTAGTGGAGATGGTATTTTTGGATTGTTGTTGTGTGTGTCTATTTTCATAAGGTGTTCATCATCTCATATATGTCCTCTCTTTTTGTGTGTGTGTGTGTGTGACATTACTTGTGTTGTAATTCCTTATTGGTTTTAATGAATGAATGGTTAATAAGATAGAATTTATTTGTTTAATTGTCTTGGTGGTTTTCACAATTCACATTTCTGTAGTTTATCCCAACTTACATGTAAAACCTTGGGGCCAAATGAAGGTATACATAAATGTGTAACAACACTCAATTTTCTCCTGTGCCTTCCCTTGTGGGGTAGTGAACTAGCTTGGCAATAACACAGTGGCACAGGGAACAGGGAAATTGGTCACATTCATTTACAATGAGAACTATGCAATTCTTTCCCACAACAGAACCATATCAAGAGCATCCTTGACCATAGAAGAAAAGACCGACATAAGCAATGTTGGAGAGAAAGAGAGAGATGGAGTAGATAGATACAAAAAAGAAGCAGTTTTTACTCTCTATTTTCTTAGAACCTAGAGTTGTGTCACGGGAAGTTTTACTCGGCTTGGATTAGTCAAGTTACGTGTAAGCTGGCCCGAACACCTACGGCTATTAAAAAAAAAAGCAAAAACTTTCATATTTCACTTACATAAGCAATGTTGAAAAAAACAAAAAGAAAAAAGAACAAAAAACTATTAGAGAGCCCTCTTAAAAGGACCCATGAATTCCAAATGATAACCGCAAGAAAGGGGGAATTGAATTCCCATGGTCCAGAATGGCATAACAGGATTTAACAGAGAAGAGTTCATTCCTAGAATCAATTCATACAGCTTAAACCCTAACTTTCCCCTCTACAGACTTTCCCTGAAGCCTCGAAAAGAAATCCTCCATCTTTTCCTGCTCCCAATTCCCCCTCAGAAAGTGAGAGTAAGGAATTGAAGATGAGGATATGATATGGAAAAAGATGCATGTGGAGGAAATCTGTGATCTCATTACAAATCCTCTTTCTGTACAAGTGCCAATGGAAACAATTCCTGAAATCACCTGGGAAGGCCAAAACTAGATTGAGCTATCCCTCCAGAAAATTCTAATGAATTGTTCCCTTCCACATAGAAATGAAAAAAAAAAAAAAAACTACGCACTTGCAGTTGTCATGGTACAGAAACTTTCAATCTTGGGGTAGCTGGGTAAGAATGCATCTAAAGCTATTTCCATCTTCATACTTGTAGAGGCTGGGAATGAACATACCCTCTTCTACTGAATCAAATTCACCAACTTTCTAGGAAAAACAAAAATCTTCAGAAGGGAAGAAAATCCATGATGGATTCTGGAAATTGATGGATGCTGAAAATCCATGTGATCCTCCCACAAACTAGTCCCGGTGCCTTGACTACTTGAGCAGTGATAAATTTGAACTTTTATTATCATTGATGGACTGGGAATATAATATAATAGCTCATCTTGCTTAGTGGTGAATAGATTAAATGGGTTTCTGAGATATCCTAGGTTTGAATACAAGAATAGAATATTATAACTATGTAATGTAAAAGTAAATAGAAATAAAATATATATATAACGGTATAATAGAAAATTTTTGTTCACTTTTTAAAATAATTTATCTTATTAAAATATTAATATATTTTTTTTGTTTTTCTAAATTAAAATTTAAAATAAAACCCATATTGGCGACAATTGAACTTTACTAGTATTTTCCATTTTTTTTCTTTAATATGTGTGCATGTGTTCATTAGGCATTTTAAGAAGCTTTTCAATACCTCGAAAAGCATGAGTTCTATGCTTTAGCATATACCCTTCACAAAATGCTTGTAAAAGAGTTACTTGTGTACAACGGTAAGAAAACATTGGTTTGCAACGGAAATAAATGATACTTACTTGTTGTAGCGTAGAACTCGGTGTCTTTAATGCTTCAGGCGAGAATCAGACCACTTTGATGGAATCTATTTTAAGTTTTTCACAGTATGAATACCTTTTTCATCTGTAGTTTTTAGAATGGTTTATAAATGTGAGAGGTCTTCTATATGAGAGAGATGATAGATTTTTCATCTTTTTCAACTAACATCATAAGGTGTCTCAGGTTCCTGTATTTATAGGAACCTGAAATCACTTTTCAGGGAAACACATCCTTTAGATGTGTCTCTTGGGTTACGGGTCGGGTCAAGCCCGCTTGACCCATGCCAAATGTCAACATCTCTCTTCGCCCATGTTGGAGCGACTCATCCTGCTTGTCATCACAATAATTCGAAACGAATAAATCCATACAGGTGAAGCTGATCATCGACACGAAGCACACTAATCGTGGGGCTCCGTCTGAGCCTATCCTATACCATATAGGAGACATCAACCCCGTAAGGGTAGGCAATCTTACTATTTACTAATTATCTTCATAATACACATGATCAAGTATGATTCAATCCTTCAAGAATCCACACTCATATCACATGTGATCTTCTTACAATGAGATAAAGAGCATTTCACATGTTGTCTAATAATACCTTAACACAATCTTGTTCAAATACAATTTTGAAACCAAGTTTAACCAAAACTACAACGGAAACAAGATTCCGATGAACTTCCGGCACATAAAGACATCATGGAGATAGAGAGTGCGGCCCTTCCGCATCAACAATTTGCAGGTGCCAATTCCAAGGACGTTCATTGATGTGTTATTTCCCATGTAAATGCTCCTACTTCCCTTCGGAATTCGATGGAAATCCACATATGCATTGCGATCCAGCGCTATGTGGTCGGTAGCTGCTGAGTCTTGGGCTCAATGCAATCACGAGCAAAGTGACCAAGCTTCCCATAGTCGAAGCAATTCATGTTCCTGCTTTGCTTTCCCGCGCTTTCCACACTTGGGCTTATTTCCACTTAGATTGGTCTTGTTTCCTCCCTTCCTAGGCTTGAAACCTTTCCCTTTCCATAATTTTCATTCTGTGCCAGAAAATCCAACCTTGTTGGATTCAGTCATATAAGCCTGTCCACTAGACTTATCAACGAGAAGAGGATCCTCCTCTAACTCTACATGTCGTGCGACATCATCAAAAGTTTTGATATTGTCTTTATGGGTAAGGTTTATCCTGAGATGCTCCAAAAATTTTGGAAGAGAGCGAATTACAACTTGAACCTGTTATTCATCAGTTAACTCGTGGCCAACACCCTTTAACTCACTTATCATGTTTGACATGACAGTGAGGTGTTGCCTCATGGTATGATTCGACCCTCATGATATGATTCGATTGCTTCTTATAAGCGTTAAATTTCAGAGTTAGCTGGCGCAACCTAATGGTTGAGGTGCCACCAAATTGTATCTTGACAACATCCTAGATGGCCATGGCTGAGCGATATTTTTCAAAGTGCAGCATCAGATCATTTCTCATGCCTGCTTAGCATAAAAATGCAAGCAACTCTATCCTTGCACTTATAGGCTTGATATGCTTTCATATCTTACATGTGTTGGGCAGTTATTCCATGCTCGAAACTCTCAGCTGCAGATTGTCTCGACATGTCTTGCTCTTCAAGTGCAGATTTTCTGATCGCGAACATCATAGTTTTTCAATCGACTTGTCCCCACAGTTTCGTAGCTGACTACGCTACAGTAGCCGGTATTTGACTAAGCGAGAGAAAAACTAACTTAGCCTGACTCACCTTTAGTGACCATTACATGTCACCAAAGTTCTAAATTCGCCAATGAAACTTAGTCTTGTCAGAGAAATAAAAGGTTATCATACTGAGACCAATCAATCTCTCTTAACATAACTCAGTTGATACTATTAAATTTAAACTTGCGCCAATCATTTTAGTAGGAGAGACATACTCAATTCTCAACCTAATATCCCATAAAAACATATATCTATCACATGCTAAACATGTTCTAATCCTTTTCCAACTCAATCATCAGTTGGGTGGATTAGATATTCTCTCTTAGAAAATTCTTTCCATGTCAATGTCCTAGACATTTTATTCATCCATTGGAATGAATTCATCAACTTGCTAGATTGCCTAATATTGCTTTGTATCCGACTTTCTAGTTTCCGATTCAACTCACTTACAATATTATCATAAGTTAAGTCGCTTATTTTTTTTTCTCTACAAGCGTCTTTCTCTCACGTTCTTATGAATTAGGCACTATCCATATTTGTTGTTCACTAACAACTCATAATGCTCATTGTAGATGACATGGAAAGTCCATAGCTCACATTAATATGTGCATCCAGTGAATAAGTTGGATATTTATTATATTCACATGATCGCTCCAAAGCGATCATCATGTGATCTCTCAATGCATATATAAATTGGAGAAAATATTAAGGATCTCAAGCTTTATATACTTTTATCTACAACTACTGCTCCATACATATATTGAACAATTAGATGAAATAAACATTTCAACATATGATCTAAACCATAAGGGTGACAAAATGCGAAGTGAATGAAGCGGATTAAGTTGGAGTCAAAATCTTTTAAATTGACGACGGAAGGTAGAGGGAAAAAGCAAAATGCTTCATCCGCGGAAACACGGACGAGGTGTAGTATCGTGGATTCGGTTTGGAATCGAGGGGATGGTAAAGCTTTTGATGGGTGTTGAAGAGTGTTGCAGGGCCCTCGTTCCTGCTGGTAGAACCTTTGCTTGGAAGGAGAATGGAAGATCATTCAGGTTGGAGAGTAAGAAAAATAATGCTGGGAGGTTCCTTCTCGTTCTGATTCTTGATGGGAAGGAAAAACCTTTGGTTGAATGTCGGAAGGAAGGGTTTCTTAAATGCATTGGACTATGTTGGCGGGGAAAAATTAGAGGGATGAGCTTTAAACCAGACGGAGAATATACCCATGAGGTTATTTCACGGTTGGTCCGTCAAAGGGGCCTGATAAAAACTTGGATTGCCCAGGAAGCGAGATCTAAAGGTTGTCGATGTAGGAGGCAGTAGCGTGAAAAATGCGGTATGGGTGGATGTTGGAGACTATGTCTATGGAAAGGAGGTAGGATCCCTGCAATTTTGCTTGACCGGCAGATGGAAGATAAAACCGGAGCCTTACCCTATGGTAGAGGAGTTGGAGGTTTGGTTTAGAGAGGCGTGGAGGCTAAACGAGGAAGTGAAACTAGGCGTGTAAATGAGACCTTGATTTTGGGTTTATTTAGCGGAGAGGCGAAGTGGATCCTTGGTCGGAAGAAGGCTTGAAGGAGGTGTGTTAATTTGGATTGGTGGAGTCAGGTGTATAAGGCCTTAAGGCTTTGTCTGAGGAGCTTGGATCGAGTGGTAGGGCTCCGCTCCATGCATGGACAATAGAAATCCTCGAGCTTAGGGTGATGCGTGTGGAGGGTTCGTGGCCGTCATTGAGTTTACAAAGATGAAAAGGAGGTGAAGTGAATTTAGATTGCTAATAAAATTGATGGTAATGCGGACGAGTGCCGTAACATCTTAGAAGGGCGAGATGTCTGAGTACCAAATGCAGTGGGAAACCCTCCTTGGGTAACTAGGTACACCACCGTAAGTTCAAGGTTGGTGAGGAGAATCAAGGGAAGAAGATGAAGAAGGGACGCGGTAGGCGGAAGTGGAAGTCCTTGCCAAGGCTGTGTGTGTGTGAGTCGGAGGCGCGGGGCGGTGGGACCCGATAAAGGAGGAAGGGATCGGGCCTGCGTCGTCGGGTTTGAGGTCGACCAGTGTGGGGCTTTGTGAGGCGCCGGATGTGGGACCTACGAGGAGTTTTTGGGTGATGGGAAGCAAAGGCGGTTTGGACTTTCGAGTGAGGCAAATTTTGGAAGCTAATGGGCGAGTTGATAGGGCCAGCCAGTGGATTCGGAGGGATGGGGTCGTGAGAAAGCGACGGTCGGGTGACCAATTTGGGGGGTTTCTAGAGCTGTTTTTAGCGGGGCGGAGGCGGGGCCTATGTGGAAGGTGTGGGTGATGGGAGTGCAATGAGTGGACCCTCTCTTGGGGCAAATTCCCCCAAAGTTATTGGACGAGACCGGATAGACAAAAGCCGGTCGAGCAGAGGGAGGTGTCCATGGCGTAGATTGGGTGATAGGAATTTGGAGAATTCTGGCGGCCTGTTTCAATGGGCAGCGGTGGCCCTGAATGTCCTAAAGGTAATTAAAGTCGGAGTAATAGGGGAAGGGGCGGTGGATGGTGACTTAAGGTGGCCGGTTAGGCTACAGGGAGTTCCTTCTTGTCCCAGAAAGAGAAGGAGTTGGAAGACGGAGGCTCTCACCGTGGTGTGTTCTACGGATTCTCTGGGAATCCGACTTGGATTTGTATCACGGGGTCCCTTCTTGAATGTCAGGGGAGACTTGGTATGGAAGCTTGTCGGGTTTGAAGCGTTGGGAAGAAGGGATGGGGCGGTGTCTTGACGGTCATCAATGGGATTTAGCGCGAGATCATGGAGTAGAAGGAGGTTCGGTTGCTGCACTCGTTCTTTAAGCGGTAGTGGAGGTGGTCTTGGAGTGTTCAAGGAGGATGAACTCGAGCTCTCATCCTCGCCCGAAGGTTCGGGTTTGGCTTAGGTACCCTCGGTTGATTTTTCTTCTCCCATTTTTTCTGTTTTTGGCCGGCCCCTACTTTCTGGGGATTCTTCAGGCTTGGTTGAGTATGAGGCCTTGGGGAGATGGAGTGCAGATTGCTTGAGGGTGGTGTCGGCTGATGGTAGAGAGTGGGGGAAGGGGATAGCCGAGGCTCCTATAGAGGGGTGTCAGGATGTATTGGGCCTCGGGTCTGTGAGAGAGGAGTCTCCTAATGCAAGCCCAGAAGGCATGGGATATAATTCCTGGGAAGATAGTTGTCTGATAAAATTTAGTGAATACCTAGGGGTCACAACGACAGGTTTTGAAGAGGAGATATTGGAGTTGTTACGGAAAATGGAGGCCCAGCGGCAGGGAGATAAAAGAAAGGGGTACCCTATAGAGACAAGATGTGAAAGGGAGTTGAGGAAGCTGGAATGCACTATAAATTATAATGGAAGGGTCGAATCGGAATTGGTAGAGCCAGGAAATTTCTTGTTAAAGTTGAAGTAAAGGCTAAAGCTTTCTCATGGAATGTTAAGAGGAGACGAACAATCAGAACAAAGAAATGTTATTAGAATTTTATTAGGTCTCGGAGAATTGGACTTGGTTTGCTTGCGAGAAACCCGAGCTTCAGCGATTGTCTTCGACTAATGCTCGCGGAGTTTTAGGGCGGAGTAGATTAGATGAATGGAGGAACATGGAGGTGAGGGTTCTGGCTGGGGTATCTAGTGTTTTGGGATACTAGAAGTTTGGAGTTAGTGGAGGCTGAAATGCCAGTTTTGTACTTGCATGTTTAAAAATGTAGAGGATGGTTTTTCGGTGGGCCTTCCACGGGGTGTATGGTCAGGTAAAGAGTCTGAGGAATTGTTTTGGGAAGAACTTGGTTCAGTGAAAGGCCTGTGGGAGGGGCCTTGGTGCATTGGGGGAGACTTCAATGTGGTACTTTCCCCCATGACCAAAAATTTGGATTGTCGAATCTCGCCCTCTATGAGGCGCTTTAATGAAATTCTTAATGAGTTGGGGGCTTAGGACCTTCCTTTACCCAGGGGTCCTTTCCATGGAGGAATTGGCCTTAATAACCGGCGAATGTCCGATCTAGACCAGTTATGGTGACGGTGGCCAGGAAAGTCGGTTTAGCAATGTGACTTCCAAGCACTCTCCACTAGACCGAGTGTCGACAGTCTGTGATGTTAAACAGTGATGGGATTAAATCCGGACCTTCACCCTTTCGATTTGAGAATATGTGGCTGAAGTATGAAGGCTTTAAGGACCTCCTTAGAGACTGGTGGCAAAGTCTTCACTTTTCTGGTTCCTACAGTTTTATTCTAGCTTCGAAATTAAAGGCCCTGAAAGGAATTTTGAAGACTTGGAACAAAGAGGTTTTTGGTAGAGTGGATCAAAAAAAAAGGGAGGCGTTAAGCATAATCTCTTTTTGGGATGATGTGGAAAAGGAAAAGGAGTTGTCCTTGGAAGAAGCAGAAAAAAGGGAAAAGGCTAGAGAGGACTTTAAGGAGTGGGTTGATTTGGAAGAAGTCTCATGGAGACAGAAATCCAGAGAGATTTGGTTGAAAGAAGGGGACAGAAACACAGGGTTTTTTCATAGGATGGCCAATTCTCATAGAAGGAGGAACTCCATTAGTAGCATCAATATCAATGGTAGAAGACTGGTTAAGGAGGATGAGGTTAAAGAAGGCCTGGTTGGTGCTTTTCAAAGACTCCTCGCCGCCTCAAACAATTGGTGCCGCCACTGCAGGACCTTTGTTTTAATTTTGATTGGGCGCCGGATCAAAATGCTAAGTTGGAGAAATGTTCGCGAGAGGAGGAAGTTAGCCGCGATGCAGGGCTTGTGATAAAGTACCAGGGACGGAGATGGTTTTTCAATAGCTTTACGGTCTTTCGGTTGGGGATTTTGTGAAAGATGAGGTTGTAAGGTTTTCTTTAAGGATTTCTTAGGAATGATCGGTTTGTTAAAAGTCTTAATGCTACTTTCTTGGTTACGGGTGCGAGGAAGTACGGTTGAGATCTTGGGACCTAAGACCAATAAGTTTAGTGGCGATCTCTCTGAAATTTATCGAAAGTTTTGTAAATTAAAAGTGTTATGAGATTGATTATCTCCCGGTCTCGGGATGCGTTTGTAGAAGGGAATGAGTCTTGATCAGTGTTAATAAGCTATGGCACCTTGGATTCCATTCTAAGAAGGAAGGAGAAAGGATTTTGTATATTTGGACATTGAAAAGGCTTATGATCACATCAGGTGGGATTTCATACTGCCGAGCCTTTCAGAGGAATAGGTTTTAGCCCAAATGGATTAGGTGGATGAATTGGTGCATCTCCACAGCTTCGTTCTCTGTCATGTTTAACGGCTCTCCTGCTGGTTTCTTCCGGAGTTCCAGAGGCCTGAGACAAGGGGACCCTCTATCGCCCTATCTTTTTGTCATCGGTATGGAAGTCCTGAGTTATAATTTGGTGCGGTGGAAGGAAATTTTATTTACGGGTGCGGGTTATTGGGATAGAGGTGGAGGAGGATGGTCATCTCCCCACCTATTATATCTTGTGTACCTATTATTCTAACGAAGGAAGCCAATTAAAGCGGTGATGTGCTTAAGATGGACTTTAATGTGGTTCGAAGCCTTCTCAGGGTTGAAAATTAATCTGAACAAAAGTGTGATTATTCCCTAGGTAAATTAAGACCAGTGGAGGTTGGCAGCTGAACTTGGTTGTGGGGTGGTTCCCTCCCACCACGTGCTAGGTCTCCCTTGGGGGCTCCTCATGGAGCTTTAGAGTGCAAGGATTCTATGGAAGATTCGAAAAGATTGTCCTCCTGGAAAAGACAATGTATATCTCAAAGTGGAGGCTCACCCTCATTCGAAGTACTTTGTCTAGCCTCCCCATTTACTTCCTCTCGTTGTTTAGAATGCCAAAGATTGTTTGTTCGAGACTGGAGAAGATTCAGAGAGGCTTTCTTTGGGGTGGGGAGATCTTGGCGTAAAACCACACTGGTCAAGTTTGAGCTGTTTGCCCGAGAGAAAAGCGGAGGGGTTAGGGGTGAGAGGCCTCCTTGATGAATCAAGCATTGCTTTGTGTAAGTGTTGGCGGTTCGCCCCAATGAGAGGACTCTCTCTGGAGGCGAGTGATCGAGTACAGTTTGGAGAGGAAGATGGGGGTTGGATCACTAGGGACATCAGGGGTGCTTATGAGTACTGGCTTATGGAAGACATTAGAAAAGAATGGTCCACCTTATATCGAAACACTATTTCCTCTTTAGGAAATGGTGAAGGTTAAGGATTTTGGAAGGACGTGGGGTGATGAGGCCGTCTTCATTGCTATACTTCCCCTCTCGGTGAACAGCGGCTCACAAAGGCGGCTAGGGTAGCGGATGTAAGGATTCTTCTAGAAGGGGATGGGGGTGGTCCCAGGTCATAGACCTTTTAATTATTGGGAGTTGGAAGAGGTGGTAAGGTTCCTTCATTTCCTTCACAATAAGAAAATTAGACCTTTTCAAGAGGATCGTCTCTTATTAAAGGAGTCTATTACTGATGACTTTTCAGTTAGACATATGTATAGTAAGCTGGTGTATTCTCCTCCTTTAGATTTCCCTTATCGATCAATCTGGAACCCAATTGTTCCCCCCAAATTGGGTTTCTTAACCTTCCAGGAAGCTGCAAAGATGGGTGCTTACGTTGGACCCGATTAAAGGGGATTCCCTTAGTAAAAGCAGGTGTTTCTTTATGCGAGAAGAAAGGAGAAACAATAGACCCTTGCTCGTTCATTTGTCTGAGCGAGATGTTATGGGATGCTTAACGTGATTCTTGATGCTAATTGGGTGTTCCCCGTGGTTCGTCCAACATCCTTGCAGCGAGATGCTAGTGTCGACCAACCGGAAGAAAGTTTGGATGGCGACTCCTCTGCAGCATATATTGGGCCAATTTGTGAGTTAGAAAGAAGCGAGGGTGGTCTTCGAGAATGAGGCCCCTCGGCTCATGGATGAAATCTTTCTTTTTGTTTACATAATTAGGTAGAATTTAAGGTGTACCACAGTGTTGATAACTTAAATTCTTTGGTGGGTTTTTTGTCTTGGATGGGGTATAGGTGAGAGTGAGGTGGGGTTTCCTTGTACTTCTCTTGTGTACTTTTTGGGAGCCTTGTGCTCTTTTTTCATCTATATACTACTTTTTAACGATAAAAAAAAAAAAAACATATGATCTAAACCAATGTTCAATCAACATGCACTAAGTCCCACTAATATGAATTCATAATTTCTAAAAAATATCAACCAACCTCTTCATACTCTGGAAAGGTGTTCATTTAATAGGAATTTTAAAAACAAAAATTTTAAAAAAAAATCCATAAAAAACGGAGTCCAAATGAGGTCAAACAGGCCAGTCAAAAGTTAGGTCAACAACAGTCGAAGCTGTTAGTAAAAGTCAATTGACACATTATATGACACGTGAGCATGTGGTCAAGGGGTTGCCACATCATTGTTCAAATGCTACATCATCAATCAAACGCCACGTCAGCATGAAAGGGTAAAAGAGGTGCTACATCAGCATTTGATTGCCTCGTCAGTCATCAAACGCCATGTCATCAAGGGGTTCAAGGTGGTTGCCACGTGGTAGCCATCGGTCGTTGGTGCTGACCACCAGATGTCGTTCGCCACGCCGTATGCTGGCAGCCATCGTTGGTCGATCGTCGAAAAATTAAGAAAAATTCATTTTTGTAGAGAACTTCGAAAAATCGTAATAAATCAACCAGAACTCCAAAAAATCCAAAAAAAACACTCGTTGGAAAGCTCTTGATGAGATCTTTCCATCCATACCAAAATTTCAACAAAATAACAGGCTTTAAGAGCCCCAAAAAAATCAATCTATATTCAATTTTCCTCTAAAAAAAAACACATTTTCTTTTTTAGAAGCACAAAGACAACCATAAATAGTTTTGATACCAATGTAAAAAATCATTGGTTTGCAATGGAAATAAATGATACTTACTTGTTGAAGCGTAGAACTCGTTGTCTTCAATGCTTCAAGCGAGAATTAGATCACCTTAATGGAATATGTTTTAAGTTTTTCACAGTATGAACACCCTTTTCATATGTAGTTTTTAGAATGGTTTATAAATATGAGAGGTCTTCTATATGAGAGAGATGATAGATTTTTTATCTTTTTCAACCAACACCATAAAGTGTCTTAGGTTCCTGTATTTATAGGAACCGGAGATCACTTTTCAGCTTGGATGTGTTTCTTGGATTATGGGTCGGGTCAAGCCCACTTGGGCGATCTATACCCATAATCCAACAAGAACAAATATAAAATATTAATTTGATTATAATCCTTTTCAGCGTTATTTATATATAACAAATATAAAAATGAATAAAAAATTGTGTGATAATCATTATTTGAATGATTTATCTTGAGTTTAAGAGCAACATATTTCAACAGTACCTCCCCTAACACGATATCTATTATTGAATGAGTTTTGACAATATAGTGTGAATTAATTTGTGTTCAGTGAGGATATGTTGAATCCTTTATAGGATTCAACATAAGACTTCATAAACTTGTTCTAAGAGCCATCATTTGAATGGTCCATCCCTACATTTAATAGTAGAATTGTTATGTCCATCAAGCTTGATTGAATTCCTCTTGAACTATTGACCAAACTTAATAATTTATATAATAATATTTAATTTTATTTTGTGCAAAATTAATCTTAAAATAGAAACAACTAAAAGTTTTTAAAGAAAAATGAAAACTATTTTCTGAAATGGTGAAAACAAAAAGGAAATTAAAATCGCATATAGAAGGAATACATAATGAAACAAATACTAATACATATATGAAAATCTATTATTATTTGAAATATGAAAATCTAAAAACATTTACAGACCAAATACAACGTTGAATAGAACAAGAACATAACATATTGTAGACCAAAGCCCAGAGGTTGACTAGAAAACATGACATTATTATATTCTTTTTTTATCATTATGTCACGCATGTTAATATATCATTTTGTATGTGACTTGAGAATATGACTTTTCCATTGCAAGCTTTGTTATTGTCAAATGATAGGAATGTGGTATTTGTCACGGCTCAAATAAGAGTGTTTTCTTGTTGAGTTACTCAGCATGCTCCGGTTATAAAAGGGGTTGATGATGAGTTTATAAGTGTGAAGGAAGATCTAAATCTACGTGGATCGCTTTTAGGATTGAAGGCTAAGATCGCTGCTAGTACGGTATTGTCGAGCGAGGTTATCAACAGTTCCTCGACCCGTCAGAAAGCGGGTTATCATTTCCTGGCCAAGGCCAGATATGTAAGAGAGAAATTATTGGGTTATCCCACATCGGTTATGGAAGAGATTGGTGATTAGTTTATAAATGTGAAAGCACCATCTAAATGAGTTAATTTTTTAGGATTGAGGCCGAGATCGCTGCTTGTCTCACTTATAACCCAATTACCAAAAGCTACTCCCAACCCTCATTTTGATCATCCATACTATATATACACACACGTTCACATACTATATTATATATATATATATATAAAGTATAGTATGTAAGCATATATGCAGTATGAAAGCTACGCACGATTTTGTTTGATATTAGGACCACATGTCTTAGTATAAATTATCTTTGTCAAGGGCTTCTACAAAATGGTACTTGTTTTGCAAGACATTGTTTCATTCATTATAATAATCTATTCTACTCTTACTCATCTTAAAATTTTCTTTTCTTTTTGTTAACTTCTATTCACTTTGGCATATTATAAGGATTTGATCCTAGATTTTCCTGTATTTCCACCCCCACCCTATTACCACTTTAGCCATATCTCAAGGACACTTTGGGCCTATTTGGTTCTTGTTTTTAAAAATTATTCTTGAGAATAATTATTGAAAATATAGAAAACACCAATTTTATTGTCTTTGAAAACTACTATGTGAATTTAGTGTTTTCTATATTCTTAAAACAATACAAACTAAGAACCAAATACGTTCTTCCTATTTTCTATATTCTTCTTATTTTTTGGAATATAAAGCAATTTTCAAAAATTGTAACCCAACAACTCTTAAATTTTATTATTTTAACAACTAAACACTTTAATTACAATATGATAAACTATCTTTATTAGAACTTGAACCTAGGACCCTTCTCTATGCCCTTGCCTTTTTAAACTTAGAATGCTTTACCACCTGAGTTAAGTATGATGATCCCCTTAAACTTTACTTATTTGTGCTTAACTTTGCCAAAATTTAAGTAGGAGTTAGGATAGGTAGCAAATTGGTAACTTAGAGTTCAAACTTTTTTTATTTTATCTATTCACTTTACATTTCAACGTTATAGTATTTTGTTTTCATGGAAATTCGAACTTGATCTTTTCCCCTATGTGCCCGCCTCTCCTAATCCTTAACCACTATTTTTTTGAAGAGAAAAATAATTTTATTGATTTAAATTAACAATATATTGATAAAAACATAAAATCAAAATCATTAGAAGTCGCTAGAGGATAAAATGTAAATTAGTATTATTAATTATAATGAATCGAACTCAAGCGTAAGTGTTGATAGGTGAGGCGTCACCAGCGTTTGATATTATTATTATGGTAGAATACACATAATTTCGAGTTATAATATATTGATGATTATTGATTTGATTTATTATCGTTGATTGTATATCTTTCCTTCGGTTGAATCGGCCCGTATAAATAAATCTTATGTAGCGATGATAATATGCAAACAGCATTACAAAAGCATTAAGCGACGTGTAAATGCCCAAGGCAATAGGATCATCATTGAAAAAATCAATAAAAACTGTATGAAATAACTATTTTATTGATGAAGAAAACGATGAAAAGAGGTATAGATGCGTGATTGTAGGTCAAAAATGATAAAAAAATGACACCTCTTTACTTTAAGAGAAAAAGATTAACAAAGAAAAACATAACAAGAATAAAAAAATAACCTTTAACCACTTAGCCAACCTCCTTGACGGAGTTACTTATGAGTTATGACATTAGGGAGCAAAAAAAAGTCTTCTCCCAAAAGTCTCCTACGAGTATTTTATTACATGTTATGTTAGTAACATCTTTGGAGCACATGATCAATGTATCTACTTTATAAATTAGGGTTTTATGACTATCTAGTATCTATCCTTATAAAAAGGACGTTTAGGGTTGACTATCTAGTATCTATCATCATAAGGATAAACTTCGACTTTTTGCGAATGTGGGGTTGTTGAGCCAGTAGTGGACGGCGCACCACGCACGGAGTGAATTTTGCTAGAGCCCAGCGATGTGATGTAAAGTGTAAACGGAAGCTGAATGTCACGGCCTTTGAAAGCAATTTGTTTTCACCATTCAGATGATGTTTGTTTTTTCATGTCTTCATAACTTATTGTTGAAAATTTAAAAATTTAATGCCAAAATTTATTTTCACTAAACTAAACCAGGGGAGATCATAAGCTGAAGCCGAAGATTTACCCATCTCTGTGTTTCTTGTGAATGGCTAATCTGGCTTCTTCTATTGTCCCCAAAAAAGAAACCACTGTTGTTGTTTGATTTTATGCCCCAACCAGCAATCCCAAGGGAAATTTCTTATTTTTGTCCTTGTAGGGGTTGTGTTTGGTGTGAAAAGGCTTTAGTTTCTAGAAAATGTGGAGTGATTTGCAAGGAAAATTGGTTGGCATTTTATCCTATCTTGCCTAGAAAAAACATGGACAATAATAAGTAACTTGGGTGCAGACCGCAGTAACCCATTTGGAAAGTATATTGATTCCAAAGAAAAACCAGTTCAGATTCAGTCATTTTCCCAAGATTTGGTGGATTGTTTGGTTAGATTGCCATTGTGAATATCTCCATAGTTGATCTGAATGATTTCTGAGGGTCCAGTCCTTGCCTCCTCGAGAGCCCTAACCTCAGTCTCTATTTCTATGCATGTGTAGAATATGTAATATGATATCTATGCTCTAAGCACTAAGCAGTGACGTCAATAAGCATATTCTTCCATGGAAAGTACATGAAAATACAGGTGTAATCTGTCTGTGGGATGAACGAAAAATATATTTCTTATTTTTCACTTTAGGGTCTCGTAAGGAAGGAAAATCTCTTCCAAAGTGCTCTACAGGAGAAAGGCCACCGCCACCTTCCTATCTCCTTCTGCAGAAGACTTTTTGGAGTTGCATTCCCACTAAGGTTCCCTCTTTTCTCAACTTTTCTCGACCTACAAAGGGCCCCCATCAGTTTGAAGCTTTGGAGGTTGCCAATTGACTCCATTTTATTATTCTTTTCTAGAAAAAGCGGTGGGGCATGAATTGCTTAGAAAATTCTATACTGTTAGGTGGGTTTTCATTAGATACAGATTCGGAGAAGGTTAAATGCATATACTTCTGTTTTAATAATAATCTAGTGAAATAATAAAGACAGTCAAGTTCCAACTGCTTCTTGTTTGAACTTGATTGGTATCATCATAGCTCATCCATGGCGAGCATGAGCCTTGGTCAACTCTTAGCATAGCAGGAAAAATCAAGTAAAAAGGCCGAGTGGGGCGGCAAAATTCACCTAAGGAGAAGGGATTCAAAGTTGAATACTGGATGATGGGGTTTGTTTTTTTTTTATTAAGGGAGCAGATGTTGCAGCAGATATCAGTATTAGAAAAGATGGGATTGCTTAGAAAATAAGAACATATCAAATGTTTGAATTACAAAGCAAAATGGGAAAATAAAGAACTTGGTCTGACTGTCGCCCCATGTTCTGTTTCTATTGACTTTCAACGACACTGTTCATGAATACTTTCACATGTTCAGATGTAATTGTTTTTACTTGTCTTATACCTTTCATATAGAAATAACTACGCGGTGCAGATTTCTGTGTCTCCCTCCCCTCTTTCTCTCTCTCCCTCTCCCTCTCTCCCCCTCTCTCTCTGCTATAAGGATTTCATTGATGAGAATCTGGGGTTGAGAGCATGACAATGACTCGGATAGCTCCTCCTTTTCTAATTCTTATCCTCTTCCTTGCTTTACTTCCTTTGAAATTCACAGCATCACAGGGAACAGAAGCAGAAGCTCTTGTCAAATGGAAGAACAGCTTAATTTCTTCTTCTTCCCTCAATTCATCATGGTCCCTCACCAACATTGGGAATCTCTGCAACTGGACAGGTATTGCTTGTGACACCACCGGAAGCGTCTCTGTGATAAATCTCTCAGAGACAAAGCTGGAGGGAACACTTGCCCAGTTTGATTTCAGTTCTTTCCCTAATCTCACTGGCTTCAATCTCAGCACCAATACCAAACTCAACGGATCAATACCTTCTGCCATTTACAACCTCTCCAAGCTCACTTTCTTGGACTTGAGCCACAACTATTTTGATGGCAACATTACTTCAGAAATTGGGGGGTTGACTGAGGTTCAGTATCTTAGCTTTTACGACAATTATCTTGTTGGTACAATCCCTTACCAGATTACCAATCTTCAGAAGCTATGGTACTTAGACCTTGGATCCAACTACTTGGAATCTCCAGACTGGTCTAAGTTTTCGAGCATGCCTCTGTTGACACGCCTGAGCTTCAACTTCAATATACTTGCATCAGAATTCCCGGGATTCATAACTGATTGCCGGAACCTGACATATCTTGACTTGGCTCAGAATAAACTGACTGGAGAAATACCAGAGTTGGTGTTTAGCAATCTGGGTAAGCTTGAATTCCTCAATTTGACGGACAATTTATTTCAGGGGCCATTGTCATCCAATGTTTCCAGGCTTTCCAAGCTCCAAAACCTTCGCCTGGGAAGAAACCGATTCAGCGGTCCGATTCCTGAAGAAATTGGTGCGCTTCTTGATCTTCAAATGTTAGAAATGTACAATAATTCCTTTGAAGGGAAGATTCCTTCTTCTATAGGTCAGCTCAGAAAGCTTCAGAGACTTGATTTCCGAGAAAATGCCTTGAATTCTACAATTCCATCTGAGCTTGGTTCTTGTACTAATCTCACCTTCTTGGCTCTAGCTCAGAACTTACTCTCTGGGGTGATTCCTTTGTCCTTCACCAATCTTAACAACATATCCGAGTTGGGTTTGTCAGGCAATTCATTATCTGGTGAGATCTCGCCCTATTTCATAACCAATTGGACTGAATTGATCTCTTTGCAAGTTCAGGACAATAGCTTGAGTGGAAAAATCCCACCTGAGATTGGCCTTTTGGGAAAGCTGAATTACCTTTACCTGTACAATAATATGCTCTCTGGGGCAATCCCGACAGAGATTGGGAATTTGAAAGAATTGATTGAACTAGACCTTTCACAGAATCAGCTCTCAGGTTCAATCCCTCCAGTAGAGTGGAATCTCACAAAGCTTACTCGCTTACAGCTTTATGAAAACAATCTTACTGGAACAATTCCTCCAAAGTTTGGTAACCTGGCATCATTGGAGATTCTTGATCTCAACACGAACAATTTGCATGGAGAGCTGCCAGAGACATTGTCACTCCTCAATAGTCTAGAGAGACTCTCTGTGTTCACCAACAATCTCTCAGGCACCATTCCAGCTGATCTTGGGAAGAACAGCCTCAATTTGACTTATGTCAGTTTTTCCAACAACAGCTTTTCAGGAGAACTGCCTCCTGGATTATGCACTAGCTTTGCTCTTCAACATTTGACGGTAAATGGAGGCAACAACTTCACAGGACCATTGCCAGATTGCTTGAGGAACTGCACGGAGCTGACTCGTGTTCGTCTTGAAGGGAACCAGTTCACTGGAGATATTTCCAAGGCATTTGGAGTTCATCCAAGTCTTAATTTTATTGCTCTGAGTGGCAATCAATTTTCAGGTGAGCTTTCGCCTGAGTGGGGGGAATGTCAAAGCCTCACTAGTTTGCAGGTGGATGGGAATAGAATTTCTGGAGAAATCCCAGCTGAGCTTGGGAAGTTGTCACAACTGGGGTATCTGAGCCTGGATTCCAATGAATTGAGTGGGCAAATTCCACCGGAACTGGCAAATCTAACAGAATTGTTCAACCTCAGCTTGAGTGGAAATCATCTGACTGGAGACATCCCCCAGTTCATAGGCAATTTAACTAATCTCAGTTATCTGAATTTAGCAGAAAACAATTTCAGTGGAAGCATACCAAAGGAGCTGGGGCATTGTGAGCGCCTGTTGAGCTTGAACTTGGGCAACAACAATTTGTTGGGTGAAATACCTTCAGAGCTCGGAAACTTGTTTGCCTTGCAGATTCTTCTGGATCTCAGTAGCAATTCGCTCTCTGGGACAATTCCTCCGGACCTTGGGAAGCTTGCCTCATTGGAGAGCCTGAATCTCTCACACAACCATCTCACTGGGAGCATCCCATCATTATCAGGCATGATCAGTCTAAACTCCTCTGATTTCTCATACAATGAGCTCACAGGTCAAATCCCAACTAGTGATGTCTTCAAGAATGCAATCTATACTGGAAATCCAGGTTTGTGTGGAGATGCAGAAGGATTAACTCCGTGTTCTTCAAGTTTCCCCAGCAGCAAGTCAAACAGTAAAACCAAGATTGTAATCGCGGTCGTTGTTCCAGTCTGTAGCCTCTTATTACTTGCAATTGTCATTGCTACAATTCTACTGCTTCGAAGGCAAACTCAACACCATGACGAAGAGATCAAAAGTATAGGAATGGATCAAAGTGCCACACCCTTGATTTGGGAATCACTAAGACTAAGAACATTCACATTTGGGGATATTGTGAAAGCCACTGAAGACTTCAGCGAAAAGTACTGTGTTGGAAAGGGAGGATTCGGGACTGTTTACAAAGCCGAATTACCAAAGGGTCAGATTGTTGCGGTTAAAAGACTCGACATGGTAGACTCCAGCGACCTTCCAGCAACAAATAGACAGAGTTTTGAGTATGAAATTAACGCTCTGACAGAAGTTCAGCATAGGAATATCATTAAACTTCATGGATTCCATTCCAGGAAGGGATTCATGTACTTGGTCTATAAGTACATAGAGAAAGGTAGTTTGGGGAAAGTACTGTATGGGGAGGAAGGGACAGTGGAGCTGGGCTGGGCCACGAGAGTAAGGATTGTGCGAGGAGTGGCTCATGCACTTGCTTACTTACATAATGACTGCTCTCCACCCATCGTCCACCGCGATGTCACTCTGAACAACATCTTGCTCGAGTCAGATTTCGAGCCACGGCTCTCGGACTTTGGCACGGCAAGAATGTTGGACCCGAATTCATCCAACTGGACTACAGTAGCAGGGTCTTTTGGCTACATGGCACCAGGTAATGAATACTATCTTTATCCATTTTGTTTTATAATCAGACCTGAATTCTATTTGACTTGACCCAAAAAGTATTGCTATGAATCGTTAGGGATTTAATTTAGTGAAAGCTGATGACACACTATTGATCTTAGTAAGGGTATGGGTCTATTCAATTTTGTATGCACTTTTACGATTAGAAAGTGACAGAGATATTGTCAACATTTTAGGTTATGTGATTTTTTCCTTAATTGCCGAAACATTCCAATACTCTAATCTATATATATATATATATATATATATATATATATATATATATATATATATATATATATATATATATATATGTGAGGTGATAGTAGATGATTTATCTTCCTCCTCTGTATGTGGGGTTTTTCTCTACTGCACGTCTTTTTTCTCTGTTTTCGTCTTTTATTTCTTCTTTCTTTTAACAAGGAAGCTAATGTTGTTGTTGTTGATATGGCAGAGCTTGCGCAGACAATGCGGGTGACTGACAAATGCGATGTGTATAGCTATGGGGTGGTGGCATTAGAAGTGATGATGGGAAGGCACCCAGGGGAGCTCCTACTTTCAATACCTTCTTTAGCAATATCAGATAATCCAGGGGGGGTGCAGTTGTTGTTGAAGGACATGCTAGATCAGAGGCTCCCACCTCCCACTGGTGTATTGGCTGAGGAAGTGGTGTTTGTGGTCACCATAGCCTTAGCCTGCACCCGCACCCATCCAGAGTCTCGTCCCACCATGCGCTTTGTAGCACAAGAACTCTCTGCTCATACCCAGGCTTGCATCTCTCAGCCATTCCACACTATAACCATGGGCAAGCTAACTAGCTTTCAGAAATAAGATGAATTCGTTCGATATCCTTACATTTATCATTGTTGCCAGTTAAGCCCTGTACAGTGAGAAAATTTTCTGATATTTGTAATGTAATGTATGATTTCTACATATTTATTATTTTGATGGATACTTAGCCAATTAATTCAAATTGTATGTAGTTTGGATGTAAGTGGATATACAGAGCACATATTTGTAGGTTCCTTATAGATTGATATTATTTTTTACATTAGTTTATAAACTCTGGAACTATAATAGGTGGGAATGATAATTTCCATACCCAATGAATAATCCGATACCTGATTTGAATGGAGGAGGGTATGTAGGAATATTTTAAAGTCAATTAAATATTTGGGTAATTGGGTACATTTTCGGATTTTAGGATGGGTACATGTATGAGTATATCCTACCCGTCCTCGACTTGAATACTCTATTAAATATATAATATATAAATTTAATATATATATATATATATATTGTTATTTGTTGTATAATGTTTGATTATGCTTGTATTTTTAAGTTTCATGAAATCACACATCATAATGATTCATATTATTATTATACGATAAATTATTTTTAATATTCATGATTTTTTAAAATAATTTATTTCATAAATTTGAATAGGGTATTAGGGTAAGGTATTGTCACGCTCTAAAACCCACTCCCGAGACATGATGGTCGTTTCATACTAAACATCATTTTCTTGTAATTGAAATATTTATAATCGTCAAATTCCTAATTATGATAATAAAATATAAATATTTAATCTTCAAAATTCCAATCGTAAACTAAAAAATCATCAAAACTTGTCATTATCTAAAACTTCGAATTAAAATAATCCAAATACAATTTTCACTTAACTCTAAAAATTATCCAAATAAATAAATAGGGTTAAAACCCCCGAACTCATAGTAATGTCAAACTCCCATCTTAACCGTCACTCTTCGTCCGAACTAAATGTTTCTAAAAATTGTCAACGAATGGGATGAATTCAAAGCCTAGTAAGAAATAATAATACAGTTTTATAGATCAAATAATTTTCACAATTCTTTCAAAATAGAGATATAACATTTAATCAATTTCACAAAAACTTTCGGAATATAATAAAACAAAAATTCAAACATTGTATTAAAGCTTCATATTCATAACAAATCATTTTGTATAAGAATCCAAATCAAAACCACTCAAAGATATTTGTTCTTTGATTTTCGAATAACAAATCATCCCAAATTTGGTGGAACATTAACAAACAGTCAACTATTGTAACCCGTTGATTAAGGTCATAGTGTCAATTATTATATCCCATTGACAATGACCATAGCGTCAACTACTGTAACCCGTTGATGAGGGTCATAGTCAATAATTGTAACCCATTGACGAGGGCCATAGTTAATTATTATAACCTACTGACAAGGGCCATAGTCAATAATTGTAACCTATTGACGAGGGTCATAGTAAATTATTATAACCTATTGACAAAGGCCATAAACTAGAGTAAAAAACTTTTCTCTCAAATTCAAATTTATAAAACAATTTCATCATATCTCAAAACTTTATATTTTTCATAAACCAAATCATAAATATACTTTCATGCAAAATCACTAATTGATCCATAAATAATCAAATAAATAAATAACGAAAATTTTCATAATTCAAATATATAAAAAAAATGAGAACATTTCACAATCCGAATAATATAGAAAATAAATAATTTATTTTGCAAAGTCTTATACATATATAACAATAATATTTTATTTTCAAAATCTGTATTAGAATCCCTTACCTTAAAGGTGTTAGAACTTAGGGTCCTCAAAGAATTTTAAGACAAAGATTTATTCTATTTTTTGTCTTCACTCGAAAAATAAAGCTTCAAACTTTGAACTTCTAGATCTTCAAATCTCGAACCTTCAAACCTTCAATTTTTTGTTTTCTTTAATCTCTCAAACTTTTGTATAAAGAGTTTTTGTGACTAAAAAGGATGCAACATTCTAATTTATACTTGGGATTTTGTATTTGGAATATAAAAAGATTTTATATTCTTAATAAATTGATTTAATTTATAAATTATTATCCTTATTTGTTTTAAAAAAGTACCCTTTTACCGCTAAATGGAATTTGTGGTTTCATAGGTATGGATACCAGATCATCCAATAGATGTAGAGATGATGATAAAAATTCTAAATCCGACGGGATAAGATGAGGATAGGATAAAAATAATAAATGGAGCGAGAAATCTAAAATCATACCAAAATCCCACCCATTGCCATCCTAATAATGTTTAATGTAGTTGAGATGATTTTCTTTGATTAGCGGAGTGGGTCTTTTTGTCAATGCATGTATGATTATCTATTGAAAAGACTTTATGGAGAACATGTCTTTTCTAATTGAGTGACATGTTTTCTTCTAGATAGTGTTTTTTTGGGAGGTTTTTTTTACCTTTTTTTTTTCTTTGAAGGATAAAAAGAGTAGTATATTGAAGCAAAAAAGAGCTTGGACACCCTAAGCGCATATAGGGAGTATACAGGGGTGCCACAAGACTGTATAACAAGGAAGGACAGGAAGAAAACCTACCACCCAAAAAACTAGTCCCTTAGATAATACACAAAAGAATTCTAGCCAATGAACACTCTATGTTCGGGATTAACCCTGCTTAAGAAATTAAAGCACTAACAAAGGATAGTTTCATTCTATTTGGGGAGAAAACAACATCTTCAAAAACAACTCTATTTCTCTCTCTCTCTCTCCAAACAACCTAGATTAAACTGAGCGGAAAACAACATCCTAAAAAACAACTCTATTTCTCTCTCTCTTCAAATAGCCTAGATTAAATTGAGCGATGCCACCATCCACACTTTTTTGGCTTTCTTCTTGATTGGAAAGCAAAATCATCCTAACAACACATCTTTTAGCAAATTGGGGCAAACCCAATAAAATCCGGGTATGGACAACAAGGTTGCCCACATTCCCCAAACCACATGGCAATGAATAAGAAGGTGATCCAAATCTTCCTCACCCTTCTTGCACAAAGGGCACTTTCTTGGCATTTAATAACCCTTTTTTTTTAATTGCTTCATAGTCAAGGCTTTACCTGACCAAACTTCCCATGCAAAAAACACACTTTTGGAGGTACAAAATCTTTCCATAGCACTTTCAACGGGACTGACTTGAGGTTCCCACCTTCTAGTAGCTTGAAGTTGGCTTTTATTGAGAAGATTCCATTTTTATCCCCCTTCCACAACAATCTATCTCTTTCCAACTGATTAATTTTTTTTCGGCTGATTAGATTTATGAAGTTTTGAACTTCATCCATTTCCCAATCATTGAAAGATCTCGTAAATCTTAGAATCTAAGTCCCTTCACTTCTTGTGGTATCCCATACCTCCGCCACCATTGCCCTTTTTGATCCAGCCAAAGCATACAAGGAGGGAAATATCACTCTCAAGGGTCTTTCCCCACACCACGAGTCATCCCAGAATTTAACTCTGCTACCATCCTCAATAACAAATCCCTAGTGCAACATGCACTGAAGATGTATGAACACATTGAGAGGTTGAATCAATTGGGTTATTGGATGGACTTTGAATTGAGTGTAGACTTGATTATGGCCAATTTACCTGATAGTTTTGCATAGTTTGTGCTTGACTATAGGATGGACTACATTATGTCCACCATACCCCGAGTTGATTGACGTGCTCAAGATAGCTGAGGGAAAATTAGTTGAGAAGAAGGCCAAAGAGACTACCTTGCAAGGAGCTTGCTTCTATTGTGGTAAAGATGACCATTGAAAGAGGAACTGCGAGGCCTATGTGGAACTTAAGAAGAAGGTGGCATGTGATGCTCCATCATGTTCAGGTATTTATGTCATTAAGATTAATATTATTTCTTCTAACAACATATGGGTATATGATATTAGCTGTGGCTCATACATATGGATTGATATGCAGGGCCTAAGGAGCAGTAGGAAGCTCACAGGGAAGAGTCCGACCTACGATTGGGCAATGGTGCAAGAGCTCCAGCTGTTGCTATATGGACTTATGTTTTGAACCTCCCTAGTGATATTTGTTTAAATTTGGATGATTGCTTATGGAATGACATTGATGAGAACATTAGTTGAATGTCAATTTTATGATAGTGGTACATTAATCAATGGAATTTACATATTAGCTATGTCCAGTCCAATTTTAAATGTTAATGACAATAAAAAGGCCAAAGGGAGATAACCTAAAATCATCTTACTCATGGCATTGTTTCCTTGGCCATGCAAGTGAGAGACACATGGCTGAGTTACAGAAGTGTGGTAGCTTGTGGGGTCATTTGATCGTGAATCATTTGACAGATGTGAATCTTTCTTGTTAGGCAAAGATGATCGAGTTTCCTTTTATGGGAAAGGGTGAACATGCCTATGGACCATTAGACCTAATACATTCCGATGTTTGTGGTCCTTTGTCCATTAATGCCAGAGGTGGTTTCGTCTACTTCATTACCTTTATCAATGATCATTCACTATTTGGGTACTTATATCTTATGAGATACAAATTTGAATCATTTGAAAAGTTTAGAGAATTCAGATATGAAGTATAGAAACAACTTGGGAGAAGTATCAAATCACTTAGATGAGATCCAAGTGGCGAATACTTAAGCCAACAGTTTATAGGTTATCTCCAGGATAATGAAACTTTATCCAAGTGGACTCCTCCTTACACACCTCACCAAGTGGTGTGGTGAAAAGGATAAACAAAACCTTGTTGAACTTGGTAAGGTTTATGATGGGCAAGGCGGATATACTGGAGTCACCTTAGAGGTAGTATGCACATGAGGCTACTATTCAAGTATTAAACAAAGTCCAATCCAAGTCATTTGAGGTTACTCCATATGGGATATGGACTAATAAGGAGCCCTATCTTTCTCACTTGAAAATATGGGGTTATCCAACTTATAAGAAGCAAACTTTGTTAGATAAGCTAGAAGCTAAATCTGACAAGTGTATGTTTGTAAGACATCCAAAGGAGACAATTGGATATTAGTTCTACAACATTTTGGAATAAAAGTTGTTTGTTTCAAAGCATACATTCTTCTTAGAGAAAGATTTTCTTCTAAGAGAAGACAATGGGAACAAAGGTGAGCTTGGTGAAGTTCAAAGTGCTTAAATAGACACATATCAATTGACTTAATCTAAGGCTGTTATTCATATTGATGAAGTAGTAGTTGATCCTTAAAAAACACAAACACATTGTAGCATAAGTAGGATACATATTGTTCTAGAGAAATATAGATTTCTCATCAGTGAATAGTGGGACGTATTGCTCACAAAAGTCGATGAGCCTATTACCTATGATGAATCTCTGAATAGTTTAGAGTCTGAAAAATGGTTTGAATTTATGAAGTCTAAGATGGATTCCATGTGAATCAACCAAGTATGCACTTTGGTTGAACCATGCAAAGGGATAAAACCCATAGGGTGCAAGTGGATCTTTGAGAAGAAGACTGATGATAAGTATGAATGTTGTTAGCATTTTCAGTGTGTTTTTCATGTGTTTTATACAACTTTAATGCTAAATTCACACTACTATCACTAAAGAATGGTCTAAACCCTCATTTGATTGTGTTTTGCAGATTTTGAGTGAAAATTGAGCAAAGTGATGAAGAAATGGCAGAAAATAAGCAAAAATGAAGTTGTTGAGGTATACCATGTTGCTTTGTCGCGACGAAGGGCATGTTTTGTCGCAATGAAGAAGGAAGATTAAAATTGCACGAGCTATGGGTTCGTCGCGACGAAGGAGAATTGAGATGAAACAAAAGCTATGGGTTCGTCGCGATGAACCACGCATTCGTCGATATAAAGGTGTTACGTCGAGACGACGCCTAAGTTCGTCGCGATGAACCGCTGCAGACAGAAGATAGAAACATTATAAGTTGCGGCCTAGTAATGGCCCATTTTCAAGTTTGGGAACCAAGACTATAGTTTCGCACCCCAGAAGTCGGACCTGAAAGGAAATGGCAGGAAGAAGCTGATGTATGCTTGGAAAGGTCTGATCGAAGGAGATGATTGAAAGTGTCGATTTTCGGCACAAAGCAATTTGTTTCTTTGGTTTTTACTGTTTTATCTAAGTTTCACGATGTTTTCTAGTTTTAGCCGTTTATGTTTCTAAATTAAATAGCTAGGGTTTGGTTTTATTTTGTTATGAAACTTGTATCTAATTGCTAAAATCTCTCTTTCTATTGTTTTTATGCTTAGTTGATTCTCTCATTAGTTCATACTTGTTTATATTTGGTTTTGCTGTGGCTCAATGTGGTGGTGATTCTCAGAGATGAGAAGGGAGTAGAGAAAATTAGACAGTTGAAATTAACCTAATTGGCTTGGTGGTGCCAAGAAATCATGGTGAGTGGGAGCGTGCTGATGTCCTTGGGACTTAAAGCACCTTTAGTGGCAGGGTGAGTTGAAGCAAGAAACCTGAGTATTTAGTTGGTAGGTTCTTTAACCTCCAAGGCGTATAATTAAATTAGTCAGAATCGCCTTGGAGAACTTTCTCCACGAAACAATGAATAGGATTTTGGTTCGAGATATTTGTGGATTGTCTAATTGTCGAAGCCACCAAGACTTTGACTATCTCTTTAGGACCCTTAATTTGTGCAGTCAAATTGGTAGTTTAAACTAAGTATTTAATTTTGATTATGTTTCAGCCATCACAGGTGGCCCTTTTGGATATTAGAAAGTAATTCCAATTTTGGTACTTACTTTTATTTTCCCTTATTAGATCGATCTTTATCGTAGTACGGCTGTAATACTTAAGCGTATGCTTGGTGATTAAGTGGGTAATTCCTTTTTTTCATATATTTTAATTGGACATCACGCAAAAAGCCTATCAAGTTTTTGGCGCCTTATCAGGAAATAAATGGTGTTTTATGCTAATATCAATACCAAGTACTTCTTTAGTACTTCAAACATTGTCTTTTACTTTTATTGTTTTTATTTTGCTTATTTTTGAGTTTCAACATTTTTTTTGTTTTCTTTATGTTTTTAGGTACTATTAGGTTGCGTGCGAAGATTGGGTGCCGAGAATGTTATACCCTTGGATCTTGAAATCGAAGAGACTTTGAGAAAAATTAGGAAGGATAGAGAGACAATACTCAGACAAAGAACCTACTTGGAATACAGTTGGGTTTAGAGATGAAAAGTTGATTCTAGAATGGGAATCATGCATTACTTACGATATTACTAATTGGATAATGTTCTAAGACCCATCAAGGACTATAGTCCACAGTTTCATTTGATAAGAAAGATCGTCCATACAAGCTATATAATTTAAGGCTCAAATCCATCACTCTTTAACTCTTGCAAGGTTGTTCATTAGACTCCACGAGATCAAATACATCCTAAATTTCTTGAAATGCGGCAATCACGATGAAGTACAATGGGGTGGCAGTAGTGCATCAACCTTTGGTTTGTTTCCATTTCCTTCTAAAGGATAAGGCGACATTGACTTTGCCGAACCTTTGGATTCTAGTGCATCTTGGGATAGGTTGGTGGATAAATTTTTAACTTGGTTCTTCCCACAACTAAAGAACGGCGAGGTGATGCTCAATAACATACGATTCACTTGGAGATGCTTTATATGAGCTTGGAGAGATACAAAGGCTGCTAAGGAAATGCCACTACATAACCTTCACAAATGGATAGAAAATTGCATCATTTTATAATGGTTTGAGTGTTCCTCTGAGGATAATGATTAGTGTACAGCAAGAGGAGCTATATTGGGGCAAGAATGAGATGAAACACCCAAGTGGAGAATATAATGTTGGAGAGGTAGTACCGTTGGCCAATTGAGAGGTAACAGGAAGGGGTGGTGGTGCATCGTTTATCATCACAGTTCAAAAAACTTATTTGCCCCAGATTATATCACTTCTATAGCAAGCTGAGAAAGTGTTTCGATTACCAGCTCCCAAGGCGTGGCACATATGGTCAGGCTAGTCCTCAAATCATGTGATGGTTGCCCATGGGCCCTCACCCCCTTCTGGAATGCTGAATGATGGACGCGGGAAGAAGTAAACAATAGACGGCGTAATACTTGAATTCCCTCATGTCAAACTTTAACCCATATACCAAAAATTATAATGCGGGTTAGAGTAATCACCTAATTTTGCCTTGGAAGAATAATCTTTGGGAGTCTTGTGGAGCATTAAACCTCCTCCGCACACCTCGAGAAAAAGTCTAGCTTGGATGGGAAAAATAGACAGCTAGTGGATGCATAGAGATGCAGGGTCTGGCACCGATTCGAAAAATGGGCGAGAACTTGCCATGATCGCTGACTCAGCTCAAAAAAGATTGCAAGTCACGGATGGGTTCAAATGGCCCCATAATTCACGAGGGAGGCCAATAGAGGCTGATCTGCTCTAGTACTTGAAGTCAGCTGGGAGATGGAAGACCTTTGCCAGGCTATGCTCTTGGGGTGGAAGAGATTAGAAACAATAATCCATGCTCACGGGAATAGAAGATTATTTCAGGAGAATGATAAAGATCTTTAAAGTTTTACTGTGTAGGATAGAGAAAAAATAATGAGTGGCTATGAGAAATCTTTGATTAGTTTGCAAAAATTCAATTGAGATCACACCTAAGAAAGTGAAAGAATCTTCTACATAAGGGAAGTGCATTATACCCTATCCCTAAAGACTGTGAAGAAAGCAGTTAGATATGAAATTCAACAAGTTTATAGGTACCAAAAGCTTATATGACATTCATTTTGCCGAGCACTTTCAAAAAAAATTCTAGAATTATGTAAATTTATGAAGGGATATCCTTGCTAAGAAAAAGAAGCTGAGGGGATTATGACAGTTACCTTATCGAAGAAGTCTGATGCTATATTTTCTCAAAGCTACCTCTGCGCTTAAGGATCCAATAACACAATACATGTGCATTAGGGATCTGGAGTCTTTGAAAGCTCTATGTAATTTAGGAGCAGCCTCTGACTTTATGCCGGCTGTGATCTTGAGAAAGTTGAATTTAGGAAGTATGTCAGCCCCCCGATTACCTTGCGGTACGGTAGATAGGTCTCTCACTCATCTGCATGGTATAATAGAGGATGTCTTGGTAAAAGTGGATAAATTTATCCTTTCGGTAAATTTTATCATCATAGACATGGAGGAAGATAAAAGTCCCCGATCATCCTTCAGGAGACCATTTCTGTGGGAGTATTAGTTGAGTGTATAGAAATGAGAACTTGGTGATTCAAAGAAGAAGAGTTCACATTGGTCATTGTCTCCATAAAACATCGCAAATAATAATGAATTGTTTTATATTAGATGTGATTGAGGCTATAGTATCTAGTGATTCGCTAAAATCGTAGCATGCATAGGGTAGAGATTTGGTGCTCGGAATCAAAATAATATTTATAAACCTAAATCACACTCACAGTAGCATAACTGCTATAGTATGGTGACTCTGAGATTGAACCACGGGGGATGAGTTTCTTCGCTAAATGATTTGTAGTTAAGGCCAAAATGGTGAATTCAATTTGGATTTTAAGGTTTGGTAAAAACAATGAGGTTTAGTAGGTTTGGCTTGAAAATAGGTGAAATAAAATATAAAAAGAACTCCTTGAAGCGACTGGGCCTGGGTTTTGGTCCTAGGTAACTAGGGTCCTCGGGTCCTTTCCTCGCTTTGGGGAGGATTACCACCTATAGTCATTTCCAGCCAGGATCTTGTTTAGCCCCATGAATTGAACCCTAATAATTTTTCCTTTTGAAACCTGCTTATTTAACCCAGGCATTAGTATCGACAGTGAAAACATGTCTCCACATCTACCTTACAGTGAATGAAGCAGTGATGGTCTCAATTGGATCCATGATAAAGCGTAACAGTACTAAAAATTGCCAGAATCACTAGTCAATCAAGGCATCAAAGGATTCTAACCTAGGGTAGAAATAGGAACATAAATGCAGTAAGCTTGCGTTAAAATAGAACCAATAGTTTACCCTTTCAGGCTTATGATCCGTGACCCTCCTCTTTGCAGGAGAAAAAGCGGTCCCTAAGCGACCGTCTACGAGTTTGTCATCGGAGGGTGTTTTGTATTTGAAAAGGGAAAGAAAGAAAAATGAAAGTGGAAAATAAAAGCGAGAGCTATTTGAAAGGTTTCGCCAAGCTATTAAGGAAGAAAGGTTCTCGTTCAATTGTATGCAGAGCTTTACCAAGCGAAGCCCCCTTTCTGAGAATACCGCCAAAAGCAAAAGCTATTACAAGGGACAGGTGGGAAGAAACAAAAATGCCCAACAAAAAGTTAAAGCATTGCGGGAAAAGTGACAGTGCGCGAAGTAGATTTCGCAGCACAAAAGAAGAATTCATGAGTTACAAATTTTAACTCTGGGTTTATTTCGGATTGGCTTGGATTTATGATGATCTAGCTGACTTGAAATTTTTGGCATGGATTAAGCTACTTATAAACATCCCTCACGGTCATCATATAGATCTTCTCATTTATGCGGGAGAGATCATTGAAGTTAGGGAGCATGGGAAGCAATTAGATGGTTGCTTACGTCTTCTTTAGATATCTTGAGAGTATTTCCAAGCGTAGGAACTAAATTAGTCAAGCATTATATTCTTTGGCACAGTCCACGGTCATTTCCTGAGTGGTTTCCTAGGTGATCCTTAGGGATTACTCTCCAAAAGAATGTCGTTTAAAGAGTAAAAATGGGGGTTGATTGATTGGTTGAGTACTTGATTCGATTAACCTATTTTACAAAAAAAGGGGCGAATGATGAGGTTCTGGGTTTCTCACCTGTCAATTATACCCACCTCTGTCACAATCTCATCTAGAGCCATTTTGATGAATGGTCTTGATGGAAGATGCGTTAAAGGCTCTTTTAAGACAAGAATGATTGAGCGATAAGAAACGCTTGCTCAAACGATTTGCTTGGACTCTTAGCGCGCATTTGCTATCAAGCTGCAATGTGTCTTTGAGGTCTCGTTCACGGTTGTCGAGGAAGATGTAAACTAGGTTTTATAAAGTTTTCATAGGATTCTGCTTGTGTCTGATCTAGTTGAAGTATAAAAAGAATTGAGGTTTGTTACCTTGACGGAGTGAGTTTCCCACACATAGAAGACCCTATCATGGAAGGTTAGAACTCATTAAACTGAAAATCGATTCATGTTTGATAAGGAACCTATGCATAAATGTGGTTGAAATAATACTTCAATTGCAGGGTTGGGATATAAAAGCACACATAATCCATTAAAGAAAATACCGAGTTCATGGAACCGGCTGAAAGATTGCAAGTAATTGAAACTCAAAATCTCTGAAAGAAAAACTAAGTCTCTGCTTTTATAATCCTAGTAAAAAAATGAAGAAACACTCCAGCTGTCCCTAAGGCAGGCCACAAGATCCAAAATTACTCTTCTGCCCTTGATAGGTTTAAATACCATTCTCATAGTGACCTCGAAGTGGTGGGTGAAAGAATGGCGTGCCCTTGCACGGGTGGGATTACTGCTCAGTCCATGGTTCATATTTGGGTATCGGGTGATGCAGTGTGGTCACAGGGTGCCAAAGTCTTAATTGCTCCCACGCGTGAGTGCAGGGTGCCATTTGTTTGGTGGGTACCTTTGCCTCCACGCATGTAGGTGCAGGGTTGCGATCAAGTGTGGTGGGTACCCACTGTCTCTACCAATTGCTCCTCTTCACGTACTTTTCTGGGGGCTTCGTATTGTTTGCCATCATGTGATGATCTACATTTGTTCTCCGAACCCCCTACAAAAGTATGCACGGAACTCGAAAACAAATACGCAAAAATATCAGAGAATCAAAGCTATTCTTTTAAAGTTGAGAGCAAAAGCATAAATTTGGGGGTATTAAAATCTATAAATGTTGCGCTTTTATGTATTCAACACACCCCAACCTCTGACTTGCTAGTCCTTAGTAAGATTTGAGTGGTAACACCCAGATTATAGGTTCAACAAATTAGCTGAATGCAGTTAGGCATTGCAAGTTTCCATAGGGCAAAAGAAGGCCGCGATGGCAACCTTACGAGAGTATGCAGTAAATCTGAACGCTTCGAATGAAAGCGGCGGTCTCAAAGTAATGGACATAATAACAAAGCTGTTACCAGCGGGATACCTCATATAAGGACCAAGCTGGATGTCTGAAAGAAAGACGCGATGAGACCGAAACAAATTGAAATGAACTACATTATCACGACAAACATTTTACCATAACCAATAGTAACATGCATAAAGAAGTCGAAGAGGAACATCGACCTGCTAAAATAAAAGGTCTTTCAAGCTTGTAATGACCATGGGCTACCTGAAATAGGGCTTATAGAAACAAAATGGGTGTTGGCATAGCGTGGTGAGGTCTACGCGATTGCCAACACCGCCACTGTTCTAACCAGCGTACTCTTTACTCTACATCCTCCCCATCATCAGTCCGAAGAATGCGTCTTGTCTACGATCATCCGGCTGATTAGAAGCCCGCTTCCAAATCGGGAAGATCATCTTGACATCGATTTCTCCTCGTAGGATGCTGACTCTCAAGCTTGGAGAGCTGTGATCCGAGTTAGCCACTTCCCCGGGATGCATTTGAACCATCCACTGATTTTCAGCTCCCATCGCTTCAAGGAGATGTGCTCATGACCACGAGTTGATGACGATGAAGCCCCGAAATAATGAGATGGGAATGTGATGTGTTGAAAGGGCCTTGTGGAAGCGGCTCGGCTTTTGCTTACCATGCGGTTTGTGATGGGCCCCGGCTGGGAAGAACTCTCTTTTTCTTTCTCTCAATCCCATATCCCACGGCTCACAGTTGTAACTAAAGTTGGGAATGGAATATGCCTGTTTTTAGTTGGGGACCTCAGAAAGTCCCTCATAATACACCATATTACCAAGGCATAATCAATAATTTTCTAGTCATTTACCTCATCTGAAGCCCAGTTTCTTTACCTTGCTTGGCGACTTCTCTTTTCCTTGACCCCAGATCATATTGTGATGGCTTTGTTACATTAATGCATACTCAGGCTTTAATTTCACGATGAACTCCTTTGTGCCGCAGCCTCCATGAGTCTCTTGGGTTTAGTGCACATGGCATTCTGGCAAAGTGGCGTCAAACTCTGCCAAAGGCCACGAGGAAGTGGGCGGTCATGTCAGTAGGGTAGGACATAATTCGCGATTATTTATCACAGTGGTGACCTGTTTAAAATTATAGTCATGGGGTGTCTATTATGATTTTCTCTCGAGTTGCTGGAGTAAATTGACATGAATTAGGTAAAATAGCCTTTACTCTTACTTAGCAAGTGTGGGTGCTGCTCTTCAAATAACGGCCGGATGGGTGGGTGCTTGAGCAAACGTGTCAGTTTTCAATTTCCCGCTCACAATGAGCCGCCCTTTCAATTGATTGGACCCTTTTCGCTCGTTACGAAGACTAATGAGGCATGGCTGTTCTTATCTCGCTCTCACTTGCTTCCCTCGCTCTCGGATAAAGAAACCTTTATTCCCGCTTTCCTTCTTTCTGATCGTAGTATGGCCTTCCGTTTTACGGCTGCTGGCTCCATAGAAGAGCCCCAGAGCCTTTCCCTTTCGGTATTTTTCGATCTTGCCATAGATATGGCGAAATGGCAAATATGAATAGCCCATACACACAATGGTCTCGCTTGACATCTCCTGACGTTACTTCGAACTTACCCGCTTCCGGTTCGAGTTAACATCTTTTCCATCTTGATATGGATGCACCCTAAGCAACAGAAACCACAGAACACGACCAAGCCACCAAACAAATCCATGAACCTGATAGACATCCATTCAAATTTGCTCTCAAAGAGATGAGAGCACTTACCACGTCGATTAGTGGCACAATCTTCTTAGGCAGGAAGAATTGAGGAGGATCCGGATCAGAGCGAAGGAGACACTAGGGGGAACGCTTGACCTAGGGTTTACTTTGGTAAGTGGGAAAATTAGGTTAGGGCTTCTCTTATGTAGGAGGTGGGGAGTATACATATGAAAAGATTCAACTTTGGGGGAGAAAAAACCCTAAAATGGCGTCCACGTACGGTGATAGGTACTAATAAGTGTGATGTTTCAAAAAGTGCAACGCTTCGATTTTAGCTTGGTGATCAGGGTACCAGTATGTGTGCAGGTACCCTTTGTCTATTTGTTTGTTTTTTTGACTGAAATAAACGTTGCAATTTATAGAACTTTTCAGAGTGCCTTACATCTCGGATTCCACTGGATGCTCATTTCTTTCCCTACTTCATACCGATCTAACGACATGTTATGAGGCTATACTCACCTCCTACAATGCACCTCACGCCTGCAGAGTCACTTTATCCTTACCACATGACTCTGTTCTCAGGTTCTGACTGAGTATAGCAAGTAAAGAGCTCGAGATGGAATTGCGAGGTTTAACTCGATAGCATTTCGAAGTGTAACATAGCGTGATGGCCTAAAATCATCTTTGACTCGATATGGTTGACGTTCCTGGGGAGAATAATCACATTTGTAGTTAACGAGGGGATACTAAAACAATGCCTGAAATTTGAAGCAATAGCAAGCAAAACATGAGCTTGAGGTAGAAAATCAATGACTTGTGTAATGAATAAATAAGAGTGATACCAAGACTAGAGCGGAAATTGAAATTCGTATAGTCGAATATGAGCAAAAGTTTTGTACGTACACATTGTATTAGGTCTGATGAACTGTATGTAGATGCATACATAAGATCCGATTGCATACATCCGCAGGGTGATACCAAACCAAGAAACCTAAATCGAAAATTTTATCATGCATAACATGTAACATGTATCAGTGGCTCATTAGTGTATGCCCCACCCAGCCACAGAGTAGGCATTTCCCTCATTCTTTGCAAGGACCTTTGAAGAAGCGAGATTGAATTATTGTATATGGTAATGTTTAGGTTAGGGGGTATTATTTGTGGACCCAATTTTTTGATAAGTGAGGCAGACTAAATAAATAAAGTAGCAATAAAGAAAAAGAAAAACTATATATAAAAAAAAGTATGATAGAAATTACTGCGAGGGAGCTTATCCTGGTAGGCGGACATACGATTCCTCACTATACGGCGGTCGAAGTTCTCGAGAAATGGCACTAAGCGGTGTGTTGACTTTAAAGGTTTCCCATTTTTCGGATTCTCAATCTCATTTCTAGCCGTATATGGGTAAACTACCTTGACAATGAATGAGGTGAATCCACCTAGACCAAGGGATTTACACAGAAACATGTCTGGCTTGAGTTTGTACCACGTACCTTTTGGTGAGGTTCAAAGGTCTTCCTCACAATGGTCTTGTCATGGAATAACTTGAGCCTCTCTTTGTAGATTCGTGAGCTCTCATACGATTCACTTGCCTATGATTTAATAAACTGACCCAAATACCTGTGATCCCATTTTATTTTACTGACGAATCAAAATTAAGAGTTTTAATGGCCCAATGTGCCTTGTGTTCCATTTCTCTTTGGGGATGACATGCCTTTCCATAAACAAATCCGATAAGGAGACATACCAAAGAATGGTCTTAAAGCGATGGTAAACCCGAGCATCGGTTAGTCAGCGACCCGATCTCACTTGCGAATTTAGACTCATAGTTTTTCGAAAATAATGTTTGATCTCTGTATTGTCTAATTCGGCGACCATTGAATGCGTAGGGTGTCTGTAGTGGAAGCTTTGTGGGTGACTCTCCATACTTTCAACAAATTTTCATGGATCGATTACAAAAATGGCGCACCATCACTTCAATGATTGCGAGGCACTCAAGCGAAAAATGTGTTCTTTTAAAAATGTCAAAATAACCTTGTGGTCATTAGTTCTTACATTGGAATGGTCCTCCACCCATTTAGAAACATAATCTGGCTGCTTGATAAGATCTTAAAGGTACCCACAGAAGGAAAGGTCCCATGAAGTCTAAACTGACAATTGAAAATTCCCCCGATGATTACAAAATAGGAGTAAGGCAGCCCGTGATTCCTGCTGTGACCCCTCTGTTGGCACCGTATGAAGTTTTGAAATTCAGCGATGCTAAAAAAGTGGGCGTTAAAACTAACAGGATTTTGTCCGCGTTTTCCTTGCGAAATGCCCTCCATGACCACGGGTGGCGAGGAAGGTAGGCACTGTTGATCGTCATTTGGATTTTATTCTCATCAATTAGATGCGACTGATATTTAAACAAATATGGTTGATTCATTGATTATCATCGAGAAATGGCATTTCTTAATATCACAAAATTTCCTCTTTCTTCGAGAAGTCCATAGGTGGAGTCTTGTCCTCTTGAATGGTTTACTATGTCCCTGACATACCATGGGCGGTGAGGCGAGGCAAAGGCTGCTCATCGGGCGTAAACATGGGTCGCGGTAGTTCCCCAGAAGTGGATTGGAACTGTCAGGGACGGGTGGATTGGACTACCATTATCGACTCCTTTTTGTATATGTAAAGTCGGGTTAAATTCTTGTGATAGGATCCACCTAGTGACGAGGCTTGGTATCACGCTGGTGATATGATACTTGTGTTGCATGATTCGAAATGAGTTACGGGAGACCTCTGATATATGACTTTGAACTTTTCTAGAGCCCAAAGGCAATGGCCAAAAAACTCTTTTCAGTAGTTGTGTAATTGGATTGGCGAATCAGAGTCTTGGCACTTGGCCAGATCTGAACCTTTTTATCTTCCCTTTGTCCTAAAACGACCCACATGGCATAATCACTAGCGTCACATGATACCAAAGGGAGTTCCCGATTGGGGTCGCATGATAGGAGGAGACACTTTAACATAGTTTTTTAATTTATCAAAGCGTCCTCACAAGCGCTGTGCCATACAAAGGGCGTCTTTGGCAGCGAATGCATAAGGGACGGAGGTATGTAGCTGAAATCTCATATGAATCTCCTATAAAATCACATGACCTAAGACGGCGGTATGTCTTTAACACACTTAGGGTTGGTAAGTTGGAGATCAACTCGACTTTGGCCTTGTCACGCCCCTCGATTCCTTTTTTTCTATACTATGCTGGCCTTTAACCTGATGATCCACCTTGCCATCACCATGAGAAGTGACACTATACATTCTGACACTAGGATTCTTCCTCCACGACCTCTCAAAATGCAACAAGTAGCCTCTAGACATCCCTCATGCAGATCTCAAAAGCAGTAGTCAGTGAAAATCTCTGAGTAAGGTTCTATCATATCACTTGAAAATCTGTCATTATTACAGATTGGAAGTTCTTGGTGCATTACATAATCCAAAGGCTTTTTCCTAAAGCCAGAATGTGCTAAGGGCAGGTGAGACGTGGACATAACGATCTTCCTAGGCTATCTCAATTGATTCTTTTCAAGTACCCATGAAAACAATGGTCGTATAAACTCTCTGTGACGTTTTGATCATGCAAGAGTGAAATGATCTTTCCTAATGCACATTAGGAGTTTCCCACCTATAGTCTATCGCACCCTCAAACGAGGTGACCCAGAGTGAGAGTGGCTCATTTGTGTTCATTTGCTACCACGGTGGCCACTAGATTTTTTGGAACTGCCTGGGTTGGACTAACCCATCTTCTCTGCAGTAAATTTGCTCCAACTTTTCAAATCGGCAGTTTAAGACCTCTTGACCACGCCTTTATATGCTTTCATGATTGGTTCGATCGTCGGCGTAGTTGTGAAGTTTTAACATCTCTTCAGTGAATCATTATTAACGATTAAAGGGGGCTAATTCCTTAATATGCAACGATTGTCAAATCCTAGGCGGTTTTTGTGGGTTTCTCGATACTCGGCTTACATTTTCTTGATGCTCTAAAGAGGAAGATATGATTCACCGGAAAGTTTCTTCTACCTAAAAATGCATATTTGAGATGTGATGGAAAGGGAGGTTTTGACTGATTTAGAGTGGTTTCTTTTCAGAGGTAACACCTATCCTCGATTGGTGCGATGTTTGGTGGGTGCCGCCGTTTTGTTCCCAATACCATTGTGTTCGATTATGGTGCGAAACTCGGGTTAGATCTACGGTTACCTCCTCTGACCTAACTTTGGGCTTATTAGACCGAGACATGAGAGGATCATCGTATGTAACGAAACATTATATCTCGTGATTCTATCTGTTGGAAGTACATCATGTTTACCTCGTAGACATCCTCCTGTGATCCCCCATTTCACTTGATAACATTGAAGATATTCAAATTGCAGTCATGTTACCAAAAAGACCAATGTCATTAAATCTCCCTACGATGTGATGAAACATTAGCGATGGCACGAAATAGCCTACCCGAAATCAACACAGGCGGTCCACGCCCAGTTGCTTACGGAGTTGAAGTGTCGAACGACAAAGTCCACACGGGAAAACTAAGAACTTTGTCCACTTTGCCTAGCCGCTATTCACTATCCCTCTGAATTTTTCACCTCATGATCCGTGTTTGGAGGGTGACAACGAGTCGATTCAACTCTTACAACCACACTTCGACATATCACAGAATAGCGACAAGTTAACGCTTTCCCGAATCCCTTTAGAGCGCTGTCCTAATTTTACGTTCACTACCTGCTACGGAAATAGTGTGAGGGCATCTGCAGGTCTTTGTATTTTGGGAGAAAATTGTTCAGGATCAGGAGGTGGATTGTTGGATTCATGACTCACCCCCTTACTATACACTGTTCATTGCTGCGTTTTAGATCTTCAAAGACTTTGGATGACGGGGTTACTTGATGGCGCTGCAAAGGGATGTTGGCATAGCTTTGTTTTGACAACTCTATAAATTTCACAGAATGATTGTTCACTTTCTTGGGGAGCTCGGCTTCGCGGGCGGTATGGGTAGGAGGGATGTGGGGAGGCTGTCTTCCGGCTCGCTGCCAATGACATCACGCCCCATGAACGTGAGGGCATGGACATCTGGCCTCCCCGGCCGGCTCATTGTGCAAATCTTGTCGATTCCTTGGGCTGAATGGTTTTGCAGGTGCTTTCGCGGAAATTGTTGATATATACGATACTTCGAAGGGTTTGCATCCTTAGTGTTGTGAACTCTAGCAATAACGGCCTGACCTTGCGGTTTTGGATAGTTTGAAGGGAGTTTCCTTTTCTTGTTGAAAAAAATTTTCCATGAAGAAGGTGAGCTTAGTGTTTGGGATACCATCACATTCAGCGTGCGAGAGTGGTGTTGGTGGATTGTTGGGTGAGCCTGACGTGTCACGAATATCACCTCGACCTTCTCTTATCAAAACGGAGGTTGACCAAGTGTTGGGTTTAGATTCCCCCTTGAGATGAGGTAGAGGCACTTGGTTAGGGTTCATAGAAATCCTTGAGGACCTTGATTTTGGAGCAGACTTGATTTAGAAAAGCCTTACGTGTAGATAGTGTGGCGTGTTTTGTTTTGGCAGACGCATGAGCCTCCTCATTCCTGGAAACTAAAATTTGAGTGCTATACACCACTGGATTATACGTTTGAATGTATGAGGTGAAGGAGGGCTTCTTTGGTAGTTTAAAGGCATTAGCTTATGGCCCGGATTGCTCACCCTTGACTTGAGGAGAGTTAGAGTAGAACAATAACAGTTAGTGTGGGTGGGGTCATTTTATAACAAATTGTGTGTCTTTGTTACAAATGATATAGCTCATACTCTAGATCCATATAGGTAACGAGAGACAACGAGGCACCTTTAGTTACCTCGTTCACCTTTTCCCAATTCTATGGCCTCCACTTCCTCGTTAAGTTGGTACATTTTTTAACTTTCTACTTGAGTCATCATTCTCTCTTAAATGATGGATTCCTCCACCATCAGGTGCTATCCTTTAAGCGATGTCTAAGGAGGTGTTAGTCTCTGATTCGAGCATTTTTACGCTATGGTGTCGAAAAATTGAATTGCCTCCCTAGCGCTTTTCTCATGAACTCTCAGCACACATCATTTGGATGTATTGTTTGTTGTTATTCAAGGATAGTCCAACCCGGAAGGTGAAAATGTCACCTTTTAAATTTGTCCAACATCTAAACCATGATGAGGGATAGCATGGAAGAGGTCTTATATCTTTCATTACCAACAAAGGTTCACCCCGGAGTTTTTCAAAAGTTTTATGGATTGCTTTCATGTGCATTGAGTACGTCTTGGAGGGAAGGAATTTGATAAGGAATTCATTTCGCATGTCCTCCCAAGTAAAGATTGAATTGGGCGCAAGCGAATGAAACCATATTTTGGCCTTTTCCTTTAGAGAGAATGGGAATGAAACCATGCAAATTATATGGAGAGCGTCAGGTGAGAGAAAGCAGCACCAAAACATCACCGAAATCTCATGAATGAGTAGGGGTTCGAATACGACCCCTTGATACACGGGGAGAAGGCGATTCATCTCCAGGAGCTTCATAGGAATTGGTTAGCCTCTTCGGGTAGGCGAATCTGTGAATTGTTGTGGTTCTTTGAGATTGCGGGAATCTCGGAGGGTTCTTTCACATTGGTAAAGGGAAGGCGGGGGCAGATAGTGATTTCATTGAAAATTAAAATTTTCCCCTCCTTACGGGGATTTTGGGTGGTGCAACCTCTCCTTGTTGTGGAGGTTCATGCACAGAGTCTTTGTGGGTGACAGGTAACCCATGGGCATTTGGATTAAAGAGTTTCTTGAGCTCAAGGGATGGTCAGTTTGAGGTGTGAGTTTCTCTTGAGGGAAACAAATGTCTTACTATGGACTCTTCAGGATTTCTTGGAGGTATAATTCTTACAAGTCGTGATTGCTCGTTCCAGAGCCCCCCGGCCAGGCATGCCAATCCTTACCCACACTGGAGCAAATATCCGCTTAGATTATTCATGAGAAATGAATTAAAAGAAAAAGGTAGAGAACATCTCTGGATTTTGCAATTCAATTGAAAAAATTACCCACCAAGCCCTCTTTAGATCCACAACTGGTGCTAAGCACTCCTGACACTTGGCCTTGAAAAAATGCTTAGATACATTTAGTATGCTGAAATTATTCCCTGACGTAGGCTAAAATTAAATCGAAACGTGATATATTCTTGTGAAGTCAGCAGGTCATTCCACGGGGAGTGGTTTCGGTGATCCTTAGGGATACTCCAAATGTGTGCGTTTAAAGAGTAAAATCTGGGGATTTGTGGTTGATTGATTAGTGCTTAGATTAAATTAACCATTTAAAAAAAAAGGCGAATGATGGGTTCAGCAGGTTTCCGCTCCACGTCGATCGAGGTAATACACCTCGCATTCACAATCATCCAGACATTGGTAGAATGGTCTTGATGGAAGATGTCTCTGCAGATTAAAGGCTCTTTTGAGACAAAGGCAAATTAGGCGGTAGCAAACACTTGTTCCAAGCGATTTGTAGCGGACTCTTAACTGGAACTGCGATCAAACCGCAATGTGTGAAGTCTCGTTCTGCGATTGCTTCGAGAAGATGTAAACTGAACATAAAAATTTTCATGAGTGCTTAGCATCGTACTTAATCCAGTTAACGAAGTATAAAGAGGGTGAGGGGTTGTTACCTTGACGGAGGTGAGGTTTCCCGTTAGAACCACATCATGGGTTCAGAGCTCATTGGCGAAATTGATTCATGTTTGATAGAACTATGCATAAAATGTGATTTGAGAAACTAACTTTGATTCTGAGGTGGGATATCAAAAGCACCATGAGAATAAGTAAGGAAAATCTTAGAGTTATATGAACCAAGCGAAAGATTACAAATGGTGAAACTCGAATATGAAGAAAAACTGAGTACTGCCTTTCTATAACCTAGAAAATATGGGGAAACACTCAGTATCTAAGCGAGCCACAGAATCCCAGAGGCCTCTTCTGCGCATGATAGGTTTGGCCCACCATTCTCCATGTGATCTCTCGAAAGTGATGATTGTAAAATAGAGCGCCTGCACAGATTGGGTCTGCCAGATCTCGCAAAGGGTGCATGTTGGTCTTAGGTGCAGAGAGTAAGTGTGATCTGATTTTGAAAGTGTCACTGGTGCTCAACGCCTTGGAGATGCCAGGTACAGAGTTCTGTTTTGTTGCGGTACTAAATGCTGCATGTAGGTATCAGTGCAGGCAGTGTGAATGCGGAGTACCCGCTGCTGCCTACATATTGCTCCTCTTCAATAACCTTACCTGAAGGGCTTCTGATGGCGGCTGCCATCAGCGTGATGATCTACATTTGTTCTACGGACACGAACCACATAAAAATGTGCATTCAGAAAACACCCTTGCAATGTGAAGCAGCGAGAAAGCGATCAAAAGGCACCTATTCTTACACAGGCGAGCAAAACATGAAGTTTGGGGGTGACTAAAAATCTGATATAAATGTTGCACTTTTATGTATTCAACAATGGTCCTTAGCTGATATTAAAGGAATTCGATCGTTTATGTGCATGCACATAATACTCTTTTAGGACGATAGTAAGCCTTAGGTGGATACTGCCTTTACGAATCTAACACGAAAATTAGTCTACAAAGAATTTCTAAAATGGCTAGATCTGCAGTGGTTATTTACTACATATCACAGAAATTCATGGGTGAGTCACATCTGTGGTGGTACAAAGAAGGGAATTTCTGATAGTGAAAAGAAAACGAAAACAATGAGCTTTTTACCTCTGAAACGATCCATAGGTGGAGAATTTTCATGAATTAGGAGGCGGGCAAAAATGCTTAGGGAAAGATCATTTCTCGCTCCCATTTATTGATCAAAGTCTAGACAGACTTGTGGGGAATGAATATTTATGTTTCTTGGATGGGTATTCAGGATATAACCAATTTGCGATTAGCCACGAGGGCTAGGAAAAGACAGCACCACTGCTGTATGGCATGTGCCCCAGAGAATGCCATTTGGCCTCGTGTCACGCCAGGAGATTTCTCGATGTACATGGTGGCTATATTCTTCGACATGTTGGAAAAATCTATTGAGGTATTTATGGATGACTTCTCCGTAATTGGTTCTTCCTTTGATGAATGCCTTGAAAATATGAGGTTGGTGCTTAAAAAGATGCATGGAAACCAATCTTGTGCTCAACTGGGATAAATGTCATTCATGGTGAGCGAAGACATAGTTTTGGGACACCGGATTTATTGAAAAGACATTGAAGTAGACAAGGCTAAGACTGGAATTATCTGAAAATTACCCCCTGCCGGTGGAAGGGTGTGTGCGGGTTTTCTTAGTAAGTACCCGACACATAAATGAAGATTTTAAGGATTTCTCCAAAGTATGACCTTTTATCACTTTTCTCCATCTGCGAGAATTCCTTTGATTTTGATGATGCTTGTATGGCAGAAAGCCTTTGCGACAAAGGAAATTGATGTCAGCTATATTGTATGCACTGATTGGGAACTTTCGTTTTAAGCTAGTAATATGTCTGGCGACTATGTAGTTGGTCTTTACGATACGGACGAAAAGAATAAAAATTTCCATGCTATTTACTATGCCAGTAGAACATTAAATGAGCGTGTAAGCTCGCTCTATGCCACGAAAGAAAGAGTTATCGAGCCATTGTATTAGCCGACGGAATTTAGATCTATTTTATCGATCAATAAGTCATAGTTTTCATAAAGATTACTCAACAATTATTTTTAATGTTCAAAAGGAATGCTAAACCTGACATTAGGTAGATTTGCTTCTTACAGAATTTTCGAGATAAGAGGGCTCACGAAAACCCACAGTGCGGAATCATCTTTTTGGGATTGAAATTCTGAAAAGGTGTAAAGAACAAATCAGCTCAAATCGATGATGCATTCCTGATGAACATATCTTGGCACATTTTCGGGTGAATTCTCCTTGGTTTGTTGATATTTGCCAATTATCTTAACTGGGTATTGTCCTGACTTTACTTCTGAGAAAAGAAGAGATTCTTTTGTATTTAGTATCATACGGGATGATCTCATTCTTTTAAGCGATGTCTGGGACATTAAAATGATTGGAGAGATAAATCTTGGAAGGTGAGGATACAAAAATTCTCCAAACTCTCTATTTCCTTGGAGTGTAAGGGGCCTTTCAGCCAGACAGCATATTTGCAAAGATACTTTAGTAGGGTTTCAATCTGGCATTTTCTTTTTTTAAGGATGCCAACGTATATGCAAATCTGCATGTCAATTGATGTCGAAGAACATGTAATATCGAGAAGAAAGCGAGATGCCCTGCGACTACTACCTTTTTAGAGGTAAGATTAACACGTTGTAGGGATTTATTTCATAGGACCTTTCCGAACAGGTACAAATATACTGACAGGCGTGAATTATGTTTCAAAGTGGGTGGAGAGCTGTTCGACCATTGCCATGACTCTTGGTGGTATTGAAGACTGTCCTGCGGAATGCTTTCGAGCTTTGGAATGGATTAGGTTGGAGTGTGATGAAGAAACTCTCATTTTGTAACAAATTTTTTGCCTTTCTTTTGTCCAAATTTGGAGTTATGCATCGAGTGTCCCTTGCCTATCACCCGCAAAGCAATGGGCAAGCAGAAGTGTTAAATTAGGAAATTAAGAAGATCTTGGTAAATATTGTGAGTGCGATAAGAAAAGATTAGGCTAAAAGCATTGATGACAATTTATGGGCATACCGGACAACATTCAAAACCCTCTTGGGAATGTCACCTACGAGATAAAGTCTATGGTAGGGCACATGCCTCTGATTGAATTAGGGCATAAAAGCTTACTAGGCAACCAGAATCTTTGAACCATGGATCAAAGAAGTAGCTGGTGAGACAAGGCTTACTGCTCCGGGTTGAATGAGCTAGAAGAATTCCTGTAGTAGAATGCTTATGAAGCTTGAAATCTACAAAGAAAACCAAGGCATGGCAGCGAAAAGCATACTAGAAGAAGAGTTCTAACCGGGAAAATAGTTCCTTTTCAATTAGGGGCTAAATTTATTTAAGGAGAGGCACAAGATCAGGATGAGTAGAACCCTTTGTGATCTACTTGCAGGTTTTCCCATTGGCAATGTCAGGCATCACATCAGAAAAAGGGAATTTCAAAGTCAATAATGGGTGTTGAGATTAAAGCTTTGCTATGGAGTGTGAGAAAATGACCTGAATGCTGAAGTCACCATAAATATTTTACAGGTGGTGAGTAGATTATGATTACGGTTAATTTGAGAACCCGACTTTGAGATGCGGCAAAATTCGAAGGCTGAGCATTAAAACTTAACTTTGCGGGGTGACAGATTTTGCGAGAATCCATCTTTTACCATTTATTTTATTTTATTTTATTTTATTTTGATTCACTTTTTGTATTATTTTGGGATTCTTGGTATTTTGATATATTTATTTTAAGTAGCAGTCCGGTCATGAACTAAAAAAATTTAAGGGCATAGATTGTTTTGGAAGCCTAAAAATCGAACTAAACGATCTAGAAGTTTGGTGGGTGTGAAATATATAATGACCTTTGGGGAATAAGGGTTTGCACCTTAGATTACTAAGGAGTGTGTTGAACCGTCAGGTGCTAGTTGTGCGCGGCCACCTTCATGGGAATAACTCCACATTTTGGCCTACCTTTGAGTTTTTCAGACTGCCCTCCATTGACCCCTTCAAATTTCATGGCCTGTTAGGCAAACCCGCTACCGTTGTAATGAAGGCCGATTTCAAAGCAGTTGAAAAAAGGAGCGAACGCTCTAGCAAGGCCATTTGTGCCGCTATTGCAAAATGTATGCTTTTGTATGCGCAAAGTGCACGAGTTGCCTCAAGTAATATAATGGTAAGTGGTATCGTTCCCAGGAGTGGTTTCAATTACCGACTCTAGTCTTTGCTTAGCTCTATGTCGGATGGTGGAAAATCTAACTTCAAGGTTGTTCTGATAACTAAGCATCTGCGAATGACTCTTATAAAGACTAAAAACCCTTAGGGCATAGTTTCACTAACGATGATCATGTGAACCTCCTAACCTAGTGTCAATGATCATTTCTGTCATGAAGATAAAGCGATTCCACTAATATATTCGAATCTATATCTCGAGCATCCGCACACTCTGCTTAGAAAAGGTTATGCCATCTACAGAACCATCATAACTAAGGATGGGTGAGCAGACAGAGAAATCTATCTGGCACAATCTGCATTATATCTACATCTCCTTGATGGTAGATGTTAAAATCATCCATATGGTCTAATTTTAACTCTCACTTCTATGATTTTGAGTCAAGCACGGAAATCATGCAAATATTGGCCAAATACCCATGGGCGTGAGATCAGTGAAATACTCGGCATAAATATAGAAATAAACATGATCAATATAAGTGGAGAGATTCGCTAAACATGTCTTTGGCTACATCCCTAAACCCCATGAAAACTAACTAAAACATGAGTGGAAAAGTAAATACAACAATCAAAGAAAGAAAAATGGAAAAGAAAGAAAGAAAACAAATTTACAGCATTGAAGCTTCGCCAAACCCTCCTCCATTATCTTCTTAACTGCTTAAGATGATTCTTCCCACTCTTCCGAGAACAGGCCTAAGTCTACTCAAAAATAAACCCTAGGGTGGCACACTTAAATGAACATTCTCCCCTAAAGAAAATTCAAAATCTATATAATCGATGATAATATCTATCCCTAAAGACATTTTTAGCTTTAATAGCTAGGAGTGGACAACGCACCATACGTAAGTTTGCATTCGTCACGCCCTATGGCGGGCGTTTGCCTTTAAAACAGACTGTAGCTTTAAAAATGAATTTTGAATATTACAGCGGGCTTTTTGCCATTAAGTATTGACTATATGCGATAGCGCTTCTGCGTTATGGCGGGTGTTTTTCCGTTAAGCATTTACTATAACCAATTTGCTCTCTATATTGGCATTGTTAAGCTCGCTCATAGTGGTCTTGTAGCTCTTGAAATTCTTCTGGATTGCAACTTGCATAACTAACGCCCGTTCGGACTAATTTTGGTGTTATTGGTATCGATTGAAGCTCTTGAAGTGCTTGAATATCCATATAAAGATTGAATTCATTTTAGCTCATAATATAGCTTACAAAAATGTCAAAATACGATAACTCTGCGTGTAGTGTTTTAAATTTTCCATTTTTTAACATTTTGTTCTAATTTAGCACAATTCACAAAATGGTGTTTAATGTAATATGTGAACATTTAGAGCATTAGGAAACTTATTTAAAATAAAAACATTAAAAAAAACTAAGTAAAACATAGGGATAAAATGAGTATTTAAGATACTTATGACTTTCATTTGCTTCTCACCCATGTTTCCTTTCCATGGTTCCTCTATTCCATCTCATCTCAAGCTACATTTCATTTGTTTCCCAAAAATCAAGTTCGGTGAGTGCAAGGCCTTCTGGGATCCAACTCCCTTGACTAAACACTTTGAAGATCTGGATGATTCCATCACTGTGTAGTGGAGTCTATCACGACTCTGCCGGAGCCCACAGTTCACCAACATGTGTATATTTCTTGTCATGGTCGTGGTGGGGAAAGATATGTGAGCGCATCTCCATAGAGACATCACCTTGTTTCATCCCTGAGGTTCTTGATCTCCTATGGGATGGCTTCATTTAGTATGCCACGTCGAGGAAATTTAGATTCAAATCTGACCACTATCTACACGGCCTGGCACGATGGACGATGTGATGATGCCTACAAGGAGCTATTCTAAAGCTCGGACTATGACCTGCTCCTCTGGACCCTCTTTATTGCCTGGGAACCATGGAAGAAAACATACAGATGGGTGGTATTTTCAGAAGCGATGTAAGCACGATCCACTACAAAGCTGGTTCTACTTCTACATGCTCGGTTTGTTCCGAGGCTTGCATTATCCACGATCCAGGAGGACGGGCGCATTCTCTTCTTTATGCTATTGTGGCAGGACATGGGGTTTTGTGACCTGGGGTTTGTGATCTGAAGCTCGATTATAGGAAATATTTGAGAAAACAAAGTGCATTGGTAATATACCCCTACGCTCCATCACCCTCTTTGTGCAGCTAAGCGGGTGTGTAAAATGTTAAATGAGAATAAAACCACATGAAGCTTCATTGCGATTAACCAAAATCGAAGGTTCTACTTTAAGATACAAAATGTAAGAAGATGAGGGAGAGATGCAACACAGGAGTGACAAAAGAAGAAAGTGAGGATGACGAGGCAGCGATTGAAACTACCAAAGGGCACATAGATCATGGTCAGCCAGATGATCACCTCGACGGAGAGGTCCCTACGAGGCGCGTCACGAGGCCTTAGCTGAGAGGAGAAGAGGTGGCAGGTGGTCGATTGGGGAGGAAGCGAGAATGCGGCGTGTCTAGTGGTCTTATGGCGCCATGCGCCCAGTGAGCATCGACTTGACTACACCTCTAAGTGCGCCTCCCCCGTTCGAGTTCCCGCCCCTAGCACAGGCCACATCCGGTGTTCTTGAATGATCAGGAAGTAATGATGAGCTTCTTGACTCTTGATGGAAGTTTCTTTACATTATGTCATTTGCATACTAGGGATAGTGCTTGTTGCTAAGTTTGGGGGTGCTCATTTATTGACTATATTTGGTTATGATTGGTTATGGTACCGTGTTTTCCACCCTAGACAATTTCTCTTTTTGACAGTCTTATTCGCTCTTTTTCTTCTTGGACATGTTTATTTATGCTTTGTTTTGTTTGTTTATTTCTTGGACATGGTGTCATGCTTTGTTTTAGTTTTTATTTATGTTTACACTTATGGAGTTGGGGACACACTTATTTGGTATGCTTGGTTGATTGCTATATATTCTTGTTGATCTATAAATGATCGTGGTTTATTGAGTTGCCTATACATGTACCATTCAAATCGTATTACGGTGTTCGCGAGCTTCTAGTCTTAAGATTTTTTTAATGCAAAGGTGCACGGATTTTGTTTTGTGTACTTATCGTGAGGCCTGAGTGATGCTATGATGATAACTGTTGTGTTTTCCCTTTCATATGAAGAATACCAAAGATAGCAGAACTTAAGGTTTAATAGGTCGACCTTGTAGTTGTGCACCTAAATCGTAGGTTGTTAGCTTTTTCGAGCACAAGTCACAACAAACCCTTGTTGGCCAGTCATGCTTGGTTTAGAGAAGAATTAGGCAAATACCATAAGTTTTGGATCTCTAAAAACTCTAGAACTTGCTCAATTATTGTTTGAGGCGAAATCCTAGGTGTCACAAATTTTGGGAAATGATATAGGTCATCCTTGGAATCGATTGAGTCTTTCTAGCCCACCCTTAATTGCATCAATCCATAGTCACCCAATTTGAGCTTTAAATGCTATAATTCATTCTTGGTAACCAAGATTAATCACCTAAAAACTCTTGTTGTTGTTTACCTTTCAGTCAATACCCTTGTTTACCCTTAACATGTCGTTTGATGATAAACATCATAAGAGAACATGTGGTGAGAGAAAAGTCTAGAGGAAATGGGAGGAATTAGGAGAAATATCAAGGGAGTTAGGGTATATAGAAAATGAAGAGAAGAAAAAAAAAAACTGAGTTAAGAACGCAAGAGGAGTGAGTTCGATATAGTAGCCTTCTTGCCTTGAGCCACTAAGTTTGTAGGGGTGTCTAAACGCCTAGTACCCCAAGACTAATTGGTAGGAGTTCTTGACTAGATTACTACAGGGGTAAGTAGAAAGCTTAAGAAGGAATGGACATTGCTGCTTCTAGTCTTGACATTCCAAGAAGAAAACTTCTTGGTGCTCTTAGAGGAGGATGAAATCAAATAAGTTTAGGGGAGAAGCGATATGAATAGCATAATGATGTAAAAAGAGGAAAAGTTTGAAAGGTTCAAGTGCACCTACAATCAAATATGAAAGGATGAAGGTGCTTTGTCAAGTGAAAAATGTACATGTGTGTTTTGGGTAAACTCAAGCCTTAATGACCTACTCTTCTACCCTTCTACCCAGGCCATTCATTACAAGCTCATGAGGACCCATTGATCTAGAGTTGGCGACACTACATTAGTAAGAGAATGATATGCAAGCGAGCTGTGGAGTCTTGAGGCACTCACTTAAAACATAGGACCCATGTAAGTAAGAGATCCTCTGTGATTCAATTTTATAATTCCATCTAAATTGCAATTGGTTTAATGAGGGCATGACTTCACACACGCATGCGAGAACTTTGGTTTAGGTGTATATTGCTTATGGATTGCCATTATACTTTGTAAGAATACATCTTGAAATATTCTCACATCATAGTTAGGGAGGCAACCTGGCCTTGAAAAAAGAGTGTTATAATTGCAAATCTACGGTGAGTTTCATTATTTTGCTGAAACTTTTGATGGAAAAGGAGGTACATCTATGTCTTTGCTTGAGGACAAAGAAAAATGCTAGGATTTAGAGGGTGTTTGATAGAGTGTGAATGTTGTTAGCATTTTGATTGTGTTTTTCACGTGTTTATATAACTTTAATGCCTGAATTCACACTCTTTATCCATAAAGAATGGTCTAAACCCTCATTTTACAGTTGTGTTTCTTGGATTTGGTGAAAATGAGCAAAGTGATGAAGAAATGGCAGAAAATAAGCAAAATGGAAGGAGAATTCAGCTATACATGTTGCTTACGTGCAACGAACACTTGCTTGTCTTTCTGAGAAGGTGTTCGATCACTGTGAGTATGAAAGATTAAATTGCACAAACGCTATGGGATCGTCGTGACCAGATCACCATTAATCTATGAATGAGAATTGAGACAAAAGAAGCTATGGTTCTACCATCACGTGAAGCCCGAGTTAAATCATGATAAATTCTTTGAGGGCCCGAGAAGATAGAAGCTTGTTTAAGTTGGAGCCTAGTAATGGCCCATGTTCCTAAGACTATAAATAGAGGTTTTCGAGACAAGACTATGGTTCGCACTTTGGGGGATAGACTGAAGAAAAGAAAAGGTAAGACGGGAAGAGTAGTCTGCGCTTGGAAGAGGTCGATTAGCCCGGAAGGAGACGATTGAGGAGTTTTTGATTTTCAGCTTTAAAACAATATGTTCTTTGGTTTTTATGTTTTTTCTAAGTTTTATGACGTTCCAGTTTTTCGTTATGTTCTAAATTCATCAACTAGGGTTTTGGTTGATTTTAGACATAAAGCTTATATCTAATTGCTAGAATCTCTCTTTCTATTGTTTCATGTGATTGATTCTCTATTAATTCATACTTGTTTATATTTACATATTGATTTCTTATCAACTTCAATGTGGTGAGTGATTCTTTGCGAGATTTGAGAAGGGAGTAGAGAATTAGACATAGGTGAATTAACCTAATTAAATGTGAATAGTCATTGGATGAATTTGGAAGTAATGAGGATAACCGGACTTCCCAAAGCACCTCGGGTAGCGGGTTGGAAGGCACAGAAGAAACTGCATGTGATTGAGGATTGTTGACCTTGAAGAGGCTTACAATTAAGTGTTAGTCAAGAATACGCGGCGGGAACTTTCTCCCAAAACAAAAGAATAGGATTTTGGTTAAGATAAGTGGATTGTTTAATTGCGCCAAAACCCTAGAAATTCATTATCTATTGTAACCCTTAATTTGTGTGATCAAATTGCTAGTTTAAAATTAAGTATTTAATTTAGATTATGTTCAACCCATCATAATTGGCTAGTTGGATAATGAAAGAGCAATTTGATTTTGGTACTTAGCACCCCGTTTTTCCTCGTGGATCGATCTTTGTACGCTCGATTTTGCTTGTATTGCTACAAGCATGCTACTGTGAATAGGCAATAAATTCACACTTCTTCATATATTTTAATTGGACATCATTCAAAAAGCCTATCAATTGACATGGAAGACCTATGAGGTTAGGCTTGTAGCTAAAGGTTATGTCGTCAAAAAGACAAAGGAATCGGGCATAATGAGGCTTTAAGCCCGGTATACATGCAGATCCATAAGGACTCTCCCCACAGCCGATCTTTGTGCGATTATGATTATGAGATATGGAAAGTGAATCATGAAAGCGGCTTTTTTCGCAAAGGAAACCCTAAGTAGGGATGGCCGTATGAAACACAATCAAGGTCTTCACACCTAGAAATGGCAATAAAATATGCAAACTTGAGGAGATTCCTTTATGTGGGTTGAAAGCGAAACAGCATCAGGAGTTGGAATATCAGATTAGATAAGATTAAAGAGTTTGGTTTCTCGCTGAAGTCGGATGACCTTGTGTGATCACAAGAAGGTTAGTGGAATCTGGGTGCATTCCTGAGTGTTATATGTGGATGACATATTACTTAATGGAAACGATGTCTCAGTGTTACAATTGCCTAATTTATTGGTTATTTAGGAACATTCTCCATGAAAGACCTTAGAGAAGCAACCTAATCATTAGGGATATAGATCTATAGAGATAGATCAAGTAGGTTTCTTGGTTTTTCACAGTCTACTTATATAGCTTATATGCTAAAGAGGTTTAGCATGGAGTAGTCCAAGAGAGGATACATTCTCATGTCTAGTGGGATTACCCTCTCAAAGTCCATGTGTCCAAAAGACACAGGATGAGAGGACACGCATGAGTATGATCCAATATGCTTTAACTATAGGATCAATCATGTACGCTATGTAATGTACAAGACCTGACGGATCATATGCTATGAGTGTCACGAGCAGATACTAGTTGGACCTAGGTGAGGGTCATAGGGTGGTTTTCAAGAATATCCTCAAGTACTTAAGAAGGATTATGGATGTATTCTTGATTAATGGAGATAAGGATCTTATGGTAAGATGTTAGTTGATGAAATGATATAGATTAATCCAAATCTTAATCAAGCTAAATGTTCACATTGAATGGTGGCATAGTCAGTTGGAAGAGTTCCAAGTAAGAGATGGTGTGGATTATGGCGAATTGATGCATTGTTGGCAGATAGTAACCCAGACGGTTTGGCGTTCAGAGATTAGTTCATTTATGAACTAGGGTGAGTCCTAGCATTATTGATCAGGTATCTTTTGTAGTATTGGGATGACATAATGGAATATAGCTCTAAAAGGAACCATGGTCTTATTAAGGGTCTAAACTAGTACTCAGGGAGATGCCATTTGATTTGAGAAATCTTTGGTGATCATGATGTAAAGATAGAGATATGCCCATTGGTCAAAATATGTTTGATCTCTTGGCTAAGCCATTTCCCTAGAAGAAGTATGATTCACATCCACTTGCTTAAGGTATGAGATATAAAGGCAATTGGATTTAGCGCAAGTGGGAGTTTGTTAGAGAAGTTCTCTAAAGGCAATCGCCCTTAGAACTTATTGTACGTATTACATATTATTTAATATGACATGCATCTTCACTAATTTTATGTTCATACGTTGAATTGATATAGATCTTCAATCAAATTAATGAAGTCCATGATACATAACATAGCATGAAGGAAATCATGATGAGATCATTATAATAAGATTTCTATCATGTGCAATTATGTTGGTATCTAAATTATCTCTAGTCATAGGATTAACGAGATTGGACATTGTTAACACTGACAGACTAGCACATGTCATACTCCATAATTAGATCAAGTAGTGGATCTTTTAAACTGTGATCATGAGTTGATTAGAAATGACATGTGCATGCTTGCTAAGAGTAGCTAAGTACATCGGAGATCTGCCATGAGACAATCATATGGATTGTCTTTTGAGTGTAGATGATTGTCATCATAGCAATGGTGCATGTATTCTTAGACTTTAGGTGCTCAAGGATATCTTGGATGTTGATTATGTACTTTAACCTTGATCCATGTTGCCTTTTGGAGGTCGCTCTTTGGGTGATTTTCGGGTATAGCTTGAGGTGTTCGAAGGTAATTGAGTAGTCAACAAAGGATTCGTCACTCCCAATAGAGGGAGAGTATACCTGTGGCCTCTTGTCGTGATCGTTACTCGGGAATCTCTTACCGTAGTGGAAATGCCATGAAGAGCTTCTTTAGGTGCATGAATGAAGAGTAATGAGTCCGGTGACAAGATCTAATATCACTTAGGATATATGTGGCGTAGCCAGTCTAGTGGGAACTACACTTTGTCCGTGAGCCAGAGGTGGGATTTCAATTTGGTAAAAAAGCGGAATTCCTTTGTGTTGTCCATGGAAGGGTTTGCGGTCGGATCAACGATTCTCTAAGCGATTGGAGTTTTCATGAAGTGTATTTGCTAGATATAAACCATGACTAGCTTAATTCAATGAATTTGTATTAAGTGGTGACAGCCATGGCTAGCACAAGAGGTTACACACTTAGAAGATTGATGAGTCCAAAAACTCATCTACTTTTAAGACCATTTTTCTTGCATTTTGAGAATTTAATGTTAAATTTCATGCAGATTTATGGAATCTTCATCCAGGTTTTGTTTTTCGGGATCTGATGCAAGAGACGAACCATGCGACAAAATGACTAAGGCTGAAAGGCCCAAAATGTTGCGACATAATCTTATAATGTATAATGTAACATAAACTAATGACAATGAGAAAAGTGTCGCAACATTTCACATCTATGTCACGACATAATTGGTGAGGAATGCAGGAAGAGTATGTCGTGACATTCCAGATTTATGTCGCAACACAATGAAAGTCTAAAGGCAGAAGTTTTGTTGCAATATTCCAATTCTTTGTCGCGACACAGCATGAGAAGAGCTCATAAGGAAATATGGGAATTTTGTCGCAACATAGAAAGTGTTTTCATTACAAACCTAGAGACAGAGGACAAAATGATTGTCACGACATATGATTACTTTGTCGTGACAAAAGAAGAAGAGAATGACTGAATGTGCAGCGGCCTGTGTCGCCTTTCTGAGAGCGTTATGTATGACTTATAATCGAAGCGGCAAAGGAACATATCGCGACATAGAAAACTTCATGTGAAGCTATCACATAAGATTGGAAAATTAATGTCGTGAGAGAAGTCATTATGTCACAACAGACCATTCAAACATTGACACTACAAGGCAAGGAACCTATGTCGCTACATTAGACATCTATGTCGTGACAATAAATCAAAAGGGAGGCTAAGAAGAAATGTTGCGACAAAGCCACAACAAAGAAGGAAGACATCACAAGGTGCAACTATGTTGTGACAAACACAAGAAAAGCGAAAACTTCGACATGCACAAGTGTTACCATGAGCCACGACAAAGACCCAAAGCGAGGAAGGAGACGCCGATGTCGCGACATGAACCCGACAATGTCGCGACATGAACAACGATAATCGCGACAAAGACATCAAATGGGCTTGCATGGAATTCCACGAAGTCAGCCTCGACTTTAGGCCCAACATCCATTAACCCTATAAAAAGAAAAGTTGAGGGTAGAATACGTAGCTTTCAGTTGTGCCAAGACAAGTTTGAATTGTAGAGAGGCTGTAGTCTCCTTGTATATAATTTTCTTTTCTTTTTTTTCTTTTAATTTTCGTAGTTCATTTTAGTTTTTATTTTTGTTTTCAGATTTTGATTTCTTTTAAGATTAGAACAGTGGGTCTGAGACGAGATCTGGAATAGAATTAATTGTATATCAAATTTTAGTACTTTCTAGATTTAAATGGAAGAAGGAATTTTTTTGGAAATCATTTTCTCCAGTTTGACCATAGTCTCAATGAAATGGTTTGATCACTAGTCATTGGGTCGATGATCCAGTATTTGAAAGACCAATTCCCTTTAGGAATGAAGCTACTGTTTTGATTTAGTCTACAAATTTAAAAATCGTTTTGGATATGAAAACTGGATTTATTGATTGATATTGATCTCTTAATGTGTTGTTCTGAATATCAACATCTTATACCTAGAAAGAGCTATATCCTTACTTTGATTTCCAGGATCCCCCAAAGTGACACAAGAGTGGATAACTTGAGAGTAAAGGGTAGTGACTTGGGGGTCTATCACTATGATATTGATTGAACTAATGCACTCTAACGATCACTGTGGTATATCTTTGGTGTTCTAGCCTTTGCTATCGAGGTCCTCTTGCTGGGTGACAACCCCGAGAGTGCGCGATCCCGAGAGACGAGGACACGTTTTCTTGTATATCATTTTAATCATGAAGTTTGCCTCAATTCGATAGAATAATCTCATCCTATGTTGGCTAGATTCCAATCAAGGATAGAGGGCATTTACATCAAATTGAAGGATTAGATACCAATTGTATTGGAAGAAGCTTGCATTGTCACGTACATGAGGGTGGTGATTTCGGTCGAGATGGTTGTGAAGTACCTGGTAGGGAAAACAACCAGATCTTAAAGAGGATCAAATTCTAAAAGTAACTAGTTGGATTTGTTGACCTGACCAGCAATATGGAAATCCAATTAGTGAAATGTGTAGTGTTAGGAGGAATCCAGGCTATACTATTGTATACTTGGACAAATCCAGAATTCCCTTCCCAAAACAATATATGTTTTTGAACCCTTTGCCAACTAAACTCCAAAACACTAATTTCACACCTAGTGTCATCTCTACTTAGAGATATCTCTGATCCTAATAGAGCTTTCTTTATTTTCTTAAATTAGATTATTTTTCAATAGTTAAAAACATTTTTCCTTCTAGGAGTCCAAATGGTGGTTCAATTGAGTAGTAGGGGTAGTTGATCCTTAGATTCCTCGTGATCCTGTGGGTATGATATTGGACTTATGAGTCCACTTTATTATGAGTGATCTGTGCGCTGGTGATTTCAGCCAATCCTAAAATTCTGAAACATATTGTACCTGAGGCGAAAATAAACTTTAAACATGAGTGTGGTTCAAACAAGTTTTTGCACTTGCACGGGAACCACAACAGGTTCTGCCGATTTGGTCTACATAAGAATTAGTCAATCAAGTTTTTACCATTTGTTGGGAATTCGAGTAAATCTAGGACCAATATTCCAGCAAAGGAGGTACAATTTGGACATTTTTCTTTTATTCCAAAACAATTTTTCAAAACGATTGGCCCAAAGCGATGGTGTTGCAACTATTGATTTTTTTTAATCTCACCATAGAGAAATTTACTTATCTACTGATCTCACTTTGATCTTAGTGTGTTGTCATTTCAAGAATTCTTATATGCCTAGAAGGCCATAAGCAGAACTATTGCCTTTGGACCCAGAGTTAGAAAGAACACTGAGAAACAAGAGGAAAGAAAGAATAGCAAAAACATCAGCCATGGCAGAACAAATAGATATAGATCAGAATGCACCAATTGCTAATCATGACATAAATGATTAGAGACAGAGGATTATGGAAGACTTCTGGAGACCAATGATCAGAGAGGATTACTTAGTTGTGAGAAAACCTATAGTGGAAGCCAACAATTTTGAGTTAAACCCTGCTCTGATCACAATGATGCTTTGCTGTATCAGTTCTGGGGCATCCAGTGAGGATCTAAATATGAAACACATGGGAAATTTTTTGGGAATGGAAAATGTGAAGCGAATGGGTAGAACCTAATGTGATTAAAACACCGTCCACAGCAGGGACCTGTAGTAAGTTGGACAGATGCATGTGGATGGGTGAACAGTGGGGAGGAGTGGTTGGAAACATGGAGCGGGGTTTTGGTAGCTTGGCCTGAAGGAGAGAGGAAATTATTCATTTAAGCAGGAGGAAGATTTTACAATGTTTGGAAGAGAAGTGAGGAAGGCTACAGTGAAGGAATTGTTAGTGCCAGCATTGAAGTCAGGATTACCACAGGTGGATATCTTCTACCATGCCATGAACTACACATCAAAAGGGATCATTGATGTAGCCTGTTGTGGAGCATTCAAGAGGCAGAGTGCTAAAGAGGCTAATAAGTTAATAGAAGATTTAGCCAAGAGCAACTACAGAGTTCCATCTGAGACTTCAAGAAGGAAAATGAGTAGAGTGAGGAAGTGGCGTGATAAGTGTTTCAAGATGTCAGCTATAGAGGCAAAGTTGGATGTACTTATGAGCAAAATGAGTAACCAGGATAGAAAAAAGCCAAATGACCATGAAGTGGGAACAAATGGAAAGAGATGAAAAGAGCCACATAGTGAGGAGGGACTTGCTAGTGGGGGGTCTTTTGTCAGGTGGAAGAAGCTCGTATGTGAGGTGGAAGCAGGCTGAGCTTGGGCGACGGCCAGCATTCTGGCCCACTGCCGCCAGAAGCCAAGGGGAACTTTCTTGTATGGAGTGGGATCCACAACAGGTCAGACCCGGCCACAAAATTTCAGCAAAACTATCACAAGGGTTTTGAGGAGACCAATCTCAACATCAAGGCAACATGAAGGATCAGGATAATGCGAGGCGAAGGAGGTCTTGATCTTGAGGGACAGTATTCAGTTTCATTGGAGTGAGAGCAGACTTTTCGACTAGCAAGCGACATTAAAGCAGCATAAATTGTTTAGGCCAGCATAGTAAATATCTCAAAGGAGGGTGGAGACTCGAGTAGAGGCGGTGACCTGGCATGCGAGGAATCAGGATCTGGGACTCATTTCCACAGGTGTTAGAAAATGCCAAGGATGTGGCCATGGCAGCTGGGGTGGCTTGAGGGTGAAGAGGAGGATGGAGAATAAGGTGGCTGAGAGAAGCGGGATGAGCCGACAAGAAAAGGGGAACAATGGAAAAAAGACATATCAAACAGAGAAATGGGGGGTGGTGCAGCAAGAAGCAAACTAAAAGGAAGTTATAAGAAAGAATGAGGAAATGAAGGCTATGCCTCCACTGTTAATTCACATAATTTTGTAAAAACAAGATGGAAAAAAACAGTTCTAAATTTTGAACATATTTCTAAGAAGATAGAGATAAATATTCCTTTCTGTGAGCGTGAAATAAATATTTACTTATGCCAAGTTTATAAGGGATATAGAGGAAATTTTTGAAGAAGGGATGGTGAGTTTGGCGAGCTTTGGTGCGATAATTCAAGGAAGCTTGCACTGAAGATCGGGATCCCGAGCCTTCACCATTCCTTGCACCATAGGGAATTATGAGTTTAGGAAGGCTTTATGTGATTCAAGAGCAAGCATCAATTTTATGCCACTGTCAATAATCAAAAGACTCAGTTTGGGGGGGAAAGCACTCTAACAACATAACTGCAGGATGGTTGATGAGTCAGCAGCTTATTTTTGAAGGTGTCATGAGTCATATGAATCAAAGGTGGGAGAGTTTATTTTCTAGTGGATTTTGTGGTGATGAACATAGAAGAAGACAAGCAAGTTCCACATGCTTTGTTGAAGACCACTTGGATTATTGGGGCAGCCACGATGGATGTAGAGAAGAGCTCCTCTCGAGTGGGAGAGATGAAAAGTACTCAATAAGATCATTTTAGAAACCTTTGAGTTTGACAATATTTGAATGAGTTATGAAAATGTAGTTCCCATCAGTTATGAACTAATTGATAAATGTAAGAACCTTGATTTAATGAATCAGAATAAGATGAATTTCTAGTATCTTGAGGTTCTTGACGCTGAACATCTGAATGTCAGTTATAAACTAAAAGAATCAGTGTGACGTTTGAAAGTGAGAAAATGAAAAATCGAGGCAATAGTGATGGAAGGAACAAAGAAATGAGGAAAAGTTCTAGGGGTTAATTTTGAAGGGAGTTACTAAACACCAGTAGCTATTGAGAAAATGAGAAATCAAAATCACGTAATCATAGCGATGTGACTCGGAGAAATAGAGAAAGGTTGATAAGATTCTCGGAAGTATAAAGAACATCAGCTTAGTGGTGGAAGAACTGAAAGGGTAGTTATTCTATTTATGCATAAAATCTCACTTAGAGCAAAAGACATCCATTTGAACATCAAAAGAAAGATCCAAATCTAGTTATGAAAGAGGGTAGATAGAAAGAGAATGTTAAAAGAATGCTGAATTCATGATTCCATTTATGCAATCTCAGACGACCAGGTGAGCCAGGTTACGTGGTTCCCAAAGATTGGATTCACAGTCATCAGAAATGAGAAGAATGAGTTAATTCCAACAAGAACTGTAATAGAATGGAGAGTATGGTGATTACAAAACTAAATGCCTTACAGGATCACTATCTTGCCTTTCATTAATCGAAATAAGTTGTGCAGAGACACTCCCATTTATTTCTTGATAGGTATTACGAATATAACAAATTTCCATAGCCATGAGGACAGGAGAAAACTACTTTACATGCCTATATGACACCTTTGCTTTGAGAAAGGATGCCATTTGGATGTGTAATGCTTACATAACTAAGTGTGTCATTTATATTGAATAGAGGAAGCTATGGAGATCTTCATGGATGACTTCTCAGTAAATGGATCTAGTTTCAAGAGTTGCTTACACAACTTGGAAACTGTACTTTAGAGATGACAGGACAAAAATTTAGCTCTCAATCGGGAGAAATGCCATTTTATGGTAATTGAAGGAATTGTCTTGGGGCATAAGATTTCTATGACTAAGCCCAAAGTGTAAGCCAGGATTTCTATGATTGAAACTAGGATACCACCTCTCTGAGTCAAGGGATCGAAGCTTTTGGGACATGCTCGATTTTATAGGAGATTTATAAAGGATTTCTCAAAAATTTCTAGACCACTATGTAGACTGCTGAAAAAAAATGCATAATTTGAATTTGATGAAGCATGCAGTGGTGCATTAGAAGAGATAAAATCCAGATTGGTAGTAGCTCCCATTATGGCAACACCTGATTGGAGCAAGGATTTTGAAATCATGTGTGATGCCAGTGACTATTCTATGGGAGCAGTGTTGGGACAAAGAACATAAAAGATTTTCATACCAATATACTATGCCAGCAGAACCTTCAATAAAGCACAAGAGAATTACTCAACTACAGAAAAGGAGATGCTGGCAATGGTTTTTGCTTGTGAAAAATTCATGCCATATATATTAGGGTCCCATGTAGTAATATACAGGTGTAGTATAATTAAGTACCTATGGCAAAGAAAGGATACAAAACAAGTTGATTAGATGAATTATTATTCAGAGGTGACTTAGAATTCAAGGATAAGAAGGGTTGAGACAATGTGATAGCAGATCTTGTCCAGTTATAGAAAAAGTTTTGAAGAAGAAGAAAAAGGAGATGGAAACAAGAAGAAATTTTCGGATGACGGCTTTTCCAGTATCAGTTTAAGTACCACTGTTATGCGATATTGTAATTACTGGCAATGGGATATGCACCAAAGTCAGCTACTAGCAAAAAAAAGGAAATTGAGGACTAATGAGTACATGTTGGGATGACCACATTATTGATTTAGAAGAAGACAGATAAGTTATCAGAAGATGTGTATCAAAGGAAGAACATGCTGAAATATTGGATAAATGTCATGTATCACCATATAGAGGACACTTTGCAGAAGACATAACAACCCAAAAAATTCTTAAATCAAGATTTTATTGGCCAACCCTATTTAGAGGCAGTTCTAAATGGGTGAAATATTGTGATAGATGTTAGAGAATGGGCAACATAAACAGAAAAAATGAGATGCCTCTATAATGAATCACGGTGGTGCAGATTTTTGATGTATGGGGGATAGATTTTATGGGCCATTTTCCACCCTCATTTGGAAACTTATACGTTCTTCTTGCTGCGGATTATGTAGCCAAATGGTGGGAGGCAATAGCTTGCCTTAGAAATGATGTCAATACTGTTGTGGGATTTCTCTAGAGAAACATTTTGAGTAGATTTGGAGCCCTAAGGACAATCATTAGTGGGGAAGCCAAAACTGCAAACATTGTTTACACCAAAAACAAAACATGTAATGGGGTTGGCTTATCACCCTTAGTCTAATAGGTATACGAGGGAATTTCAATAGGAGACTAGAATATATTGGAGAAAGCGTAAACCTGACAGGAAGGCGATCAATCAGTAGATGATGCACTTTAGGCATACCTCTTGCCTAAATCCTTTAGAAATAATATCTGAAATATTTGGAAAACATGTCATCTTCTGGAACTTGAATATATAAAACTATGCAGGCTATTAAAAAGCAGCCAATGATTTTCCAAGTACACTCTGAGAGAAGAGATTACTCCAAATGAATGAGTTAAATTGAAGGAAATGAAGCCTATGACAATGATAAGATCTGCAAAAGATGGGGCAAGAAGTGGCATGATGGAGGTTATGAGGAGAGAGGAATTTAGAGTGGAGGCTAGTCTGGCTAGCCATCAATTCAATTTGAAGCTCTTTCTAGGAAAACTCGAGTCAAGGGTGGAGTGGTCCTTGCTGTAGTTACTTCCACCATTGGGCTGACACTAGAATCTAACTGAGAAATAGGGTTCAAGGTGAATGAGATTTAGAGAGCTGAAAGCATTACCTTGAAAAGTCCTAACACAAAACAGGTCCAAAAAATGGAGGAAACAACAAACAGAGTAATAAAGCTAAAGACGATAGATTGAGTAACAAATGGGAGGCAACAGGAGATTGTAGCACTAATTTAAATTTGATTTTATTAAATTTTGTGTGTTTAAGGTTTGATTTAGGAATTCTAGACATTTTTATTAGTTGATTTTACTGTCTTCAGGTCAGGAGAGCTAATTACTAAATGAAGTTATTGTAAGGGAGCAGTTGTAAAACAAGGAATGAAGATAATGCATGCTAGAGAAGAGAAGTTTGCTACACAAATCCTATGAGAAAATTCCTATTTAGCTGTCATGTTGTTTTAATTAGTTTTTTTTTTAAAGTTGCATAAATTTGTGAAATAAGAAAGTGAACTAAAATAATCATGTTTGAATTGAGGTGTTTTGTTGTTGATAAATGTATTCACAAGCATGGTTTGAATGGGTTGAATGAATTGCATGCTATATGTGGAAAAATTTTGTGAAATTGAAAAAAGAAAAACCTTCTTTTGAATGAAACAACATGTTTTGTCACGTCATAATTTTACTTTGTCGTGACAAATATTACTCTTGCCTTTCCCCAGTTGAAGAAATTCATGTTGTAACATGGTATTTTATTGTTGCAACATTATTATGTCGCGACATTAAATCGTAATGTGTGACATAGTGTAGTGTTTATGGACAAAAAAATTTCAAATGCTTGACATGAAATCTGTCGCAGCATTTCCCTAGTTTTGATTGAAATATGTGGAGCTGGAAATAGGGTGCAGTAATCAGGCATAAATTTGAGACCTCATGGCTACCAAGAGAGAGAATGTCTTTATTGTGAAATTAGTGAACAGCAGCATTTATAATTTATTGAAATTTGTGTGTGGTGATGTTAAAATTTTGGAGTTACGACATAGGAGTGGGGCCTCATGGCAATTTGTCATGACATGGAGGAAAGTAATGTAGGTGATGAGTGAAATGTCACAACATTTTAATGGGCTTATAAATGGAGGTCTTTGAACATCAACCATGTCTGAACCACATAATCTTATCCCTAATCTGAATGAAATCATGAAGAATGCGGATTGAACATAGGGAAAGGATTCTTTACAGGAAAACAGAGTAGTAGAGGGGTGAAGAAGAAGAAGAACATAAGCAAGGTGGAAACAGAGCAGCGCAGCCAGAAAAGAAGAAGAGGAGAAGGAGACACAAAGAGAAAAGGAGGCAAGAGAAGAGGAAGAGGGAAGTCGACTGACAGGCGAGATTGTCAAATGGGCTTATGTGTCAAGAGGAGACTCTGATGCAGAAAGACTTTGTTGAAGAAAGAGGATTTGTAAAGCTTATATCCCCTTTCAGAAAGGTGATTGAGAAAAGAGGGTGGAATTTGTTATGCGAGCACAAAACTAGTGAGTTTGTTGTAGTTCCACCAGGATTCTATGTGAGGCATGGTGGAAAGAAGGAGAAAAATAGTGCATGTAGAAAGATGGATCTCAGCCAGCCAGGGATCCGTAAACAGGACATGGAAACCTGGGATAGAAGGATGGTTAAGATTTAAAAGTTGAAGAGGAAGCAGGGAATATAAGGAAAATAGTGGGTTGTTGAAACAGGAGAGGGTGCAAGTGGAAATCCACCAGAAGGACAAAGTCGAATCCATTGCGGAGGGTCTTTAACGAGGGAAGGAAGCGAAATATGGTTATATTTCCACCAGAATCGCTACACTCACCTTGAAACATCTGAGCATAGTTTGATAGGAAGAAGCGATACTATTGTATGCAATCTTGAAGAGATATAGATCAAGATAGGAAAAAGTAATAGGAACTCACGTCTGAACTATTACAAAAAGTAAATATATAGGGTTTCTTTGCCATACCAGCAACTATCACAAGGCTGCATCTAGGAGGGTGAAAGGAACTTGGGAAAGAAGAAGAGAGGGTGCCACTGCAGGACCTCCTTCACGTTTTTGGTGCCAACCATGCCTCCACCGACAAAGAAAGGGAAGTGAAGAGATGAAAAGGAAGGAAGTTGGAAGGAAGGGTGGAGACAAAGCAGGAGAATCTTGAGGCAAGCCAGTGGGTGAGGAGGCTCAGTGGAAAGAAAGAAAGAGAGTCACGAAGACCTGTGCGGAATCTATCTCTGGGTATAAGAGGCTATCACAGAGCCAGCTGAAAGCTCTGATGACAAGGTAACAAATCAGAAATTCTAGAAATGATGAAAAGAATGGAGAAAGCCATGAAAGAAAAAAAAATCAATTGAGGAAAGAGCTAAAGGATAGAGACATATTCTTGGACAGAGAGTTGAAGAAGAGAGATTAATTCTTTGATGAAGTGATCAGATAAAGAGATTCCATTATGGAGGGAAGAACTAGAACGAAGAGAGATAGAGTGGAGAGAAATCATAAGAGTCAGAGATGTGGCCTTCTACGAAGGGATAGGCATCTATGAGTCCAATCTATTGAAGATGTTGGAGGATAGAGACAAAAGCATAAAGGCAGCTCTGGAGTCAAGGGACTGAGAGTGGTTGAACAGTTTGCAACACTACAGGGATAACTTGAGACTCAACACTCAGGAATTGATTAAAAACAAGTATATGCTTGAATCAATAGGAAATAGGCAGTGTGAACTTGTCAAAAGTAATGCAGACATCTTGGATTGGGTCATGAAGACAGTATCAGGCAAGAAGAAATTGCCATTGCCAATAATCCAAATTTCTGACTATGTGCCCTACACTATTGTACCTAAAGATGTAACAAACCCTTCCTTGCCTTTTACCCATCCAGAAAAGCCTGTTAATGAGCCTTTTATACCTTTTGAGACCATACCTTAAGATGAAACTCATGGCAAAATTAGATTCTTAAGAATGATCCCAAAGGAAACTAAAGGGAATCAAAAGGAGCAAACACAAAAAGCAAAGTCTCTAGCAAAATCCAAAAATGAAGGAAAGAAAAAATGAGTCTCTCTTGTATATCTTTGTCTCACTTGGATGTATCCTGTGATTATCTCTTGAATAAAATACCAGCCTCTTTGCAAATTGTGTGCAACTTTGTTTTTTATTAAAATTTTGTGCAGAGTAGTGAGAGTTTGCTTATTTGGTTGGATTGGTATAATTTTATTGAGCTTTTTGTGCTATGATTGTTGATGATGAAATAAAAGGTTGATCAAAATGAGTTTTAAACTATACAATAGCACAATAGCATGTTTAGAAACCAAACAAGAAATTAATGGATGAAATTGGGGTAGGATCATGCTTAAGAGAAAACTGGGAGATGTAATGTCATGAAGGATTAAGTTGAACTTCAACATTCAAGAAGATTTAAACAAATGATGGAACAAATAAGACTTATAATTCTGTTTACATTGCATTATTTTAGTTGTTGTGAACCTGAGAAGCATTGCACATGAATTCAAGCCTCTAAACTGGTGTGCTGGGATTGTGCGGCTGGCGCGCGCCATGCCGCATACAGTTTAATCTCCCTGAGTCATAGAACTTGTTAGATTGTGTTTGAGGGGAGAAATCTGAGCAACACAACTAACAAAGTGATGAAAGCATGCCCAGGCTTGAACCTTTCAAAGCTCACCAGCTAATATGTATACATACACCTGATTCATATTTAAGCCTAATGCCTTTTTCAAATGTCATGACCAACAAATGAAAGAAAGCTAAAATATAACCCAAAATACAAATAAAATGAAAAATATGGTTTTGCATGAATTGGGTATAGTGCAAAGAAGTACACAAAGAGCAGGATTTAGGGAGTAAGAATTTTTGTAAAAGAAAAGGAAGAGAGTATAGGGAAAACCAAGAATGAGATGAAGAGAAGAATGAAGTATGAGCTAGTAATAGCAAATACAAGTATCAAAGGAGTGGAATGAGTTTGTCTTGTGAAGCGCCTCATCAGTGGAGTAAGTTCTGGGGTGTTCACATAGTACCAACAGTATGGGAGGATCCTAACCAGCAGTGGGAGTGGTAGAAAGCTTATAAAGGAAAAACATTGCACCATTCCATAAACCTTGTGAAGAAATGAAAAGTAAACAACTATTAGTATGAGGAACTAAACTTCAATTCTGAAAGTGGTCAAGAGAAATACCACAATGGAGAATATGCAAAAAGATGGATCAAACCAAGTTTGGGGGTGCTTAAAAGCTAACACCAATAAATAACAAGAAGGTGAAGAGTGAGAGGCGAGATGTTGGTATATATGCAAATGGAGTAAACAGACCTAAAGTCATTTGTCACCAGTGGCCAGCATACATTGAAATAAAGACTGTTGATCTTGAAGGCTGTATATGCTTACATTGTGGAGAATAATATGACCAACAGCCTGAGACTGTATATAGAAAATTCAAGAGAGATTCTCATTATCGAATAGTATCTTAGAAAGATTAACTACTCTGTAAGTGAAAAGAGGAGAAGACAAGTCATACTCATGATCCAGGTAATGATTTAAATTGTTACACTATATGAATGTTGTTTGTTTAAGTAAACCCAATTGAAAAATATTCTTTGATGATTCTTGAAGCTTTGAAAATGATTGCAAGATGATGTTAAAGAAAGCTATATGTATTTAGATTGGGTATGGATGATAAGGAAAAGATGTCTAGTGCGAGAAAGGAAAAGTAATCATGTAAAAATAAAAGCTGAATTGTTTGAGGACAAAGCAAAATTTTATTTTCTTTGGCAAGGGTTCAAACAGAAGCTATAGTTGGGGAGTTTGATGAGTCTAAAAATCTCATTTATACACTTCAAATCCATTTTCTTGCATTTTGAAATTTAATGTTAATTTCATGAAATTTATGGAATCTTCTTGAGTTTTGTTTTGGGGATTACATTGCAAAATATAGGCTTAAAAGTAGGAAGAAGAAAGCAATCGAAAATGACTAAGGCGGAAAGTAGCCAAGAATGAAAGAGCAGGCATAATCTGGGTATGTTTGGAGCTATGGCTCAGGAGCGGCAGGCGGGAAGGGTGTTTGCAACAGTTGGAAGAAGCACGTTTGCAGCAGAGGAGGAGTAGACTGCTCTGAGGAATGGATATGAAGATATAGCGACAGTTTCATCTATCAGTGGAGATATAATTGGATAGAGGAATACGGGGAGAGAGTGCGTCGTTATGTATGCACAATCCCAGGGATAAGTGTCTGTTATCAATAATATGGCAATGTAATATATATAGAGAACTAAGCCAATTAATTGAATGTAGTAATAATTTTGAAAGTTGTTTAAGTTTATTTTTAAAGTTTTCTAAAGGGTGTGGCACTTTATGAAGTGGGAAAGTGGAGGAGTTGAAGTATCAATTAATGGAAGTTTAAATGGCAAAGTAATGTGTGAATAATTGCTTGAAATAGTGGGAGTGCAGAAGGAATTCTCTGGTCATGGTTGACGAGAAGCGGACTGTGTAGTTGAAGTTAGATCTCGCAATCTAATAACCGGGAAAGTTTCGTTAAGTCAGAGACCGTTAGATATTTCTGCAATTTCTAGCTGACAGTTTAAGTGAGAAACAGCAGGATTTTAAGAAAAATCTAAGAAAAATGACAAATATTTAAAGAATATTCAATTATGTTAATAAAGCCACAGGGTAGAAATGGACAGAAGATAGGGATAATATAAATTATATATGAAAATAATAATAATAATAATAATAAAGAATAGAATAATTAGAAAAAAAAGAGATAAAATGAATAAAAGGAAAATGGCGGGGAGGAAGCTGGCAGACGGAGAGAGTGCTTGGAGCGTTGCAGTGCGTGCTCTTTGGCACTGCACTGATTCTGAGGACGGACGAAGTAGGCTGCGGACGGAGGCGGCAGGTGGTATGCGCGAAAGAGCTGCGCCATGGGTACCAATATCTGCAGCACATTAAACTTTAAAGATAGAAAGAACACCTACTTGTGTTATTTCAAGTCTAAAGGCTATATAATGGCTTGAAATTTTCTTGAGGGCTTGATGAAGTCTCAAGCACAGTCCCAAAATTTTAAACGAGTTTAGAATTTTGGAATTTTGATTTGTGTTCGGGTTGGCGAATTGCAGGGAGTGCATTTTGGACAGAGTTCAGGGTTGAAATTTGTGGGGGAGTATAGTCGGACAAGTCGGATAGAATTTTTCGAAATGTTTAATTATTTTTAGACTATGGAGAAGTCACAAGATCAAAGTTGACTAAAGCAGATAGTTTATGGGGCATTTAATGTGTATGGACATTTTGGTCAATTTCATCATGTATCGATGTCCACCATCGAATAGGACCTACCACCGGTGCAACAGGATTTTGTTACAGAATCGAGTCGTTCGATATGGATTGCTGAAAGCGTCATATGTTTTATGGTTAAAGAAAGCGTTGAGGCGGGGCATTTTAAGTGATTTGAATGGATTATGTGGCGGTTGAGCATCAGGTGAGATCAGGTGCTTGACAAGTTTAGAAAGAATGACAGTGGGAGAAGGATGAGTGCCAGTCAGTTTTACAGCAAGAGAATGTTTGGTCTGAGTTTGTAAAGTTAACAGTATAGATTTATAAAGCTGGTACATTATAGTTACATTATACTGTGAGAAAAGTTGGGTTGATATTTAAGAGACTGATTTGCTTTGGTTCTTAAAACCCACACAGATGTAACACAAACTGGGTTCGGTCTGAGATGTATTTCAAATTGTGCATAGTAAGGGTTATGGGATATTAGGCTAACTACTGTGCACAGTCTGACAATTTGGGGTTAGATCTAGCATATGTTATATAATTAGTGCCCTGCACATTCGAGTGTATATAGTTATTATTGTTGACTTAGTACATAGCGATGGTGTTGGTTCAGGGGTTCCTGCAGAACATTTTGGTTCAGAGTTCCGATATGTATATAGATCTGCCGTGTTCACCCAGGACCATCTTAAGCCAGGGTAATTAGGATTTTGTCTGGAGTGCAGATTCAGAGGTTAGAGGCATCACTTCTAGAATTGTTTCGAATGGGCCACAGTGGTTCAGTACTTGAGTTCTGATGCTCTTGCTGGATATTAACCACCACTGACTTGATTTTCATGATAGAAATAGTTTCGAAACGATTTCTTAATGAGGTGGTTTAGGAAATGGTTTATGCAAAACTGGTTTTCTCATAAGCAGTTTACAACCATTTACAATAGGATTCTCATATTGGAGAATTACAAGCGTGAGCGACGGCGCTTTAGACTTATGAGTACTCCAGCGACCGTTTGTTTCAGTTTTCTGTTTTTAAAAATAATTTTTAGGTCACGAATGCTAGGCAGAAAGATCTTTTCAAGAGATAAATGATCCTAGTGTGTTGTGATTATATATAAGATAAGGTGTAAATTAAAAGCCGTAAAAGTTAAAATGTGGCATTTTGTATATATGTAAATATCTTTTGTAAAATATGCACCATGGTTTTGAGAAAAGCGATTGCGATAAATTATGTTGGATCATATCTTATATTTTGATGAGGATGAGGATGCCTTATTGGTGGACATTTAAACAGTGAAGTGTATTTTTATCTGAGGGTGATTTTGTATTTAGCGGAGCTGACCTAAGTGCGGGTCATTATCTTCACTTGGATTTGTTCAAATCTAAAGCTGTGATTTTTAATAGAAAGTGAAAAGGCCCATAACCGTGTTTTCGAAATACGATTTCAGCGATTTTACGGCTTAGCTTCGCGATAGCATCGGTGACGAGCTTAGGCGGGAGTTCTTGTGGAGTTCTGGCCCGGTTCTGTCACTGGAGAGAGTGCATCAGTCGAATGACATCCATAGATTCATATTATGTAATCTAATGAGTCTAAAGGAAAAGTTTGTACATAATATTCAAATTCTTTAATATGCATTCTGACATGAGGAGCTCATAGGAAATATGGGAATTTTGTGTGACGCAGAAGTGTTATTGTCATGATGACCTAGGAATGAGAGAGGACAAACGTTGTCATGACGCCGCGATTACTCTATACGCGACAAAGAAAGAAAAAGACCTTATTTGAATGTGCATTGGCGCGATGATGCGGCTCACAGGGGGAACACATATCGCAACTATAATGAAGAGATGAGCCGCAAGGAGCTATGTGCGACACGAAAACGATCAAAGCGTGAAGCTATATGAGGTTGGAAAAATTAATGTGCAGTGATGAGTTGAAGGAATTTGAAGGCAAAAACTCAGAGAATACCAATCCTCATGTGTTTTTGTAATGAAAGGAAAATGAGAATCAAATGGTTCTACGATTTGAGATAATTGCAGTGACAATATCTTCTGCAGACAAAATTTCTCTTCAGTGATTGAAACCATAGGATCCATATTGGATTTGGGTAATCATACTGAATGGTATATTTACGTGTAATTCGGAAAGTTAAAAAAGAAAAGAATGTAAATATGGAGAAACATGCACGAGAAGCATGTGAGGCGGCGTGGGCTTGATTTTCAAGCACTCCCCCTCGAAGCCGTATTGTAGATGTTGTTGATCAGTTCTCCGGTTTTTAGATGGATCTTAGTGGGTTGCTGTGAGAGAACTAAGTGAGAATCTTCATTGTTCCCAACAGGATTATTTGATCAAGACTTTACAACCGCTAACAATCTTTCATGATAAAGTGGCCGATCATACCACGTGCTTAATTGAAATCATGATGACGGATTCTGCGATCTTTGATGGCGAAGCGGACGCGTGATTATAACATATGGATACTTCAGCGGGCGTAATTCTTCTAACGACATTCAACGATTCTGCGGATCTGCAACGCCATGCTTGCGAGATTACGCCTCGGCCAACTGCTGCGGGCTACAGCGATTGTTTCTTTGCGCTGCAGCGCGGCCGAATTCCCCGAACAAGCGAACAATAACCGATTGATCTCGTCGGTCATTGAACTACTTGATATCACGAAAGAAAATCTCAATCTCTTTCACATTGTTCTAACTGGAAGAAGACCCTTTCGATGTCATTTTGAGGTACACCGATAATGCAGTCTGACGGTCATGTGTTTCAGTTGGATATTAGCGGGTGACTTACCACCATGCCATGAAATGATGTGCGGCGGCAGCGGAAAAGATAGATGAGTTTCCTGCAGGCAGTTGATATCTTTCGCCCTCGGCCGGAGGACTTCCTTCAAACATTAAAGTTTACAGTTGGACTCCTGGGGTGTTTCTGTAGGCTTGCATCTAACATCATACCATTTGATAAGTCAGAGTATTGTTGTGTACTATACCGCGCTGAGCTAACGATCCATTCGAGAGAAAGTACGCGGGGTTTCAGGTCCTGATCTCAAATTTCTTTGTCGATAATTTTTAAGTAAGTGGTCTTTTTGAATTTCTCTTCATGATTGCAGGTGAAAGTATAGCCAGTGCGCCTCTGATGAGTATTGGCCGTCTTCACTGCAGTGTTTACAACAATGTGTGATTGGATTGACGTTGACGAATCCGATGCCTTTCACTACATGTGAAGGCAGAACTGACGGGCCACGGGGTGCGAGGACCATACGCAAGGATTTTAGGTCTATGACAGCGATACAAGTCGATGTAGTCTCAAGTGACGGGGAATATATCCAGTAAACTTCTTCTCTAAGTCACCATTGGGGAGGCATTTTCCATCAAGTTGGTGAAGCGACCAGCCCGAATTAGGCTGCGAGGGATAAAAAGTACCTGACGAGTGTTGAGCTTATGTGGAGCGGTTTCTTGATGGTCGTACCATATGATTGGTGGGTGATCTTTTCAGAATATGGCTAGAAGTATATACAATCCATTACCATCTTGTACTTTACGTACAAGAAAATCCACTTACACCATTGGTTTCTTACCTCTCGGGAGGTCGTGTTTCACCGATACCATTCTTTTATTTGAACTTCTTCATCATTCATGACCTTCATGGATAGCAGCTTCTGAATATCTGGGAACTTGTATCTACGTGATGTTAAAAGTGAATGCAAGCATTAGGTGATAGCTTATCATGAAATAAATTTCAATGGGATCTGCAGAGTGCATGATCTAACTCCTTTCCCCCTCAAGCTATGAGCATATTAAGAATATCATTTTCTAACTGCAGATCAACGATGCCATCCCGAGTTGGAGCATTCTTTACTGAATTTGGCGGATTAGAACGGCTCAACCTCATGGGTTTCTTTGAGAAAGAATACTCCTTCCTCCATTTCTACTCTTGGATGTGCTCAGTATACAGTCATGGCAAGCGTTCCAGACTGAATTGCACAGCTCTAGAAACTTGATTTTCAGTGGTGATGGGGTGACTCATTCAATGACTGAGAGTTGGCTTGATAGTCTGGGTTGAATTCTCCCCACGAATATCAATTTGGGATAGTAAAGTGGGTTTCAAAATGTGACATCATTGAATTGTAGAATTTCTTGTGACGGAGTAACACTTATACCGCCCTTTTGTGCAGAATACCAAGAAAAGATGCACTGAGTGACTAGGATCAAGTTTACTTATGGCTGTTGATTGATATGAACAAAAACGAGAACACGAAAATTTTTAGTGGGATGATGGATATGAGGCAGTGGTCGGAAAGGATTTAAGGAGTGTTTGACAAGTGTTTAGATTTTAACACAAACGGCATCCTGACAAGTGGGGTAGGCTCTTTGTGGAGCCATTCCCCCCAGAATAATTTTTAGTACATTCGTGAGAACGATAGCGATCTATTACCTCTAACAAATGCCTATTTTTCACTTTCGACTATTCGTTTGTTGTGGGGTAACACATGAACTTAAGTGAACTATCCCTTCTTTATGAATATTACTGGAATGGAGTTGGAAGTGATCTAACATTATCAGACCTTTAAGAATTTGCCATTTTTGATTAGAGGTGGGTGCTGAATCATATTTTGAGTACCCAAGAAAATTTATTGACACATTTGGGATTTTCTTTCATGAGAGTCTGCGTTAATACAGTGTGATCATCTATGAATGGAACCGACCACCTAAATGCGGTTATTTTTATTCTTGACGGACCAGATATCATTATGAATCATTGAGAATGGATTAGAGCGCTTTATAGGGTTGAATGGGAAAATATAGGGCCGAACTTGCTTTTTGATGATTGACAGGATTTCACACTCTCGAAAGGATTTTGGATTTTTATTAAATAATGAAGGAAATAAATGTGGAATACATAACATTAGGATGATGACGATAGTGCCCATGACACTATTACCTTATCGTTATTTTGACATGAGACCGAAAAAAGAATTACCACAATTACCACAGGGGTTGTTCTTGTGGATCGTGAGGTACTCCTTAAGGATGTAAGTGAAGCATTCCTTAGCATTGCAATCATCTTCCCAGATAAATCACAAAGTCACAGGTAGTGGATGAAAAATTAAAGTAATACACCTCTTTTCCTTGGTGAGTTTACTAATTGATAATAGATTACAATCAAGTTAGAACGAGGAAGAAGCGGGTTGAGAGTAAGATCCCTTGATACTTTAAGCGAACCCGATCTGAAACCAACTGAAGGTGAACCATACATAATCGATTTGTTAAATTATTTGGACATGGTACATGTACAAAATTGCCATCTCATTATGATCAGATGCTCTGAGTCCACGATCGAGGTTTTTTATGTTTTCTTACGACAATAAAAGCAGCAGAATTACCTTTGTGAGCAAGGTTAAGACCGTGGCTGATTGGAAGATGTGTGCGGTTGTGGCTTGTATTGACATAAAGAGGAGATAGTAATTTAAAAGCATCTCCATTGCTCCTTGTTAAAGACTGGCTTTCAATTTGTGGCGATCGTTCGTGACGACCATGATTACCTCGTCATCTTTCTCGAGTGGTTGACGTGGCTTCCCGATCTGGCACAGTTTTCATGAATCTTCAGCCAATAGTTTCTCTCGTGACACAGGCTTTACCTTGATGATCACCAAAGGTCTTCCCTCCTTTGATTTTTAGCCGGTTGTCAAAAGGAGTGAATTAATTAAGCCATCGTGGAAAGAAAGGAGGATGAGTTAGTAGCCATTCAACTTATTTAAGACCAGTATTTAGGCATAAATGAAGATGGAGAGAAGAGAGACCAGGGATTAAACACCTTTCTACGATGGCAGAAGGTGAGAGGCAAAAACTCTAGAGAATCTGAATACCACTTCTTATTTTGTAATGAAAGAAAATAGGAAATAAATAGTTTCTGAGATTTGAGATAGTGCGGAAAGTGACAATATCCATAGGACAATTTCTCTTACAAAGGAAAGTGAATTAAACCAGGTCCACCTTCTTTGGATTTGGGTAATCATATATAGATGGTATGTTAGTGTTGAGTCGGGAAAGTTAAAGAAAGAGGAATGCTAAATATGGAGAGAAACAGCCTACCTGGCATGAAATGGCGTGGAAGCGATTTCAACGAGTCATTACATATGAGCCATTCAAACATTGACGCGCAAGGCATGGAACATCTTGTGATAATATCAAGGAGGCGGGCAATGTTAAGAAGCAAAGCCCACGACAAGAAGACATCAAATGATGCGGTATGTACTTAACATGAACCCGATAATGTCGCGACAACACAAGAAAAAGGCAAAAGCACTGAAACATTGGCAGCAGCAGAAATGTTGCGACGGAAGGAGCCACGACAAAGCCAAAGCCAAGGAAGGAGACCTCTATGTCGCGACATAGACCAACAATGTCGCGACAAAGACATCAAATGGGCCTTCGTGGAATTCCATAAAGTCAATCTCGACTTCAGGCCCAACATCTATTAACCCTATAAAAAACGGTGGTATAATGTAGTTTCGGTCGGCCTTGAGAGCAGAGTTTGAATTTGAGAGAGGCTATAGTCTCCTTGTATATAATTTTCTTTTATTTTATTTTCTCTTATTTTTATTTTAATTTTCGTAGTTCATTTTAGTTTTTATTTTTGTTTTCAGATTTTGATTTCTTTTAAGATTAGAACAATGGATTTGAGACGAGATTTAGAACATAATTAATTGTATATCAAATTTCAATACTTTCTGGATTTAAATGGAAAAAGGAATTTTTGTGGAAATCATTTTCTCCAGTTTGACCATAGTCTCGATGAAATGGTTTGATCACTAGTCATTAGTCGATGATCAGTGTTGAAGGAATAGTTCCTCACCCAGAATGAAGCGTTGTTTGATTTAGTCTACAAATTTAAAAATCGTTTTGGATATGGAAATTGAATTTATTGATTAGTATTGATCTCTTAATGTGTTGTTATGAATATTAACATCTTATACCTAGAAAGAGTTGTATTCTTGCTCTGATTTCCAAGATCCCCCTGAGTGACACAGGAGTGGATAACTTGAGAGTAAAGTATGACTTGAAGTGCTCCTTTGATATTAGTAAGCAAACCCCAATGCGCACTCTGACGATCACTGGTATATCACTATTGAAGTTCTAACCTCTATCAAGGGATCCTCTTGGGTGACAATGGGAGTGGAATACGAAGAGGACGAAGGACCATTTCTTGATGTATTATTTTAATCGTAGAGGGTTCACCTCTCAATTCTATAGAATAATCTCATCTGTCTTTGGCTAGATTCCAATCAGGACCATAGAGCATTTACATCTGAGTGAAGGATGAGATACGATTGTGTGGAAGAAGCTTGCATTGTCCTGTCTATGGGGGTAAGCTGATTTTAGTCCCAAGAGATGGTTGTGAAGTACTTAGTAGGGAAAAAAACCAGATCTTAAAGAGGATCAAATCCTAAAAGTAACTAGTTGGATCTGTTGACCTGACCAGGAATATGGACATCCAATTTGTCACGCCCCGAATCCCGGTTCGACCCGATTGGCGGATCGAGCACAGGGACCGGAGTGCGAGTCAGTGGGACTCTTTGATGATTTTTTTTAAAGCCGTCGTACACACCGTGGAACAGCCCACATCTTATAACCAGAGGTAAAAATATTATATATAAATCAAAAGAACTACCACTTTGAGTGGTGTCCATCAAAAAGCTATACATTTATCGAGTCCGTTACAAATATAAGCGGTAACTTACATTTACAAATCGGAGCACGGAACCTACATGTAGTGAACCCTTCACAGTGTGTTGTGCGTATGCGGAAGTCTTCAGATGTCTTCTCCTGTACCTACACGGATTAAAACCCGTGCTAAGCAGTGGGAAACATGTGTCTTATGCATATACACATTTAATGCATAAAACAATAACATATAATATAAATTTTATGCATTTATATTATGAACTTATATGGGTACTTCTTCTTAACCAGACTTAAATGCTCGGATCTCAGTAGAAGATTCTGAGGTCTTATTCTTATAGAACATACTTATAACAAACTTATGTTTATTCGAGGACTCAGCAGAATTCTGAGAACTTATTCTTATCTGGGACTTACTAGTTCGGAGGGTACCCATGGGTATTATAACCGGGCTTATGTTACACATTGAGAGACTCAGTAGGGTGCAGAACTTATTCTCTGGGACTTACTAGTTAGGTGCAGTAGGTATCCTGAATTACGGAACGTGTGCGTGTGCGGAACTTGTGCCCTGCGGAGGAAATGCGGTAAGTACTACGAGAACTTATGTATTTCGAGCATGCGTAGTCGGATCTGCCCATCCTTGTGCTGAAAGTACCCAGTAGGTCTGATAAGTCGAACTAATCATAATCGTATCTATCTGAGGTCGGTCGAGACTATCTGAGATACATATCGGGTATGGACATTAGTCCGCGCGGTGGTCGAGCGGATACATATACTTATTTTACGGAGGAGGCGAAATTGCCTTGGGTACTCACCCGGACTATCTTATTTACCCGATCACAGATGCGTGGGTACTGCGGACTTATGTTTTATATTCCAGTTCTGGAAGTGCAAAGTGGTACTCTGGAGACTGATTAGACTCTGAGGTATCAGTGAATGCCCTGAGGAACTGATAAGATCTGGGACGGAACTTAATCAAAATACGGGAGTACCGTAGGTACTACAGGAATATCGAGAGCGAGACGGAGACTATTCGGATACATGAGTACCAGTAGGCCTCTGAGGAACATCGGATACATAGCGAACTCATTCGGATCTAAGAAGGAAGTACCGTAGGTACTATAGAACTAGATCTGACGGGACTTATTCAAATACACTGATGCCCGAAGTAGGTACCTACAGACTTATTCAAATAAGGAAGGAGTACCCTTAGGTACTATGGAACTCAGGTCGGAACTTATTCGAGATACATGATGCGAAGTGGAGTGCTACAGGACCCAAGCTAAAATACGAGGGGTGCCCTTAAGACACGAACATCGGATAAGGACTTATTCGGGATACATAAGTACCATTAGGTACTCTGAGACTTATTCAAATACGAAGGTACCCTTGATGCACTCGGAACTTATCGAATCGGGACTTGTCGGATACATAGTGCAGAAGTAGGTACCTCTGGGACTTAATGAATCTGAAGGTACCCTTAGGTACTCTGAACCTATCGGTCGAGGACTTAATCGGAGGCGGGGAGTTAAGCGGAGGATAGGGTTAATCGAGGGCAGGAGTGTCGATTATTGAGGTGCCATAGGTACTGAGGAACTAGTGAGTCGAGCGGAGACAATTAAATGCGGAGGCGCGTAGATTTTCTGAACATTTCGGTCGGTGCAGTGGGTACTGGGAAGCATCCCGAGGAGCGGGAGTACCGTGAGTACTCTGAGACTTGATGGGGCAGGGAACCACAGTAGATTTCAGGCAGAGATGGGGGTACATTCGGATCTTTATTCTTGTTCTCTATTCGAGTCTTATCATATGTTGTTTGACTTCCTATGGGCCAGGTATCTGAATGAGTGGGGACCACAGGCTTGAGTAGATGCAGAGAATCTTATCCTGATCTGGAGTCACCAGTGCAGCTAAGTCAGAGACCCGGGAGGTGCATGTATATGGAGACCAGTGTGTGCTCTGTGAGCAGCGGGAGTCTGAAGTAGCATATGAGTCTGGGGTGCTATCAGTCTGGGTCGCGATCGAAGTCTAGGAAGTGTCGGAGTCTTGGGAGCACCTAATCGGGGGATCTGAAGTACTAATCGGGAGTCTTTAGACACCTAATCAGAGATCTGGGAAGTACTGGTCGAGATTGTCACGAGAGCACTAGCAACGGGAGTATCAGTACTATTCGGGACCCGGTAGTCTTTGTGTCATTTAATAGCGCCGGGTCTTAGGTGGTTTACAATTATATAGGAGTCGGTAACTTACTATCTTATAATAGGGCATTCTTAGCCCCTTAGGTGTTCATGACAGATCATCCTTCTATCTTGAAGTAAGGTATGATAAATGTATAATCCACCTTATTCATGGATTCTCATTCTTCTATGAATCTACTTTGCAGAAGTTGGAATCACTCAATGGGATCGCCTAAGTATGTGGCATTTTAGCGCAACTGGTCATTCACAGATTTTGAGGACGAGTTTGAGATACTCACTTTTTCCGGGGTGTAGCTTCATATTTGGCACTATCTAACTTTGAACTCTTTTAAAATCTAGGTGCTAGGTTTATTCAAGTGAATCTGTAGTGAACATACGAAACTCAAGTTAAATAAAAACAACCGGACTTCTCTGAGTATAAAGCTGGAACAATTTGGCTTATAGCCGCACGGTGATTTACAGGCCATAGGATCAAATTTGTGATTCCCTGTTGCTAGTTTGTTCTCCCTTGAAGTCTATTTTAAGTAGCAACTAGATTACATATAGATCGTGGTTGAGAAACTGAGCAAGTTATGGCCAAAATGCGGTGAAATGAGGAAGGCAAAACGGGGCGTCTTAGGTACACCTCTAAAGTGTACCCACGATACACTTTGTAAAAGCTGACCAGAACCGAAGTGTACAAATTACTTTCAAAGTGTCTAGTACAAGTCACCGAAATGCCCTAAAATGTGTTTTCTCACATTTTCATGCTGATACCGAATCAGTTCTACACTTCAATAGCACATCAAAACCATTTCAGTCCACGAATCTGCACCTATAAATCATGCTGATTCTTATCTTCTTTCTAAAAACTTAACTCATGAATCTCAATATAATTCTAATATAGGGTTACCACCATATACAGTATACCAAGATTGGGTTTGTTCTGGCTAGAAAACTCAATTTCCCTTTCATTTAACCATGAATCTGACATGAAAGGAGGATTCCATGCCCATCTTGTTCCTTGTGGAGTTTTACCAGCCGCCAATTCAAGAAATCCTATGGAGTTGGAGTTAATTCTATCAAAACCTAGATTTGAGATAAGATAATGCCATATCAAGCCTTAAATTCCATGTGATCCATACAAAAATCAAACCATAGAAGTAGTTTCCATACCTTGGCTTGAAGCTATATTCTGTTCATCTTCTTCTTCTGCTCTTCTCTTCCTCTTCTCTTACTCTTCTTCTCTCCTTCTCCCATCGGTTCTCCCAAATGAGACCAATTTGGTCTTTTAAAATCAGATTTTTGTTAAGAGCCTTATTTGGCCTCTAAAAACCCATTTTTGGGTTAAGTTTCATTGTTGCAAAAAGGTCCTCACCTCTTGACTATTTAGAATTCTGAGTTTCCTTTATTTCATTTTGGCCTCAAACTCATCCGTTCATGTCTTTTAGGCCTTTTTGAATGATTATAATTTTATTGTAAATCTTGTAATTTCCGGGTCTCTGTTTCTAGTGGTGTTGCATTTATCTCACGAAAGCAGTCAAATTATGTTTGAAATACCTAAACATGCTCTAACGACTAGAATTATATTTAGGGTGTTCTACAATTAGTGAAATGTGTAGTGTTAGGAGGAATCCAGGCTATACTATTGTACTCTTGGACAAATCCAAAATTCTTATCCCAAAACAATTTCTATTTTTGAACCCTCTGCTAACTAAACTCCAGAATTTTGATTTTACACCCAGTGTCATCTCTACTCAGAGAGATCTCTGATCCTAATAGGGCTTTCTTTTTTCTTAAATTATATTATTTTTAAATAGTTAAAAACATTTTTTCATCTAGGAGTCCAAATGGTGGTTCAATTGAGTAGTAGGGGTAGTTGATCCTTAGATTCCCTCATCAATCCCTGTGGGTATGATATCCAGACTTGTAAAGTCCACTTTATTACTTGAATGATACGTACTTGCATTAATTGAACTAAATAAATGTAAACCTATTGGCCACAAGAACAAGAGAAAATGAACTTTGCATGAAGGTGGATTGAACAGAGTTTTTGGCATCTTACAGGAACTATCACAAATAATTTGCAAATTTTGATGCATGTAAAATCAGTCAATCAAAGATGAAGACTTGATATAAAACGGACTTGGATGTGATCCAGTCTGGGGGACTTGTTTGGGGGATTAGATAAGCAGGATTAGTGGAATCTGGGGATAAGAGGGCTCATTGAGAGAGAATAGGATAGGAAAATGCTTTGCTCTCATGGACTGAGGTCCATGGGAGGCTTACTACCGCATGGAGATGCATTATTCCATATTAATTGAGGAGCTTTTGGTCTTTTCATGGTGGGTTTCTCTATAAATATATAGTTATGGGAGCTTACCAACAACAGAAGTGTGATGAATGAAACCCTAATCTCCAAATCTTAAGCGTTGTGAGTTCTCTCTTGTTCTTGAGGAGAACGACCAAGAAAAAGGAAGGTTTGAGAGCATAACATCCATTCTTCTTCCACTCATCGTGAGCAAACTTGGCTAGCATCGGAGTTTAGCATCCAGCTTCTTCTGGATTGGAGGAGTTCTGGATTAGATGTTAGTGTGGTTCTTGTAGAGAGACAAACCGGGACATGGTTCATTTAGAGATCAGAAAGTGCGAAACATCATCCGAGAGCAAATCTACAAGGTATATGTTGGCCTGAACTCTTGGTACTTTGTTTTGATCCATTTTGAAGTAAATAGAGTTGAGTGAAAGGTGAGTTATATTTTTGAAATCATCATGCTCATGGCATTGTTGCCTTGTCCATATAAGTGGGGGACACATGACCGAGTTACATAAGAATGATATCTTGGGTTCATTTGATTGTGATTCATTTGAAACATGTGAATCTTGCTTGTTAGGCAAAGATGACATAGTTTCCCTTTACCGGAAAGGGTGAACGTGCTAATGGACTTTGAGACCTAATACATACAGATGTATATGGTCCTATGTCCATGCATGCCAAAGATGGTTCCATCTACTTCATTACCTATATCAATGATCAATCATGATTTGGTTACTTGTATCTGATGAGATACAAATCTAAATCCTTTGAAAAGTTCAAAGAATTCAGAAATGGAGCAAGGAAATAGTTTGGGAGAAGTATCAAATTACTTACATGAGATCCAAATGGTGAATATTTAAGCCAAGAGTTTCTAGGTTATCTTTGAGATAATGAAACTTTATCCAAGTGAACTCCACCTTACACACTACATCAAGTAGTGTGGCCAAGAGGAAAAACAGAACCTTGTTAGATTTGGTAAGGTCCATGATGAGCAAGGCAGACCTACTCAAATCTCTTTCGGGGTTATGCACATGAGACTGTCTTGAGGTGTTAAACAGTAATAATCTGAGTGGGTTGAGGGATTATAATATGGGATATGGACTAACAAGGATCACATTTTATCACATGTACCCAGGGAAATATACCACAGTTGTTTTCCAGCGTGTTTAGGGTATTTTGTGAGTGTAATTTAATTTTTAGTAATTTAAATGCAAATGCAATCTAGCTCCAAGTATACAGAAAACAAGGGTAAAAGGTGAATTTTCAAACAGGATATAAAGAGATCATAAGATAATAGATGCCAAAGAGTGGAATAAATATGGGAAGTTGTGGTGCAAATAGAAGAGGAACTTGAAGGATGAGAAGAGTGCAATAAAGGAAAATTTGATGAGGCAAGGGCCATTAGGGTCTCATTTAGGCATTGGAGAAGAAAACGTGAAGGAGAGGAGAAGAGGGAAAGGAAGAGAGAAAGGAAGAGAAGAAGAAGAAGAAGAGGAAAAGTATGGAAACTATTTGTGTATGGAAACTATGATTTTTGTATGGATTGTATGGAATACTATGGGTTTGTATGGATTTGTGGACCTTTGTATGGTTATTGGTTTGTTCCATTTCTAGGGACAGTTAAAATTATTTATACTAAATTTATTAATTTGGTTAGTAAAACCCTGGTTGTATAGATGATGAAAGCAAAACCAAACTCCTTTTGTAATTTTGATCTTAGGAAAAGCCTAACGAAAAGGGTTTTTATTGATTAACCATTATTGAATTGGTTTGGTAGGATTCCGCAATTGGATTATGTGTCATGAGTTTAGAGGAAGTTATTTGAGTTTTGTGGGTGAGAAATGGCAAAATATGCTATTTCTTAGCAAAACTCTGTGCTCAGTGAGCTACCGAAATGCAGAATGGCAGATAAAGTACCGTGGACAGAAAAAAGTGGTACCATTACCAAAGGTAAAAGTGCAGGTACCGATGAGAGAAAAACATTGAATCTTTGTCTTTGATCAAATGTGGTACGCATCGATGCTTCACAACCCTGATTTTCGCATTCCCACGTCGTTAAGCCCCGTGATTCGTACACTGATAGTATAGGAACTCTAATAAATGACTAATGGGGGTTCAAATAAGAATGAAAGTAAGTGAAAAATGTACCGTACCTTGCCGCCTTGGCGAAGCGAAGTTGGCAAACTTAATGCCCCTATGAGAATATAGTAAGTTCTTGAACACATATAATTGTAGGACTGCCTAATACTGGATATGAAATGGCACGACACCTTTGTTACGTGGGCAGGCACGTATAATACTTAGGTACTCTCTGATTAGTGCGACGACACTCTCTGACTGTGCTTCGACGACACATTTAGTACTTCTGGCATTCGATTAGCGCGACGGTTTCTCCGACCGTGTTTCGCACATTTAGTACTTCGGTACTCGATTAGTGCGACGACACCCTCGCCAATGTTGCACTTTGTTGCGGTTACTTACACCTCAGTACGGCACTGTACTGAGTGCTTATCAGGCCGTGGTCCTACCATTCTTATTACTGGTTTAGCAGTCAACAGTTATATGATATGGTTCTGAATAACGAATAAGAGGAAAGTAATGTACATCAAGCTGTCTTAAAGCAATTCCACGGTACCTCCGTATAAGTATGTTATGCAAGACTCACTGCACCTCGTATTAAAGTATAAATCACCAGTACAAGAGCAGACACGCGTGGACCCTTCCAGTACCTCAATACAAGTATAGGCTCTGTAACTCCTACAGGAGATCTGAACAAGTATAAGTCTACTATAAGTACAAGTATATGTCCTACGGGTAAATCTGCTATAAGTACAAGTATGTATCCTACAGGAGATCTAAACAAGTATAAGTTTGCTATAAGTACAAGTATGTAGAGAGTTTGAAAGAGATAATCATGAAAATTATGATATCCGCTATTGTAAATGAGTATTGCTGCATGTATAATGAGGTCAGATGTTTCCACTGCTTAAAACTTAGCATAGGCTTAACTGTAGGTGTCAGTAAGAGGATGTCCGCGATCTTCCGCATACTGCTGGGCTAACAAACTAGTAAGAGTCCATCACAGTAGATTGTGCGCTCTAATTATGTAAATATAAATGTACAGTTTTTGTATATGTATATATAAATGGGACTCATGACTGTATGTATTGACACTGTAAACACCACTACGGTGGTAGTTTTATTTTTGTATCCTTGTATATGATATTTTGATTCAGTTATAAGACTTGGGCCCACAAATGTCTGAAAAATCAGGTAAAGAGTCCCAGTATAGTTTCGCGCCCCTTCATTCGCCTCGGCGGGGGTTGGGCTATGACATTATCACCTGAAAAGTATAGGGTTATCCAACTTATAAGAAGCGAACTTTGTTAGACAAGATGGAGGCTAAGTTTGACAAGTGTTTGTTTATAGGATATCCTAAGGAATTTTTGGATATCTATTCTACAACACTTTGGAACAAAAGTTATTTGTTTCAAAGCATACAATCTTCTTAGAGAGATAGTTTCTTCTAAGAGAAGACAGTGGGAGCAAGGGTGAACTTGGTGAAGTTCAAAGTGCTCAAACAAACATAAATCAATTGACTTAATCTAAGGTTGTTATTTATGTTGATGAAATAGTGGCTAATCCTTTTGAAACACAAGTGCATCATAGCATTAGTAGGATACGTATTGTTCTAGAGGAATATGGATTTCTTATCAGTGAACAGTGTGACGTATTGCTCATAGAGGTCGAAGAGCCTACTTCTTATATTTACATTTTAAGATTATGACATGCATAAGCATATGATAAAACCAGTCAACGTTTGTATTTTATTTTTTTACCAAAGGTTTTAAAATTTTAATTTTCTAAAAATCAATTTTATTTCCTATTTTTTTTATTTCAAGTTTTAATTTTATTGACAATAAATTTTATTTTTTGCCTTTTTTTAAATATGCATTTGATTGAGAAAAGTAGACATTGCTTTTTTTTTTTTTAAAGTTGTGGTAAGTGGCTTATATTGAGGCTAAAAGGGTTACATCATTTAAAATTTTATTAATCAAATATAATTACATTTAGAAATGTATGAAAGGAGTATCATTACAACAGTACATCCCAACTAGGTTGACACCTACTTATTTGTCAATCATTTGTACTTTTCAAACCATAAGAAAAACAAAATACAATATACATTCAAAATATTTTAATCATTATTTTCGGGTGACGGGAACTATCTTTGATCCATTCATGTCTTGATATTTTTGCCTCTTGTATCAGCCACTAGTTCAGCTTCAACATGATCATGCGACCTTTGTCCGCAAACTCCACCTTAAACATACTACCGTCATTGCTCGGTGCGACAAATTACATCGTTTTTTGCTAACCACTCTTCCACGTGCACTAAAAGCAGTTTCCGATGCGACTGTACTCACAAGCACGGTTAATACATCACGTGCAATAATAGATAACACCGGGTATTTAATTTGTTGTTTTTTCCACCATTCTAAAATATCAAAATCTTCATTATCTTCAAATGGAATTGTTTCACACTGAGATATCTATCTATATTTGTTGTATTATTCGAGAACTAGTTGTTGCCTTTTTTTCACTTTTTTGAACATTTCTAAAGGGCTTTTTATAAAAGATGAGGAGTTTGTCGTGGATGATGATTTATCAAACTAATATTATTACCATATTTTTCTTTATAAATATTATATAAAATATATAATAAACTAATTTACTTCATTTTTAATTTCTTCACCCTTTATTTGATCTTCATTGTAAATAACTTGTAACCATTCATCTAAAGCATCAAATTTTAATCTAGGTTCACAATTGAACCAATATAATAAATTAAAGGCATTTCTCCCGATATTTTTAATTTTTATATCATTGCAAAATTGTATCATTAAAATTTCATAACTTAAATAATTTTTTGAAGTGCCATATAAATACTAGTTATTTGCATAATGACCCGGTGTGAAGTTGAATAATACACACTACAAAAAATATTTGTTGAAGTATCAAAATTTCAAAAAAGATCTCGTAGAAGGTCCGCAATGTGCCAATCATAATCATTTAATACATCAACATTCACATTCACATCAATATTATTATTAGATAATTGTATTTCGTATAATTGTACTACTTTTATATTTTGTAATATTTTGTAAAACTTATAAGTAGAATTTCATCTAGTCAAAAGTGTCTAAACTTATATTTTTTTCTTTTCATATTTTGCAATTTTGCAACAATCAAAAAATAATTCATGTTTTGCTTGGGAACAATTAATATTATATGCAATGTTTCTAATTTTTTCTAATGTGCTATCAACTTGTTTTAATCCATCTTTTACAATCAAATTTAAAATATGTGTACAACAACGTACGTGAAATAATTTTGTATGATCATCTTTTATTTACCAAAATCTTTTTAATCTTTGTATTGCTGCATCATTATTGGAAGCATTATCTAATGTTATTGTAAATATTTTATCACGAATACCTAAATCTATAATTTCATCATTTATTAAAGTTGCTATATTTTTACCATTATGTGGGAGTATTTATTGTTTTAATGAAATTATTCTTTTATTTAACATCCATTCATTATCTATATAATGAGCAGTAATACATAAAAAGCCTCTATGCATTAAAGATGTCCAAATATCAGATGTTAAACAAATTTTTCCTTCAAAATTTGCAAAATATTGTTTTAGATTTTTTCATAATATCTCTTTAACAAGATTCTAATCAAACCTTTCGAATCAGGATTAATCATCGTTTGAATCTGTTTCGAATAATCATCAATTTCCATCATTAAAATGTTGTTCAGCTCTTTATTATGTAATCAATCATTCTTCACGACAAGCGTATTCCTATCATAAGAAAAAATGTGCTTAAATTTCCACATTCATCTTTACCTAATTGCATATACTCTAATATTTACATTATGCTTAATTTTACATTGTTCATTGTGTCTTTTAATGACTTGTGCCCTAATTCTGATCCACCACTAAGAAGTTTGCTACAAATTTTACATTTTGCTTTTTTATTTCTTTTTATTATTTTCTAAAAATTATTTATTCCCATCAAAATTCCATATTTGAACTAAGTTTTTTGCCACGATTTAACATGGACTAGAAGAAGATGGCTGCACTATCCACACATAAAGTTATTAATAAAATATTATACTTAAAAAAAAATAAAATAATAATCAAAATAAAATGTAACAAATAAGAAAAAGTAGAGGTGAGAAATATTACTCAATCAAGATCGAAGTTCAAATTCTTGTAACTTAACTATTTGAGTCACCAATGCTTGATTTGTGCACCACCAATAATATCATGTAATATGAAGAACAATTTGAAGAAAATGAAGTATTAAAGAATATGAGAGCAAATTGTAAAAATGAAGTGAATTTGGAGAGAGTGTGAAAATTAAGAGATAGTTGATGCGAAAATTAAGAGAATTTCAGGTAGTATTTGAGGAGAAAAAATATGAAAGGTGTGCAACTCACATGACCGGCCAGAAGGGAGGGAGAGCCAACGGGTCATATGACCGCTGGGAAGCGGGAGGAGAAGGGGGCCCGCCAGCCCGCCACTCGGGCTCGTCCTACCACCGGCCCGTCAAAGCCAGCCCAAGATAAAAGCCGCGGGCCGGCCGCGGCCTTGGGTGGCCACCTCGGCCGGGCCCCACCTGACTGTCAACCGGCCTATAGGCCCGGGCCCAACAGCCGCAGCCCCACTCATCGCCCGCCCAATCTGGGCCGAGCACCCCCTAAACCAACTCAATACTCGATATACACATCAAAACCACTCCATATTCATCTTATAACCTTTATTCTACTCAAATCATCTTTCAATACTTATCTTACACCAAAAACCTTTGTTCTTCCTTTCTTCTTCTCTTCCTCTTCCTCTTCTTCTTCTTCTTCTTCTCCCCTTCTCTTCTCTTCTCTTCTCTCTACGTTTTTGGTCCCTCAAAAATGAGAGACCAATTAATCTTATCCATATTATTGAGTTAAGGCCATGTTCGGGCCTTGCATTTTAAATTCCCTTCATTTTTTTGCATTTAAGTCCTCCATTCTTTCTAATTTATTCCATCTTTCTCAAATTCCATAATTGAATATAAACTTATTTATGCCTTCTCATTTCAAGTGGTAAATGACTAATTTACCCTTGGCTTTATTATTAATTCCGGGTCTCCCGTTTTATTTTCAAACAATTCCATTTAGTTTTTAATATACCCTAAACAAGTCCAAAAACTGTTAAGGTATATTTCGGAGTGTTACATGAATGCTATGAATCTTGGAAACACAATCAAAGGAGGAAATACTGCATCCCTGCAGGATCGCACTAAGGCCTTAATAGTCCTTCGCCATCATATTGATGAAGGCCCAAAGCATTATTCCACCCATCAAGGATCCATCGGATCCTCTCGGACAAGCTTGGAAAGAACGAGATGATCATCAAAAAACCGTAATTCTTCCAAGGTTTGTTATGATTGGTTTACTTACAACTACAAGATTTCAAGCTTCCGGGCTAGTGACTACAACTCACCTTTGTTCAAATTAGTTCTCAATCAAATTATGGGAGAAAGATTACGTATGAGGACATGCATAAGAAAAATACACCACTTTTTCACGCCTAATGTGCTCCTACAACGCCACACATAGAGAGCCGTTTTTACCAAATATTCTCGAAGTTAATTCGTGCCTCTCAGAAAGCCGAAAGGTAATGAATCGGTTATCAAAACCACCACCCGCCTCTTATCGATCTATACCATTGCCCAAGCCAATACTTCATAATTCAAGTTAATAGACGCGGCGTGGGCTTCGGGCATGGATATTATGACAAGGTTAAGGTCGTGCCAGGTCGCTTATACTTGGGAATCGAGGTAATTATAATCAGTCTCAAAGCAAGAACAATACCTCCAACAACCAGAAGTTGAATCGTTTAGAAAAATTATCTGGAAAGGCATCAAAAAGGTTTATGAGACTGAATGTTACAGATAAATAGCGGTCACCGGTTCATACTCCGCCGCATTTTAATTAAACATTTGGTTGACCTTATCAGGCCTCCATGAAAGGAAAAAGACAAGCAAAATGAAACAAATTTATCGACTTAAAAGACACTATGGATCCTGATGATCCTTTCTTTGATGATGATGGTGCAGTACCTTTGAAGCATTTTGATGTTTCTGATTTTTTTGAAGATCCAAGTGAAAAAATTGACCATTTAATTGGGGATGGCAATGTGTGCTATGATTGAGACATATGATTATTCATTTCTTTTTTTATGTTATTTTTCCATACGCTTATCTATAATGCAACTTTATTTTCATTTTTGTAAATTTCCCCCCCCCTGCGATTTTGGAAGATATATGGATCCCTCCTCATAATTGATCAATTATATGTCATCTGTTGGTGATGCATATCTTGCTAACTATGCCATAACCACACGATCTTGCGTGATAAGAAATATTTTTCAAACTTCACATTAGCTCAATCTAATGTTCATACTCCACCTTCAGTCCCGTTAACTCCGATTAAAGGCTTCGGAAAAGCCACCATTATTCTACCAAAAGGCACTAAATTGCAAATTGATGATGCCCTTTATTCTACTAAATCTAGTAGAAATTTATTCAGTTTCAAAGATATTCGTCGAAATGGATATCATATTGAAACTATGAATCATGATGAAATGAGTATTTACCATTACGGTCATTTGCGGCAAAAATGTATCTTGTAACAATTGCCTTCTTTATCTCGTGGGTTACATCAGACAATTATTAGATCTATTGAATCTTATGTTGTCATGAACCAGAAGTTCAATGACTCCAATGCATTTTTACTTTGGCATGAATCCACTAAGATCCCTCCGGAATTTCCATGATGCGCCGTATAGTTCAAAATTCTAATGGGCATCCACAACGCGTAATAAAATTTAAAGTAACCGATGGTTATACTTTGTGTCGCTTGTTCCAAAGGCAAATTAATTATTGTAATTCATCTTTACAAAGGTTACATTTGAATCCCGCTTCTAGAACGTATTCAAGGATATTTAGGCCTATCCCACCTAGTGGACCTTTTCGTTATTTTATGGTTTTAATTGATGCGTCCACTCGATGGTCTCATGTATGCCTTCTTTCTAGTAGAAATGTTGCCTTTGCTAGATTATTGGCTCAAATAATTCGACTCAGAGCACAATTCCCTGATCACTTTACCAAGACAATTTGTCTTGATAATGCTAGTGAATTCTCATCTCAAACATTCATTGATTATTGTATGTCTATTGGTATAGATGTTCAACATCCTGTTGCTCATGTTCATTCTCATAATGGGTTGGCTAAATCTTTTATCAAACGTCTGCAATTGATTGTTAGACCATTACTTTTGAAAACTAAATTGCCTTTATTGGCATGGGGACATGCTATTATACATGTCGCAAATTTAATTCGCCTTCGTCCTACAGCCAATCATTATTTATCACCATTACAGCTTGCTATAGGTTATCAACCTAATATTTCAAGAGATTCATGAAGTTTTTGGTTGCATTGTTTATAAGTTCAATTCGTTCTCTAATAATACTCCACCTAAGTTAGTCCTCAACGTCGTTCTGTATTTAAGCTGGCTTTCAATCCGCATCTATTATAAATTATATCGAGCCTCTTTATGGGGGAAGCTTTATCAAGCCGACGGCGTATTGTCACTTTGATGAAAATCTTTTTCCCACCAGGGGGAGATAAGCCACCTTAAGAATGGGCAAGAAATTACATGGAATGAGTCATTTTTATCTCACCTGATCCCGTACAAAGCACCTCGAACTAGAAGTTCAAAATACCATTTACAAGGTCTTGCAAATCAATTGCCTGATGTTTTTATTGATTCAACAAAAGTTACAAAATCACATATCCCGACTGCAAATATCCTTAAATGAGGATTGAAACCTAACAGAAATTACAGCAGCATGACAATGAACCTAAGCGATTAAATGCAAAGGCCCATTAGCTCGCCTGGTTAAAGCTACTCTTATTTAGTGGCCCAGAGCCAAGAGCTCAATTCTTCGTGAGCTTAATCGGGGCCAAGGAAGGCCTGTAGCCCAGAGCCAAGTCGTCGCTTCGAGCTTAATCACAAAGGCACAATAGCCTAGGAGACCCAGCAGATCAATTTGAGAGAGCCTAAAACAATGGAGGTAACAGCCTAGAAGGCACAATAGCTTAGGTTTAATAGCCTTAAAAAGGTGCAAGAGCTCAGAGCCCAAGAGGCTTAGCTTGCAGCTTAACTTCTCAAGGAAGCCTTGTAGCCCAAAGAGCCCCAAGAAATTTCCCCGGCTTTTCAGCTTAACTACTGCTGAAACTCAGAGCTCAGAGCCAAGCACCAAGATTCGTGAGCGCTAATCAAGCCAAAAGGCACACAGCAAAGGAGCGAAGCAGCTCTGCTGGGAGCTTAACCGCCTCAAAAGGCACACAGCCAGAGCCCAACAACCTCCAATGAGATAGCCTAAAACACTCTCAGAGGCGACAGCCCGTAAGGCACACAGCCTCGAGCGACAGCCTGTAGGAAGGCACACAGCCCAGGAGCCCCAAAGAGCTGGATTAAGAGATCCTAAAACAGCTCTAGAGGCAAAATAGCCCAGAAGGCACAATAGCCCTGGGAGCGAATAGCCCAAAAGGAGCAATAACCCAAGAGGGAATAACTTAGTTCAAAGAAGCATAAACAGCTCGAGAGGCAGAATAGCCTAGGAAGCAAAAGAGCCCAAGAGCCAAACAGCTCAGTTTCTAAGAGTTAAATAAAAGGTGCAATAGCCTAAGAACGAATAGCCCAGAAGGCACAATAGCCCAGGAGCCATTTTAGCTCAGTTTAGAGAAAGCAAAACAGCCTAGGAGCCATATAGCCGCTGGGGCTAAACAACTTGGGATGCACTGTGAGTCAAGCAACACTTGGCAAAACACAAAAGAGCGTATAAAATTAATTAATGAATCTCGCATGTCAACGAAAAGTCAATGTCGGGCAATACAAAAATCCCGTGCCCGCCCCGAAATAGCGCAAGGTTAAAATAAAAAGTATAGGCGCATGTCGCCCCAATTCCCGTGCTGGGGCCAAAAGGCAGAGCCCCAGAGGGTAAGGCAGAAAAGCTGGCCTCCGGAGGAACCCAAAGATCATCAAGCAAGGGAGCACGATCAAGGGCCCTAGAAAGCACCTCGGCGCCCGCGTTTGCCTCAGCCTCGGAAGTAGATTCTTCTACCTCCTCATCAGAAAGCTGGATGTTGAACTCTAAGTCTGGGAAAGCTTTGGAAGCCCTGCGCTAGAAGGCAAGCCACCCGGAGGCCCATTGGGTGCAGACCTCATCTCTGAGCTATGATATCACTTCGCCCATCCCGGCCACCAAAGCCTCCACCTCGTGTCCATCCGCTTCTGCCGAGCCCTCCGTCGCTCTACTGAGCCTCCGCCTCCAAAGCCTCTTGGCGTAACCTGGTCCAATGTCGCCACTGGACGCATGTGTCACCCGGTTACCAGAACTCCTCTCGGGCGAACTGCAACTCGCCTTTCGACAACCTTCAGTCCTTCCAGCCTCTTTTTATCCTCTCGCTCAGTTCCCGCTACCGGCTGCTTCAAGTCGCACTCCAGCTCACAAGCTCCTCACCAAGTCCTCTTATCTGAAAGCTCAAGGCCACCCTCTGAGGTCAAGGAGGCAACCTAGCCTTATAAGACTTCGCGCCGGCAGAGCCTCTTCAGAAATGGGGCCCTCCTTGCCAAGCCCTTCGCATAAGTAGCCACCTACCAAAGAATAAGAGAGAGCCAATTAACAATCTGAAACAATAAGGAAATGGATCGACGAAGGCGCTTAGACGTACAAAAGCGGTTCCCTGAAGTAAAAGAGCCAGAGCCTCCTTAACTGACAGGGTGTCCACCTTCTTGAGGTCGAAATCGCGAAGGATTGAGGAAACAGCCCCAGCGGCAAGCTCCACATGAGAAAGTATAGTGTCCTCATCTCCCACAACACTAAAGCGACCCCTTCCCACATCATCTGGCATCGGGCTGAAAGCCTCTGCATTCGCAACGTAGGACTCCAGACCGAAATAGGAAGAACCTCCAAGGGGGGCTCAGCCGCCCTCCTCGAGGAATCTCCAACTCCGATAATAGACGAAGGCGAAGAAGAGACCCCCACCTTTAAGATCTTACCCCGGGTAGGGGGCAACCCGTAGGAAACCCGGAAGCTTCCGCTTTATGCTTTTCTTCTTCACAAGACTCCTGTGCAGCTTGAAGCTCTCCTCGAGCGGGCTTCGCAATAAGAGGCTCCAGCGTAATACTAAGAAGACTCGAGACAGGGGTAGAGAAGGCTTCATGACTCGAAGGAGGTGAAGTCCCCGCAGCAGAAGTCACGCAGCTTCGCACCGACTCCACCCGTGGAATATCCGACCCACCGAGCCCGCAGCATGCCCGTGGTGGCACCTAACCAACCTCCGCTTCACCTCTTCATCCTCAGGGCTAAGACCAGGCCGCACACTTGAAAACCGCACAACCAAACCAGAGTTAGAGACATCTAAGGACTTCCGAAAATTAGACCCAATTAGAGCAAGGGAGAACTCACGTAGGTTCTCGGGGGTGGTCCAAGAGGTCATAACGCCAAGTGTGTCTTCTCTCCCGATTAGCTGCACATATTCAATCGCGCCAATTAATAAAAATAGCTCTTCCTAATTTATGGGAGGATGACTGTTTAAATAATCAACTAGAGTCGGACCGCTTAGAAATGTGTAGTATAAGAAACCTTCCGCGACTCATTTACACCAAAAGGTCTAGTAATAGAGCTGGGGCCGGGAACCCCCTGCCTTTATCCTTGAAACAAGGAGGCTAAACTAAATGTCCCCAAAGTCGGGGGAAAGCTAGGCCGGGCATACGCCAGTGTCAAGGACTCACTTGATGAAAGACTAAAGGAAGCTAGACCATTTTCAAAGGTCGCTCAAAAGAAAAACCATCTTTAAGAACATGGACGACGTGAAGAGGTGAGAAAGTCCGACGCCTAAACATGGATACTAGTCTGATGTTTATACGAGGAAAAATTTCCGCAGATGTGAAGGTCGACCCGACTAGTGGCCCACTTCATCCGAACACCCACTGAGCCCAGATATTCCGATCCGGCTGGGTACCTAATCTCGCGACCTCTCTCTTTTACCTTTGCCAAAAGGTAGGGGATGACCCACCACGGAGCCCAATCCACGCAACTAGGAGACCACCGTAGACCTACCACTCCACTCGCATCTCGATTCCGACCCCCTCGCCAGCCCGCTCTATATGCAAAGCGCCAGAGCACTGGACCCAAGAAGCGCATGATTAGACAAAGATAAAGAAAGGCGAAAGAATAACAAAAGAGGCTCAAAACACATCCAAACAGCCCAAAGGCCAAGATAGGGAAAGCTAAGAAGAGGAAGAAGGAAGACGTACCGAGTTACTGAAGAAAACAAAGATAACGATCCTTAGTGGAGGGCAAGACGACAAGGAAATCCTGAGCAACAGACAAAGATGTTTCGAAAGGGGGAAAATCCAAACCTGTAGAGGAAGAGGACTCAAGAACAGAGGAATACGAAGTAACTGCCAGAGGATGTCCCTAAAGGCAATAGAGGCAATAGCCGAATCACGTTAAAACCGAAAAGTCGCCACATCACAAGACGTTTGACTCGCGATACGCGGCCCCAATCAAACGATCCCGAAAGTAGCCGACGTGGAAGTCACACCCGATCCATGTAAATGATGTACCTTTACCTACGCTCGCTTAGCCAAGGGCCGGGGCCAACCATCAGTTTTAAAATAATAAAGAGAGCCCAACACAAGTCCAAATGTCGTTTTTAAAAGAGACAAGGAGCGCACTCCAATAAAGACATAAAAGAGCTCAATAACACATATGCTCCAACACGGGCGCCTAGTCGGGACCCAATTCACCCCGTCTGAGAAGCAGGTGACGTAAACATCCAGAGAACCCATATTAAAGGAAAGTACCTAACCTCCCTAATTAAATCTCCACCAATTAGAGAAGTAAGATATTTCCTAATTATCGTTATCAATTATCCTTTAGCAATCGGTCAACGATAAGGAAAGAAAATCCCTCACCCAATAGGAAAAATATCTGTATCATCATCAAACTAAGAAAGTTATCATGTTCATCCATTACAAATACCAGTCATTCTATCAAGTTGTTGGGTACGTACAAAATTCATTCCCTAAGCAATTAATTTTCTCTTCCAATTTTAGTGAACCATCTTAAGATTTGAGAGGCAACGCTAACTCGCCATCCTTTTGCTTTTATTTTCATTGTAGCCTAATGCTCGTAGTCACAGACTACTCAAAGAATTTTAGCAAGCCCCACTAGCTTCTGCTGAAAAGCATCATCGCTTTAAAACATGCGCTTTGCAATCACCTTCCTAAGCTGCCCTTCGTTTATCATTATAACTTATTTTTTTACCCACCAAAATATTAAGCAGCCTAAAAATGAACATCAAGACTGTTATTTAAAATCAAAACATTGGATACTTTATTAAAGATTACATTCCGAGGTCTTATTGGTAGAATTGTTTGAGGTGTTCAGCTTTCCATGAGTGGGGTAGGGTTTTTCCTTCTTCCTCTTGGGAGCTCGTAGCTGTCAGTCGACTATGTGATACGATATGTGGCCCTTCCCACCGGGGGGTGCCCCTATGTGCGAAGGGCCTCGTCGCGTAAGTTTTTAACTAGGTCGCTGTGCTTGTAATTCCTGGTTCGACCCCTCTTCGACCATGCATTCCGGTCAGTCTTCCGTGATAGTCCCCAATACGCCAGACCAATTCCTTCTTCTTGTGGGAGATCCAAGCTTAGAGTAAGAATCCCTCCTCGCTGAAAGTCTTACGCTTAAGTAACTCAACTGCTTACTTTAATCCGACTTCGACAGAGCTATCGTCTTGTACAAAGGCCAAAGCGGTCAGGGTCTCTCGAGTCGCCGACCCGCACGTAGTTCTCGTGTGCCCATAACACCTCTGGGAGGTATTCTCACCCATTTTCCTAGATTCTCTTAATTTAGCCTCACGCTCGAGTCCTTATAAAGGACTTCCGCCGCTCATTGGATCGTGGGATGAGTCAGGATGAGCAGGCTCATTTCTCTCGGTGCCTACAAATCCTCGGAACTCAGATTGCCGAATCGTTTCCCATTATCGACACGAGGACTGATCCCGAACTCCGCATATTATAGAACCACTGCATCGGTTATGTACCTTATGTTATGTGATTGTCGCATGGGAGCCAGCCTACCACTTGGCAAAGCACCACCGCTTCACAATGATAATTTGCATCGCCCCTTCCAAGGGCAAATTCATTATGCTCCAAATTTCATCACGAAAAGGCCGGCCGTGATCAACGCTAGCGGCCCGAGATAGTACGATCTCGCATGCTCGACAAGCTTTGCATTTTCCTCACCGCCTGGCTGGGCTCTCGAGCATCAGGCCGCACACCTTACCCCGGTTTTTCCCGCTTAAGGTCCGAGTCTACGTATACATGTATGCCTTCTCGTACCTCCTCGAGTATGCATCGCGCTCTTCTTCCCTACGCACTTAAGAAACGGGCGAGAAGCCTCGCTTATAAAGGGTCCTCGATGAACGATGAATCTCACACTCGCCCAGCTCGATGCCTCCTTCGGGTCGCTTGGCAATGTTCCTTCTATTAAGTAATCCTAGATGGGTCCATCCACTTCTAGCTTGAACATCATGGGTGAGACTTCTCCGTCGGCGTTTACTGAGGGTTTTGGGAGGTGCTTACAGGTACTACCATCTAGGTCTTCCCGTGAGGTCATTCGCAATTTTGCCAAGGCATGCTCGGCACTTTCGCTTCGTACATGTCAATCTCAACTCGTATGAACTTTTTTTTAAGCAACTCTCGCACCTTCGAGGTAATGTGATCATCTTCTCACCTCCGGGCTTCGTAGGAGCCTTCTATCCTTACTCATCAACAGAGTCACCGCTCACTCACCCGATCAGCCTGCACGAGTGGGCGAGGTTAAGCTCAATATGAGCACTTTGAGCACTACCATTATCGAGGCTTGAAGCCGAACTGAGCAGATTCCACATCTATCCCGCTTCCAGAGGTCAGATCATATCTCGCACCACTTCCTTAAAGCATCGACGCCCGGGTCCATGCATAACCTCCATATGGGGAGGTTTGGCGCCACTGGGTAGCTTTAGGGCTCGCTGGGTGAATTTATGATGAAATCCGTCAAGATCTACCTTTATCATTGGCCCTCGGGGCTTGTATGATGTCGTAACTCACTCAAACTTCCATAAACCCACTTTATCGCCTCCAGGCTTCTGCCTCAGCAAGATTTGCTTCCACCCGATATCTCGCTGGGACCCCAGCAAGATGATCGGCAAAGACGGCCGCTGGATATGGTTACCAACGCTGCACCGCTCCATCTTGATACCTCTCCTCCGTCCTCTCAGAGCTCCTATTGAAATAGTAACCGGTGCTTGTCAGATTCTATCCCGCTCTCAAAACCAGTGGCGCACTAGCTGAGAAGTTTGAAACTAGCCTGTGTAGAGGAGGAGTTCTCCCGAAGGGCTTACTAGAACTGGGATAGTCAGTAGTTTTCAGCACCGTGAATGCTCCATGCAAAGGTGCATCCCATCGGGAAGGCCTTTTCGTAACCCGAAAGAAAGGCCGGCATTTGTCGCTGGGCTCGACACGAGCGGCCAAATAAGCAACTATTCTTCCACACCGTTGAATGTCCTTAATGTTCAAGGTGGCAAAGATGTCGAGCACGACCTTTATCTTGTCCGGCTTGCTTCTATTCCTACCGCTGACTATAAACCCAAGAACTTCTGCAGAGACCTAAGGCGATTCGTCAGTTTAACTTCATGTTGTAGTTTCTAGATCTATAACGTTTCTACTTAGCGGTTATGCGGATCGACCTAACTTATTTTACCAAAGATGTCGTCATATATATACCTCCATGTATGCTCCAATTTCGCTTCGAACATCTTGCTCACCAACCTTTGGTAAAAATTCTCGCGTCTTCAAATCGGCGGCATCACCCGATAGTAGTAGCTTCTCGCCCAGTAAACGACGAGGTCTTCTCGGGTCGCTGATCCATACCGATCCGGCTGTAGCTAGAGAAGGCGCTCATGAAGTCGAGGAGTTCATGACCCAGAAGTGGCGTCTACTCATGAGGTCAATCCGGTGCGTAGGAAGCCATTCGGGGCGCACTCCTATTGATATCTGTGAAATCGATGCAAAGTTGCCATTTTCCGTTTGCTTTCTTGATGAGAACAACGTTGGCCAACCACTCAAGATATTCTACCTCCCTAATTGCTTACTGATGAGTCACGACCTCTTCATTAATCACCTTCGCCTTTCTAGTAGCGAAGCTCCTTCTTTCGCTAACCGCTGAAGGACTGGACCGATGTTCAACCCGGTGGGTATCATCGTCGCCGATTCCGCCCCATGTCTTCGCTTCAAAGTAATTTCCATGTTCCGCCTCTTTAAAAGTGGACGCAGAAGGCTTATGATGTTCCTAACACCTTGTAATCTCTATGCGTGACGAGGTGCCCGGGCCGGGCCGTTGTCGCATGTGCCCAATTCTTTCGGCGCACGTGTCGGCGCTTACCTTGTCTCGTATGTCAAGCTTGTCCATATAGATGTTGTCAACCGTTTTTTGTTTCATTGATGCTGAGTAACACTCCCTGGCTACGCGTTGGTTTCCTCGCACCATTCCTACTCCATTTGCAATTGGGAATTTGATTACCATGTGGTAGGCAGAGGGGATGGCCCTTATGGTATTGAGAGAGGGCCTACCCAAGAATACGTTGTGTCATCAGGCATCTACTACGGTAAATCTTACTGGTTGGTTAGAACTCGCACTGTGTTTCCAAAGTGAGCACTAGTTATATCGACCCCAGAGGAAGCACTCTTTCTCTAGAGAATCCACGTAGGTATGCATTGACTGGCTCTAGCTTCTCCCTTCCAATGCCCATTTTGTCGAAAGTTGATGCGAAGATGATGTCAACCGAGCTTCCATTGTCGACAAGGACCCTGTGGATTGTTTTATTGGCTACGACGACCCTTATCACTAGTGGATCGTCATGGGATGTCGACAAAATTTCCATGCCTGAGTCCGAAAGGTTATGGTAGTATCCACCGGTGAGTTTGGATACCTAGCCTGTATTTCCTAATGTTTCCCATCCGATGCCACGCAGATGGCCCTCCCGACTGCCGGACTCCCGCCCGCAAATCCTCCCGATCACGTGATTCCCGCGGCGCTCAGGCCGAGTCAGGGTCGGGTCGACGAGGTGGTGGTGGCCGACCGTCCCGACCTTCGGGCCGCCAATCGCCAAGATGCCCGCCATCAAAATCAATCGCTTTCCTGAATGGATGCGTCGGCTGGGTTCGCTGTCCAGATCCCGTGTCTCGCGATTTCGTATCATTCTTTTCACAATTCACTTCATTCGAGATGGTCACCTAGAAATTTTCATGTCGCGACTGTAGGATCGCGGGACACTCAGCCAGCTGGGGGGGTGAATCAGCGAGGTGAATACCGCCACCGGCAGCTGGGCCAGTGGTCCCAAAGCGCCTTCGACGCCCTCGCCTCGGGGGATCGCCTGCTTTCTCTCGTTTCTCCTCGGATCCGTCCCTGCCTCCCCGCCTCCCTGTGGCTTTGCCTCGCTTTCGCCGCCCCGCCTTCTCCTTTCGGCAAGAGCCCTTTGCTCGATAAGAGGCTTTTCCACCGCTGATATATTTCTGGCTGGCGAGCACTCCTGCCAAGGTCATCGAGGTTCTTCGAGATGAGAACACAGTCTTTCGACCAGCACTCCCAAATTCTCGCAATGACTAAGACATTTAACTTTCATTCCCGGAACACTACCTTAATGACTCGCCGTTGAATCTCCGAACATATGACCTCGTGCTCATGCGAAGCCTCGCTATGGTCGACGTGATAACCTCGGATTTCCCGTACATCCTAGCCCGATAAAGGGAGATGAATGCGATGAGAGCTCAGAACGATGAGATCAAGATGGCTAAGTCTCGTTAAACCGTGCCAATGCTAAAGGCCCTTAAACAAGTGATACAGCGGCGCTCGCGATCGCATGGGTCCTGAGACCGCGCGCCTCTATCCGGTTCTTATATGTACTGGGAGGTGATATATGGGGTCTTCATTCCGTCGAACGCTTCAACCGCCGACATTCTCGAACTCACTAAGTTATGGGTCGCAAAGACCTCTGCGGAACAGAGATTCGGGCCATCAGATCAGAGCCCATGTAGACCGGAGCTCGACCTTTACCGCTTCCTTCAAATGGTCGAGCTCTCACACGTCCCTAAACCTCGCTCCCACGACCGCCCTGTCTCCCGCCGATAAAGGATGTGCCCATTGCCTCTCGCTGGTCTCGTACCATGCCTCCTCATTGCGATTTTCTCCGTGGGGTTTGTGCGGTCGCACTGGCTTCGCTAGTTTCTTCTTTCCATCTACTCGGCGAGAGTCGAGGTGTTAATGCTCTTCCAGTAATGGTGTTGACTTCTTGCAGCCTCGTTATTCTCGCGGGGGCACTGTGATTTGACCGGCGAGTCGCTCCAACTCTCTCAAAGAACGCCACGGCGACGGAAATTACCCATCTCGCCGATATCAGCGTGTAGTTTCTAGTGTGTGTCCGGAGGGCTCGCGATCCACGCCGTCACGGGTCTCAGATCCTCGGGAGATCGGGACGCGGCCCCCGCCAGGTTCCCGAGTCGATACCATCAACACCGGTATATCGGCTTTATTTGTGCCGAACTGCCGCTCTACTGCACGACGCCAAACTCGATGATGTTTTTCAACCAAAACCGGGCTGTGAGTTTGCCGGAATTACTAGCTCATCCGTCGACCGGATGTGTTCGCCCCCTTTACTAAAATAAGAAGCAAAGTGATCTACGAGGTTCGCCCGCTGGCTTCTCTCCAATGCCTAAGTCGGCTCTTCCTAAAGCAAATATAAAATCAACCCGCGAGTAATGAATTTTGGGCGCTGCACTTTAACCGATGGGATGACTCCGTATTTACAATTGAACATCACGAGAACTTTCCAACATGATGATACGTATATTTTCCTATCGCGAGGAATTTTCTTCCTTATCGCTGACCGATTCGATAAGGGACATCATGATTTAATATTCCAATATTCGCCTCCCTAATTGGTGGAGATTTAATTAGGAGGCTGCAGACTTCTCTCTTTAATACTGCCCTTTGATGTTTACGCTCACCGCTTCTCGCTGTAATAACCGAGTCCCCATTCCCGCCTTCGTGTTCGGGGCACATAAGGCCGAAATTCTTTATGTATTTTATTAGCCCGTCTTATCTCTTTTAAGCCTTACATTCAGGCCATGTTTCCTGCCCGCGCTACTTATTATTTTAAACCCAATAAGTTTCAATTAGATATCTTAATAAATTATAAATACTATCTTAATATTATAGATTATATCATAATAAACAGTAATAATATAATACCTACAGTTTATTAAGATAATATCTAAATAAAAATACGAAATAATTTTTTATAAAATTGTATAGAATTATATATTTTCAGATTATTTACGATTTTTTCTAATTATTTCTAAATCAAATCGACTAAACACAAGTTTCGTCAGGATGAAAAAAAACCTGATTAACAAAATCGCGACAGCAAAACCCAAAACCCCAGCGTGGGGTTAGCATTGACACAGAAAGAAGATGAGCGGAACATCACATCTCATACAGCTTTGGAACATTCCTTCTACCAAACTACTCCTCAGAAGCTCCATTTCTTCCAAGGGTTTCTCTCTCTTTATCTCTCTTTTTTCCTCGGTGTCGTTGCTGAGAAAATGTTCGCAGTACTAAAGGAATTTCGAAGTCTTGTTTTTAGTTTTTGGGTTTCGTTCCATGGGAACTTTGAAACACTTTGTGTATCAGCTTTTTTTCTTTTTCCTCAGTTTATGCACAGATTATATTTGATTTAATTTTATTTAATTATTTTCTTACATACAAATTGTTAAAATTGATACAAATTTGTATGCTCATTTCATTTGATTTGAATATTTTTTATTTTTTAAATCTCTGTGGGATGGAGTCAGTTTTCCTTTTTTTTTTTGTGACTAATTTTGGCATTCTAGGTAAGGTGGGTTTCCATGTTCCTTTTATTTACTAAATGCTCTGTTTGATTGCTAAGAAACGGAAGGGAAGGGAAAGGAAAAAAAAAATTGAAATCATGATGCTGCTGTTTTAGTTCTCTAGAGAACAAAAATTGAACTCAGTGTAGCCTTGTATAATTACCTAGCTTAGATAAGTGAAAGTTCCTTCTTTTTCCTGAAGGTCATAATGTAAAATAAATCTCGCCCACTTCTTTTGTCTCTTCATCAATCAACAGAAACTTGTTGTTTTCACCATTTATTTTTTCAAAATTCTATCTTATTTTCAAATTGAGTCTGATGTGGGCATGACTTTGTTCCAATTCTGTTGGTTTTAATTATTTTTCCATTTCACCTTTCTCTATGTAAAGGTTCTAAAATGCAGGTTTACAATTTTGTCTCGCAGGAGAAATCTACTGAAACAAAATCTTCTGGCAAGAAGATACAAACAATTGCATATAGAATTGTCAATGGAAGCTCTGTACCTGTGCCAGAACACAAAAAACAAAGCAACAAAGAGGTAGTTTTCCTCAAAAATTGTAATTTGTTCAGTTTCAGGAGGTTGTTAAAAAACTCAAAAGAGGGATACCATAAATTTCCGTTTATGTTAATAGATATTGAACTTTTATACTTATTAATTTTAATCGCAACATCGTAGCTTACAGTGGTGGGTGCATGCCTGTCAACATTCAAAAAATTTCTCTTTAATTTTATATTAGTAGGCACAGAGGAAGTTGAGCCTATGAATTATGAAAGGTCTTAATTTAGGCACTTATGTTTTGAAGTGATGTCAACTCTACATTCTGCCTAAATGTCTAAGAATTATTAAGATTTTCTGCGAGAATTGGATGGAAAAAACCATGTGATTTAGGTACATGGACCCTATAATATTGGATAAAACTCTTGCCTAAATCAAGTCCATGTATTTGTCACTTTCCTACAATATTCAATGGAAAATCTCAAAACTAGACATTTGGGCATAGTTCAAGGTTGACATTGCTTCAAAAAAATATTTAAAGATTACATTTTTATGCAAGTGAAAGTACATGAGTGATTTTTTAGATTGTCAGAAGTTAGGAGGATCAAGGTGAGAAGAGAATGTTCTATTGGAGATACCAAGATGGAGTGTTTCAATCTAGGGAAGGTAAGGTTTACATTTTTTAGTGGATTTATCGCTACTTGATTTTCCGATAATTGATTCGGGGAATGAGGATGACTCTTCTTTTTGGCTCCAATACCAAAAATTGGGTAATCCTATCGAGGGTCAGGAGGATGGGCCTGATCACGTGGACGGTCATATATTTATGTAAAAGTTGAAGATGATTAAATTTCTCAAAAGTGTGGCATGTAGAATCTTTTGATAACCATAGAGAAGGGAAACCTTTGGTGAAAGGAAACTTATGTCAAATTGAGGAGCTTTGGTACGCCTTAAGGAAATTTATAATAGTAAAGTGATGCACCACGAGAAAAGCAGTATAAAGATCATTGATAATTTACATTTGATATTTAACTCAATTCCATGGAATATGACTCCATTTTTTTTTTCCAAATATCTTGACTATCACCATCATGAATCCATCAACATAAATCAAAGTCATGATCCGCCATTAAAGACCTTTCACAAATTGGGTCCACCGGTCTCGTTTGGAACCTCGAGCAATCAAGAAAGTAATGATTTTCTAGATTAACAAGAACTGAAGAGGGAGGATGTTTTGGTAAAGCAACTTCAATTTTTCTACAAATAATCTCCCTTAATCTTTAAAGAATGCTTTAGTATGAATAGTTTCTCTCCCAAATTTGTCCTTACTTATCAATCTCAGATGCTCGTTGCTTTCTTTATCCCACTTTGTCTCAAATTTCTTGATCATGGGAAAGAATCACATAAAGAAAAGGAATAGAGCATTGAATGATTCGGGCAATTAGAAAACCTGATTTGAGAAATTTTATATGTCCTCGACGATTGAGTTGGTTGCTCGATGTATTGAAGTTTATTTGTCGCTTGATGTATTTAGCAATAATCCTATCAAATGGTGACCATTTTTTACTAGCTCGATGGGTCGACTAGAACCTTGATTGAACGGAGTTGTGTATTTCTTGCTGTTAAAACCTATTTTCCTTTCAGCAGCGAAATTCAAACTCAAATTGATTCAGTTATGGTTGATACTTCTAAATTAAATTAATTAATGTTGTGCTTGTGGTCTCGAAACAATTTAACGGCACCAATTGGAAACCTCGTGTTTATCTCAGAATCAGGTGCAAGTATCCAAAGCTTCAATGATTCCCATTTGGGTATTGGCAATTTAACTCTTCATGACTGAGATTTTGGTTCAGAATTTGCCAAGACATTTTTATAAAAATTATAAATTGTAATACCGCTTCAAAATTTGCTACTATCTAGGGGCTCAGAATGGATCCACTTTACCTTTGCTTCATAAGAACACCAACTATCTTGGTTTTCTCTCTCTCTCCCCACTTTCAATGCGATTAGTCCACTTTGGCTTTGGTCATTCCACAACACAGTTCCCTCACTTCCACCATTATAGGAGATCTTCAAGATTTTCGTACTGTAATCATAAATAATTGAAGGGAAAAACTTGTCTTTCATTGATCACAAACTACCTATTTATATACATAATCCTAAATCCAAATAGGAAAGAATATGAAGTTTCCTAACTCTACATGAATGCAAGTTTCCTTATTCCAACTAGTTTCAAATTCTACAATACTATAACACTCCCCCTCAAGTTGGAGCATAGATATTGATCATGCCCAACTTGTTACAAAGATAATTAACCCGATCCCCACTCAAAGGTTTTGTGAAAATATCTCCTAACTGTATCCTGTAGAGATCAACCCCCACTGAATGTATCCTGTAGAGATTAACCCCCACTGAATCTTCTCACGGACAAAATGACAATTTATCTCAATTTGTTTGGTATGTTCATGAAATACTAGGTTAGAGGCTATATGCATGGCAGTTTGGTTATCACATCAAAGCTTTGCTGGTACTGAAGTTTTTATGCCCACTTCCATCAATAACCGACGTATCCTCATGATCTCGCATACAGACTGTGCCATAGCTTTATTCTCTGACCCCGCACTAGACCGTGAGACAACACTTTGCTTCTTACTCTTCTACGGTGATCGCATTTCCTCCAAAAAGACACACATTCAGTGGATCTCCCATCTTCCTTAGATCCTCGCCTAATTTGCGCCAAAAAGCACTTACCCCGGCAGCGTCCATGTTTATACAATATTCCACGCCTAGAGCTTCTTTCTCAAATAAAGATAGGATATGCTCTACAACTCCGCCAATGATCAATATGGGAGATGGATATATATTGACTAAAACACTTACTCGACTAAGCAATATCCGGGCGAAGTTAATTGTAAAGATAATCCACTTCCCAACCAAGCTGTGATTCTCAGTATTTCAACAGTCTCTTCTGATCTCGCACATTAGAGTCATAGGAGTACACCTATTGCACCTAACTTTCCTGGCTCTTGGGGAGCAACAATCGAGCACATATCCGCTGGAGATAACAAAATTCCCGCTACTCACGACTTCAACACTCCAAGAAATACTTCAACATTCCTAAATCTTTTGTGTGAAACTGATTGTGAAGAAAGGATGAAGAGATAATATACCTGAGTTACTCCTGCTGGTGACACATCATCCACACATACCTACCGCAGAATACGTAACCTGGAATTTTATAGAATACGCAGTGGTCGTGACTTACACTTCGCATGCCAAATGTCTCAATCGCTCGATCAATTTGCCAAACCAAGCACTGGGACTTCATTTAAACCATACAAAAAGATTTCAAAGATCACACCTTCCTTATCTCCCTCGAGCAAACCCCGAGGTCGTTTCAGCAACCTCTTCTCAGACACCTCCATGTAGAAAGACATTCTCGATGACGTTCGACGCAAGTCCCAATCAAGGGCTAGCGCAGCAAGAGAAATAACACGGACAAATGTCACTTAGCTACGTGAGAAAAGTATCTATTTAATAACGCTACAGTCCCAGATACTTTTAGCAACAAGATCGCCTTCAATCTAGCAATGTAGATCCATCAGATTAAATTTTACGGCAAAACACCAACGATAGCTTGATGGCCTTCTTTCCAAAGAGGTAAAGGCACTTCAAGTCCCATATACCATCACATCTAAAGCCCCGCATTTCATCTACCACAGCATTACGCCAACCAAGGTGAGATAGCTCACCGACAAAGGTAAGGAAGAGAGATAGGAATCAAGAGATGCAACAGAAGGAAACCGTGAGGAAGATCGATAAATGGTTATAGGAAACAAAATGAAGAGATCATGAGCAATTATCGACGTCGAAAGAATCTAAAGATCATTATTCCTGACGGGATTCAATGACGAAATGTACCGACATTGGACTGTAGACTCCGAGGATTTTGGCATTGAGAATATACCTGAGTAATGGGAGGTTTAACAGAACAAGAGCGAGTGGAGCTCTGGGTGAGCTCGAGGAAATAGTACACTAATAAAACATCATCCTCCCCTCGACTTTTGCAACATGCGAAGAAGGGAAACGTAGTTTCAAAGAAAGTAACATCAAGACACAAAGTAATGTTGAAGAGTAGACAATAACACCTATAATTCAACACGAGAATAAAATTTCACCACAAGACACTTACGACTTTGATCAAGTTTAGAGACTCGGCATCTAACATCTCAATTAAAGTATGTGCATCCAAATACTGGGATCAATAAGAACAACAAATTATTTGGAAACAACTGGTGGTAAGGAGTAGCCTAATTAAGAATCGATGAGGGCATCCTATTAATCGTAGGTCAAGTCAGGAGACTGTGATCTCGCCCCAAAATGTTTGTGACATCTATCCGAACAAAAAGGGCCTCGAGCAAACCCACAAGATATGTCTATTCTTTCTCTAAACTACCCCATTCTGAGAGAGTGTATCAACACACGAGGTCTGATAGAGAATCTCATGTTGTAAAATGAAGGACTTAAAAGGTTCTGACAAATAATCTTTGACATTATCACTTCTCAATTTTTGAACAGAGACAAGGAATTGTGTTTGAATTTTAGCACAAAAGGCACTAAAATGAGAAAAAAAAGCATAGAACAACTTTTCATTAGATAAAGCCAAGTTACACGAGAGAAATCGCCAACAAAAGTAATGAAATACTTAAACCCAGTGGGACACATAATCGGACAAGGACCCCAAACATCTGAATGAACTAACCTCAAAGGAGCTTCGGTTCGTTTATTGATTCTGGTGACTCAAATGCATTACGACGGTTTTATCATATTGACATCGACTATACCAATGATGATAGACTTGAAAATTGAGGATATAGCTTCTTCAAAAGAGGGAGAGAAGGATGACCCAAGCGATAATGTAATTCGAATGGGGTAACAACTCCGACAAACAATGCACTTCGGCTAACTTCCGCTTCGCTGACGAGACCTCAGACCTTCGTGATCCTCTACCAATAATCCGCTTCGTCGAAAGATCCTGAATCAAAAAATAATTAGGAAAGAATGAGATATTGCAATTAAGTGTACGTGTGAGTTTACTCACAAAAATTAAATTAAAAGAGAATTGTGGTAAACTCAGAACAGAGGTCAAATTGATTAGAGGAGTCGGATGAATTGTCCCTGACTCAAGGAAACAAGATGTTGACCCATTTGCAAGGGTAACAATATGGGTAGAAGGGTGAGATTGAAACATAGTAAATAAGCTAGAATTACCTATCTTGTGGTCAGTGAATCTAGAGTCAATGACCCATATGGAGGAAGATGAAAGAAAACATAAAATGGTTTTAATTCGACTCACGAGTGTATGATAGAAGCAGATGTAGACTATGAATTTTGGTAATGAATGCATTGAAATCTTCGATTTTATTTTAAGCAACTCTACAATTTCGGAGTGTATGTCCCTGACATGGCAATACGACACATAATCCTAAGGGTTTCATGTTAGTCATAGAAGCAAATTTAACTAAAACAAGCCTCTATCTAACCCAAAACAGCCTCTGAAAAATATGAAAAATACCAAAAAATAGGATTGTGCAAGGAAAAGGACCACCTTTCCACAAAAAAACATCACACCTGAATGGATTTTAGTCCCACAAACCTCAAAACACCCGTGAGAGTTGCTGGATCTCCAACAAATACCAAAAAAATCAAGAAACCCTAGAAAACAAGGGCAGCCGAACACAAAAGAGGGAAAAAGGCACTGCTGTAGGCCTTAGACCAAGAAGAAAAGTAGTCGTATCAGAAGGGCGTTTGGCGATAACGAGGTGAACCGGTGATCGTCGAAGACACCCTGAGGTGAACCGGTAATGGACAAATTCTCCACGCCACTGCGGATGTGAGGGTCGAGAGAAGCAATCGCGTGTGGCTGCAAGGCGTGAGCGTACCGCCGCTGAGGTCCTTCACCGTCGCAGGATCTAGTTGACGACGATCCAGCGGAGGGTCACCTACCGGAGATAGGTCATCGAAGTCACGAGTTGTGTAGTCAAGATGGAGGTTTTTCTCGCGATTTTTCCAAAAAATTTGCCATTTTCTAAACAAATTCAAGCCCTAGGCTTTGATACCATGTAATCATAGATAATTGAAGGGAAAAAATTGTCTTTCATTGATCACAAACCACCTATTTATATACAAGACAATCCCCAAACTAAATAGGAAAGTACATGTAAGCCTTAACTCTTACATGAATGCAAGTTTCCTTATTCCAACTAGTTTCTAATTCTACAATGTTATAACATGTACCAATAGTACCAAATCTTCTTGAGAGACCATCCCTATCTAGAGCTTTTCTGTATATGTCACAGTGTTTTGAGAATTTGGCACTATCTAATGTAGTCCAGTTGAAGAAATCATCCCTGCTTGTGGAGTAGTCAAGCTTCTAAATACAGTACTGTTGCATGTGTCATGTGAGATACTTCTTCTACATAGTTAGCCATTTTCGCACTCTTTCCTTGGTGTTTTTTTGGCTGTCTTTGCCTGTACTTTGCACACATTTTTTAATAAATATTTATTTATGAGAACTTAAAAATTATACAAAGATTTAATGTGGCTCCTGTGTTCCGATTCTAGGACATAGCGTCAACAACTCTTGAAACTGTTGGTGCCTTTCAAAAGCTGCCTAAGTAGATGCCATCTGTTGATATTCTTTATTCAGCTTTGAGGAAAGCAAAAAGGGTTTCACCAGCAAAGGTAATTGATCTTGGCTTGATGCTCCATTTGATATCACCGCCTACTTGTTCCATTTAGTGTTATTTAAATAAAAATTGAATGTCACTAGAATTGGTTTGCACTAGGCTCAGTTGAGTTTGAAATTAATTAATGAACCATTTATTAAATGTGATATTTAGTTTGTTTGTTTCATAGGCATTGCCATTGCAAAGGAGAAAGGAATAGAGCTGCAAAGCAACTTGATTTCTGATGAAGGTACAATTTTGAACTTTTGGCTGTCATATTAGTTGACATGGATGGTGTAAGAAAAGGTGAAGTTCCTATGTTAAGCATGCAAGATATGAGTATGGGTATGGGAATATATTTGAACATGCTTAGGTTAATCAAAGATGCTTTTTTTTCTTTTTTTTTTTCTGAAAGTTGATACATACCTTATGTGGGCAAGTCCAACAAAGAAAGAGAAGATTTTTCTTTGTTTCTATCATCTTTTTTTTCCTTGTGCTTCTTTTATACATGGATATTGTTATAAAAATATATCACTTTTCATCATGGAGTATGTAACAGATATCAGATTTGAATAAGTAACTTATATTTGTTCTGTGGTTCCTAAGACTTGGGGATTTAAAGAATGACAGTTAGGCAGTAGCTGCACCTCTAATTACTAGTTTTATGTAATGCTTCTATGTATGATCAGACAAAATGCTCAAATGTGATCTCAAGTTTTCTGTTTCCATCTTCAGGAACTAGCAGTTCCATTAAGAGGCTATGCAGAGAACTTTCCTGACAAAAAACAACTGCACCCTTATGAACAGTCGCTTATTCAGTTGACTCTTGGAGATGGACACTATGAACAGGTAAATTATGAGTGTATCTTGTCAACATTTCCTATCATGTCATCCCTAAGACGTTTAACAGTGTTTTTTATCCTACTTAGGACTCTTGACCTTTTCCATTTCTGAAAGAATTAAATTAATCTGTAAAAGGTAATTAATAAAAGAATAATACATAACCAACGGTGGATATAAGATATTGCCTGAAATAGGCACGTTTGTTAGGATATTATTATTCATTTTCTGGGCCATCTTTCTTTCGATGTATTGGAAATTTGTGAAGGTTTCCCTGTGTGTGTGTGTGTGTGTGTGAGAGAGAGAGAGAGAGAGAGAGAGAGAGGCCTGACTAGTTTATTAAATCTCCATTGCTAGTGAACTATTGTGGATGCAAAATGCATTTATGATCATCTATATTTCTTTGTTATCTATACTAAAGAATTCTACTATTGTATGCCATATGGTTATTGTGGATTCTCTTATGGTTTTGACAGGTTTTGAGAAATGTAGATGCTTTAAGGAAGAAGGTCGTATCAGTGGGCAAAGAACATGCGTCTCTTTGTGCTAAGGTTGGAATACTACTTCAAACTGAACTTTACTGTGTAAATAATTATATCACCCATAATTGTTAGAGGCACTGAGCTGCATTGAGCCACATGTATCTTGGAGCCTAGAGCCAAAGCACAAATTTGAGTAAGGTAATCCACATGTTAGGTAATGCAGTACATGGAATCACATAAAAGGTTGTGATGATGCACTTCATCAATCATAGAATTTGAACCAGATCTCTCTCCTCATTATTATGGAAGCAAACTATTTATAACCACAAAGATATGGTCATTAAAATTCTTTTATCCTTCTCCACAAATTTTTTTCCTCTCTTAGAAGCTGAATTTGAGAAGCTTGCACAAATCATTTAGAGCTACTGGTGTGGACCCTAGTTTTTGACATTGCTACTATCAGGGGGCAGCTTTGAAAGTGTGGGTTTTGGAATCGTGTGAGGTTTTTGACATTGCTACTATCAGGAGGCAGCTTTGAAAAGGTGGGTTTTGGAATGCCAAAGTAAGGGAAGCAATCCTTGATCCGTGTAGAAAACAAGATGGGAAGATTTGTGGAATGAATTCCCTGTGTATTTCATTGATCCAATGTATGGATATATACAAGAGTATGAGTATGTACAATAGGAAGGCTAATCTAACTTTCCTAAACAGTTTCAAACCTACAAGTAAACTTTCCTAATCAGTCTCAAACCTACAAGTAAAGTATTTTACATATTATAACACTCCTTCTCAAGTTGGAGCATGAATAATATTCATGCTCAACTTGTTATAGAGATAGCTGACTTGGTCTCCACTTAGAGCTTTTGTGAAAATATCACCCAATTGTTTTCCGCCTCACATATCCTATGTAGATCAACCCGGTCGTATTTTTCTCAAGAATAAAATGACAATTTAAATTCAATGTGCTTAGTCTGCTCATGAACATGACAGACTCCAAATACGAAGAATCACTCGTTGTCACACTAGAGTTTTGTTGGGATCGAAGTTTTAACTCCTACTTCCATCAAGAGTTGATAAAGCCACATGATCTCACACATGGATTGTGCCATTGCTCTGTATTTAGACTATTCAGACTCTGCACTAGAACGAGAGACAACACCTTGTTTCTTACTCTTCCAAGAGACTAGAGTCCCCCAACAAAGACACAATGACTTGAAGTGGATCTCTAATCTTTCTTAGATATTGCCTAATTAGCATATGTGAAGCACTCAATTATATTATGCTCATGATCTTTGTATTAGATACCCTGTCTTGAGGCTCCCTATAAGTAGCATTGAATCTGTTCTACGGCTGCCTAATGATCAATTGTAGGATAAGACATGTACTGGCTTACAACACTAATTGAGTGTGCAATATCAGGACGAGTCATTATAAGGTAATTCAGCTTCCAAACCATCCTTCTGTAACTCTTAGGATCCCCAAATAATTGTCCTTCTCTAGTGAGTTGTAGACTTGGTGCCATAAGTGAGCTACATGGCTTTGCTCCTAGTTTTTCTTTCTCAGACAATAGATGTAGCACATATTTCCTTTAGGATAGGAAAATTTCACGCTTACTCCTCATGACTTATGTTAAAGGGTTTACTCCTCATGACTTTTGTTAAAGATATGATATTCATATTAAGCCCAAATCCTACAAGCTCAGCCTTGCAGACTTAATGCTTGACATGGTATCAAAGCCTTATTTTATAGAAGGCCCCGTGGCTCAAACCATCAAGTTATTTCCATTTGTTGATTTGAAAGTCCATGGAGGATTCTATGTGGTTTGTTTGACTCTACACGTGCAGTTATGGGGTTGCACGTGAGGGAGGGTGTTAAAGACATGATATTCATATTAAACATAAATCCTACCTTGAGCTTTTAGGAGAGTTGATTGTTTAACAACTTCCCCAAGAAATACTTTAACATCCCTAATCTTTTGTGTGGAAATGACCATGAAGAAATGATTTAAGTGATGATATGCATGCCGTATCACTTCCAGTAATAACAATATTATCTACATACACAACTAACAAGATGATACATGCTTCAAAATTTCTGTAGAAGACAGAGTGATTATATTTGCTTTTCCACATGCCAAACTTCAATCGCCATTGAATTTTTCCGAATCCATGTACGAGGGCTCTATTTAACATATTAGGACTTATGGAGATGCACACACTTTCCCGCATTCCCTTGTGCAACACCGGAAGCTGCTTTATATAACACTTCTTATGAAGACCCTGGGCGAAGAAAATACTCCTGATGTCAAGCTGATGGAGGTCCTAATCATTTGTGTCAGCTAGAGATATAAATAATTGAATTGAAGTCATCTTGGCAACAAGGGAAAAATATTAGAATAATCCACACCATAGGTTTGAGTACACCCTTTATTAAACAAGACGTGCTTTCAACCCAAGAAATTGATCCATCAGGATTAACCTTCACTGCAAATGCCCAAGGACATCCAATTCCTTTCTTCCCAACAGGTAACTGTACCAAGTCCCATGTACCATTGTCATCCAAAGCATTCATCTCCTCTATCATAGTGCTATGCCAACTAGGGTGAGATAAGGCTTCATGAACAGTGTTAGGCAACGAGATAGAATCTAGAGATCCAATAAAAGAATGAGAGTATGATGACAAATGGTTATAGGACACAAAATAAGAAATAGGATGAGCATACTGACATTTACCTTTACGAAGAGCAATAGGGGGGTTATCATGAGAGATTTGATGGCAAAGGATTAGGTGGAGGACCTGTGACTGGGGGTTGCGTGCACCGAGAGTAGACCTGAATGATAGGAGGTCGGCCAGGGTGGCTAGGAGCTCTGACAGGAGGTAACAAAGATAAATGAGCAGCCGGCCATTGTCCCCTTAACTGGTGTGAATAAAAGATGGAGATAATGGTACATCTTCAAGAAAGGTAACATCAGTTGAAACTAGATACCTATGAAGACTAGGACACAGTACCATATTCTTTAACCCGAGTAACCAAGAAATATACATTTCAATGACTTGGGATCAAGTTTGGAAACCTGGGGATGAACGTCTTGAACAAAACAAGTACACCTAAATATCCTAGGCTTATTAGGAAATGTAAGTTTATTTGGGAAAAGGGTGTGGTAAGGTTTGTCCCAATTAAAAAATGAGGAAGACATTTGGTTAGTCAAAGCATGTCAGAAGATAACATCTATGACAGTAAATGCCAGCACATGCATTTGGAACTTATAAGGCTTTGATGTGCTTTGAAGAAGGTGGCCTATTCCCTCTCAACTACCCATTTTTGAGACATCTCCCCATTTTAATTAAAAAGCATTTTGTGGAGACAACATTAACCCAGAAATGCTTAGGCACATGCATTTGGAACAATAAGACTCTGATAGTTTCAAGGTGTCCATTCTTCCTCTTAGCTACCCCATTTTGAGATGGTGTATCAACACAAGAAGCCTGGTGAAGGATTCCATTATGAAGCATGAATGATTGAAACCATTCTGAAAGTTATTATTTAGCATTATCACTCCTCAAAGATTGAACATAAGCATGTAATTGAGTTTGAATCTTTGCACAAAATGCATGAAAGTGAGAAAACAACTCAAAATGACTTTTCATCAAATATAACCATGTTATTTGGGAATAATCATCAACAAAAGTAACAGTATCAAATCCAGCTAGGAACACACTGACTTAACCCTACATGTCCGAATGTACTAACTTAGCGAGCATTAGTCAAGTTTATTGACCTTGGCTACCAGAATCATGACGATGATGTTTTACAAATTGATGAGACTCACAATTTACTGAAGACAAGCTAGGAAATTGAGGGGACAACTCTTCAAAGAAGGGTAGAGAAGGCGATTAAAATCTAATCGACAATAAATCCCAAAAAGGTGTGTGGTTATCTGCAGCAAGCAACAAGTCTCTGTAGCGCATGATCAAGAATGTAGAGACCCCCAAACTCACGTCCTCTACCAATAATTTGCTTCGTCATAAGATCCTATAAGAGACTATAACCAGGGAAGAATGAGACACAACAATTAAGTGCTTGGGTTAGTTTGCTCATAGAAATCAGATTAAAAGAGAAATTTGGTAAACTCAAGACAAATGACAAAGGAATAGATGGTGTGGGACATATTATGCCTAACCAAGAACACAAGACTGAGACTCATCTGCCATAGTGAATGTGGAAGTTGATGGGTGTGACTGAAAGGTAGAGAATAGGCTGTAATTACCTGTCATGTGATATGTGGCTCTAGAATCAATGACCTATTTTGGAGGATGAAGAGACAAGACATGTATTCGATTTACCTGACTTGGCAATAGCAGTAATCGGAGTAGAAGAATGCTTCAATGATTCCCGATACAGTTGGAACTTGGCAAATCCCTTAAGCTGAGATTTGAATTGATTGATCTGATGTCTCATTAGTGGAAGCCATATGAGCAGATCAACTCTCTCGATTGACATGCAACTTCTGCGCCAGACTACATGTTCAGCTATGGATAATAATAACATACAACGCCTTTCTAACTCCAAATTCTAGTCAACTCCTGACCACTATTTCAGATCATACTTCCTGCTCATTATTCTACCTAATAACAGCATTGTTTGATTAGGTGGGTGGATTCGCAAGTGAGGAATTTTCTATGCGGAGCATCCTATTGGAGGTATCTTTTAAGGACGATATCTTAGGGCTAGACAAAATTTGAGACTTAGGCTATAATTACACCTAAGGAAGGCTACTAGAATCCTATAATCGCTATATGTTCCCAAGTGTTTGGTCGAACTTCGATGTCTGACTAAAGGGTAACAACATATTAAGCCCTCTATATGTCTTTTATAGTCCTGGTAGAAATATACTGTGAGAGACTCCATCCTCGTTTCGACGATAAAAGGCTTTGCACTCATCAAATATACGAGAGATATTCCCCTTTTCGGAATATAGAAAATCCAAATAATCCATTATTTCCTTAACGAATTCGCAATGGATAATTGTGTCTCACCGCTCTACCTCAATAGAATTGCGAATTGCAAGAAAGGCAAGATCCTACTACATCATCCGCTTCAATCATCTCTGCTGAGGATTCCCACGAGATGATTATCCATGTCTATGCTCCTTTGGTAGAGACGAATTGCCTTGCTCTAGTCCAGGTAATTGAGACCATTAAGCTTGTGGTCTGTAATTTTGGACATCCAAGAACCACATTTGATACCACTACTAGCTTTTTATCAGCCATACTACTCATCAAAAGGCCGAAGGATGGAGATCGGGTCCAAAAACAAACTCCAAAACATAGAACAACAAAAAATTCCAAAGAAAACTTGGAGCCCACACCCTATTTCACACAAAACAACGAAATTAGTGGGAATTTATCACAACAAATCACATTAGTGGACTCCTCAAGCCAAGACGATCCCCTGGGCATTTAAGTCTGAGGTCCAATGGAAGTTCAGACATTTTATTGATGACCTACATGGGGCGTGATGTGAAATATAGGGTGGAAGCTTGAATTTCATTCTTATATATATAGTAAGAAATGTAGTATTTCTAGTTTTTCTTTTCTTAGTTAATATACTTTAAGTTTAAAGCAATGCCAAGTATGTTGTCATTTTGTGTACTTTCTAGTAAAATACACTCAATCGTTAATGTAAACATCGCGCCTTTAACAAAGCGTAGCGTAGGAACGTTTGGCTGAGGTGAGCTATTATCTGCACCAATTTACATCTTCTATTTTGTCTTTGAAGATCCCATAGTTATTTGAGGCAATAAGACGACAGGCACAAAAGCCTCTTGGGGGTCTCGAGGTGCCAGGACCTAACTGAGGCGTAAGCCTTTTAAGTGAGGCGCACCTCTATCTATTGATAAATAAAATTATATATCTCAATATATATAATTTTGCCGAAGTGAGGCTCTATCTCACATAATATAGATAAAAATTTTATGTATCTCATTATATATAATTTTTAAATAAATTTTTTTATGTGAGGCGACTTGAGTGGGCTTCAGCATTCTCTTCAGAAGTCCTCGCACTTCCCTTTGAGGCGGTGCCAACAACTCAAGTGGTGGTATGCCCTGGGTTTTAGGTGCGCCTTTAACAACTATGGAAGATCCTCTTATTATCTATAATTTATATGGTATGAATGAAACCCAAGATATTTTTTTAACCATGAAAGGGAAGCCATGACGGTTAAATATTGCCAAGGTACTTAATTTTGAAACAAGAGTGTGGTTTTTTTTTTTCAGTTGTTTTGTTTGTTTGTTTGTTTTTTATTTTTCATTTTTGGTTTTTCGTGCTTTTTTGTTTTTGTTTTTGTTTTTGTTTTTTGTTTACATCCCCTTTTTGAAAGTTAGCTAAAAGGTCATCATCTTCTCTCAAATTTCTTTTTTTTTCTCCTTCCTTTCTTGGTTTTTCCCTTCATGCCAACCAAGATACATTGTATATCATTGTTTCCCCCCCTTATCTACTGTATTGTACTAATTATCTCAGGCAGCAATCAACTCTCTCTTAAAAAAGCCTAAGTTTGTAGGATTTGAGTTTGTGAAATGAGAGAAGAAAAGAATGTTTTTCTTTATTAAATGAGTGAGTTACATAGTATAGAGACACCTATATATATACAAAATAATGGAACAAAAAGGAAACAAAATAAAGAGGATAATGTACAAAAAAGGTATGAGATAAACTAAAGAATATCTAGGGAATATTCTTTGATTCTCAACAGAGTTTAATATGAATATCATGCTCTTAATACCTCCTTCACGCTATGAAGAACATACCCACACGCGAGAGCATAAACAACCAAACAGAGTCCTTATGAACTTTCCAATACACAAATGGGAAACAAATATTCAAATTGTAGAGAGGTGATTTGAACCCATGACCTCATGTTGAACTAGGCTTTGATACAATGTTAAACAACCAACTTTCCTAAAAGCTCAACCTTGTAGGATTTGGGTTTAATATGAATATCATGCTCTTAACAATCTGTATGCCTTGCATTCTTGTGCACTTCCTTTGAGCAATTCACTTGCAAATGACAAAATTATATGTTGAAGTTTGTCACTTTGTTAACTCCCAATTTCAATGAAAGTCTAAAGATCAGAAATTGGCCATGTTCATGGCTGTAATTTTTGGACTTTGGCTTAATGTCAAATTGAATTAATTTATGTGTAACTTAGGAGAAAAATAGGGCCTTTGGACCAATGAAATCTTGATCTATACTTAATTGAAGAGAGGAGGCAAGCCTATCTTATGGCATTATGAATTTCTCTGAAGTTCAGTGGGTTCAGTTTCATGTTGTCATGACCTACTGACATTGTGTATCTATTGTTTTCCTTAAACCACTGCTCTCATGGTTTTAAAACATGTCTACACAATTCATCACTCCTTGTGAATGCCTAAAACTTCTTCTTCCTAGGCGATGTGGGATGTTGAACATATTGATTTGCATATTTTCTATGTTATTCCCTCTGGTTTTTTGTACTTCCCTGTACTGTTTAGTCCTCTTGCTGCTCTCTGTGGTTGTTTGACTAAATGTTAGTGAATTTCAGCTTGATGGTAATGCTTATGAGTTTTTTGAGCGAGTAGTTCCTTTTTGTTTATCTTGAGTTTTTTTTTTTTTCTTTTAATATTTTTTATTTCAAGTAACCACAATGCTAGTATTGATATACACACTCTGATTTTTGGTGACAATTGGGGATTTTCTTATTGCTCATCCTCGGTAACAAAGAATTGGTTGCAGACATTGCGGGCAATGCCAGTAGTTGATCTGGAAACACCAACACTATGTCTTGTTGGAGCTCCTAATGTGGGGAAATCATCATTGACTGTATTTTCATAACTGGGAAGCCTTGAGGTATTAGCAAAACCTCCCCCTTCAGACCTGGAATCTTTCATTTCTCCTTCCTCTATTATTTTAAATTATCCTCTGTAACTGCCTGTTTTTTATGCAATAGAAAGCAAATTGCACGCATCCTCAGGTTTTCTAATTTCGAACTGATCCATCCTTCAATACCTCTATTTGTTCACTTCAGAGTGACTCATGCAAATCTTAAACCCTTCTCAATAAAAGCTTTAGTTTTATAAAAACCAGATCCTTTTATCATCAAACCCAGACCTCTAACCCTGGAACACACTTTGTTCTTATCCATGAAGTGGTATTTCTTCCCTTCAGTTCTTCTCAAAGTTTTTTTGGCACTGCAATTGAGATTATGGAACTTGAAATGAAAGGCATTGGAGTACTGAAAAATATTCTATTAACAGGATGTAATCTACCACCTTGACATTGGTTTATCCAAATGCATTTACATATAACTGTAAGCATAATAATGCCCAAAAACAAAAGCCAAAGAATGACCAGAAGAAAAACAATACAGTGGAGATTAAAATAATTAAAGGGTACATATAATATTACACATAAAGGTACTGAAAGTTTCCAGAGGGGCTAGTTTGTTGTTGCATAAATAGGTTAATAATACTTGAGATCTGAGCATTCTGAACTGTTCTACAACTCAAATTTTTAACCATGGATTTAGTTCCACGTTATTGTTTTGTTGACTCTTGGCACTGTTGTCATAAACATCTTTGTTTTAACTACACATTTACTTCTAATATCATTTTCTGGACATTTTTTTGGTCTATGTATTTCTTTTGTTCTGCAATTCTTAACAAACAATTGGATTACTAATTAATTTATAGAGTCAAACATTGACCTTAATGTTGTATTTCACAAGCTCAACTGTATTACAAATCAAGTATAAGAAAAATCAATGCATCAAAGATTATATTATACACATTTTACTTAAGGGAATTTAAAAAATAAAATTATCTATAAAAAAAATGGAATTTTAAAGATTCAAGTAAATTCTAATCCTATATATTTAACCATATCTTCTGAAGGTTATTGTGTTGGATTAATTAATGATGCTGGAAGAAAGTGGGAAACATTTTATAATTTAGTGCATTCTGATGGAAAAGATAGGGGTTGAAAAATGCATAGTGATTTTCATTTTGCTCTGTTTTGACTCATTGATGAATGACACTGCCAAGTGCTGCTGAAACCTGTAGAAGTTGTTTGGACTATGCTAAGACTACCTTTGCCTTTGTTTGAAACTGTGACACCCCAAAACCCGGGGATCCGTTGACCAACCGTCAACCTACGGAAATATTTGTGGGTATCGGATAGTCTGATACCACAACTTGGAGTCCCATTTACCGGGATCCAATGACAAGTAAAAAGTGACCGAGGTGGGTCCACTTATCACATTTATATATATATACATGCATGACTATATTGGCAATAGTTCAAAAAGAATTTAATTGCAATTCTTTCATACAAAACTACATGCTAGAACTAGTTTGTTCCAAGCATTTTTACAAAAACAATTATAAAGCCACAAACTGGCTTTCTTCACAATTGCAGCCTTGACTGAGCACCGTCCACCGGTGTACATCCTGCACCTGAAATGTTTTCCTATATAGGATGAGCCACACCCAGTAGAGAATAATTCGTACAGAGGCTACTCCCCACCTAAGTGCACATGCAATGTTCACACAACATTTCATATCACAATTCCAAACAAGATTATGCAATCATAGGTTGGAATTCTACATGCCATGCCATGAAATGAGATGCGACTCAATCGTACGATGTCTGAGTCACACGATCATTACTCAATGCATGCTAATGACTACCAAATCCCGAAATAATCAATCGAATTCCCACCACTCCACGATGTCTATGTTTGATAAACCATTATTCTGGATGACATTCAATGATCATTTTCAAACAAAATTCATTTGTTTATAAACCAAAAGGTTTTTGGATGTTACACCTCAATGATCATTTTATTTACAAAACTCATGTCTTTTTGAGCAGCGAATTTTCGGGGTCCCACCACAGACTTCACACGCCTTCCTATATTTTTACGGGTTTTCACTGATGGAGATTCTGTATATCCACAAATATCGGGTCTTTTATTCGAGGGGGTATTTATCCCTGCTTGCTATTACCCGACACTAGTTTTTATCATTTCCATTTTAATCAGAGCACTGGCTGACTTTGTCCAACAAGATCGAACCCACTCCATCGAATACCAACTATGGTGATTGGATCGTAATTATGCACCACACCTATTCAATGCGAGCGTCCCTGAACATATGCATCAGACGCCATTGCATGCTATATCATGCCACATGTATAATGAATGCTACATGGACAATTTAAACCATACAATTCACTAAGTATTATGAATAATTATATTATGAGCATATAATTTCCAAACCAGACATACATCAATTTCAATATATGAGCACACACATATCAACATTTCATCACATCAACACAACCAAACAATTAGTACACTTGGTGTAACAATCAAATTTTCAGCAAAGATGTGAGCACCAAATGCCATTCATCTAAGATATTACGATTCTCTGACTCAAAGAGCTTTTCAGAGTCCAAAGAACGCGAATAGGGAGTTCCTGGACAGAAATATATGAATGCTTGAAGTCGAGACTTAAAGGTGTGCATCAAGAGAGCAATGTCACGACATCGCCACGACATCAACCCAACCACAAACATTTTAGCTACGATGTCGTGACATCGCCACGACATCACCATGACATCGCCACAACATCAACCCAATCACAAACATTTCAGTCGCGATGTCATGACATCACCACGACATCGCACGACATCGCCACAACATCAACCCAACCACAAACATTTCAGCTGTGATGTCGCGACATCGTCATGACATCACCACAACATCAACCCAACCACGACATCATCACGACATCACCACGACATCGTCACGATCGTCGGAATGCCGGGAATCAGAGGAAAAAGCTGTCGGATCTTCCTTTCTCCCCTTCCTTCTTTTTTTTTTTTCCTTTCTTTCTCTCTTTTCTTCCTTTTGTTTCTCTCCACCGCCAAGACCAGCAGGATATATTTCTTCTCCCCTCCCACTTACTCTCATCTCTCTTTATGGCTTGACACATGGCTCTCCTCATGCCATGTGTCACCCACATGTCCTTTACCATATCTTCCACCTCACCCCTTCATGCATGTCTCTAGCTATGACACTTGGCCCTCATTATGCCAAGTGTCACCATGCTATGTGTTACATGGCATGTGTCATCATGCCATGTGTCACCCGACCCCCATGCTTCGAAAAACGAAAAAAAATCCGCCTTTTTCGGAATTTGACGACTTTGCCTGTGCAACTAGGAAGCATTTAAAAGAACTACCTGCAGGCATCCGTTTTCACGCCTGAGTTCGATTTACTCTAAGCCATTATTCCCTTAAAAGAACTTGGTCCTGAAATTCACATGCACATATACATACAATCACATGCATATGCTACTGTCATTTTATTATCAAATGACTAAACAACGTAGCTTCGTCCTCAAATAAGAAAGGATAATCGTACGCACGTGTCTTCAAGGCTCCCATGCCTTTCTTCCTCCACTCCACCTGTCGCCACAACATTTCACTAGCCTCACAAACCATACGCAAAACCTGATCTCGGCTATCCATGATACGTATTGGTCCCTCCTCAAAGGTTCCATCCGCATCAACAATAAGCTCGCCCCAGTCCACTACATGAGTCGGATCCGGAGTGTACTTCCGGAGCATGGAGACATGGAATAACACATGAATACTCGATAAACCTGGCCGTAGCGCCAACCGATAAGCAACTGCACCTACCCTCTCGAGTATCTCGAAGGGCTTGATATACGTCGGCAACAATTTTCCTCGCTTGCTGAATTTGACCACTCTTCTCTTCGGCATCACCTTCAAGAAGACATGATCACCCACCTCAAACTTTAGAGGTCGTCGCCGTCTGTCGACGTAACTCTTCTGCCGACTCTGAGCCGTGAGAAGACGTTTCCGTATCAAGTCCACCTTCTTAGAGGTGTCTCTAACCAAGTCCGGACCTATAGAGGGTCTCTCTCCCTCCTCCATCCAACAAACCGGAGATCGACAAGACCTCCCATAAAGTGCCTCGACCTTCTCGGGTCCACGGATACCTCCGAAGCTGATACCACGTGCCCTAAGAATCTCACCTCAGTAAGCCAAAATTCACACTTGTTGAATTTGGCATACAACTGATGTTCTCTCAAGGTCTAGAGAATAATCGTCAAGTGACCCTCATGATCCTCCTCAAACTTGGAGTAGATTAAGAAGTCATCCACGAAAACCACAACGAACCGATTTAGGTAGGGCTGGAATACCCTATGCATAAGATCAATGAATGCCACTGGAGCATTCATCAATCCGAATGGCATCACTGTGAACTCGTAATGCCCATATCGCGTTCTGGGGCCGCCTGGGTGGATATCCGCCTTCCTAACTTTCAACCTGATGGTACCTGCGTGCGAAGATCTATCTTCGAGTGTAATTCGCCACTTTCTCAATTGATCAAATAAATTATTAATCCGCGGCAAAGGGTACCTATTCTTGATAGTAGCCTTATTCAACTGTCGATAATCTATACACAACCGAAGAGTCTTGTCCCTCTTCTTGGCAAACAGAACCAGAGGGCCCCAAGGTGAAGTGCTTGGTCTAATAAAACCTTTGTCCAACAATTCCTATAATTGGACCTTGAGTTCTTACAACTTAGCATACACCATTCTATGCGGAGTCATAGAAATAGGCGATGTACCAGGGTGCAACTCAATAGCGAAGTCTACATCCCTATACGGAGGTAATCTCAGTAGTTCATCCGGAAAAACATCCTCATACTCACAAACCACTCGAGGTAGACCCAAATCCTGTCTTGCCTCGTCCTCTAGGGTAAGGCTTGCCAGCTAACCCACAAACTGCCCATGCCACCTAGAGTCGTACACGGCTCGGGGTAAAGCGTCATGCTTATCCCCATGAAACGTAACTCAAATACCTAGATACCGATCCCAAGGATGACATCAAACTCCGATATGTCCATGACCCGAAGGTCCATAGTGAGCAGAATCCCTAAGATCTCTAACTCACAATCCCGACATATCTGATCAAGTATTAACACTCGCCTTAGTTCCTAGGGAAGAATTCACATACAATGTCTTTTCCAAGGTTTCAACCTCTAAGCCCAAATCTTTCACACATGATGCAACAATGAGTGAACAGACTTAATCAACAAGACTCTTGCCCATGTTTAAATGAAGATTAATGTACCCCGAATAACCGACCGACCGCAAGCCTCGCCTTGAGGCGTGACGGAGCACACGCCCCCGGTCCCTCAAGTCCCGCCAGGAGCCCCGTCCCGACCTCGACCTCACCCATGCCCGCCCATCCGTCCGATCCTCGAAGGGTAGGGGCCTTCGCAGCCTCCCCGGGATCGGAGCACGGCTCCCGCCCATAGCGTAAGGAGGAATAAACTAAGTCTGTGAACCTAATCGATGACTAGGGATCAAGTGTCTCATAACTCTAGGATCCTTTGCTTCGAGGACAATCCCTGGCCTCATGTGTCCAAGTTATACAATGGAAACATGTCCTCGCCTGACCGGGCTAGTACTCGGCGTTTCCCATCTCGAATGACTGACCACTTCCGGGTAGTCACAGCCTGTCCTCAAACCCCGCGAGTAGTCCTCGCTTCCCGAGCTAGAAGAAGAGAGTTGACTCTCCTTCCTGTTATCACTAGCACTCGCATCCCGGATGCTCCGTGTGTCATCCACTTCCCTCTCAATGGCCATAATTGTCTTGACCATCGAGTCCAAATCTTGTAAGAGTCTTACAATTTTACCCCGGATGGACAATTTTAGACCATTATCAAACTTTCTCACTTTGGCCATGTTTGTGGCCACACAATCATAGTTTAAATCCAAGCATCCAAGAAGCTTAGCCACGTATTCAAGAATCACATCGTCCCTTGCTTCGCCCAGAACCTGTAGCTTTTGCATGTCGAAAGTGTGATGTCGGGAAAATTTTGGCTCCATGAAGAGCTCACGAAATTTTTCCCATGTCTCACTTCCAAGTCCTCGAGGCTTCACCCAATCCCACCACACTCGGGATTCGCCTTCTTCTAGCCGGGAATGCTGCTAGCTTTTATCTTAAGGGCATCGAAGGTGATCTCCATAAATTTCAATAATCTTTCGACTCGCTAAGCAATGATCGCCTACCATCTGGTCCCCCTCCTCCCCTGGTTGGGCCGGAGGATGAGATCCTTCTCGGGGTTCTGAACAGCACTAGCCTGTGCAATGGTGGCGTACTTACAACACTTGCATGTGTAATATTGCGAGGTCGAGCAACTAATAGCCTATGAAGGCTCTGGCTGTCAAAGGCCGATCATCAGGGGTTGCTGCTCGCCATTGCCTCGCGGCCCTCTTCCTCGACTTAAATTACTCCATTTAAGGCCGAGTAACAATAGAGTGTTACATGGTATCCAAGAATGGTACTTAAGTTTAAACTTCGAGATTTCTCTCCTTGTATAACTAGTAGTGCTGGTGCCAACCATTAATAGACCTCTCAATATCCCAAACTATCCCACTTTTCCTAACCCCTGCTGTTTTCTTAACCTAGTTCCTTTTTTTTTACCATATATATGATTCACACAATTAGTAGCATATTAGGGCACAAAACATGAAATGCACACAATGAATGCAATGGTCTAGCCCAATGCCCATCAAGCCTTAGGTAATTTGTATACTTAAGCTTTGATACCAAGCTGTGACACCCTAAAACCCGGGGGTTCATTGACCAACCTTCAACCCGTGGAAATATCTGTGGGTACTGGATGGTCTGATACCACAACTTAAAGTCCCATTTACCGATCCAACATTGGGCAAAAAGGACCAAAAGGAGTCCACTTATCACATTTATATATGTACATGCACGACTATATTGACAATAGTTCAAAAAGAATTTAATTGCAATTCTTTAATACAAAAATACATGCTAGAACTAGTTTGTTCCAAGCATTTTTACAAAAATGATTACAAAGCCACAAACCGGTTTTCTTCACAATCAAGGCCTGACCGGGAAAGCCCCCGTCCACATGTACACCTTGCACCCGAAACGCTTCCCATACATGCATGAGCCACGCCCAGTAGAGAATAATTCGTACAGAGGCTACTCTCCACCTAAGTGCACATGCAATGTTCACATAACATTTCATATCACAATTCCAAACAAGATTATGCAATCCTAGGTTGGAATTCTACATGCCATGCCATGAAATGAGATGCGACTCAATCATGTACCATGCTCTGAGTCATTATCGACTCCATTACTCAATGCGATGCCAATGAGTACTAAATCCCGAGTCAATCACCGACTCCCTCCACACCATGATGTCCATGTGTGATAAACCGTCATTCTGGATGACATCCAATGATCATTTTCAAACAAAATTCATTTGTTTATAAACCAAAAGCTTTTTGGATGTTACACTTCAATGATCATTTTATTTACAAAACTCATGTATCTTTTTGGGTAGCGAATTTTTGGGGTCCCACCGTAGGCTTCACACGCCTTCCTATATTTTTACGGGCTTTCATCAATGGAGATTCTATACCGGTCTTTCACCCGAGGGGATATCTATCTCTGCTTGCTATTACCCGATACAAGTTTTCATCATCTCCATTTTAACCATGCGACTCTGTTGGACTTCGTCCAACGGTACTGAGCCCACCCATCGATCACCAAGTATTGTGATTGATTGTAATTATGCATTCACACCCATTCAATGCAATGTCCCTGTGCATATGCATTGTAATGTGTCATTGCATGCTATATCATGCCACATGTATAATGAATGCTACATAGACAATTCAAACCATACAATTCACTATGTATTATGGACAATTATATTATGAGCATATAATTTCCAAACCAGACATACATCAATGTCAATATATGAGCACACACATATCAACATTTCATCACATTAACACAACCAAACAATTAGTACACTCGGTGCAACAATCAAATTTTCAGCAAAGATGTGAGGACCAAATGTCATTCATCGACATATGGTCAAATTCTAGACTCAAAGAGCTTTTTATAGAGTCCAAGAACTTGCGAATCAGAGTTCGGACGAGAAAGATATGGCCGTTTGAAGTTAGAGGCTTAAAGGTGTGCAACAAGAGAGCAATGTCGCGACATCGCCACAACATCAACCCAACCACAAATATTTCAGCTGTGATGTCGTTACATCGCCATTACATCAACCCAACCACAAACATTTCAGCTGTCGCGACATCGTCACGACATCACCACGACATTACCACAACATCGCCACGACATCGCCGCGACATAGGTGCTAGGGTAGGATTTCTCTGGACACAACCAAATAAACAAGCTACGTTGTGGCAGTCCCGAAAAATGGACTATAACTTGAGCTATAGAGGTCCAATTTGGGTGATTCAAAAGCCTAACATCAAGTTCATAGATGCATTATAGTGCTATTAAAAAAGAGTTTTTATTGTTCAAACTATTTTTTTAGCATGGATAAAAATTAAGATTTTTGGTAACTTGTTTTCTAACGAAAAAATTTTTAGTATTATGATTTTTGGTATGAAACATAAAATATTTTTTGGTAAAATTCAAAATTAAGATTTTTGGTAACTTGTTTCCTAAAGTAAAAATTTTAGTATTAAGTTTTTTGATAAGAAATATAAAATAGTTTTGGTAAAATTCAAAATTAAGATTTGTTAGTGTTCAAAATATTTTTTAGTATCCTATAAAAATTAAGATTTTTGGTAACTTGTTTCCTAATGTAAAAATTTTAGTATTAAGATTTTTGGCAAGAATTTTTTTGATATGCAAGATTTTTGGTAAGAATTATAAAATATTTTTTGGTAAAATTCAAAATTAAGATTTTTCTAGTGTTCAAAATATTTTTTAGTATTATGTTAAGATTTTTGGTAACTTGTTTCCTAATGTAAAAATTTTAGTATTAAGATTTTTGGTATCCTATTGTTTAAATAAGTTATGTTTATGGAAGTAGTTTTATGCTATTTTATTTTATTTTTAATGTATTATAGAATATTTATTAAATTATTTATGTGATCACAAAAGGCTTACGCCTCAATAGTTCGAGGCTTATTGCTTGCCTCACAAACATGAAAACGTCTTGCGTTACGCTTTCGCCTTTAAAAACATGGTGCATAGCTTAAGTGTGAACAAATGAAGTGAATACACTCAAAACACTTATTTATAGGCTCTGTTTGGAACTTGGAAAGTACTAAGTGTTAGTATTTTTAGAACCCCTTTCACCTCCCGCTAAAAGGTCTTATAGTAGGAAGAAGGTTCCTCCATATATATTAACTTCAATTGGACCGTGTTCAGTTGATGTGAGACTTCCAACACTCCCCCTCACACGAAGGCTGGGTTTTTTCTTTTCTTTTTCCAGTTCCTCTAGAGGATGATAAGTATGGAGCCTCTTCCACCGTGATCCAGACACCTAGCCAGCTCTGATACCATGTTAATATTTTTAGAACCTTTTATCTCCCACTAAAAGGCCTTTTAGTAGGAGGAAGGTTCCTCCATATATATTCACTTCAATTGGACCATGTCCAACCGATGTGGGACTTCCAACACTAAGGAAAGAATAGAGAGGAAAAGTGGAAGGAAAGAAAATTTGGAGAAAAATAAAAAATAGGTTTAAACTTAATAAATTAATTATATATGGTTATTCAAACTCATTTTATTTGTTTATCTCTATTATATGAGGACTAAGAAATTTAAAAATATGTAAATTTTTGAGGAATTTTGATTTGATTTGATTTTTTTTTATATTTTTCACGGTGAAACCAAACATGAGAAGATCGTTTTCCTTAATATTTTTTTTCCTTCCCTAGTGCTTTTCAGGTTGCAAACATAGCCTTAGGAAATAGAGAAATTTTATGAATAAGAATTGAAGAATCTCAGAAAAGGATTGGATCTCTTTCAGAGAAACAGAGAATGCATGGCTGTGTCTCCACTTCTATATATAGCATCAACCATACAGCTCCAAAAGAGCTCCTCCAAATTCACACACTACTAATGATAAAGATCCTTTCTCCTCAAGCAAGAAAAGTATACACGATTATACCCCCCTAGTCCTACACTCCAAAGACATCAAACTAAGGGGAATACGAACAATGAGAAAATTCCTTAGCCACTAATACAATAGTCTGTTGGTCCTAGACTCCAAGGACATCAAACTAAAGAGAAAACAAACAAAGTGACATAACTCTTTGACAGTATGATTTAAAGAGAAGATGAGGTAGGATGTTGTCCTGTACTGCACAAGGAGCCTCGAACTACCTTTGGAGACATCTCATAATCGAAATTGCCCTCAAGGTAGCTAGCAACATAGAAAATGAAGAATGATGCAATATGATTCTCCACTCTAATGTATAACGCAAAGATGGATGGCTGAATTGATAGAATTTGAGCCTAAATGGCATTGCCTGAATGTGTCTCCAATTTCATGTTTAGTTGAATTCTATATTATCAGGAAAAGATGTCCTTTTTGTTTTTAGATAAGTAGTAAAATGTTTTGAAAGGAGTGCCAACAAGTCTTTCTTTTTCCGATGAGTAAAAAATAAAATGTTTAAATGTTCTAATGTTCTATTTGGCTACAGAAGACAAGAACCTCTTTCCTCATGCAAGAAAAAAAAAGGGTGAAGAATTTCCACTTAATCATGACCATGTAAACATGTATTTGTGTATCCTTATAATACTGAATTGATAACATGTTTATGGCGCTGAACAAAATTTCTTAGTAAAGAATTAGTTTTCAATTTGATTTTGACTAGTAAATTACAATGGATTGCTGTTATCGTCATTCACTGTTACTCTATCTTGCTTTTCCTTTTTCTGAAACTTTATTTTGTTTTGGTGTAGATATGCAATTACCCTTTCACAACGAGAGGAATTCTAATGGGTCATATTGCTTTCAACTACCGTCATTTCCAGGTTAGCCATATTCCTTGAGATGCAGAATGTGCCATGTGATTTACCCTTAGTTTTTCTGTTGACACTAACAAATTCATTACAGGTTACAGATACTCCTGGCTTACTTAATAGGCATGATGGTAAGATAGTCATCCATTTTAGGTTGTCTCTTATCTTATCAGATTGATAATGTGGCATAAAATTGTATTTTTCAGTGTTAAGGGTTAAAACGGCATCTAATACTCTAGTTTGCATGTTATTATTTGATATGGTTAAGTGCTAGTATTTATCTTTTTAGCTGCTCTTTCACAATTCAACCATCAGATTGAAATTTTTTTTGAGTCAACTTGGATAACAATGTTGCTCAACGGAATGTAATTCACATGGATTAGGAATGACAATGATGAGGGAGTTGACGGCACTAGAAATTAACGGTATATTGCTGTTAGTATATTTTTAAAAGATGCAACATCAATCATCAGTAAAACATGGAAATTTGAAATGAAATTTTAGGAATTGTGGATGTGCAATAATGCATATTTGGGGTCAACGTAGTAAATATGTTATCTGTAAGATGAGAAATCCTGTGCTTTGTCAAGTACATATGCTGATAACATCATATATAGAACACTTAAGTGTCAAGAAAACCGTATCTTGAAGTACTCATTACTCTCCACACAGGAAAGAAAGAGAAATACAACAATCGATACCCACTAGTACTACATGGGCAAATTTATGGAGAATTTGGACTGCATTGAAGTTTTTTTTTTTTTTTTTTAATTTTTTTTGAATGAGTAAAAGGGAGAATATTTTAAAAGAGGAATACCAAAAAGTGCCCCAAAGTACATAGGAAGTACACAAAAAACACCTAAAGGTGCCACAAAAAAAATAGAGGGACAACAAAAAACAAACTCCCCTTTACCTGAATCCAGCAAGTCCACAAATCCTACAGTATAAAGAGGACTTAACATGAAAGACTACCAAAACTATTAGAAAAAACAGTTTTTAAACAACTTTACTACTTACAACTTAGCCCATGCTCAAAGACTTAGAAGAAAAGAAAATATGATGCCCCTCATTTCAAACGCTTTACTGTTCCTTTCCTTCCAAGTGTCTATAAAAGCACTAGAGAGCATCTCTGTGATGCCCCAAATCCCAGGGGTCTATTTTTTTTTTTTTTCGGGTCCCATTGGTTTGGAAACCAAATTTGTAAACTCCTTGCGGAATGTTGTCTATGAACAAGAGTCCATGAACAAGAGCTCGGGCAAAGGTACAACGCAAAGGTAATCGTTGGCTACTAGGTAAGTCTGCCATGCGGCAGAAGCTCCTACGGCTACGATCTCGCCAGCTCGCCAGGCGTGCGGCCGCCACTGACGCAGCCGCCGCATGCTGCGGTGGCGCGATCGAGCATGCATCAGGCGCATGGTCGCGCTACTGCGGCGCGGCGAGCGCTCGCTGCACGCCAGGCGCTGCGGGCGCTCGCTGCGGCGCAACACCGCCGCCGTGCGCGCTCAGCGCGCTTGCCCAGCTTGTCGGCGCACGCCATCACCCCGGTCACAGAACAAGGCCATAGGTCGCACGAGAAACACTGTCATCACCGCACTTGGAAAACCTTGACACAAAATCTTCGTATTAGGAATGTCCCACTTTGGGAAAACCCTCTGTCAGACAAGGGAGACCTTGTCGCGACCCAAGCCTAGCCCAGCCCCAAACCCTATTGCGACACGGGACCGACAAATCTCTCTCACGACAGAGAGCCTTCTTTGTCGCGACCCAAAACACCTTAGCATGCTCGGGAACAAGTGTCAGCGACACGTAGATCCGGCACAGAGCCACAAAGCCCTGGCCTCGAGCATCCCAACGGTCACGCGCGCCCGAGCGTAGTGCGCTGGGCTCGAGAACCATGTCACATGGAAACCACGGTCGCGACACAAGCCCAAGATTCTCTATCGCGACAGAGATTTCTCTCGTCGCAACGTAGACTAAAATGTGCAAAGAGCCCATTCCTCGTCTTCAGACCAGCCTCTTCTTTTCTTTCCAAAACACCCTAAATTCGATATAAATTAGCCTTTTTATTACAAAGACAACAGGAAACCTGGTAAACTTGCCAAAATGTATTCATCATACAAAATGAGTTTAATTACAACTCTTTGCTACTTACTTATATAGAAACTGGGTTTTTCTACCCAAAATTCACAAGTTACAAAACAAAGCCAAATTTGCCCCCTTTTTTTTTTTTTCTCAACTAAGTTATTGTATGGGCTTCATTCCTCGGTATATCTCCAGTACCTGTAAACATTTTCCCATGAAGGGGTGAGCAATGCCCAGTAGATGAATTTCCCTACAAGGGTTACTCCTCACCTAAAATGCACAGGCAATGGCAACCATAAAAACATCCAATCATATTCCATATGAATTATGCAATCCTATATGGAATATTAGGTGTTATGCATGAGATGAGACTCCTCATGCCCACAACCCGAGTCCCGACCAACTCCCTCACACCTGCAATGCCAAGTGTGAAAACCAGTCATTGATGTTTCAGTCAATGACTTAAACTATTGGACAATCCTTCAATATTCATTTTAATTTATCAACTCCTGTGTGTTTATTTGGGTCACGAATTTCCGGGGTCTCACCATAGGCTTCGCAGGCCTTCCGACACTTTCACGTAATTTCATCGCTGGATACATATGTCTAACCAAGAATAAAATTTGGTTCTTTCACCCTGGGGGGATTTGCCCCATCTTGCTTCACCCAAACACACGAAGTTTACCATTATTATTGTTTTACACAATCGTGAGTCTCGATTTTGGACGTTGTCCCATTTCCAAGCTCACCACACATTCACCAAGAATGGTGAACAACAGTACCATGCACCTACACCCGACTCAACGCTATGTGATCGTGCATATGAATGCAATTATGCCAATTCATGTATACAACATTCATGATTCATGGACAATTTATTTTTTTACAATATAATTCACATCATCAAGCAATCCATGTTAATACATCAATTGAGCATGTAACAACATGATTTTCATACAACTAATATGTTATTCATTTTAGCAATAACACAAACACAGCACACATGGACCAATAATTGTCCGAAAGTCAGTCCTGGACTGCCCAAAACAGTCCCAAAATTTCAGCTCCGAACTGCCTGAAAACAGTCCATAATTTCAGTCCGGACTGTTCGAAAACTGTCCCAGAAATTCAGTTCCAGGATGTTCGAAAACAGACCCGAAAATCCAGCATTCAGTCCCAAATCTTTGGGACTGAAATGCATGGCCGTTCTGGCCTTAACAATCTCACCCATTTGAATGACTCTTAGACAAGAATTAAACCAAGTAGGAGTAGGGATGGCATCGGATCGGATTTGGATCGGATTTTTCAAAATCCATATCCGATCCTAAATAAAAATAATATATCCATATCCATATCCATATACTACGGATAAAAATCTAAATCCATATCCCATCCATCTGATTTGATATCTCTCCAATGATATCTGATTTATCCTACGCGACACTAGCATATTTTGCTAACCTATGACACTAGTTATAACTTCATGATTCAGTAAATTTGAGGAATATAAACTAAAGTCTAAAGTTAATAAAACATCACAAATCAACTACTTTTGTCGTATTCAAAGAAATGAGAATTTCTAGAACTAGTATAAAGGGTTCATACAAAAATATAGGTAAAAAAATTGAAAATGAGGCAATTGAATTTTAAAATTGAAAACTTGAAAAGAATGAGAGAAAATAAAATAAAATAAAATAAAACAAAATAAAAGAAATAATGTAAGAAATCAGGTCATAGATCCAGACTCGATCCACTGCAATGGGTGTAACTTCTGAAAATCATACCTCATGCTAAAAGAATATATCTCAACATTTTATGTGTCAAAAGTTAATTTCATGATGTCTAATCACGAAAAAATCAATGAGACATTCTAAAGTCAAGAATTTATTTTCAACAAACATATACAAGCAGCTATACTGGTAAAAACAGACATTCCAAAACTTTGATTTGTTTTTCACATCTACAATTTACTTTACAAAAACCAATAATTAAAAAAATCTAGAATGGTATAAAATTACTGAAATTACAAAAAAAAATGTATTACAAACAGTCAAATCAAATTTTTAGTCTAGAAATACAAGAATGGACAAGTTGAAAATAAAAGAATTTCAAAATCATTTACTTTACATGGCCCGATGGTCAGACACAACCACAATTTACTTTACAAAAACCACTCTTTCCTTTTCTTTATTTTATTCGTTTAATCTTAACCATCATTACACCATTTACTAAATAAAAATTATTATCATGGTCGTAGGCAAATATTTCATACACCAATCACAATTAATATTTTATTCTACAAACAACCAAGCTACAACTTACATTCTCCAATCGGGTCGCACTTGCATAATTATTATTATTATTATTTTAATTCCGCTCATGGAACCAAAGACTAGACTTAATATTTCGACACACAAGCATGATGAATTCCAAATATTTAAGCACAAGCATGATGAATCTCAACATTTACACAAGCATGATGAATCGATCTCAATATTAGAACATGATATATGTATTTTAGATTGGTAATGTTCGATAATGCAACACAATATTATATTACAATGGCCTGATACCAAGCTACTCCGATCTAAAATAAAAGAAAAACCTGAATACCAAATCACCAACCCGTCGAATGCTGCGATGTGAATAGATCTATGAATCATTAATGCTTGACGTGGATGCTAACTACAAGCTCGTTATCACAACGCCAGATCGTAACGAGTGTTTTCTTTATAAATCCAACCGGTTTTTTTTTTTTTTCCGTGATGTGCAAATTGGTGCCTTTATACTTATGCTTGACAACTTCAAAGTATAGACTCATTTTCTATCAAAAAACGTTGTGCCATCTTCCATAAAACTACCTCCGTCTCTTCCTTTCTTCCTCCTTTCCCTCCTTTATATTAGATTAAGATTTATACTGACAAGATTAGAGTTAGGTTAGTGATGTTTGATTAGGACTTTAAGTGTTAAAATTAAAATTTACAATATTAGGGAATAAAATTTGTGGTGTTACATTAAGGTTAGATTTAGGGACTAAACTAAGCAGTCTTAAGATCGTCGCCGTCGACTTTCCTCTCGCTCAAGAGGAGATTAACTCCGCTAAATGCCACCGCAGGCGTAGATAGAGCCCCTGCTATTAAAAGAGTTTAAAGAGTCACATGTTTTAATTTTATACAACTGAGGGCTTCTTCGTTCGGCGACTAATAAGTCTACTGGTGATTCCAAGAATGACCAAAGCTCAAACATCTTGGAAGAGATATGTCCAAATTATCGCCAGCGATAACGGCACGCATCGCATGACTGTATGAGGCTTATCAACAAATTGGGTTTGTGGTGTTATGTTTAGAATTTACTCATGGAGCAGTTAGGGCTTATACATAGCATGTTACGTTAGGGATTTACAAATTGCTAATTAGGGATCTCAGATTTATAATTTATAATGTTATTGTTAGGTTCGGGGTTTACATTATTATATTTTAAGATTCATTTCTAACTTTACTAATTAGGATTTTAAAAAATAAAGTAATTAAATATTTGAATTAGTAATGCAGAGATCATATCATATTATATAGTGTTATTACAAATTACAATTAATTCAAATATTGTATCTGGATATTATAACATTCAAATATTAATTCAAATATTACACACACGTCAGGGGTCTGATATGATATTTCTGCTCGGATCTATATGCCTAAATCCATATCCAATCCATATCCATTCAAAAAAATCGGATTTTATCCATATCCATATCCATTATCCAATCAACGGATTTTTCATCGCTTGACTGGATCGACGGCCCGAACCACCTGGACACGACACATTTTCCATCCTAAAAGAGAAAAACCCCTACCTCTCGTACTCGTGGTGAAACCCCCGATTTCGCACTCCACGCCAGAATTCGCTGCATCGACTTTCTCCGATCCGACCGAACGCCGACCTGGCCTGATCTCCTGAAAAACTGTAAGGAGGAGCCTCTCTCTCCTCTTCTCTTCTTCTCCCCTTTCTCCCCATTTTTTCCTCCCTTTACTGGGCCAATAAACTTGCTCAAGTGGATGTCCTCCTTGCCATATATGTCACCTCCATCGCTCTCTTGCATTCCCCTCTTATCCATAACTTCGATTTCCATCATCTTAGCCATGACATGGCCACCCCTAGACTATTCGACTCTTCTCCATTCGACACATGGCTAAATGCGCCATCCAATCATGTGCCAAGTGTCACTGCTACCGCTAAGCTCGCAAAACGCAAATTCCGACCGCCTTAATTTGACGAAATTCAACGAGGTAACTAGATTTCGAGACGATTTCAACTAAGTGGAAGTCCGCTGGTCATCCGAGATCTTAAAAATTCCAGATTTTCCACTGAAATTACCGTTTTGTCCTTTTTCAGAAAAATTGAATTTTTCTCTGGTTTTACAATCTCACCGCTCCTTTTTCCTCTTTTTACCCACAAAAGAACCATGTCATCATAAAAGCGTCTCTATATGATGAGCGGAGCGCCCACAATGTAACAAATAAAGAGAATAATAGATTTCATAAAACTCTCCTCATAGTGGATTTAGGACATGATCAACGGTCTTCTTTACGAGACAAAGGAAGCATCTATTTGCTGAAGATCAATCTTTCTTGTGAACGTGATCCAAGTTTAAAACCTTATTTCAAGTAGCCTCTCAAGTAATGCGACCCACCCTTAGTGACACCCAAGAATTCCAAATCACACATGTTGGAAAAATGCCTTGTCTTCTTGGCTTTAAAGCGTTGTAAAGGGTTTTAACCAAAAATTTCCATTACTTTGACTATATCCATAGCAATTTATCATCCACACTCTACATGCGCTCCTACCTTGCAATCTCAAATAGTGTTCAAAATCTCGGTCAAGACCGGTACGACTTAGCCGAGTTGTATCCGCCTTAGCTATGGCTAGTCTAGATTGATACCCGAGGTCAAGAGTGGTCTGAGTAGAAGGAGGTATTTTGGGTTTTATTGCGAGAGGAGGTTTTCGTTGGAAAGTAGAAACGAGGGTTTGAAGAGGGCTTCCTTTCGTTTTTAAAGAGGGGGTGGGTTTGGCTATTTGGGTATGTCGCAATCCTACATGCGAGTATTTATTGCAGGTGACCATAGGCGCCTTGCATACATGGTTCGACTTGTGAGAGAGGGAGGAGAAGTCACGGGAGTTAAGGGTGTTTTTTAGTTTATTTATACAAATGTAAAATACTATTTAATTTATGGTTATTTAAAAAAAAAAAAATTTAAATAGTATATTATAAAAATAAATTTTATTTCTTTTTATTTAATATCTAACATTAAAGGATAAATAAAAATGTTTTAAATCCATTCCACTACGCTTTTATAAATATATAGATAATGTTTTTTAATTTTTTTTATATATTTATTAGTTTTTTTAAATCATGGATCATCAAACCAATCATCTTAGTTAAACATATTCAAGTTATAATTAATTTTTTCAACAATATTCTGATATTGCAAGTTGTCTTTTTTGATTTATATGGTCATCGGATAACTAATGATGATGATGATTTTGAATCTTATTGTCATTCAAAGAATTGATTATTTTATTCTATCCTTTTTAGTAAAAATGCTTCTACATTTTATATAAAAAAAAATTCTTTTTAGGCATATCATATGCAGCTTTGGGTGAATACTTTTGTAAATATTTAAATAATATAAACATAAGATATGTTTGTTTTATTATTGTTTTTTTAAATTTAAACTTATTTAATCATACTTATTCTTTTAATAATTTATATAATATTTTATAATTTTTTGAAATTTCAAATTATCTTATTTATGTATCATTGATCTTAAAGTGCGTGTAGTGGGACCCTTCGAGTTAGTGGCGATACTGTGACTTTGAACCATGATCTTAAAAGAGATTCACTTCATAATTTCCCACACTCCTAATCATTAAGCCACTGAAAAGCAAGGAGTTTGACAGCCCCCATCGGATAAGGTGAGTTTAAAACATCCTCCACTCAAACCTCCTTGAAGCTACTTAAATAAGAAGAAAAATGCATTTTCGTTCGTTAACACATCACTTGTCCTTTGAAAACCTCATCCTTCTCTCATTCCATACAAAAAAAGACAACTCTATAGCTCAAAATATCCCAATCCTTCCTAATGGCTTTCCATGACCTTGCTTCATACCCTTCTCAGCATCTCGCAGGAGTGCCACCCTCCTTCCTTGTATTCCCCACTAGCGACTTGCTTACATAAAGTCCTCCCTCTCCTTAGCAAAACACCAACTTCATGCACAATAGGGCTTTGTTGAGCATTGAAAGATTCCTAACCTGAATCACCACTTCCTTTGTTAGAATAGATGATAGACCGCCTTACTAAATATGGTTTCCTCTCGAAGAGAACATCACAGATTTTATGCATTGCTTCCTGAAATGGTTGTTAAGGAAGGTGTGGAAATATCATTGAAGTATTTTTGGTCGAAGAATATTGTGGAAATATTAGTGAAGTGAAATATCTATCAAGAGTATCGGTGATTTTTTTCACATAAAGATATGTCCTTTGTTGAGTTCCTAATTTTGATTTTTCCTTGCTTCCACATCCACATGTCTTATAGATGAATGAGATGAAAGCATCTAATGTGTACATGTACAGATATTGGAGATTAAGTAATTCTTTTATGAAGAATGACAAGATCGTAACTTTCTTTCAGATTTGAGAAGTTCCACCAGTTTAAGGGTTGAAAAGTTTCAGCAATTAGTAGTTACAACTGCTCCATTTTGTTGGAACTTTATTATAATAACTATATGATTGAAATCCCTTTTCTATTCTGACCGGTTATTAGCTGTCAACTAGATAAAAAGAATTTGGATTTCTTGAGTGAATATGATGCAGTCTCCATGATTGGAGGTCTTTGACAGGAAAAACATGATTCATATTGGAAGTTCCTGTAACTATGCATGAGAAAATCAGGAACAGGTAATTGAGATTGTGTGAAGGTGGTGAAACCAAAAACTTTTAAAGGGGTGAGTGGTCCTTGAGACCTGGCTCAAGTGGAAAGGATTTGGTTTGGGGATATGGCAGTTTCCAGGTTCAGTTCTCAGCAGGGAAAAAATGTGACCTTCCAAAAAAGAGGGATGAGTGTCTTAGAAAAATATGAATAAGGTAAGGAGATGCTTGAAATCGATATATTTAATTTCAGGAATAGGGCCAACTTTCTCGGATCTCATGGTTTCTGATCTTCGCGCAATTCCTTCATCTTGGAAGATATTTTGGCTTCAGAATTCCTTGGTAATGAAACAGAAATTCTGATTTCAGTCTGTCCAAAGAACAATTTATTTATTAATTTTGGTTCTGCCACAAATCAAATACATTTTTAAATGTTTTATAAATAGAAATTAATATTATATATATATATATCTCATATATATATATATATATAATTCATGGTGCTTGGGCGTGTTTGCAAAGGTGAAACTGGTGGACTGCCATTTCCAGATTTTTGACTGAATATGTCATGTTATTTACATTCATTGATAACACAGCAGCTCTCAGATTGCATATATTTTCTTCCAGTGAACTGTCTTGGGGTCTGTAGGATCATGTTTTACATAACTTTCATTGTTCTCTGGCATGATCCTGTAGATAAAAGGAATAATTTGGAAAAGTTGACACTCGCTGTCCTGTCACATTTGCCAACTGCAATACTATATGTTCATGACCTTTCTGGAGAATGTGGGACCTCACCTTCTGATCAGGTATTGTTCATCAAATATCGTAGTTTCTTCCTGTCTGTACATGTATGCGTCCTATGCTACACACTTATTATGTGTAGTCCACCAAATACTAGTTAGAGTAAGTGGAATAGTGGACCAAACACCACACAATACGAGTTTGGGCATGGGATTTATTTTTGCATCTGCTGTAATTGTTTCCACCCATGGAAAAATGGATGTTGCTGTAACTGTATCTGAAAATGCCTCTAAAAAAGGAACAGGTGAGTAACTAATGGAGTACCACCTCAATATAATTGCCTACGACTAGATAAGGTTGGTTAGATCTTCACTAGTTTGTTATTTAAGTGTAACGAGGGATGATGGTTTTGGTAGCACAAAGAATATTCAAGCAAGAAAAAGAAAGTATAAAGAAGAATGGACAGAACAAATTCTTTAGAATATTTCTAAGACCACCTAGAAAGGATGGTAATAAAGTCTTACCATTAAAGAATACAAAGATGCTAATGAATTAAAATAAAATCAGAATTATAGGAATTATAAGTATGGTTCCATGAAAAAAGATATTACTAGGGTCTGAATTACCAATGAGTACCAAATGACCAAATCTGCTAAATTGCTCAAATAGATTGACCTAGTTATTATTATTTTCTTTTTATTTTATTTTCTACCCTGTAGGTGCTCAAAAGACTCATTCCTATCAGCAATAACATGCTGATTGTTTTATATACTTTCTTAATGTGTTTCAATATGGCAAGGATATTTCAAATTAAGTCACACACACATGTCAATTATGTCTTGTAGGACGCTACATTTTACCTTGGAGTTTAAAACAAAGTAGATCCGTCAGCAATTTAATCACAGTCCCTTGTCCCAAGCTTTAGCAGCTTGTTGGATCTGACACCTAAATGCACCCCATGCACATCACACACATAAGCTTTTCCATGGAATCTTTACATTGATGAATTTTTCAGCATTGTTTTTCAGGTTGGAGTAGCCCAAAATCCTCTAAATCTTGAGTTATTTTGAATTATCAATCAAGTCTATCACTGGTTTATACCAGGGATTTAAAAAATTTAAATTTTTTGTTTGAGCTACATATATGTTATTATTGCATGTGGGATGGTAAAATTTTGATACTAACTTCAATAATAAATATTATACCATTTTATTTTGAGTCCCCATTCTACGTTACCTTTAAAGCACTTTCGATAATGCTGTGATTATGTAGTACAGTGCATGTATAAGATCGTGTCTCAAGACTTCTGGGAAGAACAATTTCAGTCCATTCGATTGGTTTTGGTGATTGCATCTTCCACTTAGTGTAGGTTGGATCAGTACTTGGCCAAACTGATATGCAAAAGAACACCTTCCAAAATTTTTGGTCTTTGATGCTCAGAATACATCCTGTTCCATAATCTCTAGCTCGAGGATGTCCTTGTTCAAGTCTTACAATCTTTTGGGTCAAGGTTTTACATATCAAGCAAGCAAAGCACACAAACGCATTACTCTGTCCTCTGTCATTCAAGTTTTATAGGCCTAAAAGGGATTTCATTCAAAGAAGAAATTTTTTGGGCACCCAAACCAAACCAACAAGCCAAAAGAGGACCCTTGAAACTCATAATTCTCAGGGATGTTAATAAACATTTTGTTAGTAGTCTTCTGAGCGCTATGCAAAATTGACCAATTTCTTGAGAAAGATTTAGTTTCCTACTTGTATCTATCTGAATGCCAGACTTCTAAAGAAAGTTAAATGGTTCATTGGAGATGCAATTTTTTTTTGCATATGTGATGATTATCTTAATAGAGGCCACTCTATTATTTTGAACTTATTTCTTGTTCCTGTCTTTGCAGTTTTTCATATACAAGGAAATAAGAGAGAGGTTCAGTGATCATCTTTGGCTTGATGTTGTCTCTAAATGTGATCTATTGCAAGAGTCTCCTGTCATATTCAATACAGAATATGTCAGTGTTGATAATCCTGAGCTGGCAATGTACCAGAAAATGGGACCAGAGGGGGCCATTCGTGTATCAGTAAAGAATGAAGATGCACTCAATCAGGTTAGTATTGTCCATTCTTGCCTTTGTTATATCAGCAGCTTTTTAACTTCCTTCTTACACCAAACATGTGCTAAATTTTGAACTTGTTTAAAAGGAATCCAATTGCCTTCAGTCAACGTGGGAATTTTAGCATTTCAAATTGTAAGACTCACAATGTGACTGAATAGTACCCCGACTTTAGAGTCAAAATGCCATGCATTAAAAATTACAGATGATACTGGTTGTTAAACACTATATTAAGAGCACTGCAATGGATATCTAGTCAACTTTTGTTTAAGGTTTGTAGGGAAGACTAGTAGAAATAGTCTTTGATCCTTGACTTGTTTCAACTCAATTACGTGGAGGTTTAAAGGGGGAAAATGCCTGGTTGGTTTCTTAGGTTATTTACTCTGACATTTTTTATTGATTAAGAAACAAATATTGATGTACTGTAACAGAATGCATTTTTAATTATGTGTAAGTGTGCATGAAAAGCTCAGTAATTTTCCTGTATACTCATGAACTTTGAACCAAAAACTTCTCAGATATGGGTTTTTTTTTTCCTGGGTAGATTTTGATTCCTAACTTTAACCTAAAACCTCCCACAAACCCTCACCCACTCTTTACCCAATCGAACTAGGTCTCAATACTTTTTTTCCTGAGATATGCTCATCTTAGTAATAATTCCTTTATGCCTTATTCTTTTTCCTCCAACAGTCGTTGTTTATCTGTGAATGTCACTGTAATTTGCTGAACATCCCCGGATTCCTTGCTGAACTTTCTCACCATAATTAGCACCGGAGACGTGTTAATCTAGATATGTTTGTGATTTGCAGTTGAGGGTTAGAGTGCTTGATCTGCTTGTTTCCCAGATGAGCAGAATCGAAAGTTCAAAAATCAACGAAGAAAATGGAGTCCCTACCTAAATTTTCTTCCTTGTGAAGATATCAAGTTGTGATGGAAGTTAATGGCTAAGTCTCCATGGGAAGAAATGAGACCCCATAAATTGGCAAACCAACCGGTTCAGGTACGGAGACATGTCTGCCTCTTTGGCTTTAATTAAGCTTATTATGGTGCAAATTCAGAGTGAGGGTGGAGAAGTTTTTGGTGTACACTAAAAATAAATATGAATTACCTTCATGCATATAAATATTAATTAAACTAATGAGAGTGAATATATCTATTTGATGATGTAGGAAAAAAATATAAATTAATTTTATCAAACAACTTAATATTTGAAATAAAAACTATGTAATAAGTTTTAAGTTAACAATTTAAGGTTAACTTTTCATTGATCTATCCCGTAATCAATATTATTTTTTATCAAACATTCATGGTTGCTATTGAAAAAGCACATAATGAAATAAAGTCCAATATGCATTAAAACTGAATAAAAAGTTCCCTAAATAACTAAGAATTGTTCTTATTAACATGAGGACATGAATCCATGAGGGGTAAGAAATATATGAGTTATGGTTTCTAACCAGTTCAGAAAGTTCTTCACTACTGACAATATAATCACGTTCAGGATTTCCATCTTTGAATACAATCTTGATGTTGATCCATCTAATCATCATCTTGTTGTTCCTTTAAGCTTTGTTTGGAACCCGGAAAGTATTAGTGAAAGGAAAAAAAATACTAAAGAAAATGATTTTCTCATGTTTGGTTTCATCGTGAAAAATATAAAAGAAAATCAAATATAATCAAAATATCTCAAAATGTTACATGTTTTGTAATTTTTTTAGTCCTTATATAAAAGAGTGAAAAAAATAAAACGTGTTTAAATAAACATATAAAATTAATTTACTAAGTTAAAACTTATTCTTTATTTTCCTTCAAATTTACTCTCCTTTAACTTTTCCTCTCTTTTTTTCCCTTTGTACTTTCCGGGTTCCAAACGAGCCTTAGATTATATCAATGTAAGATAGCCTCTATGTCACAAGACTTAAGAATCTCCTATCAAGTCTCAAATTGTTGAAATAACTTATCTAGTATATTTTGATGTTAAAACAAATAAGATGTGGTGATGGTAAGCCATATATCAATACCATTAACCCAATATATAAGGACTCTGTCCTTGATGTGTGTGTGTTATTATGAGATGTCTGCCCACATCTTTCTATATAGCCAAGATAGACAAGCATGTTGTGGGTACTTGCAATTATTTTTTTTATAGGTAAATATTTTAATTACAATATAGTAAACTGTTCCCACTAGGACTTGAACCCGGGACTCCTCCCCCCTTATGCCCTATATATTTTTTGAAACGATCTATCACATGAGTTAGACATGATAGGCGGTATGTGCAACTTGAAAATCTTTAAAAAGTGACAAACATCAAATGAAATTTATTGTTCAACTTGTTTGCAAAAAGGAATCCATTAATGAGTTGTAGTATATAGGCCCTACAATAATGTCACATTGACTACTCATCAACTTCTAGTGCTAAGGTAGGGAATTCTCCAATTACCAAGGACGGTGAACTCATTGACCATTTATGTTGATTTCGAGCAAATCAAATAGAGACATGTCTGATCCATTTTGTGTGTGACTAGTGACACATCTGCATTTGTTATAGTATTATAGAATTAAAAACTAGGGAAAAAGGAATATGTAATTAGGTAAAGTTAGAAAACTTCGTATTCTTTCCTATTTGATTGAGAATTCTCTTATATATAAATAGGTAGTTTGTGATGAATGAAAGATATGAATTTTTTCTCCATTATTCTTTGGTTACATGGTATCAAAACATAGAGCTTGAATTTACCTCAGAAAAGGAAAAAAAATTTAGTGAAATTTTAGAAGAATCCCTCACCGTTGACAACCCATCTCTAGGTAAAACTTTGTGGCAACCCCATCTCCAATCGATTACCATCGCCATCACCTACTCTGTCCAGGGAGGAAGGATCTCCTCACGCATTGACGTGTGAGGTATGACCAATCCCATGGGACCTTGAAATTAATGATAGGGTAAATCGAGACTCAAAGCAGTGACCATTTGGGTTACCTACCCCCGATAAGTGAGCCACCCTTGAGGGTTTACCTCTCACTAAGTTCTGAACATCTTAATATATGAATGATTGGTTTAGCCTAAAACAAAATCCATTTGCTCAACTACCTGTTGTCCGTACAACAGTATCCCCAGATACAGATACAGATAGGATGCCCTGATCACAAATTAATGGCCTCTCTCAGCTCCAGCCCGTATTTCTTCCTAAGAACCCTCACAATCTCATCCAAATCCACTCCAGCAGCCCCGCTCTCCATCACCAGTGCCGCCGAGGCGCCACCATCACTGCTCTCCGAACCCTTTATTTTTCTGGAGTGCAACCTCTGAATCCCCATTCATGTGGAGAAAAACTTAGATCAGTTAAGTCCAAACAGTAAATGGAAAATACGATCATTTCCTTTTGTTTTTTCTTTTCTTACAAAAAAAAATAGTATGGATAGTGATTAGTGACCTTTGCATAGTATTTGGCTGGGCTGCACATGCATTTGATAACGCTTCTGAATGCATCTTCAAATTCCCGAGTTTTCTTTCTTGAGCAACTGCACACACATACAAACACTTATAATTAGCTTTGGTTTCGATCCCATCAAAGATTTTGGGGCTGTTTGGTTCTTGTTTTTGAAAACACAGAACACCATTTTGCTGTTCTATGAAAACCGTTCATGTTCTCTAAATTTAGTGTTCCTCTTGTTTTCTGTGTGTTTTAACAAAAAAAAAAAAAAAGAACTGGGAACTAAACGTGTTTTCTATGTTTTCTTTATTTGTCCTTGATTTTTAGAATAGAAAACAGTTTTTAAGGACCCTTGGATTATTTTTTATCTTGGTTTAAAAACATAAAACCACTGTATGGACCACATCTTTTGGTACAACAAGTTATTCTTTACTTGGAGACCAAGTTGGTTATTAGGCTATATATCAAAATTGTAACACGTGTATTTGAAGCCATTCTTGTGAAAGGATCACCTTTGGTAGAGTTATTACTCGGAAATACTAGAATAGAACAAGCTACTTTGGCCTTTTTAGACTTTTGTATCACATCTTCTTGTCTTATAGAGTTTAGGAAAATGACATGTGGTTAGGATTTAGGAGGTTGTTTTAGAAAAGTATGCTTTGGTATTCTCATTTTAAAATAATAATAAAAACAAAGTGAAAACAAAAAAGGAAAATGATATAACAATTGCTCTTCAAACCAACATATTATTTCTAAAATGTCCTTCACTATTTAAAGTTCAATAAGGTAGCACTTAAAAGTTCAGTAATTAAGTTAGTATTTAGGATTCATTAAGGTAAATATCAGGAGCACATCAAGATATGAAAGATTAAAAATAAGTTACCTTGGTGTAATCATGTCCATATATATGTTTATAGCAAGAAAACGTAAGCTTTAGCTGTGGAATGCTCCTTTTGCTGAGAATCTCTAGCACAACGGCTTCGTCAATGCGTCCTGATTTTCCAACTCCTGATTCATACAACCTCATCGCATCACACTTTGCTATATGCTGGCTAACATCTGCATGGTGTGCCTTGTGCGACGCCATCAATGCTACTATTATCTGCACCCCTCACATCATTATGTTAAACGATCAATTGTCCTAAAAGGTATCATGCTGTTAACACCCTCTCTCACTAGCGGTCTCATATTCACATGTAGATGCAAACAAAGTCTACTATATATATGGACTTGACTTATGAATAAATATTCAAATTGCAAAGAGGTAGTTCAATCCATGAGTTCCTGAGAAACCAGACTTTGATACTATGTTAAACTACTGATTGTCTCAAAAAAGTATGATGCTGCTAACACTCCTCGTGGTTGATCCCATGTCCGCACATAGAGGCAAACAAACTAATGTAAACAAAGTTTATTGTGGATTTTCAAGTACACAAATAGAGAACAAATATTTAAATTATTGAGAGATGGCTTATACCTATGAGCTTTCGACAAACCAAACTCTGATACCATATTAAATTACCAATTGTCCTAAAAGGTATCATGCTGTTAATACCCTTCCTCGTAGGCAGACCCATATCTATGCAGAGGCAAACAAACCAATGCAAATGAAGTCCATTATAGATTTAAATGCATAAATGAGGAACAAATATTCAAACTACACAATAATGTCTCAAACTAATAAGCTCTTGACAGACTCTAATGCAATGTTAAACTATCAATTGTCTTAAAAGCTTATGGTCGTAGAATTTGGGTTAAGATGAATATAATGTTTCAACAACTACCTTTCTTTGATTTCTACTCACACACAGTATACTATATTTATCCCCAACAATTAGCTTACCTTTTGGTAGGGGCGAGGAGGCTCGATATTGATGATATCTTGGTCCATCTGTCTTCTAAATCTTGCCCCATAATCCTGTTTCATGAGTAGAATTTGACATGATTTTCTCCCAACAAAAATCTCCACCACTGCCTGGTAATTGGTGTCTCTTTGCTCCAGAGCTTTCCTAACCACCACCGCGTCACTCGGCTGTTAATAATCAAGCCCCCCTAGCATTTCCATGTGAGTGAATTTTCTCCGATTTAGTTTTTTTTACTAAGCTCTTGTGTGATACTTAGACATTGATGGGACACTTAAAAAACACACCTGCTTGATGTTTATATATATAGGTGGCATGAAATGATGACTTGAGGGCCAAGGCATGGATTTTACTTTATGGGGGGTTACATGTTGGATCCAACATTGAAGATATTGTGGAAGTAAGAACGTGGGGAAAAAAAAAAGTGAAAAGAGAGGGGACTTGACCAAATTTGAAGAGGGGGAGTGATGTGGAAGATGGTGAATTATTGTAGAAGTGTACGAGGCAAGTTTGTTTTGTAGTGGGGTGTTTATGGTTTTCCTAGTAGACATTGAGTCTGAATGCAGCTCATCTCCTTTGCCTACTTTTCCAACACCAAATAATCTATAGTCCCATCAGCCCTTTCTTTTCAATGTCCTCATTATGTTTGGTTTTTTTGCTTTTGGGGGGTGGTGCTATATATGATTCAACTAAGAGTGGGTCATACTTGTCATTGTAAAATTGATCAAACATGTTCACGACTATGTACTTGGAAGGTAGGAAAAACTAAAAAGGGCACGTCAATTTGACCACTAAAAATACATGAGGCTTCTTAATTAGATATGTAACACCCCGAAAAACACCCTAGCAGTTTTCAGACATGGTTAGGGTATATTAAAAGTTAAATAGGAATTTTCGGGAAATAAAACGAGAGACCCGAAAATTATATTAGAGACAAGAATTAAAGTGGTCATTTATCGCGAGGATATGAGAAGGCATAAAACAATAAGTTTATAATGCAATTATGGAGATTTAAGAAAGATGGAATAGAAATTAGAAAGAATAGAGAAGGACCAAAGAAAGCGTAAAAATGGGAACTTGAAGTACAAATAACATGAAGATGAGGACCAATGAGTAAATAAAAGGAAAGTAAAATCCATAAATAAGGATGAGATCAAAGCCAAAATATCTTTTGGTCCTTTGGTGAAAAGAACAAAAGCAATTAGAAGAGAGGAGAAGGAGAAGAAGAAGAGGAAGAGGGAGGAGCCAAGAAGAAAGGTATGGAACTAAGTAAGGATTTCTATGATTTTTGGTATGGAAGTCTAGTTTTTGTATGGAATTAGTATGGATTCAAGTATGGAATTTGTCTAAAATGTATGGATACATGTTTGGGTTGTATGGATTTTTGTAGAAACCTAACCCTAACCCCCTTCTTTGATGAATTAACTTGGCATAATTATGATGTTTGCTGGTTTAGACCAGTTTTGGGGTAGTTTTGTATGGGTCATAAATTGTTTAGATAGGTATGGATTTTGGGTTTTACCATGATTTCCTTTGTTCATGTTTAGGGTTTGGTAATATCAAAGGAGTCCCTTGAGTTGATTATAGTCCATAAAGTGTTTAGAGGATTTTTAGAGTGAGAGTTTGGGGATTTTGGAGATGAAGCATAGAGGCAGAAAGTGGGGAGAAAATGTTGCTAGGCATGGTACTGTTAACTGTTGATTTTTCTGCTTTTGTCTCTAACGGACTGACCATAGCTAGCCGTCGAAATTGATTCTAGTGTTCTTGAACTCTATGGAAGCCCTTTAGTCTAAATTTGTCATATATAGGCAATCTTATCTTGAGCTTATAATAAGTCCGAAAATGACTAAAAATAGTGGCTGCTGCTGCTGCTGCTGCAAGTTGCTGATTTTCTTCATGGCTTGCAACTTGCATAACTCCTTCGTTAGGATTCCGTTAGGGTGTTCTTGCGTACATGGAGCGTACACAGTGCAGAATCGCCATGCTGGCTTAATGCAACTTGAACTCAGATTATGTCCGAAAATGACAGAAAACAGTAGGCCCCTGCTGGTTCGGTGCACCGGATTTTCTGGTTGTGTCCTCCAACTTCGGACGACCATAACTTTTTCGTCCGAAGTCCTTTTTGGGTGTTCTTGGATTCTATGGAAAGCCCTTTGAGTCTCGAATCTACCCATTTATAGCGTGGTACCATATTAAGTTTATACTACATCCGAAAATGACTAAAAATAGTGGCTGCTGCTGCTGCTGCTGCAAGTGCTGCAAGTTGCTGATTTTCTTCATGGCTTGCAACTTGCATAACTCCTTCGTTAGGATTCCGTTGTGGGTGTTTTTGGACTCTATGGAAAGCCCTTTGAGTCTCGAATCCACCCATTTATAGCTTAATGCAACTTGAACTCAGATTATGTCCGAAAATGACAGAAAACAGTAGGCCCCTTCTGGTTCGGCGCACCGGATTTTCTGGTTGTCCTCCAACTTCGGACGGCCATAACTTCTTTGTGCGAAGTCATTTTTGGGTGTTCTTGGACTCTATGGAAAGCCCTTTGAGTCTCAAGTCCACCCATATATAGCGTGATACCATATTGAGTTTATACTACATCCGAAAATGACTAAAAATAGTGGCTGCTGCTGCTGCAAGTGCTGCAAGTTGCTGACTTTCTTCATGGCTTGCAACTTGCATAACTCCTTCGTTAGGATTCCGTTATGGGAATTCTTGGACTCTATGGAAAGCTCATTGAGTCTAGAATCTAACCATATGCTATTTAATGAATTTGGTGCCCACATCTTGTCTGAATTGGTGTTGTACCCAACCAAATTATTGCTAATTGCTTGGTTAAAGTTAATTGGAATACATGGTAAGAAAGGAGATGGATATGAACAAGAAATAGTAATATATGTAGATTTGATATGTAAAGGAGTATAGATAAGAAAAGTACCTAATGGTATCAAAGAAGAAGTCTCGTTACGCACTCCCTACGAGAGATAGAGACTGATTATATTAAATCTGATAACTGTCTGAAATATAGAAATGTATAGAGTATATGTGTAAGATCTGATAATTACGATAGAGTACATGAGATATAAGTTAACAAGATATAAGATGTTACAAGTAGATGACATGATATGGATATATGGTTAATCTACCAGCGAATAGATGGAACATGATAGAAACACATGAATGAGTAAAAACATACATGATAGAACTATAGAAAGTACATGAATAGCTAAATCATGATAGAAACGCATAAAGGATATGATGCATAAATGATATAAAGGGATATGAATAGATAAAGATATATATGAATATATGTCTCAGAGGTGGTTATGGAACTAGTTTGTGGAAGGAGATCAGAAAAGAGTGGCCTAGTTTTTTCCAGAACTAGGTTTTCGCCCTAGAGGATGGTAGAAGGATCAATTTCTGGAAAGATGTTTGGTGCGGTGGGGAGGCTTTGTGTGCTAGGTTTCCATGCCTTTTTAATTTGGCTCTGAACAAGGATGCTAGGTCAGGCATGGAGAGGCGGCGATGGGGTTGGAGAAATTTGGGCACTGACCTTCTTAAGATCTCTCAATAGTTGGGAGATTGAAGAGATGGTAAGATTCTACGCAAATTCTCCATGAACAAAATTTCAGGCCAACGGGTGAAGATATGCTCTTATTGAAGGATGTGAAGGCAAAAAGTTTCTCAGTTAAGGTCATGTATAAAGGTTACGATATCTCCCTCGCCTTTGATTTTCCTTATCAGTCGATTTGGAACTCAGTCGTTCCTCCAAAAATTGGCATCTTTACTTGGGAAGTTTGCATGGGAGCGAAGTCTTCGCCTTGGATAATCTCTCAGCGTCGTGGAATGGCTTTGCAAGCGGATGCTTCTGTGTGAGAGGATGAGACCATAGACCATTCTTGATCCAGCTGCGAAGTGCTAAAATGTTAATGGAACTTGCTTTTGTCAATTGGTGGGGGTAGTTGGGTGTTTCCAAATGGTGATCCCGCACCCTTTTAGCTGGCAAGGTGTCGTAGAGTAAGGAAAGAAGCGGAAAAGATTTGGAGAAGCGGCACCCTGTGTACGTTTTGGACTACGGTGTGCTAAGCAGTAGCTTCGAGAACAAAGTGCACTCTATATTGAGGATTAAAATTAATTTTGTGTCGATTTGTGGGCTGAAGCCGACTGTTTGGCAATGACACCACACAAACTCATTTTAAGATTTTCTCACATGGTTTGGGTGTGGTAGTTTTTTGAGTTTTCTTTCTTGTCTTACATTGGGTTTTTGGCTTCCTTTTGTCCACTTCACATTGTCTTTCTTTGGAAGTTTTCTTTTTATATCTTTGCTTTTTCTTGATCGAAAAAAAAAAAAATGAATATATGAATACAAGAGTCTGTGGATGTTGTGATATATGATAGGATTACGTATATGATCTTAAGACAAAAGCCCAAATGATAGAAAAAGATATGAATATACGTATTGTGAAATATGAGAACAATATCTGAAGCTAAGAAATATGTGAGGTATTACAGAGACCCAGTAAATAATAGTGTATATCTCATCGGCATACATGATAACAATAGTTATTCATGTAGATGGGGTATGTCTAATCATAATAAAATGGATTGTCTGCTTAAAACTTAGTAGAGGGATAGATGGGCATGCCTATTAGGGAAAAACAAGTTTGCAGCATACTGATCAGTTGGCCCTGTTTGAGTCATTACAGCTCATTCGGGCCCTTATAGATAGTCATTGTCTCGTACAATGATACTTGATTGCCTTCGGTCGCTATAGATGAGTCATTTATGCCGTACAATGATACTTGACGCCAGACCACTATAGTTTCTTTATCCACTTCTAAGGTTTATGCAGGCATGAAACATAAAACAAATGATGTGCATATGACATGTGAAAAGATATGAGATGATTTGAGAAGTATAGCAGCTACTTATGTGATGATAAGATCACATACTTTGTGAATAAATCACGAAAGTAATACATAGAAAAGTATCTGAAAGTATATGAATAGTCACGATTACATGAAAGAGAAAACAATACCATGAAAAGTATAACATAGAAAACATTATATGAAATGAGTACGTAAATAGAACATAGCAAATGGTATAGTATAACCATGAAAGTAATATATGTATACGAATATGACGAACCACCAAGGAATAAGATATGTAATATGAACCATTATAAAGATAATAGATCAAATGATAAGTCTTGCTTATAAAAATAAATGATATGAAGGTTATTTGTCAAGCGTCACATGATAGAAGTGTATGTTATATAGAAAATGATAAGATCACGTGTATTTGTTCAGAGGCGATCGCCGTTATTGAGTCGTCTGTATATCATTTCCAGCTGCGCGTAAAACTTAACCGCGGGTTTTAATACGTGTAAGAATACGAAGCGAGAAGACAAGGATAGAAGGGCCTTGACATGTACTACATCAGCCCGGGGAAGCGAGGCCTTCGGAGATAGGTGCTCACGCCTTGTTCCTTGATCTCGATTTTCATTATGGATAGGTATATGTATAGTTTTGTAATAGTGAAATTGTAATAGTCTGAGTAAAAGGGACAAGTATATGTGTATAGAATATAATGTATATAGCAAAAAGAAATTTTTGTTATTACGAAAAAGTGTGCATATGGCAGATGAAAGCAGTCGAGGTGTCGGCTCGAAAGAAAGGTTAAAGTCCCTAGTCCCAAAGTGTGACACCCTCGCTTGACACCCCATCGGGTGCCGGGTTGGGGGCGTCACAAGATAGGGCCAATGCCAACCCCCATTATATTAACTAACTTCAATACTTTAAAGATTAATTCAATGTGTCTTCTTTTGTGTAGTATTTTAGGGTTTAAAATTCTAAGTGCAAGTACGTGGACTTCTAGAAAGGAATGCCAAATGTGGATCCCCTATTTACCGCTTTTTAGTTTAATTTTCCTTTTTAGTCAAGTTATTAGGTCTGGTAGTTTCATGAGTTGGGGCTTCTTCTTGATAAAGTAGATTGATTAATTCTCTTGAGAGAGAGAGAGAGAGAGAGAGAGAGAGAGTTTTGAATGCATGAGATGTTGGGTTTTGGTTGTCTAACTCTTTAAATCTTTGAAAATACAGAGAACATAGTTTTAGTGTTTTTAGCCCCATTCTTTATTTTCTAAATTTAGCGTTTTTGTGTTCTTTATATTTTTTGGAATAAAAAAAACATTGGAAACCAAATGGTATTATCTTTGTTTTCCTTGTTCTTTTTGTTTTTGAGCAACGAGTTTTAAAATGAGAACAAGCACTTGATGTTTCAAAGTACTAGTTTGTCCTTAAAATTAAAACATGCTACATAGCCTCAAAAACTCAGTCCAACATATATCAACAATTTTGAAAATTAATACAAAGATTATTGATATTAAAAAAAATGCCAAAAATGATTTGAGCTGAATTAGAAATGTAATTAAAAATTTTTAACATTATGCTCATTACTTTTATTCTACTTGTCCTTCTTAATTAATTCTATTATTAAATTTATAAATTGAACAAACAAAAATTAGGTGATAAGTAACAACTTTGTTGAAATAGTAAGGCTTCATGTAAAAATGTATTTAAAAAAAATTTAAATCGATTTTATATTTGAGGGCGATTAGAGATTTAATCATATGTTTTAATAAAGGCGTTTTCATAAAGTGTAACTTCACTCATGAACTTATGAACAATGATGAAAATTATTCCGAGATATAAAAAGTATACTGAAAAGGAAAAGAAAATGATTTTATTATATTTTATTTGATTATCATATAAAAATACAAAAGTAAATGTGATTCTAAGATAATATATTCATAAATAATTTGTGATTTTAAATTAAAATTTATTTTACCTTTTTTTGCTTCTATCTTTTTATCTATTTTCTTTTTAGGCTATGTTTTGTCTTCACATAAAATTTGAAAGGGAAAAGACAAGAAAAAAAAAACTAAAAATAGAATTAAATTCCACATATTGTATTATTTTTATTTGTTAATTCAAATCAATTTTACTTATTTTAATCCATCAATATAAAAATTAAATAATTTAAAAATAGATAAATTTTTAAGTAATTCTATTTATATTTGATTTGATTTAATATTTTATATTAGACAACCAAATATAAAGCCTATCATATCTAATATACATGTGAAAAAACATTTAACGTTTCAAAAAGTAAGAGTATAAGAAATGGGTTCTGGGTTTAAGCCCTAATTTACAATATTATAACTAAAGTGTTTAGCTTGCTTAATATATATATATATATATATATATATATATATATATATCATTTTTTAATATTTATTTTCTTTCTATTTCCCAAAACCAAAATAACATCACATTTTCCATTCAATTTTTCTACAACCTAAGCATATCCAAAAGGAAAAATTAGGAAAAAAAAGAAACGTGATATGGCAATAATATCGGTAAATAACAAAATCATTTTACAAATTTACCTTTTACCACTTCCTATCACCTTTTTTTTTTTTCTTTTTTGACAAATTATATACAATTGACATATTTACATTAAGACTCGAAACCGGGATCCTTCCCTATATTCTTGCTTGTTATTTAACGTTAAGGCTCTAAGACTTTGAGCTAAGTTGGATGAGCTTATCCTTTATTTATTTATTATTATTATTGCCCATGTCATTACTCTTGTTTTGTTGTTGAGGACAAATCATGGGTTGGAGGTAAGGAAGCGGCCCATTAGTGCGGTATAATATGTTTAAGGGTATATGGAATATTTTATCAGTTTCATTATATATCAAGGTTGTCTATAAATCTTTTATATAACACTATTTGTTAGTAGTGAAAGTTTGAGTCATCATTCCCGTGGACGTAAGCATATTGTCGAACCACGTAAAATATGTATATTTTCTGTCTTTTTACTCTGATTTTATCATCATTGTTGCATGAATCACAAAAATAATTGATTTTTTTTTTTAAATTAACAGTCATAAAAAAATCGGTAAAATCTTGTTTACTTTTAAATTTTTACCAACTTGAAAATATATAAGTACATAGAATAAGATATTACTTAGAAGAAAAAACTCAGAAAGAAGAAATTGAATTGTTTCGTTCTGGTGACGAGTTTTGGATTTGTTCTGCCTGTTGGCTTAACCAAAATCTTCAATTGGGGGAACTAGCCCTCGAAGGATGGAAGACGTTACTAGTTTATGTAGAAAGATATCGTTAGAGGAAGACGAGGAGACGGGTTTAGTTTTTGAACACGAAGAAGAGGATTATCTACTAAGGTTGGCAAATTTTTACACAATTCATCCATATGATTTAAAACCAATATAAAATTTACGGGTTTGGGTTGAATATGTGTCAACCTGTTTAATAAATAGGTTATTTTCTTATTAATTTGCACAACTCAAATTTGACTTAAATTGTGTTGTTGCATGTGGCTCATATTGAGGCTAGAAGGGTTGAACAAATGCTTGAGCGGAGCAAAGTGTAGCAAAGGCATTTGCCCTTCATGCATAACGTTTTTTGTTGGGGGACGAAATATTAGGTTGTAAGTGCGGGGGCGAAGCCCCCACTGTACGGTACGGTATATTTAGTGTATAGGGGTATTTTTGTAATTTGGTCATATCCAAGGTTATTATAAATACCCATCTATGTAACCCTATTTGCATATAGTGAAAAGTTCAAGTTGTCGTTACCATGAATGTAGGCACACTATCGAACCACATAAAATATGTGTATTCTTATTTTTCTTCTTCGATTCTTATCACCATTGTTACACGATTATCAAGATCTGGTATTAGAGTGTAGGTTATGATGGTTGCGATCTCCCCTGCAAACATAGTGAAGTTCGATGGATCCGAAAACTTTGGATTGTGGCAAAGGAGGGTTAAGGATGTGTTAGTGCAACAAAGTTTGGTGAAGGCGTTGATTGGAAAACAACCCGAAGGAACGAATGACATGGAGTGGAAAGATTCAGAAACGAGGGTTATGTCGACTGTCAAGATGTGCTTGGCTAATGAGGTGATGTACGATGTCATGGATGAAGAATCTCCGGTAGCAATTTGGTTGAAGTTGGAGAGTTGGTACATGTCAAAGTCATTGACGAACAAGCTTCTTAAGAAGAAGTTGTATGGTTTAAAGATGGCATAGGGGTCAACACTAGATCAATACTTAAACGTGTTTAATTAGATCATTAGTGATATGAATTGAGTTGATGTGAAGTTCGAAGAGGAAGACATGGCACCGCTTTTATTGAATTCTCTACCCGAGTCTTACGACAATTTGGTTGCCACTCTGATGTGGGGGAAAGAAACCCTAGAACTGGAGGAGATCACAGGTGCTCTACTATCATTTCATCAAAGGAAGAAAATCGGTGATAGGTTTCATAATAGTGGCCTGGCTAAGGGTAATCGTGGTGTGGGAGAAATGTCTCTGGAAAGAGTTGGCAGAAACACCTCGATCCAAATCGAGAATAAAGATAACTAAGTATAAGTGCGGGGAAAAGGGGCACATAAAACGAGAATGTCCAAAATGGAAGAGGGAACATAGAAAACATAAAGGGTTCATCAAAGTCTGGGAATGTAGTAGAAGAAGGAGACTCAGAGAGTGTTGATGGTGATGTGCTTTTAGTTTCATCAATCGAGATCATCTGATGGATTCTTGGATTATGGATTCGGCATGTTCTTATCATATGACGCCCAATAAAGATTGGTTTGAAACTGTGTTAGTAAATACTGCCTACGGTGGGTACGATGCTTCATGTGGCTGTCGAATAGGGAACATCGTGAGTTAGATGTTACAGGTCATTAGAACGTTGTGTGATGTTAGACATGTTCCTGACCTAAGGAATAATCTGATTTCATTGGGAACTCCAGACAGTAATGGTTTTAATTACAAATCTACCAATGGAGTAATGAAGGTGAGCAAAGGTGTCTTGATAATGATGAAGGGGTAGAAGTGGCAGGGAATATCTATAAATTGATGGGTACCACAATTGTAGGTGGAGTTGCAACCGTAGAGCCTGAGTTAAATGGTACAACTCAAGGGCATATGTGCCAGCATATAGGTGAGTGTGGGATGGTGGAGCTTCATAAGAGAACACTATTGAAGGGTATCAAAACATGCAAACTTGAGTTCTTCAAATATTGTGTTTTTGGGAAACAAAATAAGGGGCAGTTCAAGACAACCACACACAAGACAAAAGAGATTCTTGATTATGTTCATACATACGTTTGAGGGCCAATACAGACAACATATTTGGGAGGCAATGTATATTTTGTGAGTTTTATTGATGACTACTCATGGAAAAATTCAGTACTTCAGTACAAGTCATAAAACATTTACAAATTCAAGCAGGAAAACTGAAGGAAACCAACAAGGAGGAAGACCAAATGCCTCAGGTCATATAATGGTATATAGTACACAAACTCAAGATTTACAAAGTCAGGTAAGGAGTGATGGAATTAAGAGGCACTATAGTCTCGAAGGACACCGCCAACATAATGGTAAGCAGAGACAATGCAGATCTATGTCTGAAAGAGTCAGGATTAGATTGAATACAAGGCTAGAAAGAAGTTATGAAATAAAGTGGAGTATGGCATGCTACTTGATCAATAGGTCACCAATGGTAGCATTAGATGGGAAAGTTGTAGAGGAGGTATGGAAAGGTAATGAGATAGACTACTTGAGGTTAAAAGTGTTCGGATGTCTAGCCTATGCACACGTTATTGGAAAAGAGAGATCGAAGCTTGATGCAAAGTCTAGACAATGCATTTTTTTGGGATATCAGAAAGGGGGTAAAAGGCTTCAAGCTGTGGGATGGTGATTAGTAGAGATGCAATTTTTGATGAGAAATCCATGTTGCAAAATACTCAGAAAGATGAGATGCACACTTCGAAAAATCATTACAATGATGAGTATGTGGTGCATGTGGAGTTAGAGACTCATAACGCAAAGGATGATACTTAGAATGCAGAGAGAGATAGCATAAAAGATCAACAACCTTATAGTATAGCCACGGGCAGAGACAAGCGCACTATTAAGCCGCCTACTAGGTATGGTTTTGAGAATTTGGTTTCTTATGCACTAATCACTTGAAGTGGGGATCCTACTAACTTTCAGGAGGCAATACGCCTAAGAGAAGGTAATGATTTGTACATGGAGGAGGATAATCTCACATAAGAACCAAAATGTGGAGTCAGGGACTTCCCAAAGGAAGAGGGCCATAGGTGCAAGTGGGTGTACAAGAAGAAAGAAGCAGTTTCAAAAAATGAGGGTGAAAAGTTCAAGGCTTGCCTAGTAGCAAAGGGTTTCTCTTAGAAGCAAGGGGTTGACTATGATGAGATTTTTTCCCCCGTGGTCAGACATACCTCTATTAGGACAGTGTTGAGTTTGGCAGCATATTTTGATATGGAGTTCGATCAGATGGATGTAAAGATAGCTTTCCTTCATGGTGAGTTAGAGGAGACTGTCTACATGGTACAGCCAGAAGGGTTCACTCAACATGGATAGGATGTAACACCCCGAAATATACCCTAGTCGTTTTCGACATGTTTAGGGTATTTAGTAAGCCTAATTTGATCAAGCAGATAAGTTAAATGCGAACCGAAACGTAGAGACCCTAAAGTTACAAAACTTGAGGACAATTTTTGTAATTTGGTCCAAAAGGGGCTTAAAAGTCCTAATGTGAAAAGATTCGAGGCCAAAAGATAATAACAAAAAGAAATTGAAATATAAAATGGCCAAGAGTAGAGGGCCAAAAAAAGCAAATAAAGGAAATTAACCCAAAATGGGTTTTGTCAGAGGGCCAAACACCTAAAGGGAGAATGGGATTTTAAATAGACCAAATTGTCTCAAATCGGGGGTAGAACCTGATGTGAGAAGGAGAAAAAGAAGAGAAAGAGGAAAAAGGAAGAAGAAGAAGGAGAGAGATCAAGCCAAACAAAGCTCAATTAAGGTATGGAAACTCACCTTGTTTGTAGAATCCAAGGAGATTTGGCATGGATCCTATTTTGTAGGAATATTATCTTCCCAAACTCGGGTTTTGCTAGGTTTCACCTTAACCCAAAAATGATAGCAAGTAAGGTGGGTAAAACCCATGTGTGGCTCAAGAAGCTCATGAAATCCTCTCAGGATGAATCCATGGTTAATGGAGAGAGTACTGAGTTTAGGTTTAGAATAAACCCCAACTAATCCTCATAAGTTTTGTTTGTGTATGTTATAACTCCATATTAGAAGGCTGTGAAGAAATCCATGATGGATTTTAAAGAAAAGATATGAAATTGAAAGAGGAATGGAATAGAAAAGCACTCAAGGTGATTCGAAAAGGATTAGATGTGTGTCGATGTATAGAAGTGATTGGGGATCAAACATATGGAAAAATGGGAGAAAACACCCATTCTGGGCATTCTCAGTGTCTTCTACCGGTAGTGGACTGTTCCCACCGGTAGAACTTTTGATTCAATGATTTAAATGTCCTACCTAGATAGCTAAGTCCTACCGGTAAGTGACCTCGTTTCCGCTTCTCCCGCTGACCCGGCCGACTGGCCATAACTTCCTCATTTCTTATCCGATTTGAGTGATTCAAGTGGCTGGAAGGTAAAATAGACTTCAAGGAGAACCAAACTTTACAGGGCAGATTCCAAATTCTGACTCTATGGTCGAAAAATCCACTCAAAGTGAGGCTATGTGCAAGCCCATTTCCTGCATCGCCTTGGATCATAGCGTAGTCCGAGTTGTTTCTGACGTGATCTTGAGTTCCCAGATCTAATTGGGTGATTCCAGTTGGAATAGAACCCTTAATATCTTATCTTTAAAGGAGTACAAAGATCCAGTGTCAAATATCAAGACAAGGCACTGGAAAATAAATATTTCAAACTGTCCCCAGAAACTCCAGAATCAACTAGCTGGCATGAAAATGCCATAACTCGAGTTTGATGATCCGATCGGAGGATTCCAATTTTTTTGAGTAAAGATGATTTATAGAGGAACAAGAATAGATGAAAGACATGATCAAATGACTAACAGGACCAAAGAATGAATGAGTGGATCGCCTGAGACAAGGTCTCAGACTCGATTAGTACTTCCTACATTCCTGATTAGTGTCCAAGACTCCCGATTAGCAATTTCTAAGACTCCGATTAGTGCCACAAGACTCGCTCAGTACTTTGGCATTTCTTTGTTGGTGCTATGGCACCCCAAAGATCGCATCGTACCTTCTGATACTTATTGTATCAAGGCCCTACTTCATTTCTTATAATCGTCTAGGTAGTCGACGTACATGATAAGCACATCGAATAAAGATCCGAATGTACCTCTCAGACTGCTCCAGAAAGTACCCACCCGTACTCCCGTCTCGAATATGGCTCAGAGTACCTACGTACTTTTGTATTTAGAGCAAGCCTCGTAGTACCACGTACTCCCGTATTTGAATAAGGTCCGTAGCATTTACGTACTCCCAGATTCAAAATGTTCTCAAGTACCTACGACCCCCGTGATTTAATTGGGTTCGCTCGCTCTTTCTCTCGACTGCTCAGAGGCCCACGGTACTCCCGTATCCGATAAGTTCCCGCTCAGATCCCGACTGCCTGCAAGACCGACGGTACCCCCAGATCCGATAAGTCCTCGTCTCCGTATAAGTCCCGTAGCATCTTACCCGCACTCCCAGATCCGATGCCCCCGTCTCCCATCAAGACCGTGAGTACCCTACTCTGCACCCGCATCCGACGAGTTTCCTAGCACCTACGGGGCACCCCCAAAGATCCGATAAGTCCCAGATCCGGGACCGTTCAGCATCTACCGCACCCCGCATTCGATAACTCCCGTATCCGAATAAGTTCTCGTAGTACCCACGTACCCCCGTATTTGAATAAGTTGTTCCCGTGATCCTGACCGCTCAGTACCTACGTGTACTCCCTGCACGGATTAAGTTCCTGGCCCCAGATCTAATAAGTTCCAGAGTACCTAGGTACCCCCAGAATCGCTCGAAGTTCCAGAAAACCCACTGCAGCCCCATATGATAAGTCCCTCAGACTGGACTGCTCGTAGTACCTACTCTGCACCCCCGCATTTGATTAAGTTCTATCCTCAGATCCGGGATCCTGTCTGGCAGGTCTACTCTGCACTCCCGCATCTCGAATAAGTTCCCGTCTCGTATCCGGGATATGTTCGTAGTATCTACTCTGCACCCGTATCCGACAAGTCCCGTCTCGTGTTCCAGTGCCCACGTACTTCTCAGACCGATTTAGTCTCCGTAGCACCTATGGTACTCCCCGCTCGATTAACTCCTCGTCTCTCGTGATAAGTTACGCAGTGCACCACGGTACCCAAAAGATCTCGAATAGGTTCCGCTTTCCTTTGATTTCAACCCCCGCGGTCTCAATATGTCCCGCCTTGATTTAGTCTCTGAGTACCCACTTCGCACCAGACCGGGCAAGTTCCACATGTATCCGACAAGCTTCGTAGTACCTACTGCACTCTCAGATTTGATTGTCTCTGGAGGTACCCACGGCACTCAGACGCGCAAATAAGTACAAGTTCTGTAGTACCTACGAGTACTCCTCGTATCCGTAAGATAAGTATAAGTCCAGTGGTACCTACGAGTACCTCCGCATATGAATCTGCTCAGAGTACCTACTAGGGCAATTTTTATACCAAGAAATGTTCTTAGTACCACGGTATCGAGAGATCCGAAATACATATATAAGTTCCGTAAGATCGCATAAGTCTCAGAAGACCAAAAGATAAGTTCGTGAGACAAGTATGTGCTCCGGTAATACCAAAGATATCGCTCCAGATCTCTGCGGTACCTACTGCACACCTCCGAATAAGTTAAACTCCTGCACCATAAACATAAGTTCTCAGAATTCCTACGGAGTCCCGAATGCACATAAGTCCGTTATAAGGATAAGTTCCGTGATAAGAATAAGTACCAGATAAGTTCATAATATAAATACAGAAATTTATATTATCCGTTATCGCTTTATGCATTAAATGTGTATATGCATAAGATACATGTTTCCACTAAGCGAAAGCTGAAGACGGGTTTTAACCGTGGTAGACAGGAGAAGATATCCCAGACTTCCGTGATACAACCGGGCCAACACACTTGTAAGGGTTCACTACATATAGGTTCCATGCTCATCTGTAATGTGTGTGCTCCGCTTTGTATTTGTAAATGAGACTCGCTATATGTATAATTTGATTCAAGAGTAAGATGCGGGCCATACCCACAAAAAGGCACTGCCTTTAAAAAAAAAAAAAAAACCTGCAAGGAGTCCCAAGATTTGGTCTCGTCCCGGAACCTGGCTCGGATCCGCCACCTGGCCTGGCCCGGATTCGGGCGTGACATAGGAACACTTTAGTTTGTGGGGATTTGAAGAAATCAATATATGGGTTGAGCAGTCCCTAAGACAATAGTGCAAGAGATTCGATTCCTATATGATTCGAATTGGCTACAAAAGATGTGAGTATGAGTGTTGTGTTTATGTGAATAGTCTTGATGGATGGTTCATCTATTTTTCTGATGCTTTATGTGGATGATATGCTGATTTTTGCAAAGAGTATGAGTTTGGTCAACAAATTGAAGATCTTGTTAAGCAGAGAATTTGACATGAAGGATTTGGGTGCGCCCAAGAAGATTCTTAGGATGGAGATTCACAAAGAAAGAGCTCTAGGGAGATTATGGTTGTCTCAAAGTGGCTATGTTAGGAAGGTGTTGGAGAGGTTTAGCATGAAGAATGCAAAACCAGTAAGTACACCTTTGGTGAACCATTTCAGATTGTCTACTACACAATGCCTAAAGATAGATGATGATGTATAGGACATGTCAAGGTCCCATATGTAAATGCAGTGGGGTGCTTGATGTATGCTATGGTTTGTACAAGACCATATTTGGCATAGACTGTTAGTGCGGTAAGCAAGTTTCTATCGAATCCAAAACAAATGCATTGGGATGCAGTCAAGTGGATCTTCAAATACTTGAGGGGGACTATAGACTATGGCATCATGTTCAGTAGGCAGTAGAGTGTTCCTTTAGTTGTGGCATATGTAGATGCGGATTATGCAAGGGATTAGGATGATAAGAGGTCTACCACAGGTTACATGTTCACTTTTGGTGGAGGATCTATTTGTTGGAATTCTATGGTATAGTCCCTAGTTGCATTATCTACCACTGAGTCGGAGTATATGGTAGTAGCTAAAGCTACCAAAGAAGCATTGTGGCTTGTAGGATTGGTCAAGGAGCTGGGTATTCAACAAGGTGGAGTTCAGTTTCATTATGATAGTCATAGTGCTATCTTTTTGGCAAAGAACCATGTATATCATGTAAGAACCAAACACATAGATGTGAGATTTCACACGATCAAGGAGTTTATCTCTTCTGGTGAGTTATTGCTTGAGATTCATCCTTTTGAGAATGCAGTAGACATGACAATGCTTGTTAACATAGATAAGTTCAAGCACTACTTGGACTTGATTAACATCTTTAGATGTTAGATGAGAGATGCCCCGACCTATTGCCCTTGGTTGAGTCTTTGATCCATGGTTTGTTTTCTTCAAAGAGGTGGATATTCGCCAAGATGGAGATTGTTGTGGCATGTGGCTCATATTGAGACTAGAAGGGCCGCTCAGGCATTTTCCCTTCACGTATAACCTCTTTTGTTTAGGGAGCCGAAATATCAAGTTGGGGTGTAGGGGTAAAGCCCTCACGGTACGATACGACATATTTAGGGTATAGGGGTATTTTTGTAATTTAATCATATCCATGGTTATTAAAAATACCCTTATATGTAACCCTATTTACATATAGTGAAAAGTTCAAGTCGTCGTTCCCATGGATGTAGGCACACTACCTAACCACGTAAAATCTATGTGTATTCTTCTTGTTTTTCTTCTCCGATTCTTATCACTATTGTTGCAAGATTATCAACAAATTTTTTCGTTAATTATATAAGTGAAATCATCAAATTTTCACGGTTTATACATGTCGTGCCACCCAATTAATAATTGGGTCGTGTTTGAATGTGTTTTTTTTAACATGATTATTATTTCGAGTTATTCAATGTTGACGAATATATTTAGTGTGACATGGCAAGAACACGACTCGTAACACGAATTGCCACCCCTACTCACAACAAACACACTTTGTGCCTTATGGCAAATTCTTGATTGATCTGACCACGAATACTCAAGCCAATGGTAGAGTGACAAAATAATGTTCGGAGGACATCAACATTTTTAGAGGCAGTATTATAGTATAGTGGTTAAGTAAATTACCTCCGACTTGTAAACAATTTTTTTCCCAAATTTCCAAGGGCAACACTGCTGTTGCTTCTTCTATGTCTCTCCACCTCCCCTTAATCATGTGTTACTAGGGTCCATTTAAACTTTATAAAGTAATAACAGGATTTACATTGACACAAATTGGAAATCATCCAACCAAGTGGCGGACCAAGTGGGCTTGCAAAAAAAAAATCAACATTTTCGACCATAAAAGGTCCGTTTGATCCACCCAAAAATTGTCGAACGACAAGAGAAGAAAACACGAACTGAATGCATAGAGAGAGAGAGCATAATAGATTTCACACACCAATGTAGCAAATAAAAATAGTAGAAGATTTCAATACAAGGAAACCAAAGAATACTCGAATCACAGATCTAAACAACAACAAACAAAGATCAAAATGGCCGGAGGTATGTACATTCTGGCTTTTTGCTTCCGCATATGATATGATTATGTTGTTGGTATCCTCATATGATCAGATTGCTTAATTAATTCTTTTACACCCATCAGAACTAAACATATCCTCAACCATAATGGTGGAGAAATTCCATATATAATTTCATCTTTTCACACCCAAATCTTCGGCCATTCTATCTCTAGCGCACATGTTCAAAATGCTAAAATGGGAGTGTGTAGTAGTATCTTACTCCTTTCACCGAATGCTACTAGCATATTCTTCATAGACAAAAGAAAATTGAGTACCTTTCTTATTAAGCCAGATCTTAAATTTTGAGTAGTCCTTCTTCATGTGTCCCTTCTTCTTATAGAAAAAACACTTTGACTCCTTCTTTATGCTTGGTTGAATAGGAATATTTCCCCTTATTTTAGCTTGATCATTTCTTTTCTTTCCAAAAGTGGTCAAGTTAACCTTTTCGCCCTTTTCCATCATTAACCTTCCCCCCTCTTGCAACACATGGTTAACAATTCATTAATTGACCATTTATCCTTATGTGTGTTGTAAAAGATTTTGAAGGGACTATATTGTTAGGGCAGAGTGTTCAAGATATAATGAACAAGGAAAGTGTTTGACATGGTAACTTCAAGAAACTTAAGTCGAGCTGCTATATCCCTCATGCTCATGATATGATCACACTCCTCTTATCCCGGTGAGCTTGGTGGATGAAAATTGCATAATTAAGGTACTAGCAAGAGCTTTGTTAGAAGTTACAAACTGCTTATCGATGTCTTTTAGAAGTGGTTTGACTTTATCAATTTGCTCGACCGAACCATGAATATCATTAGATATCTTGGTCTTTATTAACATCACGGAGAGGCGATTGGATCTCTCCCACTTATCATAAAGACAAACAGCTTCTACAGTGTTGGTTTTGGTAATGGGATCGGGTTCCTCTTTCCTTATAGAGCGGTCAATATCCATCCATCCCAAATGCAGAATAATTCTCTCATTCCATACCTTATAGTTATCACCCCTTAGTTCAAGAATATCACACTTAAAATCATAAATGTTCGTAGGTTGAATAATTGTAATATTTTAAATATACATGCTTATTAATCAAGGATTAAGGAAAAAATACAATATCATGTTTTACCAATGTAAATCATGCTTTTAAATCATAAATCTAGTGACATAAAACTTGCCCATGGGCTAAAGTCTTATTCATTTAGACTTAAAGAATCTTATGATAAAACTATCAAATCATGTTCCTTTTCCTAATCCCTGTGGGAAAATCAGAAAATATAATTTGAAATCTCATCTTAATTAACCATAAAAAATATAATAAAAATTCATGTGGGATGAGATTTATCATATTCCGTATGATTTAATTACAATTAATGTAATCAAATGTGATCTTAAAACTTAATATATAATTTTAACTAATTAAAGATGTTGTGGATATTCCCTAATTAATTAAAAATTATATTGATCACTGAGCGTTATTGGAAAAACTTTAAGCAATTTATGTGACGCCCCAATTCCCGGGGGTCCGTTGACAACCCGTCAACCCTCGGAATATTCGTGGATGTCGGGTAACCCGACACCACCCCATTGAGTCCCCTTTTCCAAGACTCAGGATTTAACGAAAATCGGGCAGAGTCTCCTTTGTACGGGGAGCTCTACCCAAAATATAACTTGTCCCAATATTGCACAACGACCATACCGGGTCCACATACGAGTAAAATTGAGTAAAAATGGCCACTTGGGCCCATACATGAATACTCACCAAAAATCTAACCAACTATATTACAATAGTTCAAGAGTTAATTACATCACTCTTAATACAACATATATTAAAATTTAGAATTATAATACATGTTTTACAAAATCAAAGCCACATGTCGGCTTTCTTCTCATAAGCCTCTAATTGCCGCCTTCCTAACACTCCCCCGTACTTGAAATAACGATCCTCGACAGCATGCAAAGAATGCCTAAGAGCGATACTTACATGAGTTACTCCCACCCAAGGCAATATGTACTGGAAACCAAACACACTCAAGAAAATACATGATCCTACTTGAATGTCTACATGCCCAATCCTGTCTCGAGTCCTCACCGGCTCCTTCACACATGCCTACTTCAATGTGAGAAAAACACCGCTTTTCAAAACAAAAGGTTTTGTTCTCAAACGTACTACCGAAGCTTCTCTGCAGAAATCTATCGATTAAACCCTCGCAGGTGAATTGCTTGGTAATTCTCCGAAATGTACCATGGGTCCGCTCTTCTCGAGATGAATTGTTGGATTCTCCAAGGCAATTCTTCAAAATCTTCCTGCACCTTTCACAACTATTTTCACTCCTTTTCTTCATTTCCTTTTCTTTCATGTCATGCACTCACACCTAACATTCTGTGGTGCCCTTACAGCATATGGAATGCATTATGCCATTTCCAAACAATTCATGTTAATATATAAATCACGCATATACTAACATAAATTTACTCACATGCATCATGTCATTCAATTTATAGCAATAACATCAAAATTAGCTCACATGGGCTAATAAAATTTATTCATCGACATACACAATTATATTTCATATAATTGTGACATCACAGCACACATTAATTTTCATGCATAATACTTCTTTTCCACACAATTCAAGCCATCCAATTCAAGTAATATTTGCTTACAACACACATGGACCATTTTTTCACAAATCAAGCAAACCGGGATTGTTTTTAACAGCCCCTAAACGAGCTGGCCGTCCGTGAGCGTACTCTTCATTTGCACTGGGTTCCACTTTGTGGAACCGAAATCCATGGCCATTTCCACCAACACTTCCAAACCATAATTTATTTCATAAATTATAACACATTGGCCAATAACTGTCTGTAATCAGTCCCGGGACTGCCCAAAATAGTCCCAAATTTCCAGCATTTCAGTCTTGAATTTTCGGGACTGATTAAACGGCCACTCACGACCTCAAATCAACCAAACCATTTACAAGGCTCTTAAAACCGAAAATAACCGAGTAGGAGAAGACCCCTACCTCTTGGAGTTGTCAAAACTCCCCAAAACCGGTGCCCACGCGTAGCCCTTGCTGCGTAGAACAACTTTGCTTTTTGGCCTGACGCGAACCGACGGTCCGAAAGCACAGAAATCTAGAGAGAAGTTGCACTTTCTCTCTCTAAAAACCCTCTATTTTTTCAAACTCTGCTCTCCCCTCTCCAATTGCCGGATTTCAGCAAAAATGGAGAAGAAAGCTCTTCTTTTTGTCCCCCTCATTGCCACATGTCCACCTGGCCATTGGTCAGATAGGGAGCCTCATCCACTAAATCCACCTACTTTGGATTTCTATCTAATTAGGAGATGCCACATGTCACCCATGGGCCCCACATTTGAGCTCAAGTTGACTGATTATGCACTTGACATGTGACACACTATAAACCACTCAAATTGCGCCAAGTGTCCCAAGACTACACTCGCTAGTTCTCGAAAAACGTACCCTATTGTATCGCATTCACAAATTCGACGTGGTAGCTAGATTTCGCGAGACGATTCCAACGGTGAAGTCCGTTTAGTCATTCGAGATCTAGAAAAATTCCAGATTTTGACCGAAATTATCATTTTTACCAATTTTCAGAAAATCAGGATTTTCCCGGGGTTTTATAATTTAAATAATAAAATTATCATTCTCTTAATTTTGTATGTAAAACTATATACATACAAATAATCATAATAAATTTAATTTAGGAAATTTAATTCCTATATTTTAAACATAAAATCTGTCAGAAGGATACTAATATCAATTAGACATGCGCTCATTAGTAGAGTGTCGATTAGTCCTGGGATATTTGTGTTTAATTCGAGCTGGCATCACATTTTCATAAATTTTGCTAATAGTCATAAATATCTATAAATAAAACCAATGTAAAAGGAATAATAACTTCCAACCTAGCCTGGTGGGACAACACTTACATTAAGATTATATGGTCTTGGGTTCAAATCCCTTTAACACCATGGCTATCCCTGTAGCCAAACATACCAAGGGTATCCTAAAGCCAAATAGGCTATCCCTAAACAGTTTTATACCATAGTAGATAAGATTTAACTCCAACCAATCAAGGGGGCCTACCTTAATAAGGCCCATCAATCTACTCACTCAAAAGGCCCAACCTCAAAGAAAGTCTCGAGGGCTTGATTCGTAAACCCATGGACCAAATACCACATTATAGCCAAGAACTGCTCTTTTCTTCAACCTTCACGGCCACGAACCCGTTGACAAAAATGGGTTTTTTTTATTTATTGCCATTGGGTAACCTCGTTAAGTAAACATTCAAAAGGTTTCACCTTCGGGCATCATGTGTGAGAAAGAGCAAGGAGTAAGTTCCTTCTCCAGTTGCATTCACATCCTATGCAGACTTCCTTTCAATGTTGGGTGTCCTCATCCAACTGAAATCTCAAGCCGAAAACGTTCCTATTTGAGAAACTTAAAATGACCATCTATCCTTTTGTTGTTGATATTACCATTTACCTGGAAACAATTATTAACAATAAAAGATTTAGGATGAAGGTTGTTGAATAGGGTCTTCTTCATCCTTTGGAAAAACTCGTTTTCTACCAATTTTTTTTTTAATTTACATTAAGGGATGCAAAAACACAATCCTTTTATGAAGATATGTGATTCTCAGGATTAATCTAAAATCTTAAACACATATTATAAATCCTCTTAAACAAAAGAAGATACAAGGCAGAGGTCACACAATGCTCTGATACCAAATGTAAAAGCATTAATCAACCAATCTAATCATATGAAGATACCAACAACATAATCAGATCATATGTAGAAGAAAAAGCCGTACCGTGCATACCTCCGCCATCGGCTGAAACAGAGAACCTGGAATATTGGAAAATTGAAAACTAATTTTCTGGTTCTTCAAACCTTTACTCCATCCTCCGTCAAGACGCACGTATGAGGTGAGGAGAATACCGTGTCCACTCCGCATGCATGTCGAGTCGGGAGGCGCGTCGAGGTGCGCACAGGAGTTGCTGGCAGATCGCTCGAGTCAAGGCATGACTACTCTGGGTGAGTGGCATGAGCGATTTGTTTCTAAATGAGACTGACCATGAAGAAGGGTGTCGGGCCTACCCCCGCATAAATTAGTCTAAGTTGCCGCCTTTCCGATGAGCCTATGTGGTGAAACCAATCAACATGGAATATGAAGATGAAGGTGTGGAAGGCTGGGTTCCTCGATAAGGTGTTGAGAGGGGCAGCTGCACGGGCCATGCCACTGTGAAAAGTTAGGCTTGTGACAAATGGTATCAAAGCGAGGCAGGATGGGAGAATAGGGAGGTGTTCTACTTTTGCAATCTTGAGGTCGATCTCTCCTATGGTAGTACAAGTAATCAAGTGAAGCCAAAGATGAAGTTGCACCAAGAGGGACCCATGGAGAATATGGGCGTGCCTCTGGATCTGAGGTGCCATAGCCGTGACTAGTAGAGCGAGGCTTGGGTCGGTTACTAGGGGTGGGAGTTAGTGCGGGGAGGCGTACTACTCTTGGGGTGCTATGAGGAGCATGGCTGTGTGAACTCGCGTCTTTTCCTTCTAGGACGTCCCTATGACAATGAGCATCAATGTGGACAGAGGAAAAGGCTCAGGAGGAGCTAGCAATCCTCAAGGGCGACGCATGGTGAAATGTGCCTTGCACGAGGGCTTGCAAGATTTTAAGTGGGGGAGAGTTTGTAACAGACTTTTACTTTGGGTCTAGGACAGTAATGGATGAGGGCACGAGGAGTGCTATGTTGGATGGCGCGCATGCAGCGTATGAGGTGAGGAGAATACCGTGTCTACGGGCGTGCGTGTCAAGAGTTGGAGGCACACTTGAGAGGTGCTCAGAGAGGTCGGCAGATTGGGAGTCAATAAGGCATGCCTACCCGTGCGTGAGCGAGGCGAGTACGATTTATGGTTGCTAGGCAAGGACTTGACTATGAAGGCGGTGTCAGTTCACTACAGAACCGGGTCGGAAGTCGGAGCCGCTTCCGATGAGCCCGAGGCGCTAAACCGCTTAGCGCGGAGTATGAAGATGGAAAGTGTGGAAAATTTGGTTCCTTGATAGAGATTAATCGAGAGGGGCTGCCACACAGGCCCATCTGCATTGTGAAAGTTAGACTATGACAAGTTCATTCTCCATTTAATGAGGTTGTTGTAAAAGCCATACATTTTTTTTAAATGATATAAAATCATAAAATTTTATGATGTAAGTTATGGTGGAATTATAATTGAAATTATTCAAGTACCATAATTAAATTGACAACGATAAATTATTCATTATGGAATTCATGATTGATGTTATGCTTAATTACAAGGATTTATAATAATCCTATTGAAAGAGATAAATTTTCAAGCCAAGTGAAATGTCGAATGTCAATTAGATGAAATTGAAGAAGAAAACATAAGGAAATATTCACTAGTTGGTGGATATTAGTTTCTAAAACATGTCAAAGAGACAAATCCTCAAATTCTTTGAAAGAATTTGGAGAGCATGTATGAGAAAAAGTTACACAAGTGTAAAAAAAAAATTTGATGTGAAAGTTGATGAATTTGATATTAAAAAATAGATTGTCAATTGTCGAACATCTAAATGATTTTTGAAGAAATGATGACTCCATTATATGTTGTAATCCTTTCTCTTGATGATGAGATCCAAGCAAGCCTGCTACAAAGCTCATTATATTGACAGTTGGAATACTTTGACAGTGTCTCTTTGAAATTCAGTCCTAAGAGAAAATTTCACTTTTAAGAATGGTTAAAAATAGCCTATTTATAAAGAAATTCGTATTTATTAAGAAATTCGAAGGAATAACTATATGGACAATGACACACATGCCCTAGAGACAGAGAACATGGGTATAAGCAAAAGCAAAGGACTTTTTGGGCGAAACAAATCAAGAGGCAAATCTAAGTTTAGAGAGAAGATTAAGGTGGTGTTTGTCTCTTTGGCTTTTCGCTGAAAGCAATTTGTTTTCAGCATTCAACTGGTTTGTTTTTAAAAATTTTCATGACTTATTGCTAAATTTTTGACCAAATAGAAAAAAGCCAAAATATTTACCTTTTTGGTTTTTTCTTAATACCTTTTGGAAATTTTTTCTATTAAAAAAATTAGATATTTAAATATGAGAAAATCATATATTTTATGATCCAATCTAAACTCTTATGATTGATTCCTTTCATGCTAATTAAATAAAAGCACATGTATTTTTAAATTTTTTATTGAAAATGTATTTTATTAAAATTTAGCTAAAAATTAAAAGATTGATTTTTTTTTTTTTTTTGTAAGAAAAACAAACAACTAAATATTTAATGTTGTTAAGCACTATTCTATACAAAAGTTATTTTTAGCATTAAGTAAAAAATCGTCACCTTAGTGTTATCATTATGACAAAATAAACTACATGAAACAAGGAAAAGGTAAGAATCGGAAGCAAGTAGATTACAAGAATACCACTTTTAACACCTTTACCAGTAACAACGAGGAGACCTTACTCTACAACTAAGAAGATTGCTATTATGTACCAAATCAAAATGTCAAGTGAAATGGACTCGATGGCATCATTGTTGGATTTATGCTCAGAAGCAATTTGAGTCATTGATCAAGAGTCAAAATTAATAATGGGTTATTGGATCCCCATGCAAGCTAATTAGTGATAGAGTCCATTAATTAATTGCTTAAGAGTCAAGAAACCCAATAAGATAGAAATTTGGTTACTTGCTAGGCAAGAAACCCTATAAGACGTGGATTGGTTGCTTGTCAAACAAGTAACCCTATAAGGTTAGAATTTGAAGTCTATAAATAGACACCTCTCCCTATGATCTTTACGCATTCTCCCTAGGGCCTTTACACACATACGTAGGTATTCTCTTCCACACGTAGATATGTCGCAACTAGAATAACTTGGAAGGTCCCATGCCAAGAGGTTAGTAAACCCTAAGGATGATGACATTAATTTATCACACATCTTAGTCAATCATGATTCAGGAATCACTACAAGAAAAATCGGAATTAGAGACGGAAATTAGAGACGGACACTTACCCGTCTCTAAATAGAGACGGATTAGAGAAGGATTAATTAGAGGCGAATTTGAGTCTCTAAGCGAGCGAATGACTTAGTCTCAGTTTGGAAAAGACGGATGCGAGGCGGAAATTATTAGTCTGTTAGAGATGAAGCAGAAACTGAATAATTTCCGTCTCTAATCAGAGACGGAAAAAATCCGTCTTTGATTAGAGACGGAAAGTTCCGTCTCTATTTCCGTCTCTATATAGAGCAGATGTTTAAAATCTCAAATTTGAAGACGGAAATCACATTCGTCTCTATTTAGAAAGAGCGAAATAATAGAGGCAAGATAATCCGTCTCACGAATTCCATTTCAATTATTGACCTTTTAAAAAGTATGAGACTAAAAATTCAAAATCTCTTTGTCCACCAGCAATCTAGGTTTTATCCTAATATTTATTTTATTTTAGAAAATATCCTATTTGTCGGAGTCTATCTTTCGATTCTATAATATCTATGTATTTTCTACTTTTTATAAGTAATGAAAAAAAACACAAAATGAAAAAAAGAACTAAATAATTTTGTTTATAAATAGAAAGTCTATAATCACAACATATACTAGTTAGCTCAATTGAAAAACTATATACCTATAATAACAATTAATTAGAAAATGGTACAAAATTTTCCATCATATCAAAGGAAAAAAACTCTTGCACATACAAATAAAATTATAAATTAATAATTTTAGTTTAAAAAATGAATTAATTAAGCTTTCTTAATTGAAACCAATACTTTAGTTTTTATATATGTCAGTAGACTACGTTAATTTAAAATTTCTTTCATTTTTTAACAAATGTCAAATTTGTCCATCAATCTTTATATATATATATATATATATATATATACTATATATACTATATATATATATATATATACATATATATATATATATATATATATATATATATTATTTCAAAAAAAATGTTTGAGAGAAAAATAAAATGAATAAAAAGAACGGAATATATAATTAGTTTTTGAAATAGAAATAACTAATTAATTTACTCGAATATGAACTTTATCTCTTTTTTTTTCAAAAAAAATAAAATAGACAAAGAAGAACTTTCAAGAAAGGGGATATATATGTTTATATATATGAAACATAAGTAGAAATAGAAATTGAGGTAGTTAAACAGAAACTCAAACAAGCTATTAACTTTATTCAAAAATTAAAACTCTTTAATGGAAATAAAAAATTCAGGTAAAATGGCTAGCGATTATCACTGAAATATAAATTACCGTTTTACCTTTATGTACAGAATAATGTAACTTTTGGATAATATTTTTATTCTTTTTTATATTTTTCAAAGTTATTAATTTAAATATAAAAGTATAAAAAGTAATAAAACTAAATCATAAATAAAGTATTATGATATATATTTTATTCATTGACCATGGAAAGGATTTTTGTTAATTAGGTGGGGAGGGTGCCTGGGGTGTTGGGAATAGGCGTTGGGTAGGTTTTTGTTTCACCATCGAAAGGATTTTAAAGAGAGAGAGAGAGAGAGAGAGAGAGAGAGAGAGAGAGAGAGAGAGTAGGCGGAGGGTATTTCAAAAAAAGGTGTGAGACCTCGAAAAAATCCAGAATTCCTAAGGAAGGATAAAATGGTAATTTCGGTCAAATTTCGAAATTTTCGTTCGGATAATGAAAGCGGACTTCACCATTAAGAAGTCATCTTCGCCCAATCTAGCTACCATGTCGAGATTTCGTGGTCAGGGGCGGTCGAATTTCACGTTTTCGAAGAGGCGCGGAAGGAATGAATGACACTTGGCACATTTGGGTGGCCCGAGGGTGCCACGTGTCAGATGCGAGCTCTGATCAAACGAGGTCAAGTGGGGCTCACTTGTGACACATGGCGCGATCGCGAATTTGAAGGAAATCGTAGTAGATGGATAAGGATAAAGGTATAATCCGTGTCCGATGAGAAATGGACATGGCATTAGAGAGGACTTGTCTCTTGTCCACGATCTTGACCAAATGGATTAGGAGAGGAAAGAGAAGGGAGGGAAAAAGAGAGCAAAAGCGGAGAGGGAGAGGAAATTGTGGGATTTTTAGAAGAAGCTCTGCCTTCTCTCTACAAAATTCCGACTGATCAGGCCAGTCGACCGTGACGAGCCAGTTGCTCTCCGGCGGGATTTGCGTGGGTACGGACTTGGGAGTTTAGACCAAACTCCAAGAGAAGGTAGGGTTTTTCTCTCTTTGCTTTCACTTTTGTTTAAAGGAGTTATGTAATGGATAGAGGTTGTTGAGGCACGGATGGCGTGGTTTGAGTTCAAGGGTTGGATGGGGTTAAGAAATCCCTAGAATGGTTTTAGACCAGGTCCACGAGATTTGTTCCTTTGAATGTGTGATGTTGTGTTATTGCCATGAAAATAACATATTGTGTGATGTAGGCGGAGTTCCAAGATGGAGCTATGGGATTGTATAGCCGTGAGCTAATCTTATTGTAGTCATTGACTATGACATTATAATTTTTTAAAGTTTAAACTATAACATTAATTTAAAAAAAATTACAATACCGTAACTAACTACGGTATTGATTTAAAAAAATTATAATACCGCTAATATATATGCTGACGTAGCTAGGACTTGACTTATTTTAGTAATATTGTTTTTAAAATAAAATATATTTGTCCAAAAACTTGGAGCATGCCATTTTTCTCCCTCCATTTCCTGGTAGCCGGTCCGGTATTCGATCATCCATGATCCACGCCTCCCCATCATGCCACGTTTTCCATGAGACAGAAAAACCAAAAGGACCACCTCCAAATCTCTCGCTGCTTTGATTCTCTCTGCCAATCATCACCACCCTCCGTTTCCCCCATTTAATTACCAAATTAACCCCCTACCTCGTGTTTCTCAGGTTCCCATATGATATCCCCTCCCCCTTCTTTTCCAATAAATTTTGGTTTTTCAACCAATTTTGAAAATAATTTGGCAATGATTCGGAAAAAGGGCTAAAAATATTGTTTTGAAAATTTTAGATCGTACTTTTTAACATCATTAACATATTATATTTTTTATTATATACACTCAAGTTTAAACCTTGAGATCATAATATTTTATTATATTTTACTAAATATGTTTTAATGTGACTCAAACCTTAAGCTTCTTTTTTTTTATGCAATTTCCAGCTCTTACTCATGATCTTAGTATGAATATGAATATGGTATAGATATGGTATGAATATGGATTTTAAATTATAAGACAATTTGACATATATATAAATTTATTCAATAGTATATATTATACATTGTATTTTATAATTTTATTTTATTTTTATTTTATTTTTTGAGGTTGGTTAAGCAGACGAGGTTTTTATTTTGTAAATCTAAACTTAAACAAAAATCGATAATTGTATAAAGCAATCGAAATCGAATGAAGCGGAATTAGTTTAACCTATTTTTTGGTTCGATTTTTATTTTGTTTGTTGATTGATTCCTTAATTTTTTTGTTCACCCCTATATCCACCTAACAATTGTTCAAGACTTCATCATATTAGGTTGCACATGCAAATCATGTGACATGCCTTTTAATATTTTTTAGAGTTTGGTTTTTACTTTAATTGTTTATAAAATTATAAAATAATAAATTTCATCCATTTTAAATTAAGTATCATATTAATGTAATAGATTTTTATTTATTTATTATATTTTATTAATAATTTTTATAATGTAAATTGAAGTTTTTTATATCTATTCATTTTATATTACATAATTAGTATTATGTACTTAGCCTCAAACATGATTCTTTTTCTGTGAAGTTAAATATACAATATTTTAATAAATAAATTGAAATTTGAAATATTATGAAATGTGCATTTGCTTTGATAATTAGCATTTTGAATGAAAAAATTGATATTAAGAAAAAATAGTTAATTGCTTTTATTAAATTAATTAGCTAAAAGTTTAATTGCCGGATTATCCCCTTGGCAAATAGTATACCAAATATCATTTTCACTTTTGCTAAAAGATCTGCGAACAACGTTGCTCACATTGTGGCTAGAGCAACACGTTCTATGTCAGATCAAACTGTATGGCATTTTCATGCCACGTGCTACGCTCGCTAGCTTGACCACGAGGACCTTATTAATATATAAATATGCATTTCCCATAAAAAAAAAAAAGCCAATTCAACATAATATACTTCATTTAGATGCACATTTAGTAAAAATTTTTTTTTTAAAATCTTCGTATGGATCGTTTTTAGGTGTGAGCCAGCCAATCGCACCACTTTAAGTTGACTTCTGACCTTTTTTTAACTCTTAATTTTTGTTAAAATTTATTTTAACAAATTTAGTTAAATAGCAGTGATGAGATAAGAATTTAAAACCATCTTGTTGCGCGAGAATCATCATAAATCCTCGAAGCCCACGTAAGCATCTTTGGTGCCTAATTTCGTGTTGCCATATATATAAGCATTCCAAACATGGTTCAAAGTCGCGGTATCGGTCATCAGCATCGGACGGTCAAATCCCGCTATCGATCGCGGAAATGTATCGATCGCGATCTTATCGATCAGCATTGTCGACGATCACATAAAAATAAGATGATTAAAATATTTAAAATTATTAAATTTTATATAAATGATTAGAAATATATATGCTATATAATTAAGGAAGCTAAAAATTTAATAAAATAGAATTATTTATCATTTCGTATAAAGATTAAATAAAAAGCAACTAAATTTATTTTTTTTATATATTTGATTATTTAATATTTAAATTTTATAGTAATAACCATAAATCTTATTTTAAAATATAAATACATTTTTACATTTAATAAATAATATGTAATTTTAAAAATAGCTGCATAACAAGTAAAACCCATTAAATTTATATTTATTAAATATGATAATCTAAAATTTTTAAAATCCTAAATCATGTTAAAAAGTAAAAACGTAATTTTTATCATATATATTTTATATTTATTTTCCATAAATACATACAATTAGAAGAAAAATAAAGGAAAGATATTATTTTTTGGTTTTTTTAACCCTCAAGTCTCTTCTTCTCTCTTAATTTTCCCCCCTGCGATCAACCCACCTCCCAATCCCATGTTTCCTTTCTCCTCCCCGTCTCCCTTCCCTTTCCCTCTGCGACTGTGATAGACCCACATAGCCGACGACAACTAGGCAACCTCGCCCCCACCCTCGCGGTGGCTCCATCCTCGATAGTCGATATCCTTCAACGTCGACGAAGAACGATTCTCAATCTCCCATCTCCGACAAGCGACAACTCTCTCTTCATCTTCAAACATGGTTCAAAGTCGCGGTATCGGTCATCGACTCGGAGGATCCTGAGACGTATCGGTCTCGATGTATCGGCAGTATCAGTCGATCGCAACTCGAATGAAAAAATTAAAAAAAAAAAATGAAATATTATATAAATTATAAAATATTATATTATTTAATAGAAAACAAATGCAATTTAGTAAATCAAGAATTAATAAAATAAATTATTTTATGTTTGATATTATTTAAGTAATTATAAAATTATTCATCAAAAGAATTATAAAATTATAATATAGTATTATTGTAATATATGTATAGTAAAATTAATTAATGTTATCTAAAAAAATGAAATATATATATAAAGAACTAAAACTATTAGAATATTAATAATAATACGTGTAAAAGTATAAAATATTTTAGCATTTCTATTAGAAATAATATTTGATATTAAGTTATTTTTATGTTCAGTTAGATAATGATTTAAAATTATTTGATATTTATCTTCAAATTTACCGTTTAAATTAATTTAAATGAAAATGATTTTTATTATTAAAATGAATTTTTACCAAAATTTGTAATTAAAAAAATATAATTAAATTATTATTTATCTATAGTTATTAATTAATTGATTTTGATATTAAGTAGGGATAAAGATTAAAGTATCTATACGATTAAATGATACTTTTAATATCATCAATATTAAATATAATTTATATTAATATACGTATTAAATATAATTTATATTAATATCATAATTAAATATAAAGTTTATTTAGCATGTATAATTAAATATCATATATTAAATATATTAAATATAATTCGTATTAGGTTCCACATCTCCCAAGTTATTTAAACAATTTGATAGGAAGTTAAATAGTCAATTTTTCTGGTTCTCTCTCTCCTTCGTCCCGCATTCTTCCTCTTAGGTCTCACCACTGTTCTGCCCATCACCTTCCCAGTCCATTCGACGAGGCACGCTTCGGAGCACCATTATCACCGCCACACCACTCGAGACTCCATTGTGGAATAAGAGTTCTTCAGCGTTTCCAATCACCATCACGGCAGCAGGGACCTTGCGACTGGAAAGAATGTTGATCAGATCTTTGATTCTCTTGAAGAGGAATCTCAGATTTCTCATAAAGGTTTGATTTTTTTTTTTTTGTTAGATGGTAAGAAAACATTAAGAATCTGCAAATAATTCTCAAATATCCTCTTTTTTTTTGTGATGGTAAAGAAAACTGTCGTTATTTTCCCTCTTGTATCTCGATTCTTGGTAGGTGAAAAATTATTTGATATTTGGTTTCTTGATCTCAATTCACGAAAAAAAAAAAAATGATTTTTGTGGCTGCGATGGGTAATCAGCGATTAAACCAGGTGAATGTGCTTTTTCTTCGATCCGACCAAGATCAACTCGGGATTTGGTCGGTCTGGCGATTTTCGATTCTATACCGAGTCTACAATAGTATGATATATAGTATCGGATTAGTGCTGCGGTCGAGTCTGAGATGGGTCTCAGCTCGGCGAGTAAAATGCAGATGTCAGTAGGGATTTTGAACCACAGTTCAAACTTCATTCCTTTTCACTCGATATCTTCTCTCTTGAGAGCTAAGAAAAGCAGTGCTCCCATTTTTCTCTTATATATCACCACCTATTACGATAGAATAGCGAAATAAAGAAGCGAACATCAGCCATAAGCGATGTGCGTGCGAGGAGATATCACAGAAAGGAAAAACAGAACATCGACAACTACACCCCATTTATCAATCGATAATCCCACGCCCAAATGTTCTAATTACGATTCACGATGTTGAAGAGTTCAAAAAAGCCGATAATATATCTTAGATTTTGTTTAGCTTTTGGTTTCATTATGGTTTGTCTTCAATAAGGTTTATCTTGTTTACAGGTTTGATTTCATCGCTTTCTGGATTATGTTTTTTTATTTTTGGAATATTGTTTAATAAGTTTATGATTGCACCAGTTATCATTTCCCATTTGTTTCTAATGTTTTCTAATGTTTCGTTCATCATCTCCTCTTCTTTGTCTTTTTCCACCTTTTTTTTTTTGCTTTTGGAAAAAAAATTTAGTTTTAGTTGTGGAAAATTAGTAGTTTATTAATATTTCAGCAAGTTATTTTTTTGTTGTTATTAGTGGTTCTTTTGTGTTTACTTCTAACAATGATCTTTTGCATTCTTTTGTGAGTTCAATCACTCTTAGGATTTCTCTTGTGCAGTATTATTTTCCTCTCTGTTTTGAACTCTTAGAGAGGAGTAGGAAATAAAATCAGTTCATGTATTGCATAGAGTTATGTGATTGTTGTTGTGATGACTAATGACGGTTTGTGGTGTTGATTGGCTCAGTATGCTTTAGTTGATTGGCTTAGCTAAAAGTAAAGAGATATGTTTAAAATCATTTGAAGTTATCCATTGATATGATGATGCACACGGCCTTCGGAAATGATATGTTTTCTATAAGACCCTACTACGAGTGTCCAAGCTCAAAAGCAACCATGTCATTTCCAACCCAAAACGTTTGGGATGCAAGTACTCTAAGGTTACATTTTGCTCGAGGAGTATTTTTGGAGAAATTCCCACAACTATCATCTTATAAGAAGGGTAGGACTACAATATATAAGTGTTATCTTCACTTAAAGGAAGCAAGAGCCTTAGTTGAACCATATTCCTGTCTTGTTATGCATTGTTGAGTTATCAATTTATGTTCTTTGTGTTTTTCCCTCTTACTTAAGAGTGGCTTGGGTTCTTCCCTCTAAAGATTGTTTGATGGTGCATATTTTAGTGCGGTGAGGTGCCGCGCCCTTGCTCCTTGATTTTTCTAATAGTTTATTGTCTTGGATCTTTCCCATTCTAGAGATTCATTAAAATTATGACTTGGTTGTCATTAAGATTACATCGTACTTCATTAATTATAAATATACCATGTCACGGAAAAATAAGTGCAATTTTGAACAAATTTAACTAGGAAAATTATATATTATTTAGTTGTCAGTAGGATAACAAGGAATGAATATATATATATATATATATATATATATATATATATATATATATATGCGACTCAAAGGAAAATAATGTGGAAATGATTACGTCAAATGTCTTGAGGTCATGATTATTTTGCCATTTAAATTAAAACACCAGAAATTCACATTACGTTCAATTCAAAACTTTAGGTAAATTAGGGTACCATTGGCTTTTCTTTTTATTGTGGTTTGTATCTCTAGTGGTTTGGAGATATCCTTTTTAGCTTCATGTTTACGATCGATCTGAACATCCCATTATATTTTAGTCATAATTGTTAAATAGCATTAACAATATATGCTTCTCTTTATTATACAAGGACTAAGAAGATTTAAATATATATATAAAATCGTATTGATTGTCCTCGACAATGTTTCTCATTAACGAATTAGTATGAGTTCGCCAGAGACGATACGGATGTATAATAGATTTGAAGTTTCTTACTTCAAAACATGCTGAGTGGCTTTTACTTCATTATTTCATTTCCTTTGAGTATTTGAGCTGGCTGGTGAGAATAAGGTGTCCAGATGTAATTATGTGTAAGAATCGAGGTTTTGAGAAGCGGAGAATGTGAGGTTCACCTATTTTAAAAGGTTTTGGAACCACTATGTTTTGTTTAAAGCTGGCTCGTAGAGAGTGTAGACAGGAGGCGTGAGTCATACATCTGACTTATGCTCTTTGGATCTTTGGTCCATACCATACATGGTTATGGATCTTGAGTGGACTGACTTGGACTTTGACACTGCTGGAGGAGAGTCAAATTCGATATAAAAATTGTGAGATGTACAAGCGGCCCGATCAAGCATTGTGGCCGGGAGTGAAGCACTCAGTTGCTCTGCATTAGCTGGCTGACCCAGATATTCATTAGAATATCATTTACCCAGGAGAGATGTTATGATTCCTTGTTGAATTTGCCTGAAAGAGCCTACCTCGAGAGAAACACATTGCCGGAGAATTTTACGAAGCGAAGAGAAGATGGTTGAAGAGATTGGGTCTTCTGTGGAGAAAATTGATTGTTGTGAGCGTAGGTGCATGATATCAGGGTGTAGATAGCTTTGAAGTGTTGAAAGTTATGTGGGCATCCTAGGTACAAAAGTAGGAGAAAGTCAACAAAACATAAAAGGGTGATGTTCATTATAAGAGGATGTATTACTTTCCTCTCATTCCTAAGGCTCTGAGATTATGCTTCAAAAAAGCAGCGCTAGGATATCGCGTTAGCATCGCGATCATGACAAGAAGCGGTGTTATCATCAATCCACTCCCGACTCGGCTTGGTTCATTTGACGGATGCATCCTTCATTTCCGCGGAGTAAAAATGTCGGAAGGTTGGGATTATGCACGAGATGGATTCAACCGTTTGGTCGATCGGAGTAAGCAATATTAAGTGTTGGCCAATCATTGTAACACCATATAATTTGCCACAGGGATGTGTATGAAAGAGCCTCATATGTTCTTGTCGGTAATTGTACCTGGGCCGAACAACCCTAAGCATAAGATAGATGTGTTCCTTATTATTTGTGATTGAATTGAAACACTTGTGGGGAGTGGGTGTTGAAACATATGATGTGTCCAAGCGAGAATTTTCAAATAGGAGCATCTTTTTTTGTGGACTATTAGTGATTTTCCGTATCTTCGTGTTATGCGGATGGAGCATAGTAAACTAAATTAGCTTGTCCTCATTGTATGGAGTACTTAGATGCATTTCACTCCCCAAATGGTCGTGTAAGGCATCATGGTTAGATAATCATCGAAAATTTACGCCTCCACAATCCACCCCTTCGAGGAGCAGAGCAAAGGCCTTTATTAAAAATAAAATAATTTCTTCCAGTCACACTGTCAGTGAAACAGAGGAATTTTCAAAGCATATCGAGATATTCAGGACTAGGGTAAATGGTGATCTGGATGAGATCAATAAGCATTTATTAAAACTAGTGGTTGTGGTTGTGGTTGGAGAAAGCGTAGTATATTTAGGATTTACCTTGCTAGAGTACCAATCGGTCGTCCACCCAATCTAGATATAATGCACATAGAGAAAAATGTGTTGAGAATGTGTTCAATCTTTGTCATGAACAGTGAGGGCAAAGCGAGGCAACATCAAAGCTAGGGAGGATTTGAGCGATGTTTTGTCAATAACTGGATTAGAGAAAAGAATGCCAATGGTAAATATCCAGAGCAAAACTACCTTTGGATAAGAATGGTAAGTATAAGTTTGTTTGTGAATGGGTAGAAAAACCTCAATTTCGGAGTAGCTATGTGTGTCAAATATGGGGCGATGTGTGGACTTAAAGAAGTACAAACTTTTGGAATGAAAAGTCATGAAGCTGTCATGTCTTTATGCGAGGTTAATCCCAATAGCATTTGAATTTGATGTAGCGAATGTTTGGGGTGTATTTGAGTTGAGCTTATCAGCTTTAAAGACTTAACATGCGAAACTGAGGAGGAAGATATGAGAGATTGGAGTTAGAAATTCCAGAAATTCCTATGTAAGTTAGAGAGGATATTTCCTCCACTGCTTTCTTTGACTCAATGGGTTGTTGCTGTCACTTGCCATATGAAGCAGAGATGGCCAGCCCACGATGCAGTTTCGTTGGATAGTACCAGTTTGAGAGAATTTTAACTATAATATAAAATTTTTCAATTTCCTTGATATTTTGATGTTATGCTGTATGAAAACAATTCATTATTATCATATATATATATATATATATATATATATATGTATGTATATCGATTTCGCCGTCATTTGAAAAAATGTCATTAATAAGGCTCGAGTTGAGGTTCAATATGTAATGCGTATTTAGTTGAAGAAGCATCGAGCTTTTGTTCGCATTACTTTGAATCGCATGTTCACCTGAGCCAATGAATGTGCCCCGTAATGATGATGGCGGGGTTGTTGTTTACAATAGAAGGTAATTTGTCAATATTCACGTATCACGGGCGATCTTATGGAGCTGCAAAGCTAGGCCAATTGAGGCGAGGCAGGAATTGCTCGAGCCTATATTCTTTTGAATTGTGATGAGGTTACACCTTATATCGAGTAAGTATTTTTTGAATATTAGTAAAATTATTGATTTTTTGTATTTTAATGGTTTTATTTTTTATTTGGTATTTACATTCTCAAGCTACGTGAACAAGATCCAAGAATTAGCGATGCTGACATTGATCAAATGCTCGATAATAATTTTGTTGAATGATTCGAACTTTATGTAAGAGTATTTTGTTCCCTACATAATTTTTCATAATCAAATATTTTAAATCAAATACATATTGACATTAATATTTTTTTGATAAAAGCGGGGCACGCGTAATCTAGTAACCTTTGTGACAAACATCTTTGTAAAGGCTCTTGCTGAAGGGCCAAATAGAACCACACAGTCATATCCAATGTACTTTGTCAATGGGTACAAATTTCATACTATAGGCCACGGGACTGGTCGAGCTACCATGAACAGTGGTGTTTGCATTAAGGGTACAAACTATAGTGAGAATGCTAGTGATTATTATGTGGTCAGTGATATAGTCTATTGGGTTAGAGGTATCACGAGGCCTCCATTCAAAAGAACGGTTCTATTTAAATGTGATTGGTTTTGACCCTTCAAGGCCATGAGTCTTTAGGAGGCACCCAAATTATGGCCTACCGTGAAGTCAGCGAGAAGTAGAAGGTTTAATAGATACCAGACCATTCATACTTACTTGATCTTGAGCGTGCGGTATATTATGTACCATGTATCCTTCATTAAAGCGAGCCCAAGCGGATGGATAGGCGTGGCTGTGTGCAAGAGATGTGGCGGAGTTGTGAGATGCTGGTGTCGAAAACTTCTTGATCGGTGCCGCGCAAGAATAAATGAGTGGTTACATCAAATTGAGGTGGTGGAGGATAATGATCTTGCTCTTCTTAATGATCGAATGGGTGGAGATATAGGTTCGATGTGAGATGATGAATTTGAATCACGAAGATGAGATTGAACATGTTTTGGAATCTGAATCAGAAGATGAAGATGATGATGAAGACTTTGCTGATTTGTAGTATTTTTTTTGCAATCTTGTTGTGAAACACCCTAGTAAACTTATCTCCCAAGTTATTATAATCACTAGTTGTCCATTTTCCTAACTCCCTTAACTTGGCTTTTGAAGTAATAGGAAGGATAAAGTTTGGAATTTTGTGATAGTTTATTTCTAGTATTTTTTTAGGGAAAGAATTGTGTAACAATCCCCTTGCTTTAGTAGCCTGAGAAACTTTTAATGATTAACATGCACTTGAAAATAGAGTTTATATCCAAATTTCTTTATTCATTCTTTATTTCCTTTTTATTTAATTGCTTTTGTCCACGTGATTTTTCTTAGTAGATTGGTATTTACGAAGTTCTTTGCTCCGTTTGAAATTGTTATTTGATTTGTATGCATTGAAGGCGAGTCAAAGTGTGGACAAGATGAATAATGTATGCTTTATTGTTAGAATTATTGTTACTTGTTCAGGATTTCCAAGCATGAGTATAAGAACTAAAGCATAATATAAATGGTATCAGGATTGTTTGGTGTACATCCCGGTGAAGAACTGGAATCTGTTGTAGTGTGATTTGGAGAGTTTAGTGATAAATTGTGCCATGAGATCCATCACTCATTACCACTTGACGAGAAATCGCGGTCGAAGTAAATATCACCCTACCATCGGCAACCCCCCTAAATTTTCTTTTCATTTTCCATGGGTTCCAAGAAGTGTTTAATTCTTTTTTTCTTATGAATTGGCTTTTTGATTTGAGTCTTTGTTAGGGAAATAAAGTGTTTATGAATTAATAGATTTAATCTTTATTTTCCATTATCTTGCGGATTGATGTTTTGATTTATTCTATTGGGTGTGCTGAGTTCGATCATGTGATAAAACCATACCATTTTTTTTTAAATTTTTCTTCAAGTAAATCTAGATAGTTGACTATTATGGCTAGTACTTGAACATTAGAGGTTTCATGGTTTAGTTATTAGAGAGCCCAATGCATGGATTACTAAGATTTCATTTTCATTACTTTGTTTTCCATTTGGGCTACATATGCGTTTCTGTTTAAGTTTTAATTGATTGGTGTTCCTAGTATACTGGATTTTGCTATTGCGATTTGGGTAGAGAAGATATAGGGTGGTGTTGTGGTGGTTATGATTGTGATTTTGCTGTTGAAGCTATTTCCTATCTTTTATTTTCGATTTTGCTCTACATGTGTTTATTTCTCTTTTTTTTCTAATTTATTTTTCGTTCTTATTAATGTTGTTGGGCTTAATAATCACCTGATTCCATAGCTTGGTCCATAAGATTATAATTATCCAGTTGCTAGGTGGTTCTTTGTCCTAAGCTTATTCAGATCCCTGAGTTTCGAGCAATTGAGGAAGTGCTAGTTAAAAAATTATATGTTATTTATTGAAACTTTCTTTATTTACATGAGCAGTAGGTACTCATAATCGGTGACGTACTCCTCCTTTGATGACCGCATGTCTGTGTTCTCTTAAACTATACATGTCATCAGGTTGCCCCGGCAACAACAATTTCATTGTCTTAGTTTATTTATAGGAAAGGAGTGGAACCTTTCTCATGCGACTCGGGATAAGATTAGCTGCATCATTGTTGACAATGACCTATCTCCACTCTCTGACCCAAGATATAAACTGTTTTTGTTATCCAATTTCATGACTCAAGTTCAAGATTGTTTAATAGAACTTTTTATGTAGATTATTTGTGCGATATATTCCCCGATAAAAGTACGAGCTTTGGCTATACTTTGGAATGGTGGATAATTATAATGTTTCTCTTTAGATATAGAAGATGACTACCTAAAGCCAAGCAGAAACCTTAGGAAATAAGAACCTCTACGAATTGGAAACACGATGTTAAAATGACATAGAGGGATAGATCCAATGCTTTGAAGTTAGAAAAAAATAATTAAACAAGAATACAAGGTAATGATAACAGTTTAAATGATGAATGAAATTTAGAAGAAGCCAGGACTTCTCTTACTCACATCTTGCCAGGTTCCAAATTGACCATTTGGTAGAAGAAAGAGTTTATGTATCGTTGCTACCCACGAGTCACATTGCCATGCCAATAATGAATCTTTGTGGGACTATGATCACCATCTTCAGTAAGAGAATGCCCGAGACACATAACCCAGTAGTGTGCGATTTTGCTTCTTTCAAAGAGATTCACGGCAGAAAGAGCAAAAAATAATCTTCCTTTGACACAGTTTCAAGCCTTCAATGGGTGGTGTAAGGCGCGTGAGGCATGTGAGAGTCTTCTTTCCCACGCGACCCTCACTCCTCACTCCTCACTCCTCACAAAGACATAGAACCACCAAACACCACCGGTGGCTGAGAAGTGGGGGTAATTTAACTTTACTGTTTTTTTCAGTGTTTAGAATTGAGTATGCTATAATTTCATATATACATGTGTATTATATTGTTATATGTTATATTATAGTTATCATTTAACATGAAGATAAGATATATAGATCTTTTAGTTTAATCACTTATTTAAGTTCCAGCCTTAATAATATTTATTTATGTATTATTATAATTATACTTAAAAATATATTTTTGATATAATATACTTAAAAATATGTATTTAAAGATGTTTTTGATAAATATATATATATATATATATATATATATATATATATATATATATATATATATATATATATATATATATATATATCTTATAATCTCTCGATGTTTTTGATGTGGTGACATGACCCATCCTTCATTCCTTCTACACTCTACAGTCACCCTACTAGTGGCTATAAATAGAATTCGGAATAATAAATAGCAAAATGGCAATTCTTTTCTTCCTTAGATTCAGGTATTCCCATACATCCTCCTTGTTCCTCACCTTTCATAATCATTACTGTTGAAATGACGGACATAAATCTTTGTCTTGGTCAGTGTTCTTTTCGCCTAAAAGTAGTGCCTGCGCTCTGAGACATTCTTTGGATGTCCTTAATTCTTACAAATCACATACATCAAAATAGTTTGGCCAAACACTCCACAAGAGCTCAAGAAAGTATAGGGAAGGATTAAAACTTTTGAAAATGGGAAAACAAGAGCTATTAAATAAGAAATATAAAACATGGGTTTAAGCTTACTAGAATTTTCTCAAGTCCTTTTAAGTTATAATTTTTTCTTCTTTCCCCCCTTATAAGAAGAATGAGGAATTTAAATATGTAGAAGGCATTTACATAATCTACTGTCATATTTGATTTTCTTCCCTCATATTTATATGAGTAAATTAGAGATTTTTCTTCTTTGTAAAAGTTTTTTCCTTTTATACAATAGCTCCCTCCATGATTTATATACAAATTAACTCGATTTACATGAAAATATTTATATTGGTTGCCACCCGAAGAGTAAGTATTTGGGAATGTATCCATCCAGTCTATTTACCTTGTTTCCCCTTGAGATACGAAGATTTCGGTCCAACGACAAATATAGCAGTATCTAACCAACCCTTTGCTTCATCTCAAGAAACCTAAATAGCCTTTGGATATGGAACTTTCAAGTGGCAAAACACTTGAAAAGGAAGCTGCTCTATCAAAATGGAAAAGGATCCAGCTTTCCATCTTTGGTGATACTTCTTTGCCTAAATGGAATCATAGTAGGAAGTAAGTACTTACACAATTTGTATACCATTATACTTTATGCTGCTTGTGATCATATTTCAAAATGAATACAACGGTGACTTTATGTAGTAGATTAACACTTCATACTTGGTGATGAACTTCTTGGGTGGTTGGTTTACTAACCATCGCGTAATACAGATGGAGTGAGGTAAAAGGAAGAGGAGAATCATGAAGGTAGAGTAAAAGGGAAGAGGAGGAAACCATGAAGATAGAGTAATAATAATAGTAGATCTTGGAATGAGTCTATTGATAAGAGATAAATCATGTACGAAGAGGCCAGACACTTAAATCATGATACAATCACAAATTCCTTGATCTGACCATCACCTCACTCCATGAAGCGAGGCACCACGACAATTTGAAATTGGCTGCGCATCGACATCACATTCTTTGAATCTATAAATGTTGAGGCCAACATTGATGGTAACTACAGATTGACCCTAGAGATGTGATCACTATTGAGGACAGAGGTAAGCTTTCATCAACTTAATTTTCTTCTAATAATGCAAATGAAGAGCATGTACTTCAATGTATGTCATAAGCATTACTATCCCAATCAATCTAGGAAATTTAGATTTACCACTCAAGTCTTTAATGAAGATAGTCATAATTAAGTAACATTTAATTGTTGACATGTACCAATGCACTAGATACTACTTGGTTTTTTTATGTAATCAAATGTGTAGCGAAAAGTGACTTAATTTTTCTTTTAGTTTTTTTTAGATCTGACTAGTTTTATCAATCCCCAATCACGATTAATATCATTACCAAAATGACTTCTTTATTTTGTTTTAGTAATTAACTCTTTTCAATGCCACTCACCAAGAAAATAATTTTCATCATGGGTTGTTGCCTCCACGAAAAATGCTCACGGATGTCTTCCAGACTTTGACGACTTCCCTGAGGATGGTATACTTGGAAGGAACATTCCTCGAGAACACTAAGATTTGTATTTTGAGAGGATTTTCAGGCAATATTTCTTTCAAATATATTGTAATTTTTAAAATATAAAATAGGTTTTGTACTTTGTTGTTTTTACTGGGATTTATAGAAATATTTTGGTGGGATCAAAAAATAAGTGGCATAGTCAAGATCCTTTGGGAGAAACGGCCCGACTAATGAATCTGAGGTTTCATTTGGACCATTAAAATGTAAACGGGGAAGCTGACCTATGTTTTTACGTGATATTTGGAAGGCATGGAATGATGAATTCAATAAACTGGTACGCAGAGCGCGACGAAAGGCAAGAGGCTAAATCGACAAATTTGGTGGGCACGCCACTCATGGGAGGATCTGTCAATTATTCTTCACATGTTAGCGCGTAGTTGGAGTTTTATGATAAAATTTGTTACACAATAATATTTTAATTGTGTGATCACGTATACATTTTGTTTTTGAACTCACGGGAACAAAGTTTGGGAAAGAAGCTTTACATACTATGAGTTGTTTGTCGTAATCATCACCCAAAGGAGTGATGGCTTAATGCCGTCAGTAAGAGAAGAAGCCAAAGCTTTGAATATTAGCATCTTAATTAAAATTTAATGTTTTATTATAATGTGAATTAATTATTTCACATTACTAAATTTATAAATTCTAATGTGATGTATTTATTTGAGTGCGAGATGATTCATCAGACTCACGGGAGAGATGTCCCGACCAGGAGGGAGGGGTGTCAGAACCTCGTCAATTGATGACAACAGTAAATTTTTTGTTAAAAATGTCGGGAGTGAAGAAATCGAGACTATGTGGTATTGGCTCACGAGGAGAATATCAACATCTTGCCAGCATTTACTCTTTTAGTGGCACTTCCTGCGACCAGGTCATGCCATGAGTTAGAGGGATAAATTGCGAAGCTTGTGCGGGAAGAAATAAAATTTATTACGTGATCAGTTTAAGGATTTGCAAGACCAACACCAAAAATAGAAGAAAAAATGAAAAATCACGAGGAGGAGATCGTGAAATAATGCAGGGAGGGAGATGTGTAAACAAATGCAAGAGGAATCTTCTTAAACAAATGCGAGAATTTAAAAGCAGGATGCGAAGCGTGAATGAAATCCATAATTCATATTTTTGCTTTATTTATGCATTAGCCCTTCCCTCTTACTTCATCACAACTTTGCCACCAAACCCTACCCAATTTATTTCAAACAAAGTATACTATTACTGTAATCTATCTAACATTAATTTAGCTTTATTAAGCTATATCTTAATGATTTCATATAATTGGCTTTGAATGACAATAAGATCGGTATGAAAAGTCAAGACATGTCAACAAAAAATATTAGTATATATAGACCGAATAGAAATAAAATTTTTCGTCTCTGATTAGGGATGGAATGTTGCGGTCTTTGATTAGAGACGGAATTTGAGAGGCTAGAAAATTCGAGTCTCGATGAAAACGAAAATCATTAGTCTTTGAATAAGGCGAAATTTGGGACCAAAAATTCCGTCTCACGATTAGAGGCGGGATGAAATACATCTCACGATCCCGGAAGACGGAATCAAATCCGTCTTGATGGAAGGCGGAATTTGGGACTGAAAATTAAGATCTGCGATTAGAAGGCGAGAATCGATCCGTCTACGGCGACGAATTAAGACGAAGAATCCGTCTACGAGCGAGAGGCTGGCGGAATTTAAGGCGAAAAGAATTCCGTCTGGTGAAGGCGGGAGATCATCGTCTTTGAAACGAGAGGCGGGAATTTGACAAAGAAGCTAGTCTCTAATCGGAGAGGCGGAATCAATGGAATCTCACGAGCAGAGGCGGAATTTAAAACAAAAATTCCGTCTCTAATCGAGCTGAATTATTGGGAATTATTAATTTAGAGATGGAAAAATTCGTCTCTAATCCGTCTCTGATTAGAGACGAAACTTTCCGTCTCTGTCGAGGCCAGTTAAAGCCTGATCGAAATCACATACAGTTTTAGGAAATTTGAAAATTCCGTCTCTAAATCAAATGCGAGATTGTTTCTAGGCGGATTAGAGACGATCATCTCTAAATGAAGTTTTTGGTAGATCGTTAATACATTGATATCTTCAGTGGTAACCCAGAGCCCTGATGAATGAATTATTATTGGTAAAAATTTGAATCCTTACCATTTTTACATATATTTGATGTAATTATATATATGGAACCTAGGTTCTAGGTTTCATGTTATTTATATTTTTGTATGAATGAATGTTTTATTTTGGCCTTAATCCATAGCAGAAGTTAGATTGTATGTTTTTTTTTTTTTTTGATGTAACTTGGAGGTTAATCATAAGATTAGGTATTTCTCCTTGATTTATTTATTTATTTTTGGATAATCTTATGTACATTCGAATTGATTAGATAATTATGTAATAAGTATCCGAAGAAGAACTGTTACATATTGCTTATAAGATTTTGGTGGACCAACACTAAAATTATGTAGGGGACACAATGAAGGGTCAGTGGAAGGAAGAGGGTCGTTGGAAGACCCTGGCACGCATCCATCACCAAGTGGCGGGGACCAGACTCACGCACGATGGCTCATGCCGACGGATTGAATAAATTCTCCATCACAGTCCCTCTTGGTTTCTTTTCTTTATTATAAACTTTCGTGGCAATGCGAGAACAAATGCGTGATGATTTTAGTTTGTTTTTAGACCTTTGCTGAGAGCCACGTGTAGCCTCAATTTGGACGAGAATTTGACCCCGATGGGTTTCTTATGTAGTGTTCTACCCCTCTGTAAAATTCCATGATGATTCGTGCTTTGTGGGGCAACGATTTTGGTTTCCAACTTATGGCGGTGAGTGGGGGCGTGTGCAGTGTCACAAAGCTTGGCTAGTTGGTTCCTCATGTGGTGATCTACCTTTCTACAAAATTTCATGATGGTTTGAATTGTGTATGGAGTTTGACGGCAAGTTTGGTGCTCAACTTATGAAGGAGACTAGTTAGAGTTTTGTGTTTTTTGGCTTAAAAACTCTAGAAACCAGTTCTAACTTAGCCCATAATTCAAAGAATTTCAAGACCTTATGGAAAGATGGATTACAGGCCAGATATCAAGTTGGGTTTCTTGGCCCTATTGGCCTTGTAATTATCTTTTTCTAGGAAACCATGGATTAAGGGCCTATTATTTATTCTTTGCTAACAATTGTTTTATATAAATATAACATGTGAGGTATGCTTGCCATGCCATTTAGAATAGGTGGTGCCATATAATGTCATCATTTGATATACACATGTGCATAATGATATTTGTTTTGTCTAGACAATATTGTTACGAAATATTTAGTTGAATTACTGCAAAATATTGAATGGATGTAGGTTAAAATTATTTTAATTAATTTGAAACCTGCGGACTCCATTAAGGATCCAATAATAATATGATTATGTGATGCCCCGATGAGTAAACATGATTGGCTTTTATGGAAATGGATCTAAAATAATTTCAAAAAGTTAATGAAATTGTATGGCCCAACGTCAACAAAACTCATATATTAAAGATAATTTTGAAATTAAATTAATGGTTATCACATTCAATTTTATTGACATTAATGTCTAGATAATATTATTATGGAGAACCTAATAAATTAATGTAAAATTTAATTAATTTGAAACCTACCGGGTCCATTAAGGGTCCAATAATAAAATGGTTATGTGATGCTTCAACGGATAAACATGACTAGAATTTATTGGGTTGGATCTAAAATAATTTCAAAATTTTAAAGAGGTTTATGCGACCAGCGTCAGAAAACGCCCGAATATTAAAGAATGGGGTGGAATTAAAATTATTGTTTATTTTGACCCACAGTTTTCGTAACATTAATAATCATCCCAACGAGGCTATTAGTATTTTTTGAAAGCCCAAGTTGTGAACAAGAAGTTTTGGTGATACATGTCTGTGTTATCTTAGAAAGTTTCGGATCCAATTTCCCATGAGCAGTGACTTGTTGGTACATGTTTAGGAAAGTCTTGTCACAAGGGCAATAAGAGCCTAAGGTAAAGAGTTTTTTAGAGGGACCACTATGACCCCGCGACTTACCTGGGGACTTTCCAGGTGTATTAACATAGAAACTCATTACTGTCATGTGTTACTATTCGAGTTTTCGGAGAGCTAACTTGGTAGGTCACTTTCCGTATCATGGTCAAAATATTAGTTTGTTATAAATATCTTACCCAACGTAAGTCTTTATAATGGAAATTAGGATATTGTTGCAATAAATAAACCTACTTATTGGTATATTTGTTGATTGCGTTTTTTTTTTGTTTATTTCAGAAAATGACATCCTTTAATCCTCTAACTACAATTTTGAGTCAAAAATCATTGGATGGAAGCAATTACGACCTATGGAAAACCAATATTTACATTGTCCTAGATTTTGAGAGAATCAAATTTGTCGACTCAAGAACCAAGGGGCTGCTAATAGTAGCCGAAGGGCGGGAAGAGGAAGTAATGCGTATTGGCAACGGATGAATACGACAGCTCATTGTTATATTCTTGTTAGCGTTATAGAACATCTACTGAAGCAAATTAACGATCTAGAGTGTGTATCGGACATGGTTCAAAATCTAGATGGGATATTTGCACAAGAAAAGTGTAATCTTCACTAGACACTATTCATGGGCACTAATGGAACACTCCAGCCGACGGAGGAGTGTGCAGACCATTGTCTAAAGATGATGGGACACATCAGTACTGTGGAAGTGTTGGGGGCTAAGCTGGAACAAGAGATGAAGGTTGACATGATCTTGGAATCTCTTCCACATAGCTTTAGTCAGTTCAAAATGAACTACAACATGAACAAATTGAAGCTTACTCCACATTGATTTGTGCTAGCTTAAGAAGTGCTGAGTCTCTGCTGACAAAGGAAGTGCTTATCATGCTAAAACAAGGAACAAAATATAATTAATTCACGGATATATAGGGTACTTAGATTTCACGAGGAAATATCAAGGAAATATCGGAAAATATGATTGGATATTTTGGCAAAAATATCAGTAATACAAAAATTAACAAAAATACTTTGAAATTCATGAAATACTTTGTTGAACTATAAAATGCATAAATAAGCAAATATATTGTTGAGAGCGATATTCATTATAATTCCTTCGAGAAATTACATCATTAATATTTAAAAACCAAAATGAGAATAGTGTAAACCAAATGCATTCATTTGACAGAGGATCCCATTTTGATGAAGACAATATTCATACCAAGACGTAGTGTTGCATGTGTGATTGTAACCAGACATGCCGTATAAATATGTTGGCTCTACCAACCTCTTTGTGGATAGGAAATTAAAGTTCACCCACATACTCGTTTAAATCAACTACTTGCATTTGATATGGAAATTTGGAATGGCATTTGTGGATCATGAGGATAGTTAACCATTCCATATTCTTGTAATAGACACAGAAGGATGTGAAGAAGAGTGACCATAACTCATTGTATAAGGAAATATATTGCCCTCATTGATGAATCAACTGAATTGGTTCAATACTCATGGACTCCATTGTGAGGCTTGAATCCTCATTGTATGGTGTCATCCTTACATTTTGTCTTCCTCTATGTGGCTTTCAGTGGCTCCAATGCACAGCTCAAATCTCTAGATATGGTCTTCATCTTGTGTAGCATGGTGAAATCATCTTCACGGTGGATAGACCATTAGATGTGGCTTTTATGTGGATATGATATCTACCATCATTTTCCGATATCTTCACCATCATTTGGTCCCTCTCACTCTTGATCCTATAACACCTTAGTGAAATTACCGATGACTTGAGTGCTTTTATGTATTTTAATACTTAACTGAATCAAAGGAGGGTGAAATGCTGTGGAGTTAGGCGGGTCATCGTGTCTTGACTAAAAACTTTCCTATGAACTTCTTCGAGATCTGAGCCCGCTCCAACATTAACACAGCTATAGAGACATGTGTCACGACAATTCGTGGATCGGGTTCCATCTTCATCATCTAAATGGAGGTCTAACCCATTGAAATAGTTGATTCTCTTCTTAACTATAAACTAAAATTTGAAATTTCTAGTAAATCAGAAAATTATTTTGACAACTATAGGTCTACCTCCATGCTGTGAATCTTTAGTTTCATGTTGTAATAAAAAAACCAATTATTTGGAGCCTAGGATAAGCAAGCCAGTTTCTTTGTTTGTTTTGAATTAGGCAAATGTGCTCCAATTTTCTTTCCTGGCTTTGAAGATGATGCGGTTTGGGAAAGAACCTTTAAAACCAAGAACTCATGTCATTTGGAGCTTGATTTCCATACAAAAACCATCAATTCGACTGCAATAAAAATTACTTATATTAATATATAATAATAAAATAGTTATAAAATTTGCACTTATAATGAGTACTCACGAGAACCATTTTGATCTTGACCTTCTTCTTGCAGTCACCAAATCCTTTTTGCATCAAGGAATGGTATAATATGAATTGAAAATGTCAAATCTAAAATAAAAAAATTGCTCGAGGAAATTGAATGAATTAATTGAAACTCATTAAAATTTTCTCGTTTCAAAATCAGAAAGGCCTTGACATTAGGATCTAATTTAGAAAAACATCATGAAACGACTTGAAGTAGCTCGGGGTTGGAACCAAGAAAAGCTCTGGAGTGCATATTGAAAATTTAGTTTAGATAGTATATACCCAATAGTGATTGAGAATTAGTATCGATAATAATATAAACATAAAATTTATTAAAGGTGAATATTGGCGAAGAGAGGATATTAATTAGTTACCTTTGCATGAAGAAGATGTAAAGGTTCTGTCTAACGATACAGGTGATAAGTTTCACCTCTTTGGCTTTGAGTCGATCTAAATTTACGCTTCATTAACGAATCAACTGTAGACCAAATGGCATGGTTGAGACGACTTACGGAATCATAATAAAAGCATAATATATAGTGCCTCCTTAGTGAACACTCAACTCTCCACCTCCCAATGTGATGATCAACATAGGTCTTTCGACCTCATTTTGACTTCTGATCCGATACTAACTGTGAGATGTGACTCATTAGTAATAAAGACTTTTATCTTCAGATCTGACCATACTTTTTAGAAGGCCCATCGAGGGCAATATAGTTTGTTGCAAATCTTGTTGCTCCGGGCGCAAGATATCTCCACCATATGCATTTTCACGAGCAGCTTGACCATGATTATGCGTGAGTTGGTTTATCTTCGATCATTCGATCAAATGACGTATTTATCCCTTTTACCAATGTCTTCAGCATTAAATCAATAAATTGTCTTTGCATGGAATCTGAATCTGATTATGTATTTATTTATCAACAACTTTCTGCTTTCACAAGTACAGATCCATTATACGTTACAATTTGAACCACATTTATTCTCAGCTTCCTTGATGCGATCCTTAAATGACATATGTGTTGTTGTCTTTAAGTGTATCAAACGCATCAACTTTTTGATTTGAGAAAAGGTGTGTCCTTTTAAATGCTATGAAATTAATTATTGTCAATTTAGTTGTGGTCCAATCCTCTTTTATAATTGTACATCCATATATCTCCCATTTCTCCTTTGCAAGTTGACATAAACTTCCATGTCTTTGTCTCCATTTCCAGTACTTGCTTTTGATTTCATATGGAATGGTGGTTCGTGCCCATTCCTACATATAATAATTTAAGGAAAGGTAGTTTATAGAGCATATTTCATCATAGGAGATAATAATATCATTATTAAAACATATTTCATATAGGAGATCATAATGTAAAAACATATTATATAAAATTAGAACAAACCTGCTTGTTATTGCACAAAAGTCATGTTCTTAAGAGAAATGGGCAGGCAGCTTTTTTGAGGTGGAACCTTTCATATATGAAGAACTTGCTAATTAATCGTCCCATTGTTTCCTTGATTAGACCACCTTTGAACATATTTTTTTAGGCTTTTTGTTTGCAGCTGAGACTTGTATAATGATGGGTACAATTGGTAGTGATGAATCCAGGTATCTAAGACACTTTGTGATCTTTGTATACGTCTTGATGGAATCCACTGGTTCTGAAGACTCGCCTATTGAAATTACGCAAAAAATAAATCAGCATTATTTTATACATAATTATGTAGAAAAAATGAATTAGGTATAAGATTCAATTTTCTTTTGCCTCTCATTAAATCTTTTTGGCACATTCTGTTCCGTTCACTGGCTTTTGATGCATCTTCTCGATATTCATCTACGCTGCATTGAGTGCATATCGACCCGGATATATGCACATCATATGCCTCATCTTCCTCATCATCATAATGGGGCGCGATGTTTCTCCCATTGTGCCTCGTAATTCAGCTTGAATTTCTTCCATATCAATTGCTTTTTATTTTAGCTACCTGTGTTCTAAAGTTGCTTTATTTCTTGTTTGCATGGCGGCACATTTGGACATGTGAGTATTTGAATTGGATCAGTATGTGACGGATGAAACACTAGTGAGTAGATTCCACCACTTATTATGTTTAAACCACAATAATTACAAATTGTTCCATTTGTATCCTCGAGTCTTGATACCTGATGCGGGATCTGGCCTCCTTCCACTATTATTCTGTAAACATGTGATTTATTGAAAATAAAAATTCAAATCCAGTGTAGTCTATGTATATGATATCATTATAATAAGCATTATATATATGTAATTTAACATAAAGTAAGACCCTAAGTTTCTAACATGATATCTAGCTTAATAATATCATTTAAGATGTCTAAGAGATCTAAATTTCTAACATTCAATATTCTAAGATCTAAGTTTCAAACATTATATAAGTATAACTAAAATTTAATGTAAGTAATATCAATGAAACTAAAATACAAAACTATAGTATAAAGATATAAGGTACTAGTATAGAAAATATTTGAAACATTTATATAACTAAAATAACTATTAAGTAAATAAATAATATAATTAATTAACTAAAAAATTTTATATTATCATTGAAATACTCATAAACTATAGTATAAAATAAGATTATAATATAAAAATATTTATTATTATAACTAAAATAACTATTAAATGAAATATCTAATATAATTAGTAGAAGTAAAAATTATATTATCAAGTAGAAAGCTTATAATAAAACTATAGTATAAAAATAGCTTATAATATAAAAAATGTTTGAAACATTATAAATACAAAAAATAATATTAAGTAAATAAAATAATATATAATTATTAACTAAAAATTTATATTATCAAATGAAACTAAAATAAAACTATAATTATAGATAAGATTACAGGTATAAAAAAAAAATATTTTGAAACATTATATAAGTAAAATAACTATTAAGTAAATAAATAATATAATTAATTAACTAAAATTTATATTATCAAATGAAACTAAATAAAACTATAGTATAAAAATAAGATTATAGTATAAAAATGTTTGAAACATTATATAAGTAAAATAACTATTAAGTAAATAAATAATATAATTAATTAACTAAAATTTATATTATCAAATGAAACTAAAATAAAAGGGAAACTATAGTATAAAAAATAAAGATTATAGTATAAAAATGTTTGAAACATTATATAAATAAAATAACTATTAAATAAATAAATAATATAATTAATTAACTAAAAGAAGTATGACTTATCAAATGAAACCTATAATAAAACTATAGTATAAAAATAAGATTATATTATTATAAAATGTTTCAAACATTATATAACTAAAATAACTATTAAGTAAAATAAATAATATAATTAATTAACTAAAATTATATTATCAAATGAAACTATAATAAACTATAGTATGAAATATAATTTATAGTATAAAAATGTTTCAAACATTATATAACTAAAGAAAACTAGATTATAATATATAATAACTAAGTTTGAAACATTTATATATAACTAAATAACTATTAATAAAATAACTAATATAATTAATTAACTAAAATTTATGCTGTAGTATTTATCAAAATAATAAAAAATAAAAATAAAACTATAGTATAAAAATATATAATATAAACTACTTCAACACCAAAAATAAAACTAAAATAACTTTTTTTTTATATGCATAAAACAAAATTAATGAATAAAGAAACATGCCTTAATTCTGAGATCTTCAAAGTGGGATAAATAACAGATTTTTTTGAGTGAATGGAGCTTGAATGTGGATGGATGAGTTTTGTAATAAAAGTCTTCCTTTGATTTTTAAGGTATTTTATCAGGATTTTTGAGTCAAGGAAATAGCCATTGGATTGTCCAACCGTTGTGATTTATTCTAGCAGATTGTAGTTTGATTTTAGTTCATGATAAGTAGTTGGATCATCATATATCCGTTAGAAATCATTCTGGACTGTTAGATCAAGGTTCAGATTTAAAATCAACGTTGGATAAAAATATAGCCGTTAGTTTTCAAAAGAAATGGGCCAATCTCAAGACATGGTCAAAAACGAGAAAAAAAATCTAAGGGCGGATAATTCCCGAGAAAAAGAAAAATCAGATTTTTAGTTTCTCATCGAAAATCGGCTGAAAGGCGGCGAATGCGCCTCCCAGGCGCGTGTAAATCACGTGCCGAAAAATCGGCAAAAATCGGCCATTTTCGAAAAAAGCGACGAAAAATCAGCGATTGTTCCCGATTTTTCCATGATTTTTTCACACCCGATTTTTCCATCCCAAAATCTTTTCTAGCACCACCGAAATCCGATTTTTCTCCGAAAAATAGGCCGAAATCGGCGTTTTGTTCATGGCTAAGTTCCTCGGAAACCCTGAAACCCGATGTTTGAAAGGAACAGCAAGCGAGGAAGCGAGGTAATCTATCAAACTAATTTTAATGGAAGAAGCGAAGGTAAGTAGCCTCAAGTGAGGAACATAAAGGTCATTGGAGAAGGATCATTACAAAAAAGTGGATCGAATAGAAGCAACCTACTCGGTGAAAGGATAAGAAGCAGGGAGGTGGGAAATGGGAATATGTCATTATTGGTAGTAGGACTAAGTGAGTTACATGTGTTTAAAAACTTTACATTTATCAGGTTGTTTATTTGTTTCAGATATTAAGATGAATTTAATTTTTGTTACCTGTTTAGTTGAGCATGGTTTAACAATGTAGTTTAATTCTTTGGTTTTTTAATAAAAATGGCAGCATACCTTCTCCTGGATTACTATTGAATGGTGTATATTTTTTAACTCCTTTGTCCTATAGTATTAATGATAAATTTGAACATATTGTTGTTAGAAACTCACATGTTTAAGAAAAGGAAAGTTTTCAAATATAACCTATTTATGGCACTTGCGATTCGGTCATATTAATCCTAACAAAATTCAAGGTTTAGTTAAAAGAAGAATTTTAAATTCCTTGATCTTTGAACCTATACCAATATGTGAATCATGTTTGAAAGGTAAAATGGCAAAGAGGCCTTTCACGACCAAAGGAAATTGTGCAACTAGTATTTGGGATTGGTACACTAATGTGTGTGGACCAATAAGCGTTCAAGTTAGAGGCGGGTATGAGTATTTCATCACTTTTATCCATGACTACTCAGGATATGAATATGTTTACCTAATGCACCCTAAGTTTGAAGCTTTCGAAAAGTTTCGAGAATATAAGGTTGAGGTAAAAAAACAATTGGGTGTCTATATCAAGCAACATTGGTCTGACCGAGGTGATGAATACCTATTTGGAGAGTTCAAGTCTTACTTGGCCTAAAGAAGGGATAATTTCTCATTTATCATCTCCTAGAACACCTCAACAAAATGGAGTCTCTGAAAGGAGAAACAAAACATTTTTTAGATATGGTGAGGTTGATGCTCAGTTACTCATCATTGTTATGAAATATGCCTTAGAAATAGCTATTTACACAATAAGCTTGGTTTCATCTAAATTTGTTTCAAAGACATCCACAAAGTTATGGAAATGGAGCAAACCCAGTTTTAACCATATTTGGATTTGGGGTGCCCCAACACATGTCTTAGCAACAGAATTCATAAAAGTTGGAATCTCACACAAAAATGTGTATGCTTATTGGCTATCCTAAGTGAACGAGAGGTGGAATATTTTATAATCCAAAGGAAAAGAAGGTAATAGTGAGCACTCACGCCACTTTCTTATAATAAGATTATATGAACAATTTTAAACCTAGGAGCAAAGTGGTTCTTGAAGAGCTTGACTAGATTCGAGATCCATAAGAAACTCCTAATTTTCCACCTTTGTTTCCTATTGATGTTCAAAGCAGGGAATATGTACAATATGTACCCAAAAGTGAACAAACATAGGAAACAGCTCAGGACCAAGTTCAAGAAACTCAAGAACAAGAAAATAATGAAGAGATTGGAAATCCACCTAAACCACAAAACTTGAATCCTCTTGTGCATGTACAACAACTAATTCATTAAACTTGTAGTGGGAGGATAATACATAAACCTGTAAGGCATGCCTTGTTAGGAAAGATGTATAAAGTCACCACATATGAAGAAGCATTGGAGAATGTTGATGTACAAGAGTGGAAAAGGGTAATGGACTGTGAGATGGAATCTGTGGGTTCAAACTCAGTATGGTATCTTATAGAAGCTCCTAGAGGGGTAAAACCCATTGGAAGCAAGTTGATCTACAAGAAAAAGAGCCCTGGTAGATCATGTGTGCATAAAAGATTCAAGTTATGGTAAAGTAGTCTTCCCTGTTCTTTCGTAGATGGCGTCCACATTGACCCCAGACGATGTGAAGGTATTGTCGGTGTAAGGGTTACATGAAATATAGCATTTTGATATGAGAGACTTGGAATTTGAAGCTAACCATGTTCTAGGAATCAAGCTTTTATGAGACCCGAAAGAATAAGGTGTTGGCAGCATCCCAAGCTTCCTAGTATTAGTTTTTGCATGGAGAATTCCTATGAGTTTCTACACAGACTTAAATTCATTTTCTAAGGGACAATCATATAAAACTCACGAAGAGAAATAACTCATGAATTGAGAAACCTCATGTATTCAAACATAAGTGATCTCATGTATGTAATATTATGCACTGTCTTGAAAAGATACTTTGATTATCGAGTGATCATAAGTAGATACAAATCAACCCTAGAGAAGAATGTGTCGGACTCAGTGAAAACACATACCAAGTATCTAAAGAGAACAAGGGATTATATGTTGGTGTATCTAAAGGAGTCTAGAATACTTGGTTATACGGACTCTGATTTCCTAAGGGATATTGACTATAGTAAAATTGTATATGAGGAGAACCTAGCAAACCTTTTTACTATGACTCTTTTCGAGCATGTGTTTGAGAAGCAAGTAAATTGTATGGGTCTTAGGAGTGTCCAAGCTTAGAGTAAGTGAGAGTTAGCTACATTTATGGTCTAGGAGCAAGACTAAATGTAATTTCATTTTTCAATAGAACACTTTCTTAAATTTTATACACGATTGTTTCACGATAAGGTCTTATTATGCAAGATATGATCATGGATATTCATAGAAGACATAGTCATAGGTTCTCATAATTAATGAATTGTTCATTACCCGATAAAATAAAGTTGGGCACTTTATTTAGATCAGATATTCTATGAAATAACTGGCTCTACAGTTATTGCAGAATAGAGTGAGTTATGTCAGTAATTCAATTTTAAGAGGTCAAGAGAGAGATTTAATTAAAGGTAATATTGTGTAAAAAGGAATTAAACCTCAAGCAACATTAGTTATACTATTTTTCTTAATCTTGAGTATATTATAAACAAGTAGTTAAGTAATTATCATTCTTTGAGTTATTAATAAGTGAGGTCTCCTTTTAAAGACCAATACCTTGATGACTTAGGAATAATGATCATTTGACCACTAGAGTTTATGAGATATAAAAAAAATGGAATTTGTATGAAATATCATTTTAATATGTTTCGGTACTCGAATGTTGAAAGACAATAGCCAGTGCATTGGATCCGTTAAAGAAACTGATAAGTTAAGAGAATAAATAATTAATCAATTGACAAAAACCCTTGTCGATTAATTATCGATATTTTACATGGGAAAAATACATTTCATATGTACATTATTAATCTTGAGTTCATACTAGTGCTTTAAGTGAATAGCACTAATAAGATCATCAGCCTCAAACTTCTGCTTAGCGCAGGAGATTGTTAGCTATATTCTCTAGAAACAATCTAATAATGGGTTGTTAGATCCCCCACAATAGCTAATTAGTTATATAGCTCATTAATTAATTGCTTAAGAGGCAAGAAACTCAATAAGACAAAATTTTGGTTACTTGATAGGCAAGAAACCCTCTAAGGTAGGGGTTGGTTGCTTGTCAAACAAGTAACCCTATAAGGTTAGGATTTAGAGTTCATAAATAGACCCCTCTCTCTAGGACCTTTATACATTCTCCCAAGGGCCTTTACACATGTATGTGGGTGTTCTCTCCTCTAGTCTCTAGCAATTTAGGTGTGCTCACACGTAAATCTATTGCGACTAGAATAGCTTCAAAGGTCCTGCGCCAAGAGATTAGTAAACCCTTAAAAAGATGACATTAGTTTATCAAACATCTTATTCAATCATGATTCAGGCTTCCGATGTACATTAATCCCTTCAATGACACCATACCATTGAGTCCCATAAGAGATATATTTCACCACCTAGATTTAATAAATCACCAAAAAAGATATCTAATCATCGATAAGAAAATTACAATTCTCAATTCAACTTATTATGATAATGAGGTTACTATTTCTCTCATATCCACAACCATACTTTTATATATTCTTATTAGATCCTAGGAGGCATAATTAATAATTTAAAATTTTTACAGAAATTTCTAAATAAAGAAATACCAACAAATAAAAATTTTAAATTAAATAAAACTAATAAAATACTAATCAAGAATTAAGGAGGATTATTGAAGTATATAAATTGAGATGGGTAATAAAAACTAATATAAGATCGATTAAGGTAAGTAACTAAAATTCTTCAAAACATGTAAAATAAGCATTTGATGAACCAAAGACTAAAATATAGCATGGGTTCAACTAATCGTATTAATTGACATCTAAGGCGTATAGACTAATTGTATTAATTTTAAAATTCAATGAATTAAAGATCACTAACTCATATACTCGTATTGATTTTAAAATTCATAAATCATAAGCCATTAACTTATCATATCACCATTTTGATTTTTAAACTATTGAAATGATTAGGTCACCAGCATATCACATTTAATTGATTTTAAAAATTCAGGCCTGGAAAGCAACTATTTCTTTTAGATGAATTTAAAATTCAAGTTTAGACATCTGCTCTCACGTTCACTATTACTAGAAAATAGAAAAAAGAAAAAGAGAAAAATAAAATATCACTTACCACCATGGTCGGTCTCGATTTGTGTTCATACTCATTTATTTATTGGGTTTAGCCGTAAAAAACTCGTTCGCATATAAGAATGAGCTTTACACCGTTAAATTCAATTTTATTTATTGAGATCTACTCCGTTACACCATGTAGATTAAAATTTTGTTTGAAAAACTCGAATCTTAAGAAATAAAATTGAATCTAACAATGTAAAGCTTGTTCGCATATACGTATGAGTTATCTACAACTGAATCCTTATTTATTTACATTCATAATGCAAACACTTTTCAACTAATGCCATTAACAAATTAAGAATTTCCATGACTGGTCAGATTCATTCTTCTTGCAGTCTTGTTGAAATTCCTTTCAACCAAAAAAATCAAGTAGCCTAGTCTAGAAATCGAGAAGTCGTTAAGGTCTGAGTAACAGTCTAGCTGATTCCTTCAATCATAATCTTCAAGGTGGCTCAAAAAAAGTATATTGTATGAGTACTAATGTTTTAATAGCCAACCAAAAGCAAAGGGAGATCTCCATAATTCGCAAGTTATAGGATCAGGAGCAAGAGACTCTCTGCTGGTAATCAGAAAGGAAAGGAATGGGAATATTAGGAAAATCTTCAAGAAAGGGAGCTATAGAAAATCGGGAGGCACAACTCATGTAAGGAAAGGATTGGTTGGCAAGGTTTGTGTTAGGAAAAAAAGTGAGGATCATAATGAAACGGAAGGTGTCTCTTTGCTAACAGGGGCACAGATGGAAAGTTCATCAATTACGAATCTGGCTACCATGAATCTGCTTAACTTTAATTAAAGAGTGATATTTTCTTATATAAGCAATTACAATAATAAAAGAGTAATTAATTGAATAAATAAAGCAATTCAAAATTTAGATAATGTTATCTCCTATATGCCCCTCAAGATGGTGTTCCGCTAGCAACACCAATCTTGTCACATAGATTCAGAGCTTGCCGAGGAAGAGACTTCAGAGAGCATCAGCAAGTCGAATCACAGATAAAACATGAAGAACCTGAACAATACCAGACTGCCAAGTCACGAACAAAGGGATGATCGATAGCAAGATGCTTCATGTGAGTATGGAAGATCGGGTTGGCACAAAGATAAGTGGCACCAAGATTGTTCGAGTAGAGAGTCGGTGTTTGATGCAAAGGAAGCCGTAGTTCATCAAGAAGTTATTTTATCCATCCCAGTTCCGTCGTAGTTGAGGAAAGGGCTCTATAATCGACCTCAGTAGATGAATGAGCAACTTCTCGCTGTTTATTAGAGTGTCAAGAAATAGGATTACTGGGAAACATTATATAGGCAAATGGATGTGGTCATCAAGACAGCAAATTAGTAGCATCTGAATAACCATGCAATGTAAGCAGAGTGGCGGATAGCAATTTGATGCCAAGATTACGAGTACTATTAAGATAATGGAGAAGGCACTTAATAGCCTCCCAATGAACCTCTGATGGAGCATGCATAAACTGAGATAATTTGTTCACAACAAAAGAGATATCGGACCGGGTCATGCAAAGGTGCTACACGCCAGGACTCGCGAAACTTCCGCATCCGTTAAAGTCATCGCGGCACGGACACAGCCAACAGCAAGCGGAGTTGTCATTGGTTTTGAATCCAACATGTTGTGCTTCAAAAGTATATCAGCAACATATTTCTATTGTGTAAGTAATAACCCAGTCGCGGTGGGTAGAGCTTCCATACCATAAAAATAAACAAAGCAAGATCTAAAGGAGAACCTACACAAGCTCCTTAATAATATGCCTCACACGAGGGTTCACTACAATAATGAGATCATCCACATACACAAGAAAATAGATAACAATATGATTGGATGAGAATGAAAGAGTGATGTGTCGACCCTAGATGCCAAGAAGTCGTGAGAGATAAGAGGAACCTCGAGTTCATTATACTCACGCCGAGAAAGCCATAAGACCATAGAGAGACTTGCGCAAGCGACACACATGATGAGGAAGGTTAGGATTAATCATACCCTTCGGTTGAGCCATATAGACTTCTTCAATGGGATGACCATTAAGAAACACACTATTGACATCCAATTGCCGAATACCCCACTGATGATGTAGAGTAATATTAAGAATAGTGTGAGTTGTGATTGGATTGATAACTGGACTAAATGTATCATGAAAATCCATACCAGGCCGTTGATGAAAGCCTTTAGCAACAAGGCGGGCCTTGTATTGGGCAATAGAGCCATCCGAGTGGCGTTTGATGCGAAAAACCCATTTATTTCCAATAAGGTTTCGACAAGGATCCGATGGAACAAGATCCCACGTGTGATTGAGAAGCAAATCCTGATACTCCTCAGGGGATGCAAGGCGGATCAGATGGATGATTTAACTGGCTTATAAGTTAGAGACGGGTTTGTGCTAGCTTAGGGTATAGGGAGCAACATTAAAAGGAAAGAGACATATTTGGTTCCAAAGATTATAGGGCTTATTTGAGGTTTATTTATGATGGAATTAAGGTTTAGAATGAAGGATTTTAGGTTTGGAAAGGTTCGGGTTTGATTTGATGTAAAAAAAACCCTCATGGAGTTAGCTTCAGGTTTTCGTTTTTCTAAGGTAGGCTAGAGATGTGCACGAATTTGGGGTTTCTCGAAGGTTAAGGAAGATTGTATTTATGGTTTCTAAGTTAAACAAAGTATTTGGAAAGGGTTTTGAAGTATGGAACCATAATTTAAAAGTTTTCGTCATACCGGATAATTCGATATGGAAAGTTAAAGAGAGATGATGAGATAAGGGTATATATAGAAGGATATGTGTATTTCATTTCACCACTCAAGGAATACACCAAGAGATAAGAAGCTAAGAACTCATCACTCAAGGTAATTCACACAAGAGAGTACAGAACAAGATATATTCTTCGCCACCCAAGGAATCCACCCAGTGGATAATACAATCCACTCACCCACCAAGGAACCACTAAGAGCATAAGAGAATGTTAATCCTCTAAAATATAAATCAAAAAAAAATATTATTAAACTTAAACCTAATTTCCAAAGACTACATTACTAGGGATAAGCTCACAGTTTCTAAATCAAAAAGAATCTTCTACTTTGACTCTGGGAAAACAAGACACATTATAATTTAAATAAAAGAAACTCCAAAAGAAAATCTTTCTAAAGGAAATAGAAACTTTACTGACTAGGAAAAACAAACTTCTAAATTAAATAAAGAAACTAATATTTGACTCGAGAACAAATATTTCTATAATAAAACAACTCCATATCAAAATAGTAAAAAGACTCAATGATACTTGGATTTAGAAATAGATTTGGCATCTCCAAGGTTTCACAACCTTCCGAATCCGAATTTTCCATAATGAAACTCGAATTCCCAATGTTTGTTATAGAAGCTCCTGCATCATCGTGCACAACTTGCAATCATAAGGAATTTTTAACAGCTTGAGCAATAGTAGTAGGTATAGTGTCACCTGAAATCGTAGTAGTGAGACCATATTTCAAATTCGGCTTCACAATGGAGTTCTTAAGCCGAGTAGTCATAGGATGAACATTAGTCGAAGAAGATGTCGGTAGCCGCAAAGGAGGCATGGGTTGGTAATGACTAGCCAAGGACGCCAGAGTGTGACAGGGAGATGAGTGACAATTCTATAGAGTACGTGGTTGCAAAGCCGCAGAGCTTCCACACAATAGTAGACCATAAGAGGGCAGTAATCAGCAAAGAGTCGAGGCAGGAGGGACTCGTGCAGGTTCTGCCAAAGTGGAGACAAAAGTCGTGACTATGGGCACGAGCCTGGGAACCTGGGGTGTAGGACTGTCTGGCAAGGGTAACTGTGGGATGCATAACTAAGAAAAGGTAGTGAGGATTGTGTTAGGAGAGCTTGCAGAAGACAAAGGTAGAAATGAGAGTACGTAACTCGTTTTGAAAAACAACATGGCCGGGAGACAAAAACACGATTAAGTCAAACATATGAATGCATAAAAAAGCACATTGAGTAAGAGAATCGCTGTTTATTTCATGTGTCAAATTATTCCTAAGCATAGAACTGATGTCACAGCATTATAATATCAGAGTCCACGCTGTCATTTCCTCAGGAGTGGTTTAGGTGATCTTAGACGCTTTCCGCTGAATGGTGATTGAAGTAAAATTCAGGGGTTGTGATTGATTGACTTAATAACCGATCGACTTAAACTATCAGAAACTGGTAAGGGCCAATGATAGATCCTTAGGCTCACCACCAACTAGGTAACACCCACCTCACTTACAATCTCATCTGTGAGCCATCGATGAATGGTCTTCGATGGGGATTTAACTTTAAAAGCTTTGAAGAATAAAGAATAAATCAATGATATCAAACACTTGCTCAAACGATTGGTTCGGACTCTTATTGCATTCGAGATCAAGCACAAAGTGTACCAAGAATCTTTCATTCACACGTTGTCAAGAAGATGCCAAACTAAGGTTTTAGAAGAATTTTCACAAGTGTTCAATATCGCATACCTAGCTGAGGGCAATAAAAGAGTGGATTGAGGGTCAGCACTCGGGCGTGAGTTTCCACCGCTGGGGACCCTATCACGGAGGCTTAACCTACTAAAGTCAGAATTGATTCATAATTGCTAGAACACTACTAGTAAATGGGAATTGAGAAATAACACTTCAATTGCAAGGTTGAGATATCAAAACGCTGAGTTGCTCAATGAACACCAAGTTATAAAACCAACTGAAAGATTACAAATGCTTAAAACTCAGAATTAGAAGAAAAATAAGTACTCTACTCTATGAAAACCCTAGAAAAATATGAGAAAACACTCCAAAGGTAAGAGCCAAAACCCTAGAATCCGAACTCCCTTAATTCTGCCCTAAAGTGGGCTTAAATACAACCCTCATTAGTGATCTCAAAGTGGTGATCGAAAGACGAGCATGCCCTCGCACCAAGATTGAAATTCCACTCAAATTCTGTAGAGATCGCAACCGGTACCAAAAGTGCATCGAACTTCAACCTTAGGGCATCGGGCACATATTTGGTACCTATCATTGCTCCACGCATGTGGGCATTCTGGCATCGCAAGTGTGGTACCGGTACCACTACCTCCACAAATTACCCTCTTCACTTTAAGATCACCCGTGGCCTCCCGGATAGAGGTCAGAATCGACAACAATGATCTACGCTGGTTCCGAACCAAACCACTACGAAAATGTGCACGAGACATCAAACAACCTGCACACACATCAAACAGGTAGAAAAGGTCAAAGCACCTATTCTACACAAAAGGAAAGCAAAACATGAGCCGAGGGGCTTAAAACTCTATATAAATGTCGCACTTTTATGTATCCAACACACCCCCCAACCTACATCTTGCTAGTCCCTAGCAAGATTTGAACTAGTAACGCCTACCGACTATGAGGCTCACAAGGTGCTCTCAGGAGCAGTTAAGCATTGCAAGATTCCTAAAAGAGCAATTATGAACATAGTGCTAGAACCTATAGAGTATGCAACCACCTGCACTTATATGAGCACTAACAGTTCCAAGTGTAATAGACAAAATAACAAACTATTACAAAACAAAGGTTCTCATATAAGGGATCACAGATCTGAAATCAGGCTGCAATGAAATCACCAAACTGGAATGAACTTCATTAGAATTGTAAACATTTTACCATAACCAAGCAAGCTAACATGCATAGAAGTCAATAAGGAACACCCTACATAACTAAAATCAAAAAGGTCTTTTAGGCTTATAATGACTATGGGCTACACAAATAGGGTTTATAGAAACAAAATGGGTGTTGGCATGACATGGCTGAGGTCTCTACCCAATTGCCAACACCACCATATTCTAACCTAAAACATCGCTACTCGTCGTCCTCCTCCTCTCCAACCGAGGAGAATGCATCTTCATCTACACAATCATCCAGCTCGTCAGAATCTCCTTCCAAATCAGGAGGAGGGTCATCCACAACAGCGGGCTCTCCTTGTAGGATGTGACTCTCAAGCCTAGAGAGCCTGTGATCCAATTGCTTCTGCTTCCCCAGGATGCATTTAAACCATCCTTTGATTCTACGCTCCATCCTCTTTAAGGGAGATGTACCCTGACCTCAAGAGCCGATTTACCGATGAAGCCCCCATAACAGTCAGGGGATGTAGCCGACCGAGGTCTTGCTTGAAGCGTGATCGACTTTTGCTTATGTCTTGCTCAGGATGGGCCCCAAAATCTTTAGGAAGAGCTATTTTTTCTCTACTAGAACCCCTTATCCCAACAGCTTCCATAAAATTTGTAACTAGGCCTGTATGGATGCTCGTTTCGCTGGACCTCAGAAAGTCCCACATTATACACCATATTACCAAAGCATAGTCAATAATTTTCCCATTCATAACCTCATACAGAAACTGGATTTCTTCCTTTCTTGGTAACTTCTCCTTTCCCTTCGACCCGATCATATTGTGAATGACCTTATTCATCAATGCATACTCAAGCTTTAATTTCCTCGGGATGAATTCCTTGCGCAAAAAACCCCCCATGGGTACCGGGTTGGTACACATGGTGGTTGCGAACATATTAGCATCAAACTCTGTAATAGCCCTGAGTGGTTAAGGCCTGTCATCTGAGATAGGGCGATCATAATGCAGCGATCTAGCGATCGAGTCAAGGCTGACCATTAGTTGCTTCCCCGATCAGGGTCTTCAAAAGGAATCCACATTCACCCTTCTTTAAATCGGGAATAAAATTCCTTGACAATGGACGACAGATAGCCTTTTACCTCCTCCCGACAAACGCGTGACTCCGATCCCGACAATCCGCATGAATGGGGTGAGTAAACAGAAACATTTCAATTTTCATTCCCCACTCACAATGGAACCCCCGCCTTTCAACCGACTGGACCCACATTTCTCGCTCGGATTCTAATGATTCAATAAACATAGCCTCAATTTCTTCGTCTTCACTCTCACTTTCTTCCTCACTCTCTGATGAAGAACCTTTCTGCTTTTCTTTTCCCTTTTTCACAATCTGCGAAGTATCGACCTTTCATTTTTTAACAGCTCGCTCCATAGAAGAGCTAGTGGCCTTTCTTTTCCCTGTGTTCTTCGATCTTGCCATAGATATGGCCAAAACGGAGAATATTGTGAGAATAGTCCATATACTCACAAAAGCTTCCCAATAACCCATATCCAACAGTATCGAACTCATGCTTTGCAAATCATTCAAAACCTTCCTCCCCATACCGTCGTAGCGGATGCCCTAACCAACCAGGAGCATAGAACCGCAACCCAAAGCCACCTAACACAATCCATACTAACACAGAGAAAAATCATTCAAATTGCTCTCGATAAAGACAAGGGCACTTACACCACTCTGCCCAAGAGACTTCTAGGCTCGAAAAAGAAGAACCGTGGATGCCCCGGGTTGGGTGATGAAGACACCGGAGGAAACCGCTTGACTTAGGTTCGCTGGTGAGAGGAGAAGTTAGGTGCGGTTTCTCTTATAGGAGTCGGGGGAAAGGGGATATGAAAGATTAAAATTTTTGGAGAAAAGGCTCTTCAAATAGACCATTCACGCATGGCGGTACCGGTTCCAATAAGTGTGGTACCGGTACCAAAGTTGTACTTGCTCAATTGCGTACTATAATTTCTCGACACCATCATGCTTACCTTGGAGTCATCCTCACTCCATGTGATCAAGAGTCCTAAGGTTCGAATGGAACTGGCAACTCAAGGCTCAACAAGGGTGCAAGGGATGACTCGGTATGATTTAGCGTAAAGAGAAATTGGCGGCCTAAAATCATTTTTATTAACTGGGTGTTCCTTAAAGAATAAAATGCATGTACAGTTTGACAAAGGAATGCTAAAAATACCGCAGTGGAATGATAGTAAGCAAAAATTGAGCTTAGGTGGGGAAGTCGATAGCATGTGGTTATAAGTAGGAATGATACGATTCAAGATTTACTCGGAGAATAGAAAGGAATTGGGTCAATATGGTCCCAAATATGAAAAAAAGTTTTGTGTATACCTGTATTGTGTATGTGCGGTGAAACTATGTAAAGTGCATACATAGGTCATCTGCATTTGCCATCAAGGTTAAGTACCATGTACTGAAGTAGAAAATTGAAAAAAATTGCATGCACTTAACCCCCTACGAACACTGAATTAAACCAAATAGCATGCACTTAAATGGCTTAAACTATGCATATGCCCACCCCCACCATGGAAATAGGCTTTGCCCTCAATGCACTGACGATACACTCCACAGACTATAAGAGAGGGCTAAAAATATGGGTTACATAAGGGTTCGACTCTCCTTTATTAAAAAAAAAATATAGACTAAATGAATAAAGCGTAAAGAAATGCAAGAAAGGAAAGAAAAACCCCTTATACAAAGGGTAGGATAGAGATTACGTTGAAGGAACATCCCGGTGGGAGTCGTTCTGGTTCCTCATTACTCTCTAGCGGTCGAAGTTCTCGAGAGAAATGACTTTAGCGGTTGACCATTGATTTTATAAAGAAGTTTCCCATTTTCAGTTCTCAATCTCCGCAGGCGCCATATGGGTGAGACTACCTTGATGATGAAAGGTCCAGTCCATCTAGAGCAGGTTTACTTGAAGATGTGCAATGAGAGCTATCTGTCGTACCTTTTGGTGAAAGAGGTTGAGAGTCGCCTTACAATGTTCTTGTCATGGAAGAGTTTGAGCCTCTCTTTGTAGATCTTGGCAGGATTCTCATCTGATTCACGCCTCACTTCATCGGCTCATTCATGCGGCAGTCTCTGTTTGCCTTGCGAATCAAAATTAAGAGTTTTAATGGCCCCGATATATACATTGCTCCATTTCCACTTGGAGATGGCATGCCTTGCCATATAAACTAGCATAGGAGACGCGCAAGAATGGTCTTAAAAGCTGATACGATAGGCCCAAAGGCGTCGGTTAGTCGGAAGCTGACCAATCCATACGATTAAAGTGTCGTTTTTCCCAAATGTGTTTGATCTCCATGACCAAAAGCTGGATTCGGCTTGACCATTTAATTTACAATGGGTAGTAAGCATTGTGAGGCTTTGTGTGACTCATACTTTTAACAAATTTTCAAAGTGGAGTGCAAAATGAGCCACCATCACTAATGATTGCATGAGGCATTCAGACGAGAAAAAAAATATGTTCTTTTGAAATTTCAAAACCTTTAGTCATTAGTTCGATTGGAATGGCCTCCACCCATAAGCTATAATCAACTACTTGATAAAATGTAAGGTACCCACATGAGGGGAAGGAATACATGAAGTCTAAACTAGCCGCTGTTGATGGTAACCTGTATATGTTGTGATAGAGATCTCAATAATTAAAATAGGGGTAAGAGGCATCATGTTCCTTTTTGTGATCCCGCCTAATTGTTAGCACCTAGCACGGGTTTTGAAAAAATCAAAGCAGTCTTAAAAAGAGTGGGTCAATAAAAACCGGCTTGCAAGATTTTGTCCGCCTTTTTTCTTGCGGAGAAATGCCCTCCACAAGCTTTAGAGTAGCGAAGGTGATGCCCGATTTGATCATCATTGGATTTTCTATGAAGTGGTGGGGCAGTATTTAAACAAGTGGGATCATCAAAGTAGTATTTTTATGTCACAAGAATTTCCTCTTTGATGAGAGGTCCATTGGGATGGAATCGTCACATCATAGATGGTTACTATGTCATATACCATGGGCGGTCATAAAAAAATTTAAAGAAGTTGCTCCATCGGGAAAATTAATAAGCCTATGGGTAGGCCTTGGAGAAGTTGTCTTGGAACTACTTGAGACAAGTGGTCAGCTACCACATTCTCGACTCCTTCTTATCATAATGAATTGGATTAAATTCTTGACATAGTAGGATCCACCTAGTTAAATAGGCTTAGTATCTACTTAGAAAGCAATTACTTGACTCGTGATTAGTGAAAATGGATTCTGGGGAGACCCTATAATGTAGGAACTTTATAGGGCCAAAGACTCTGACCAGAACTCTTTTCCGTAGTTGTGTAGTGGATTGAGCGGAATCTAGAGTCTTCTTTGGCGCAATAGATCACAAAACTTTTTATCTTCCTTTGCCCCAAATACGGCCCCCTATGGCATAATCACTAGCGTCACACATGATCCTGAGGAGGTCCCAATTAGGAGATCGCATGATAGGAGGGGACACTAACATAGTCTTCAGTTTATCAAAGGCTCCCTCACAAGCCTGTGACCATTCAAAGGTGACATCCTTGGCAAGAAAATTGCACAAAGGACGGGCTATGGCACTAAAATCTCTTATGAATCTCCTATAAAATCCTGCATGAGCTAAGAATGACCGTATATCTTTGACACACTTAGGGGTGGGTAAGTTTGAGATCAACTCAACTTTTTCTTTATCCACCTCTATTCCTTCTCTCAAGACAATGTGTCCTAACACATTCCCTTGTGTCACCATGAAGTGACACTTCTCCCAATTCAGCACTAAATTCTTCTCCTGACACCTTTCCAGTACTCTCCTTAAATTCTCCAGACATCCTTCATATGAATCTCCAAAAACAGAGAAATCGTCCATGAAAATCTCCACGATATGTTCTATCATGTCACTAAAAATCCCTATCATGCACTGCTGGAAGGTTCCTGGTGCATTACATAATCTGAAGGGCATTTTCCTAAAGGCAAATATGCCAAAAGAGTAGGTGAACATGGTTTTCTCTTGATCTTCTAAGGCTATCTCAATTTGATTATATCACAGTACCCATCCCAGAAAATAATACAAATTCATGCCTATGACTCTCTCCAACATTCCAGATCCCTGAGAGTAGAGGAAATGATCTTTCCTAGTGCTAGCATTGAGTTTCCTATAGTCTATGCACACCCTCCAACCTATGGTGACCCGAGTGGGAATTAGCTCATTGTGTTCGTTTGCTACCACAGTGACCCCAGATTTCTTAGGAACTACTTAGGTTGGACTGACCCACTTGCTACCTGCAATGTAGTAAATAACACCTACATCCAGCAGTTTTAAAACCTCTTTCTTGACCTTCTTTCCATGAAATTTGGGTTCGAGTGTTCTTTGTCAGTTATGGAAAGGTTGACATCATCTTCCATTGAATCTTATTGTGTGCAAATCAAGGCTAATTCCTTAATATACGCATTTGTCTATCTATGAGTTTTGTGAGTTTTCTCGATATCTCGAAGTTTATTCTCTTGATCGACTCTAAAAGATATGATTACCCGGGGAAAGTTTCCTCTACCCCTAGGAGTGCATATTTGAAGGATGATGGTAAGGGTTTAAGCAAGCTTAGGTGGTTTCTCTTTGAAGGTAATGCCTGCTCTCGAATTAGTGTATGTTATGATGAATTGCCACACCCATTTCCTTCCATTACCTCAGTGTTAACTCAATTATGAGTCACGAAACCCTACTTCGGATGTAAGTTAACTCTTACGACTTGAACTTACTAGATAATACGTGAGAGGATCATCATATGAAACATGATCTACATAGTTAACACAGGCGAGATCCTGTTATATTTACCTCACAAGCATCCTCATCCCACCTCTCAGCGATAACATTGAAGATATTGATTAATAGTCATATTACAAGATAATGTCATTAGTTCTCCCCCCTACGATGTATGATGGCATTAGTAGTGGCCAAGATGACCTACCAGAATCTTGGGAGTAGTCCCTTAGGAGTTCACCATAGGTTGGAGTGTCGAAACAGCCAAAGTCCATAGGAAAATCGAACTTGTCTACTTGCACCAATACATCCTTCACTATCCTCTGTGTTAATTTTCCTCTGAGTCTATTTAATTTGAAGGGTGATGTGAGTTTTAACTCTCCTAAACCTAGCTCAACATATATTGAGTATGGAAACAAGTTAACACTTGATCCCAAGTCCACTAAAGCATGTCCCAATTTTGAATTTCCCACCACTATGGAAATGGTGGGGGCTTCCTGGGTCTTTGTATTTTAGGGGAAAATTGTTCCAATGGGGGATGAGCTGACACAGATGTGGATCAATCCCTTGTTGACACCTAACTCTTTCCTGATGTGCAGTGTAAAACTTGCATATGAAGGAATTTGCTTAATGGCATCCAACAAGGGGATGTTTACCTTAACCTGTTTGAACAACTCATATATTTTAGAGTGATTGTTCACTTTCTTAGGGGCTCTCAACCTATGAGGGTATGGAGTAGGAGGGACGTGAGAGTTTGCTTTTTACTGACATCGATAACATGGCTGGAACTGAGCATCAGACACCTCATCATCCCCTAGCAGTTCATTTTGCACGTCTTTTGTTGTTTCTTTGGGCTGAATGGTTTTGTCAATTATTTTTCCATTTCGAAGAGTGGTGATAGCCTTGCAATGTTCAAAGGTGACCTCGCTTGGACCTGAGACTCCAACACTATTTTGACCCTAAGGGTTTTGGATGGTCTGAGAAGGGAGTTTCCTTTTTTCTTGTTGAAAATTTCCCATAGAAGAGGTCAACTTAGTGATTTGGGATCTCACATCATTAGGCGGTTCGAAATTCGATTGGTGGATTGATGAGTGAACAAATTTGTGTCACCATGTCCTCCAAACTTCTCTTATGTAGGAGGTTGTTTAGCTGTTGATTTGGATTCCCTTAAGAAGAGGGTGAAAGCCTTAGTTAGGGTTCTGAAATCCCTTGAGGACCTTGATTTTAGGCCCGAGGACTTGATTTGTAGTTTGTTTGGACAGTTCATTTAGCAAATGGTGTTGGCCTCCCTTGTTCTTCCATCTAAAATTCGGGTGCTTCCCCTACCCTGGATTATAAGTTTCAGAGTATGGAGAATTGAAGGCTCTTTAGTGCATTAAAACATTATTTTACTCTATCGGATTACTCCTTGACTTGAGGAAGATTAGGGCGTTAATGGTTGGAATGAATTAAGTCATCGCAAATAATGCATGGCTCCTCACTCCTAGATCCATAGGCATCGCAGTGCCTTAGGTATAACGATCTATATTCCTTTTTAATTGATGGCCTCTAACTTTAAGTTAAATTGGCTATTTCTCTTGCAAGTCATCATTCTCTCTTATTGATGTTCTCCTCTGTGGTGTTCTTACCTTTACATGTATCTAGGGGAGATATTCAGTCTCCCAGTTTGAGCATTTTACGCTGTTGTATCAAGAAATTGCACAACCTCCCTCTTTTCTCATAGAATTCACATACACATCATTTGGATGTATTGTTTGTTATTCAGATGAGTCTTGAGTGAGAAGAAATAACCATAACAATTTGTCCCGACATCCAAACCATGGTGAGAGAGAGCGTGGAGGAGGTCCTTATATCTTTCCTATACAATAGCAAAAGGTTCACCCGGTTTTTCATAAAAGTTTTGGATTGCTCGCATGAGTGCATTAGTTCGTGGGGAGGGAAGAATTTATTCAAAAATTCATTTTGCATGTCTTCCCAAGTAAAAATTGAATTGGGAGCAAGCGAGTGAAAGCATATTTTGGCCTTTTCCTTCAGAGAGAATGGGAATAAAACCATACAAATTATATGGAGGGGCGATCTAACAGAAATGTAACTGTCTCAGTCTCTCATGAATGGTAGGGGTTCTCATAATCGACCAGCCCAGTACGGGGAGAAGGCGAATCATCTCTAAGACTTCATGAGGAATTTGTTAGCCTCTTCGGTGAGCAAATACATGAGTTGCATTTGTAGTTCTTTGAGGTTGGAGATCTCTCGAAGGGTTCTTTCCGGCGGGTAAAGAGGGCGGAGGCTTGATATTCAGATTTTCTGAAAATTAACATTTCCCCCTCCTGCTGCCAGGGTTGTCGGCGGTGCCACAACATCTCCTTGTTGTGGAGGGTCATATGGTCTTTGTGGGTTACCAGGTAACCCTTGGTCATTTGGATTAAAAAGAGTTTGCTGATTCTCGGGATGGTCCATTTGAGGTGCTTCGGGTTCTCTTAAGAGCAAGCGTCTCCTTTGTGGACTCTTCGATGTATCCTTGAGGTGTAACTCTTACAAGTCGGCGTTGCTCGTCACGAGCCTAAACCGACATGCACCAATATTATCCTAATTAGATAGATATCCACTTATATTATCTACAAAATTAAAAAAAGGTAGAGAGCGATGGATTTGCAGTAGTTGATACCATAACTCTCTTTTAGATGCGACTAGGTGCTTCTTAGTTCCTGTGACAGTAATAGCACCGTCTATTTAGGTGTCTTGAGAAGTTATTCCCAAGCGTAAGGCCGATTTCGTCGAGCATTATAATACTGTGGGAGTCCACAGGTCATTTTCGAGGGGAGTGGTTTCCTAGGTGATCCTTAGGGATTGTTTTCCAATGAATGTGCGATTAAAGAAGAGTAAAATGCAGGGGGTTATAGTTGATTGATTTATTAAGCAGATTGAGCAAACTATTGTAAACTAGAAGGGCGAATGATAGGATCATAGGTTCCAGCTCACCGCATTTCGGTAACATGCCCACCTCTCACTTACAATCCTCATCAGGGCCAGCGATGAGATGGTCTTCGATGGGGGATTTAACTTTAAAGCTTTGTAAAGATGAAGAATAGTTGAGCGATATGAACACTTGCTCGAGCGATTGGTTTGGACTCTTAGTTGCATTTGCGATCAAGCCGCAAAGTGTACGAAATCTCTCATTCACACGTTGTCAAGAAGATGTAAACTAAGGTTTTTGGAAAGAATTTTTCACAAGTGTTCAATATCGTACAAATCCCGATAACCTGAAAAGAGGATTGAGAACATTACCTTGAAGAGTGAGAGTTTCCATCGTTAGAACCTATCATGGAGTTTAGAACTCCATTCAAGTTGAGAATTGATTCATAATTACGGACACTACTAGTAAATGGGATTGAGAAATAACACTTCAGTGCAAGGTTGAGATATCAAAACTACGAGTCATTCGATAGACACGAGTTATAAAACCAAGCGAAAGATTACAAATGCTTAAAAACTCGAAGTCGGAAGAAAGCTAAGTACTCTACTCTATAAAGCCCTAGAAAATAGCAGAGAAAACTCCAAAGGTAAAGGCCCGAACCACAAATCCGAACTCCTTAATTCTGCTTTGAGTAAAAGCTAAATACAATCCTCATTAGTGATCTCGAAGTGGTGATCAGACAAGCGTGCCCTTGCACTCTGGGTTGGAAATTCACGTAAAGTGCGAGAGATCGTATGTTGATACAGTACCGATTAATTATTAGTAAATGCAAGATGCGTTAGTGATACTCCAACAGCCTTGGGAGTACCCGGTACCATTACTATTTTTGCGTGTAATTGCTCCACATTTGCATGTGGAGTAGAGTACCACTTGCCTCATTTCTCTGCTCACTTTCACTTTTCACAGGGGCCTCCAGATAGTAGGCACATGTCGACAACGATGATCTGATTGTTCTTTGGAGACTAAAAGCCCGCTACGTGTGCCGCGGGACATCGAACAACCTGCACATGCATCAAACCGGTAGAAAAGGTCAAAAGCACTTATTCTACACAAAAGGAAAGAAAAACATGAGCTGAGGGGCTTAAAACCCTATATAAATGTCGCACTTTTATGTATCCAACAAGAATAACCAAGAAAAAGACACGTACAAGACTGAGGATCAAGTTTGTGAGTTTCATATGGAAACAACCATGGAAAGCAAAGACATCCAAAGACTCGAAGTTTGGTGGAATTCACCTTTTTGTTGAAGAGTTTTCGAAGGATGTATATGAAAGAAATATTTTCTTTGGGCATATAATTGATCATATACATGTTTGTAGCAAAGGCATAGGACCAGTATTTGAGCGGATGTGGACACAGTGAAGAAGAGCAAGACCAGTTTCAACAATATGTCGATGTCGGCGTTCAGAGTAGCCATTATGCTCTAGTGTATGGGGTGGAGTAGTGAGATGGTATTGTGGGTGGAAAGAAGGAGCGACAGGTATACTCACCTCCATTAGTAAACAGCATTTTTAATTTAGAGGAAAATAATTTTCAACTAGGGATTTGAAAGTGATAAAGACAGAGTGAACATCATATTTCTTTTGGAGTGGGTAGAACGAGACATATTTCGTAAAGTGGTCAACGAAGATAACATAATACTTGAACCCATCAACAGATAGAATAGGCAAGGTCCATACATCATAATAAACAACTTCAAATGGAGGCGTGGATGAAATAGATGACGTAGAAAAATGAAGCTTATTTCTTTTATTTTTATTGCATGAATTACAAGAAAATTTATGAAATTGAGAAGACGAAAACGAAATATTCATAGACGACAATATTTTCCTAAAATTTTTAAAATATGGGTAACCTAAACGACTATGCCATGTCAAAATAGAAACTGATGACGAGACAAATGAAAAAACTAAAATAGAAATTGACTTGATTGGGAAGGAAGAATTCGGCCAAAGGTAGACCCCATTAGTGCTCTTGCTTGTGACCATAATTGCCCTCGTTTAACGATCCTACACCTAAAAATAATAATACATTCACATCATTAGAAGTACAAAGATCCAAAAATGAAATCATACTCATAAACATATTAGAAACATATGAACATTGTCAAGCATAGGGTATGCAGTGGAATGAGGACAAAACACACGAATCTTAGAATTTTGAATGGAAAGACAAGTACCATCATCACCAAGGAAAACATTATCCGAGCCGGAATACGGATAGTGAAGTAAGAGATTGGAAAGATCATTGGTTAAATGATGAGAGGCACTAGAATCAAGAACCCATTCAAATGTAATGATAGGCGATTAATGAGTAGGCGATAACTTTATGGTACGTAGGCAGCGTGGCGGACGCATGGCGTCTTAGGGAAAAAATGCCCACATGGAACATTGGCGGGTTGAGTGGCCTATTTAGCCATAAATTTGGCACTTGCAAAGATAGCCCCGAGAAGGTGTGGATGCAGGGGGCCGGAGAGCCGTAGGGACCATGATGGTGGCGGCTGGTACTGTGGAGGAGGGTCAGGTTGCTGTAGCGGTGCATATGGTGGTTGAGATGAATTGTTGGATCAATTCTATGAGCCCGACCGGTTGTTGGAATTAAAATATTTGTGTTATTGTGACCTAGTCAAGACAGCAAGTGTCGTAGTTAGTAAAGTTGGGGAAGCTGGTTGTGGGTTCATGAGTTTCAATTGTGCCTCATAGTTCAACAATTTCTAAAAAAGTTCCTCAAAATCAAAAGGAGTTTCCCAAACTTGCAAGGCATGAGAAAGTTTGGAGTATGTGGGGATCAAGTCAAAGAATGATTGATTGATAAGTCATCAAAATCCACAAGTTTATTCATAAGAGCAAGCGAGTCAATGCAATTTTCAATGTCCTGCATATATGTTGTAATTATCTAATTTCCTTGAGATAGGTTGGCGAGACAGCCACGAAATTCCATAATTTGGCCATGCGAAGGTGACGCATATATTTTCTCCATGGTGCTCCAGGCAGCACGAGAAGAAGTAGATGAAGCAATAAATGTAACCAAATTGCTAAAGACGGAGCCAATTATTGCATTTAATAGTAACTAATCCTAATGAATCCATAGTGCAAAGGCAAGATTAGGTGAAGCAACATCTAAATCATAATTAATAAATATGGTAGGCAGACATGGTAGTGTACCATCAACATAACCAAAGAGGTCATAGCTAATTAATAAAGAATTAAATTGGGCCCACCAAGCAAGGTAGTTTATGGAATTGAGTTTGAGAGGGGATTGAGCAGTGACATGAATGGAAGTCGGGACTGGTGATCAGCAGGAGGAAGGGAGGGGCGATGGAGGCTTACGGAGGTAGGGGAGGTGGCAGTGGAATGAGGTGGTGGCTGGGTGGCGGACATGTTTGGTAGGGGAAGTTTCGGTAAGGTTGTGATAGTTAGGGTTTGCTAGGGTGGCTCAATCGGCGGGAGAAGGTCGACAGCGACGGGGAGAAGGCCAGGTGGAGGAGAGAAGGAAAGGGGAAGAAAATGAGAAGGGTGGACTACTCCAATTTCGGTGTCAACTGGGGATCTGAGGATTTGAGAAGGAAAGGGTAGCGTCTGATGGCATGGAGCTTGCTTCTTTGGAAATCGCGGGTCTTATGGTCTCCTGAACTTTCTGAGTCACTGGACCGTCGGAGCATTAACCAACTAGCGAAATCTTGCAAAAAAAACAAGAAAACGGCGGTGGTATGCCCACCGCCCCTCCAATGCTTAAGTTAGATTTTTCAGTTAGGACTATTCTAATACTCTTTCCTTTCTTTTGGATCAGGAATCTCGTACCTCTTTCTTCTGCGATTTCTTCCTTTTATCCCCAAGGAAGGCGATCCTCATTTTATGGAAAGTAGACGATCCCCTTCCTAAACGGAAGGGGAAGGTGGCACTTTTCTTGCGCGTTATGACCCATTCTTCCTTTTAAGTGGCCTGATCGCGTATTTTACGCCTAAGAGTGTTTGACTACCCTCGGGGTGATTATGAGCATGACTTATTCTTGCTCGGTCGGAGGTCACGGATGCCTTTTTAAGGGGTTGCACAGGCCCGAGAGAGGTAGTGCCTAAGTGATATATACCCTCCCCGGATGGGGATATACATTTGGGCCTAGCTAATATAGAAAAACGTCACAGGCCCATAGATTGAAGCCATTATCCTGTGATCCCTTAGTTGGCCAAGACGTACTAGCATTAGATGGATTAGGACCCGGCCATGTACCCATCGTACCCCATTTCTTGTTGGGGAGGCGATTATCCCAGTGAGAAAAGAAAGCGCGTGTTTGACTAGCCTAGCATGGGGAACAACAGACAATTAATGGTAATATATTCAATACAAAATGTTCTAGCCTGATAGGATCTACTGATGTGGCCTTTGGGATTCCCTTATGCTGTGAGGGTCGTAAAAGGTTAAGAGAGTGGAGGGTTTCTTTTTTATGCCATTGGTTGTCCCGGTCTTTCAATAAAGATCGGTCAAAGATATCGGTTTAGACTCGAGGATCGCGAACGGATGATCAGGATGGACATACCCGCACATGATTTCCAAGCATGACCCTTGTAAAAGATTGCAAGGATTGAGCGGAGTCGGAATTGAACATATTTATTCTAGTTGGCCCTTGGGTGGTTCTGAAACTCGAATGGAAGCCTCTGCATCCAAGGACACCCCCTCTCGCAAAAACGGGGTTCTGCACATTCCTTACCACTTCCACAGGGCCTGTCATCTTCAGCTTCGGCTTTTTTCCTCGTTTTCGGCCAAAGCGCCCATAATTGATTTTGTTTGGGCTTTGTATTCGATCCCAATGGATTATGCAGTCGTAATACGATCACCTTGTAAAAATAACGAAACCGTGTAATTACGAACGTTTTCTGACGTGATCAATGAATTCATATTTCTTGATATCTCTACGTATTTTCATATACTATCTCCATGCCTCACTCCTTTGCTAGTTAGTGCCAATGACTGACTCTAATGGCCAGAAACTATGGTATTCGGCATGCTTGACCGAATGGGCCTAAATTGTGACACATAGTTAGTCATTGTCATTTAAGATAATACAAGGGCCCACGAAGCTCGCCTCCATACTTGTTTACTGTGCCCTAATAGGCGAATCGTCGCCAGAATTCAAACTATTAGCTGGATGTGGGATGAGTTAAGAAGCAGACAATGCATCCGTTGTGGCCTCAAAGGTTTCGTAGATATAGGGAGCCATCATTGAGTTTCACCTTCTTCCATTCCTATTTGTCTTTCGTCTAGTTCCAGTTTTTCTGCTGGTGGGCTGGTGTGACGCTACATTCTTTAATGAAATAATATTCGCTTCAACTTTTATGTCTCAGTGGCACCGCTCTCTTGGAGTGTTGGACCTGATTAGCGACCGCTTCCATCAAGAAGTTTAGGGAGAGGGTATATTTAGAGTCTTTGGGTCGACGACCCTTGCTCAAGCCGCGAATTTTGCTTTCTTACCAAATTCTTGGTATATGACTTAGGGCTAGCACTTCTTAGGGCTAACTTTTGTTTTTTCGCCTCCTCCTTCGACTACTTGTAGAATGTGGCGAGAGGTTAGAAGTGACTTCCTCCGGGCCAAAGTGTCATTGTGCGAGGACTTGCCCGGGACGCCTTCAAGTAGCAAAGATCATCTCGTCTCGACGATGGAGGAGTTGAGGGCTTATTGCGATGTCCTTGATAACATCAACTTTACATTGATGGAGGAACCGGATGAATCCACTATGGGTGGATAACACAACTCTATGTTTTTTACCCGAGAGCATCTTACAAGCTTCGCTTCCCGGTACCCGCCCTTGTCAAACAGTTTTTGCACTTCACCAGGGCACCGTTGATTCGTTTAGGCCAAGTAGGTGTTCGGAATCAACAAAATTTATATCCTAGGATTCCTACTACTGACGTAGAAAAAGCTACTGCAGTATAGTGGCTCTAGGGTCGAACACAAGGATGGGTTTTCTTCATACAAATTGATTTGCAGTGAGTTTGGATTTTAATGTTTGATGAAAAACAAAGGGAGGATCAAGCTGTTTGCGTGCTGAAACTAAAAAAAAAAAGTAAAATAGAACCTCATGTTCTGCCATTGGTTTAGGGTTTTAAGGCAAACTAACATGTCCTCTGTCTTTTTCCCTATTGGGAGGATGACATATAGTCATTTCCTAAACCGATCTTCATTTAAATTTTTAAAAACTAAACCCTATGATTTTTCCTTTTGAAAAACAGCATTTATTGAACACTAATGCTCCCAGACAAAGGAAAACGTGCCTCCCGATCCAATTTACAGTGATAAATAGAAAGCAACTAGCGAATCTCTCAAAGGATCTAGCACAAGCATCCACCGAACCCCTAAAAATTCGCCAACATCGATCAAAGAAGGCACATCAAAGGAGTTCTAACCTAGAGGAGAAATAGGAACATAAATGAAAATAAATGCCTACGTTAAAACAGAGACCGCGCCTTTACTCTCAAATCCTAGCTAACACCCCCTCCTCTTCAAGGAGAAAGAGGTCTAGCTCAAGCATCCCTCCGAGTTGTCATCCCCGCAGGAGGTTTGGTAGGCCAGGAAAGGGAGAGAAAACAAAGAAAATGGAGAAAGGAGGAAGCAAATAATTTAAACTCGCCACCGTCTATTGCCAAAAGTGAAGTGATTACAAGTTTGTAAAGACTGAGGCTTATATGTGTGCTCGTATGAAATTACCAAAAACTGGAACTAAAAGCTATTATATGATAAACGGAAGAAACGAAATTGAAACAAAATCAAGTCATTAAAAAAATGTGAACAAAGGGGTTGCAAGAGACATACCACAAGTTCTCTCTCTTTCGGGCAGGATGAACGTTGTCGCAGATGCAAATTTTCGCAATGCTCCATTTTCCTTCGTCTCGCTCTTCCTTCCGCTCTCGATTTGCACGCCGAGTTCAACTCGAATTCTTCATGCTTGATCGACTCAACAATTTCGGCATAATTAGCTCGCAAAACTGCAAAATTTGCCACAAAATGCGACATCGCGAGAATAGTAGGGACCTTAATGTGCAAATCGGTTAATTAGAATGATTAAGATTACAAAGCACTTAAAACCTATAATAAATAGGGTTCAAATGGCGCTTTTTGGGCATTAATCACACCCCCCAACCTACACATTGCTAGTCCCTTAGCAATGAAAGAAAGAAAGAAAGAGAGAGCATACAAAACAAAATAAAAATTATGTTCACAAAAGTTATATTTCAAAAAGGTTGTGAATGGGTAATGCCTAACCCTAAGTAAGAATCATCAAAACCTAGCCCAATAACCATCATAAGAGAATGAATGCCATACAGAGTTGAATATTAAAAGAGTTTCCTTCTCGATGACTCAACCAGGAACTTCCACCATAATCTGCTCGCTTGACTGGCCTCAACAATAAACTCGCTAAACTACACTCTCCCCCAACCAAGCTACGCCTTACACTTATGATAATTAACCAACCTAAATAGATCGACCCGCCTTATTCCATAACTCTTTAGGTTGTAGTGCAATGCTGAGGAACCAACCTCACCAAAGTCCATGTAATGGGGATCTACCGATGACTCCCAACCAATTAAGGCTTAGGGCACCAAGTCATAAGGGTCTTTCGACTACTAACTCTTCAGGTTTCACCCCGGACTCCGAATGATTTCGAGACTCCAGCACCTACAACTTGCTCAACTCCACCTATCCACCCATGTAGCGAGCACTAAGCTCCAAGGGCTCCCAACTAGTCAAGTAGTGGCACCAGTTTTAAAGGCTTTCGCCATATACGCCCCTGACCGCTCTAGTTTCAAGACAAAGCGCTGCAATTTTTCTTCTTTTCTTTTCTTTTCTTTTTGCTTTTCTATTTCTTTTATTTTAGAAGACACATCGTCTTCTATTCATGGGGGTCCTTAACCTATTACAAGTGGTCAACGAAACTAGGGTAGGTTTTACAATGTTTAGGAGGTAGGCAGTTTTTCAGCCTTATTGAAGAAACCTGATGTGTACAGTGTGTGGTTAGCTAAAGGTGGAATAAAAGTGGTCGAAAGCAACAAGAGTTCAACTGATCATCTACTCAACCAGGCATGGAACCAATCTAACATCAATAGAATTGGACAAAGTTTCAATTTTTCAAACTACAAAGCAAAAACCACAAAAAATGGGTGCAATTTGAACAAAATAAGTCAGATAGTATAACAAATCTTCACCAAAAGGAAACCAAAGAAGCCACCTGGTAACATACAAAACGCTTCGCATAAAAGTAATAACAAAACATGAATAATACTCACTTCCTTCATGACCCTCCCCAACCGCATGTCACATCGTTTCGCAATGGGGCTTGGATTGGAAAGTTAGAGAAGGAAGTGCTACCTCCTTGATGAGATGTACTAGTTTTTGGATAGGAGACTTTGCAAGCTTTCCATCGACACCTTTTTCACTCCGTTTGGGCTTCAAATAAACAAGTTAGGAGAAGAAAAGAGAGGAAAAAAGTAACCAGTAGGAGAATTTTAAAAATTACACCTTCATAATAATTTCAAAAGTGTTCTTTCTGGATATATTTGGATTTTACACTCTCTAAGCTTTCCAACGGTACCAAAAACACCTAAAACGGAGTTCGGATGAAAAAGTTATGACGAAACAAATCAACATAATTCAAAGGTGTCATGAAATTTTTTTTTTAAATAAATAAAAATAATAATAAAAATATTTTAAATACGATTTTTTTGTGAGACAAATTTTTTTTTGAAATAATAAAAAATAAAATAAAAATAAAAATAAAAACCTCTTTTTTTTTTTTTTTTTTTTGAACTTGCTATGCATTTTTTGTCTCATATGGAGGAGCCTTCCGTACAGCTCTTACACTGAGTTTGCGAATTTTCGCAATTGCCTGCGAAAATCCAGGTTTGCGAAATTTCGTAACCTGCAAAATTTTCGCAGGTTGCAAAATTTTTGTGCCCTTTCCTGTACCTCCCACTACATCAAAAATTTGATAAAAACTGCAAAAATAAACACAAAAAAATTAAGAAAATTTGCAGAAAAAATGAAAATTAATCTAAAAACAAAAAATTAACTAAATAATAGAGAAAATCTAAGAAGAAAATTAAAGAAACTTCAAAATAAAATAAAATAAACTAAAATAAAATAAGAAAAATGAAACAAAAAGCCGTGTGGGATCGTGGCCCCCAAACCACTCTGCTCTCGGGAGGTCACTGAATCGGTTGAGCCAGGAAATTCCGAGGTCTCGGGGTGCTCCAAATCCAACCACATCCAACCATCCGCTACAGCCGTGCAACATCAGCAAATGCTAAAGTCTTGGATGAAGTCAAAGGCTTGGACCAGGCACTAACTTCCTAAAAATTGTGCATGTGCAAAGGTAAATAAAGTGCCTTTCCAGCTGGGTGCTTCAGGTCGAGTGTGGCCGCAGTGTGGGCAAGATATACACTGAGTCAATAGGGGGCAGGGGTAAATTGTGAACTCGGGCGTTTCCACCGCTCTCGCCAACAAGGGAAGGATTTTCTTCTCTCCTCCATGGCCCATAGACAACACATGATTCTGGGCATCCCAGCCTCAGAACTTCTCGTCGTTCCACTTTCACCTCCCCCGAGGCTAGCTTGAGCCGGTTTCACCTAAAATTGTTTCGGGCCTGCTAATTTTCCTCAGATTCTCCTCTGAATGTAGACGGATTGCCGTAAGATGTCAAATTCCCATCAATTTCACTGAACACATCCACCTCGCTCAGTGGAGCTCTCCACTGCTTCAATTTCCGACCGTCTCGAACATTCACTGCCCTCTGGTCCTCTATGAAATTATCCACTAGTTTGCTCAAATTCAGGATGGCTTGTTCAACAGGGGATGAGGTTGGTGGTTGCTGAGGAGTTGAGGTAAAATGTGGAGAAGCAGGAGGTGCATAAGTTGAGGGAACACTATAGACGGGTGCACTCATCCATTGGTCTTTATAGTCCCTCATAGACCTATTTGGGTTTGGATTTCTCCCCAAGGGTTGCTGATTTTGCCATGGAAGGTTTCTGTAATCCCTCATTGACATGTATGCAATACAGTGAGTAGCCTACCTTCTGAATTTCTAATTCAATCGAACGATTCCCAACAAAAACAGGCAACCCAAAATAGCCCCGCAAGAACTCTTTATTCTTTTTTTTTTACAAAGGAATGAAAAAAAAAAAACCAACAAGAATATAAAAGAATTCACCAATACTTGTGATGAGGATCACAAGTGTTCCACAGCTCGTCAAATGCACTTAGGCACCATCCCCGGCAACGACGCCATTTGATTAGTTTAGGCCAAGTAGGTGTTCGGAATCAACAAAATTTATATCCTAGGATTCCTACTACTGACATAGCAAAAGCTACTGCAGTATAGTGGCTTTAGGGTCGAACACATGGATGAGTTTTCTTCGTATAAATTGATTTGCAGTGAGTTTGGATTTTAAGGTTTGATGAAAACAATGAGGATTGGTTGTTCATAAATAAAACTAAAAAAAAAGTAAATGAACTCCCTTTGAAGTGCTCGGGCCACTCGGTTTAGGGTTTTAAGGCAACCAACATGTCCCCTGTCTTTTTCTCAGGAGGACGACATATAGTCATTTCCGAACTGCATCTTCATTTAGCTTTAAAAATCCAAACCCATGATTTTCCCTTTGAAAAACAACATTTATCGAACATTAATGCTCCCGCACGTTGAAAACGTGCTCTCCCGATCTACCCCACAAAGTGATAAATAGAAAGCAACTAATGAATCCTGGAGTTCTAAACCCTAATAGACAAATATTGATCAAAGAAGGTACATCAAAGGAGTTCTAACCTAGAGTGAGAAATAGGAACATAAATGAAAATAAATGCCTACGTTAAAAACAGAGGACCGTTAGTTTACCTCAAATCCTAGCCAACAACCCTCCTCTTCAAGAAGAAAAAGGTCTAGCCAAACATCCTCTGAGTTGTCATCCTCAGAGGAGTGTTTGGTAGCCGAGAAAGGGAGAGAAAATGGAGAAGTAGAAGCAGCGGCGAACCGCGCCCACCGTCAAGGCCAAAAAGTGAAGTGGATTGCAAGCCAAAGACTGGTATTATATAGTGTCGCAGGCGTGAAATTACCAAAAAAACTGAAACTAAAAGCTATTACAAGGATAAAACGGGAAGAAACAAGAAATTGAAACAAAAATCTGAAGCGTCAAAAACAGGTGAACAGTGGTTGCAGGAGACATGAACAGTGCTGCAGGATGAACAGTGTCGCAGGATGCAAATTTCGCAATGCTCCATTTTCCTTATGTTTTCTGCTTCTCTTTCCTTCTGCCTTTTGATCTGCAATGCTGAGTTCAACTCGAATTCTTCGTGCTTGGATCGACTCAACAATTTTGGCATAATTAGCTCGTAAAACCGCAAAATTTACCAAACATCAATAGAATAGTAGGGACCTTAATGTGAAAATCGGGTTAATTAGAATGATTAGTACACAAAAAGCACTCAAAACCCATAATAAATAGGGTTCAAAATGGAGCTTTTTGGGCACTAATCAGCCGCCGACCCTTGTTCATCCCAACCCAATTTGACTTAACCGATGTAGTGTTCCGAACTCTTATACCAACCTCTAATCTCCTGGTTGAGATTTTGTTTCGCTTATTCTCGAGGATAAAAGGTGGGCTCTGATGTCTATGTAGATCTAAGATTCTCTACCATAGCTCATGAATGGATTCATCCGATTCACCTAAAATGAGCTTAAGGTGTAATACTAGTAAGGGGACTTAGGTCAGAGACCCGGCCTCCCAGACTGCTTGATGTTAACTGTCTCGCCTTCCTGGGCCAGGTGCAAAGGGGACAGGTTGAGTTTGAAACATGTACGTGTACGTATATGACTCAGCGAAAAAGAGATTATGGATTATCAGAAAATTGAGAGGTAGGTTGGTACACCGGGTGGAGAAGAGCCCGAGAAGATCCGCAGGCTGTTGGTGACACACCCCCACCCTTACTAGCAGGTGGTGTGTCAGCCACCCCATAGAACCCCCAGCTGTTACTTCCAACGACTAGAGAATCCTGTGAAGCGAAGTCGTGTTGTTTACTGAAAACTCGTATAAATTTGTGTGTTCTTTTCTAAACTTGTGATTTTATAAAATTTCGACAGCATAACAGATGCATAAAAGGACATATCCCAAAACCTGTATATATAGTTTACACTTTTCAAAATATGGCAACCAACACACTCTTCCAAAGAGCCTCAAGCTCATCACATTTCACAAAACAAAACTATGTACATACATATGCTCAACTGTACAAATTCGAAGTATTTTCTTACACAAGTTATTTAATACAACACTATATTAGAAGTCAGGAGAATGCTAAAATGCTCCAGCGTCCGGCGTGCCTATACCTGGAAAATAGTTTTTAAAACAAGAAAATAATGAGCTAAATGAGCTCAGTGAATGCATGCTTTATAAAATGCTTGCTTTTTCTGAAAATATCTCAAAGCTGTAAAACTATATTTTACAAGACATTTTTCAGAAACCTTGCTTGATTTGCTATAAAAGTTTATAAAACTTTTCATAACTTCTTGCTTGCTTTGCTTTAAAAGTTTCTAAGACTTTTCATAACTTCTTGCTTGTTTTACTTTAAAAGTTTCTAAAAATTTTCATAACTTCTTGCTTGCTTTGCTTTAAAAGTTTCTAAAAACTTTTCATAAAATGCTTGCTTTAAAAGTTTCTAAAAACTTTTCATACTATACTTGCTTTAAAAGTTTCTAAACTTTTCGTAAACTACTGGCTTATTACTGTAGAAAGTTTCATAAACTTTTCTATAGAAAATGCTTGCTTGAGCTACCAAAGGGTTGATTTTAAACCGTATGAAAAATGCTTATAAATTAAGATCAACCACTCAAGGCCTTTCTTGCTTACTGCACTCTAGTAAACACTGAGCCCTGGCTTCAACCGTACCGGGTGGAAGGACCCGAGTCCACATCACCTAAAGGAAGGGCCTTGGCCCACATCACCTTTTTCCAAGAATACGGTGGAGCATCTGGTCTACGTCAATTACATAATAGCTAGCACAACTCGTAGATACTCCAAAGATTACACTGTCCCCTTTAATATGCCATGATGTAAGAACTAAGTTTGCCGACCCAGAAAATCTAAATGATGAAATGATGTCCTAACTTCAATTGCACGCATCTTAATTACCTTCGACCAGATGCTTATTAGTACTGGGGATTTCTTAAGGCCCGTTTTACAAAATAAACTTGCTTGCTTGCTTGTTTTTAAAACTGCTCTCATAACTCAAACCATTGCTTCGCTTGCTTGCCGGTTCTAAATATGGTTTTACAAATCAAACCATTGTCGCTTGTTTTCTAAATATGGTTTACAATCAAACCATTTCGCTTGTTTTCAACATGGTTTAAAATCAAACCATTGCTTGTTTGTTGTTATGGTTTATCACTATAAACCATTGGCATACTCAAGCAGAAAACGACGATAAATAATACACTAGTAATTGAACAAAATAAGTTTAGAACACTCACCTTCCTTTTACAATAATTGAGCACGACTCCACAATTCCTCCGCCTCCACTATTACCCTACACATTCGATGTATTAGAATTACACATCACAAGACAAATCACAATTTGCACACTTAGCAAATAAATTTTTCAGAAAATATGTGGGCCCCAAATTCCATTCACAGGCATATGACCATATTCTAAACTCAAGGAACTTTCCATAGAGTCTAAAAACACCTAAAAACATTTTTGAAAATTATGTTCTGGACTGCTCAATAAAACTCAATTTCAACCTCGAACTCGGTCCGAAACAAATTAAATTCAGCTCGGATTGTCCGAAAATAGTCCCAAAAATTCCTAAACTCAGTCCAAAAATTTTGGGACTGAAATTTATGGCCTCTCATGGCCTCTAAGAAAATTCCAAGCCATTACATAGCCTTTAGGCTCGAAATAATACAAGTAGGAAATTCCTACCTGTGGAGTTTGAAACATCGAACCTGAGCAAGCTGCCTAATCCCATCTGCACTCCATCACCCTACTCAAGAGGGATTCCAGCCCCGTCTCCACCCGGGCCCTAGTCAAGGCGAAAAAGGGGTATCCGCCGGCAAGGCTTCCTTACCAAGAAAGGACCTATTACTCGAATATTGGAAGATAAAAAGAAAGGACAAATCGGGAAAGAACGCTCCCGGGGGCCCAAGTGAAATATTTTCCAGACTGGGTCGCCTCAACCTAGCCGAATCTCCGCTTCGGAAGAGGAAGAGGAGGAAGAAGAGATGACTGGATTACTTAATCGTTATGTCGCCAGGAAACAAAAGCCAGGATGCCGAGGAGGCCGATCGGCCGGGGGATCGAGCCTACTTCCCCACTCATTCTGGTTCTGGATGCATGCACTCCGCTATTTCGGGCCTCCAAAGATGGGGTCTAGTGGACTAATTGTCCGGAGGAGTCGCCTTGAGGAGCCCATGGGGACACCTGCATCCCGCCCGCACTAGCAGATCCATCCTCTCGACCGACCTGTGAAGCCATTCGATATTGCCAAACTCATGCGAGTCGGTAAGAGGCCATACCGCCCGAATGATATCACTAACCTTATCTCCCACGTGGCTCGGGCTCCTATGATGGAGGAAGTGATGCGACCCAGTTCAAGACATCAACCGTATCATCCACCGATGGAAGCCTTTCAACCGGGGGGAGTCCGTAGCCGATCGCTTAGACGACTTGTACCCGAGAACTCTATGGATGCTTGTAACCACCCAGGCTGTTGGATTGGGCGAAGAGAATTCTGTTGTTGTTCCTGTTGGTACTTTAAAAGAGGATATTCAGCAGATAGTTGAAGACGGATGCGATTCGCACGAACCACGCTCCAATCAACTGAAAGCTTAGTAGTAGTAGTCCTCAGTAAAACGCTTTTGACGCTATATCTCACCGATTTTTAATATGCTTCTTTCGCAAAGCACAATGCCATCCGAAATACGGCCCTCGCACCATGAATCTAACCCTAAGCATGGATGCAGAAGGTCAGAGTGTCCAATGTGGCTTTTCGACCAAGAGTTTGATGCCTCAAGAAGGCTCAATCGAGCAGCCCTAAGTAGCCGTGGAGCTGTGAGGCTGTGAGACGCTGGTGGGATGTGGTGGTTCGAGCAGAGGCGGAAAGGGGCACGCCCGACACATGGTGATGACGCACCGAGACCGATGAGAGCAATGCCCCGGGCACAAATGGAATCCTCGACTGACCCCGGTCCAAATACAACTTCACTACTTTTAAGGTGCCCGACCGAAGGTAGAATATTTAGCCACTCCGCTCAAGAAGCCTGATGCCGCTAAGAAGACCGTTCAAGGCGGAGAAAGAGATTTATCGGCTAACAGATGAGCGACTATCTCTGATCATGGAGGTCGGGGCTGGTAAAGAGGAACTCGCAGCTTTCCAAGCAAAGGCAACCGTGTGAGCGGGTGCTGGACGGAGGCGTGGAATTTGATGCCAGCAAAGGACGCGGATCTTCAACTATGGATATGGCTATTGCGTATTTGCACACGGTATATGCGGAAGCAAGCCCATGATCCCAGTCTGGATGCCCGATACGACAAAACCGCTGCCACATGAGTTCTTTGTCAACCCCCGATGCCCCCCAAGTGCTTCCTTTGGCCCTCCGGGTGTCGTTGCTAGTGGGGAGGAGCCTCCGGCTTCAAGTCCTTCAGCTACCGTCGATGGAACAGATATCCTTCCGGAACCTTCCATCGGAGCCGAGGGTTAAAGATCAAACTTTGCAATTCCCCCGAGCTTTTGTTTCATTCGCTATACTTTGACATTCCGCTGTACTTCTTAATTTCAGTTTTTTTTGAAACGTCTAGAACTTGGTTGTGAATGGAACAGTTACTTTTTTTTTTTTGGTTTAACCGAACAACATATATGGGTGGCCAGCTAGGCTTTGGGCCGGATAGGCCATTAAACGTATTGCGTTATCCGGGCTTTTAATTTTGACCAGTTAAATGTTATTTATACTAGGCCGGATAGGTCATTTTACTACACCATCCGGGTTTTTAATTGTGACCAGTTAGATGTTATCTATACCGGACCGAATAGGTCATTTTACTATGCCATTTGGGCTTTTAATTGTGACTAGTTAGATGTTATCTATACTAGGCCGATGTGTCTTTTTAATCAGCTATCCGCTTGTAATGTCGACTCGCTTAGCTGCTATCTAAACTCTGGTCGGATGTGTCATTTTTTGCGTCGTCCGGGCTTAGGTGTCGTACCCGCTTAGATGTTATCTAAACCGGGCCTGTAGGGTCACGGCGCCATCCGGGCTTGTAATGTTGACAAGTTAGATTTTATCTAAACTAGGCTAGACATGTCATTTATGAGCCATTCAAGCTAGGTCGTTGACTCAGCTAGATGTTATCTAAACTGGCCACAGTCATTTCGTGCCATCCGGCTAGGCCGCCGACTGGGCCAGATGTTATCTAAACTGGGCCAGATAGGTCTTTTCTGCTCCATCCGGGCTTGTAATGTTAACTAGTTAGATGTTATCTAAATTGGGCCGGATAGGTCATTTCTGCGCCATCTGGGCTTGTAATGTTGACTAGTTAGATGTTATCTAAACTGGGATGGACATGTCATTTTTGCTCCATCCGGGCTTGTAATGCTGCTGACCGCTTAGATGTTAACAACCGGGCAAGACAGTCATTTTATCGTGAAGCATCCGAAGTTTTTAATTTTGACCTCGGTATGATGAGAAAATGGAGAAAATATGTGTAAATGTTGGAATTATCCCTATTGATGATACCTTTGGGCATGCATGACATTCCACATTCTAGGTAATAGGGTCTGGCCAAGTTTGTCTAAAGCGTAAGATCCGGATTCGCCGGCTCGCATTATGAGATATGGACCCTCATAGTTAGGTTAGAACTTTCCAGCCGCGGGGTCGGCAGTATTTTCGAATATCTTTCTTAGGACTAAGTCTCTGGGTTGAAACATCCGAGGCTTCTTAATTGCAGAAGAATTCCGTGCGGGCGTTAGTAGGATGCAGGCATCATACCAACTCTCGCAAACAATGACCATGTCCATGTCCTCGAAAATTAACCGATTTCATTGGGCACGCCGTCCGGGATGGTGGTGGCATGCCACTTGGGTGAGGGATTATGGCTTCCGCATCTCGTAAGTAATTGCAAACGGGATATATCGGTAGACCATGAAAGCAGAATTTATAAGCCCAGTACCGAATTTCATCCACCATTACCTTTAGCCGACCTAACCGCTTTTTCGTAAGGCCAACAGGTTTTACTGATGCTTCCTGACAGCCACATGGCGATACCGGGAGTGGAGTACAAATTCTTATTTTCAATTCCCCGCGTGGTTCGATATACCCGACCGTTTAATTGGGGACCGTCGACACCGGACGGGGATGCCGAAATGATAAACATATTTTTTCCCGTATAAACCTGTGACGCCCATGTCTGATCACGAAAAGGCCTCGCTTACCCATTTATCAAATGTCAATACACCAATATTAATTTATTCTAAGCCTGGCAGCGGTCCACTTATCAATTCTATTAGGCAAAGGGCTAAAGGCTTGAGATAGAGATCAAATCTTGCACTGGTGATTTCAAGATAGGAGCTAGCCGTTGGCAGCGGTCACATTTTTTTACACTGTCCGCGCCACGGCTCGACCAAGCACACCCTTAAGTGTGAGATCCAGGCGCCGTAGTTCACGTACCGGATGATTGCCGCCATTCTCATGCGTACCAAAATTAACACATATCGCCTCTGTCGGTGTCAAGCACTTGTGATATGGCCTCTAGGGATCGTTTGAACAATTGTCTGTCAACCAAGGAGAATCTGGCCGACTGGACTTGGACCTTAGGGGCCTTATCCCTTTCATTGTGGAGTTCTCCCGTACATGTAGTGTACAAGGTCCATCCATGAGGTGATTCGTCCACCTCAAGCATTTGGGAGGTAGTGATAGAGGAAAACGATGGATAGTAGATGGGCAGAATATTGTTTCAGTTATTGGCAGAGAGGCGGCCACCATGGCTGTAAGCAGATCCGATGAATATCATAGTCCCACAGACATAAATTCTCCCGCTTTTCCGCATAGAAAATCGTCAAACATTGTTTTACCCGGGAGACAAATTTTTCCATCCGGGGGTCCTGAGATTCGAATTCTTCGTTGACTTGCTTGACGACTAACTGAGAGTCACTTTGAATCAGAAGCTTATCGGCAGATACGGTGGTAGCTAGTTCAATTCCTGATAAGAGGGCTTCATATTCCGATTCATTATTGGGAGGCGCTGGCTTCCAACCGATTGCTTGTTCAATCCTTTCCGGTTGGTGCTTTCAATCAGACCACCCCGCTCCAGCTTGCCTTGATGCCTGGGCCTACACTAAGTGTCCACCAATTTGAGTTCCTGGTGTGTTTTAGGCCGGCGGATCTCATTATGAAGCTCACAACACCGCCCCTTTTTGATAACCTTGGTTTGTACTGGATGCCATACTCGCTTAGTTCGACCTCCCAGCGGGCCATTCTACCAGAGAAGTCAAGCTTATAGAGCGTGCTTCGGAGAGGGAGGTCGATTAATATACAAAAAGTGTTTCACCAGTGTCCGGACTAGCTAGAATTGGTGGTTTTGCCAAGTATTGTTTGATGTGGGTGAAAGCCTGATCACACTCTTCATTCCATCCGACCCGGTTAGCTTCCTTGAGGGCGGAAAAAATGGCGCGCCCGTGGATCGGGAAATAAACCGTCTAGGCACCCAACCCATTGTCACCAAGCAGATCCTTCGCTGGGGGAGCCGGGATTCTAAAATACCAGTTCGAGCAAGGCCTCATTCCTCTATGAGTCATCATGAATCCCAAGAACTGGCCCGCACTCACCCTAAACTCACACTTAGTAGGGTTTAATTTCATGCCATATGCTCCGAGGAGCTCAAATGCCTATTGCAAATGCGTAGTGTGATCCGGGCACTCCTTGGATTTCACCAACATATCGTCGATATACACTTCCATAGTTTTTCCGAGCAGCGGCCGAAACATTTTAGTTACCAGTCTCTGATAGGTGGCACCAACATTCTTTAACCTAAATGGCATTACATTGTAACAAAAGAGTCCGTGAGGGGTGATAAAAGATGTTTTCTCTACATTAGGAGGATGCATGGGAATATGATGGTACCTAGAAAAAGGATCGAGGAAGGACAAAATGTCATGTCCGGATGATGCGTCAACGATCTGATCTATATGAGGTAAAGGAAAGCTGTCCTTGGGGAACGCATCATTGAGGTTCGTATAATCTACGCATACCCTCCACTTGCCCCCTTTTTTAAGGACTACCACCATGTTAGCCAGCCATTCCGTGTATTTGACTTCTCTGATAAACCCAACTTTCAGAAGATTATTCACTTCGGCTTGGATAATTTGGTGGCGGTCCGGGTGGGAGAGCCCTACCCTCTGCCTGACAGGTTTGGTGGATGAGACAACATTTAACTTATGAGAAGCATGCATAGAACTATCTCATATCTGGTCAACCAACACGCTTACAAGAGCTCAGAAGATGCTCACCTGCCTTCCCCAGGTGGATAACGTGAGGTGTACCTACCGGGCCTGCTAATAAGTATGGACTCCAAGGCACCGCCAACCTCTTGTCTCCACAATGCCCAGCAAAACATCTGTGATTGCTATTCTAAGGTCAATTTCGGTAAGCCAGCTGAGGTTTCATCTTTTTCGTGCTCCTGCATTGATAGCTGGTAACGCTGACGGGCAGCTAATTAGCTACCCTGGAGGTCGACTTGTCCGAATGGGTTAGAGATAACCGATACTTGGTGAGGCTTGAGGCATCGCTTTCATAAAGATGTAACCGTGCCCGAACCCACGATAAAGATTGCACCTGGGCCCCAAGTCCAACCACCGAAAACAATACTTGTTGCAAGCATTTCGCCCTGCCTTGACAGAAAGAACAATATCGCCCACCACAAGGTGTGGTGGCCCGCTGAACCCGTACAAAACGCCGTAATCCAAGACTCATTGCTGACTCATCCACGAAGGCCGTGGCATGCAACAAATATGCTGCATTGCCATGATCAATAAGAACCCTGTGCACGTCAAAATTGTTAATACACAAAGTAAGTATAAGTGCATCATAATGAGGGGTGATGACCGCTCCAGTTTATAGAGGAAAGGATATACCGCCAACCTAATAATTGTCATCACTAATCGACTGTTTATCCAGTTCGCTGAGAATGGAGCATTCTTCTTCTCTGTCATTTAGATTGGTATTGGTCATCGGTCGGGCCTCCTAATATGAAGTTGATGGTGGGTCGAGGTTCAGAGGGGTGTTTAGGACCTACAATCGTCCTGTCGACAGTGGGGGCCGTCTCTGTTCCTCGGGCCAGCTCCTAAATGTGTCTTCTGAGGTGCCAAGCCAGGATCAATTTTTCTATCAGGAATTTTAGGCTCTGGTAGTGGTTAGTTTCATGGTTGTGATCCTTGTGGTAATCGCACCTTAGGGACCTAATATGTTGAGTTCCTGAGTTTCCTCTACTGTGGGGCCATTTAAAGTCGTGGTGGTCTCTGGGACGAGGGGTAGGAGCCTACTATAAGGGATGTTGAGGAGGGTGAATCGGGAGGATCCCCTTTTTGTTCGCTCGTTCGGGAGCTTTGATTCTTGTTTTGGCCTTTTATGTCTGGCCTTTAGTGGCTTTTCGTTGCTCGGTAAATTATCATTAATGTCCTGGGAGGGCCTACTGATGTTATCCTTCGCAGGGAGTAATTTATTTCTGTCTGCCGATACGCTTTCCATCGTTAGGAGGATCCAGGGATAGAGACTTAAAGAAAGGGGTAGTAGGCCCTGCTTTTCTGAGTTCTATGTGACTGCGTCCATGTTAAAATATTAATTTGTTTGGACCACTACCAAGCTCCGAGTGAAGTCCTTATAGATTCCTCTTCCCGCTTGAGGATGGCTTGGAGTGAGCTAATGTTTCCTTTATGTCGGATCGAACATAAGTACTGGGAAATGAACGCTGTCCACAGAGCGCTGAATGAGTTTATAGATCCTCTTGGGAGTTTGTGGAACCAGGCCAAAGTGGGTCCCTTTATGCTGGCTAGGAACACCTTGCACATGAGACGGTCATTACCTGCACTAAGAATCATTGTTTGGTTAAAATGTAGCATATGGTCGTAAGGATCAGTGGAGCCATAGTACATAGCAAATGATGGAAAACGGCCAATGGATGAGGGGGGGTCGAGTTTAGATATGCGAGCCTAGCGAGATAACATATCCTCCGGCCCCGTACGCAGGGAAAGAAATCAAACAAAGGGGCTGAGGCCACCCCTAATGGATGATGCACGCGTAAATCCAGGAGCCATGCCCCAGGGCCGATGTGGGCATGAGATCGGGGCCAAGCCGAAGGGCACCTATCTTGTTGGTCTCTTCGCATCTACCGCCAAGACGCCACCGATGATCACTGGCCTGCGTGTTCTTCGATCTCGCCATACACTGGGTGATGATGTGGCAAGGAGCGCAGAGTCATTTTCAGCACACCCATCGCCTGTCGGGACCACTTTCTCCTATGAGAATGGGGTTTCAATTCTTTATTTGGCCGAGATAGGAGTGCGTATCGGACGGGGTCTTTCGAGTTGTCACCCTTGCTAGGTCTCCAGACGAAGCCTGTGCGCCATTCTCCCCAAATAGGCGATCTGCGGTGGGTTCGTGGTAATCTGGCCATCTCTGTCTGCATGTTCTTCCCGGGCTTCACCTCTATCTCGGGCGCCAACCCAGAATCGATCTCACAGTTGCTTCATTGACAAGTGATGTGGCGACAAACTCCGACAGTTCGGTGGAATGATCGAGAATTACTAAAGCTTCGGGGAATGGGAGATCACTTGGGATTGGGTTTACCCAAGCTCTCGCGTATCGCTTATGAGATTTCTTACTTGGCGTTTCCCATAGAAGGCGCCAATTGTGGTCTCTTGAACTTTCTGAGTCACCGGACCGTTGGAGCATCAACCAACTAGCGAAATCCTGTAAAACAAACAAGGAAACGACATCCGATGCTTAAGTTAGATTTTTTAGTTAGGACTATTCTAATACTCTTTCCTTTCTTTTGGATCAGGAATCTCGTACCTCTTTCTTCTGCGATTTCTTCCTTTTATCCCCAAGGCAGGCGATCCTCATTTTATGGAAAGTAGATGATCCCCTTCCTAAACGGAAGGGGAAGATGACGCTTTTCTTGCACGTTATGACCTATTCTTCCTTTTAAGTGGCCCAAGCGCCCGTATTTTCTGCCCTAAGGAATGTTCAACTACCCTCAGGGTAGTTATGAGCATGACTTATTCTTGCTCAAGTTCGGAGAGGTCACCCCGGATACCTTTTGCAAGCCACATGGGCAATAGGAAGTGCCTAAGCGACATACCCTCCCTCGACGGGATATACATTCAGCCCCGGCTAATATAGGAGAAAACGCTCCGGGGCTCCCATAGATTGGGCCATTATCCTGCGGTCCTTTGTTGGCCGGGCCATGCTAGCTGGAGCAGTTGGACCTAGCCCATGGTACCCACAGGTCCTGAGTCCCTACAAGGAGCAATGGTGACCCTAAGTTGGAACTGTCATTGATTGGGAAATCCATGAATAGTTCAAGAATTAAAAGACTTGCTGTTCAAGTTTATGCCCAACCTTATATTTTTTAATGGAAGTTAAAGTAGGTAGAGAAAATATGGAAAGAAGATTCGACATTAATTGATCTAATATTGATTTGGATTCAAGGTTTATTTTTTGTTTCAAGGAGAAATAATAGAAAAGGTCTAAATATGCTTTGGAAAAGAGAAAATATGGTCAGATGGATTAAAATTGAAAACTCGTACAGACAAAGAGGTAATGGAACAAAATGATCCCCGCTAGAGGTTGACTAGTTTCTTTGGATTCTCTGAAAGACAAAAACGTCATCTCTCTTGGCATCTACTAAGGATGTTGAAAAACCGCTCGGCACTTCCCTGGTGTTGTATGGGGGACTTCAAGGACTTAATGTCTAATGATGAAAAGAGGAGAGGGTCTAAGCATCGGGAAAATCTCATATGCGGCTTCACAGAGGTGGATGAGGAGTGCAGTCTGAGGGAAGCAAAAATGTTAGGCCATCCTTTCACATGGGAGAGGTCTAGGGGGCTATCAAATTGGGTAGAGGAAAAACTTAACAAGGCATTGGCTCAAGAGAAGTGGCTCCATCCCTTCCCACCAGAACATGTACTAAATGAAGACACGACAGCCTCAGACAACTCTGGCAATTATCCTGCTTCCTGAAAAAATCAAACCAAAAATGTCCAAGAGGTTTCGTTTTGAGAATTCTTGGATCATGGAAGAAGAGTGCAAGGCAGTGATTGAGGAAGCTTAGGCTCAAGAAGGGGAGAGAGATATCATTAGTCGTCTGGGGGCATGCTTTGAAAGGCTTCAGATTTTGAGTAGGAACCAGAGGCTTAGGTTCAGGAGAAGAATGGATCAATGCAGAGAACAGATTAGACAGTTAAAAAACAAGACAGATGACAGATCAGTCCAAAAAGTTAAGGAAGTAAGGAAGTACACATTACTGGTACAGCAGCATGAGTATAGGCAAAGGTGAAAACAGATGTGGAAGTCCTCAGAGTAATATTCTCTGTTAAACTTATGATGCTCAAGAAGTTAGAGAAGCTTTGTTCACAATGCACTTGGACAAATCACCGGGTCCGGATGGGTTCAACCCAGGGTTTTATTGGGTGCATTAGGAGATTGTTAGGGAGAATGTCAAGACAACTTGTCTAAAGATCTTGAATGAAGGAGCACCAATAGATCATATTAATGAGACTTAGTTAGTTCTAATTCTGAAGAATGAGAGGCCCTTGAATATTTCAGATCTGAAACCTATAGCCTTGTGTAATGTGTTGTACAAGATTGTAACAAAAATGATGGCAGCCAAGTTAAAGAAGATCCTTCCTCATATTATTTCTGAAAATCAGAGAGCGTTTGTCCCTGGTGGACTGATAACCGACAATTTCATGATTGCTCATGAAGTTTGTCACTGTAGCTTCCGATGCGCCATCAATACTTTTATTTTTACGATATATTCAAATACCAATACAAACACAAATACGACATTTTTATAACAATTTAACTATAGCTTTGATAAAACAAAATATACATTCCTTAATCGGGCTAGGCCCATAACCGGTTCTTGAATAACGATTTATACAAATTCATATTCATGCCTTTTCAAATACAACTACAAAATATTTATGGAGTTCACTCAATGGGCCCACAATATGTAAAATTACATTTCATACTTTCTAAAAGATAAAATTGCATCTTCTTATGAAGACTTTTATATCTTTGAGTTCAATCCAAAATAATTACAAAATATCATGAATGAAATGATATGCATGAGACGGAGAATTTACTTATACTCCGCTCTGTTTAACGGTGACTCTGCGCCCGACGATCTTCTGTCCTGTCACTTTCTACTCAATACCTATGCGATGATAAAAACAACTCGCTAAGCATTTTCTTGCTTAATGGTTCTATATAATATTCTCTTCCATTTCAGTTTACATCAACTCATGCATTTTTATAAAACAATGCCCATTTTAATTTTTTTGAATGATCAATGCAATACAAAACATATATTCATTTCATATACATTCATTTACAGTTTATTGATCATTCCAAATATGCAATAAATAAACACAAATCATGCATTTTACAATTTTCTTTTCATTTTGCCCTTAAGTGAATTTAACTCATGCTTTCTGCAAAACAGATAACGAATCACCGGCATTAGCTCACTTCACGTTTAAGATAAAAAGTTTATAATGGCAATACGTCCCGTTTGACTATCAATGGTTATTAAAAATCAATTTAGAACACTACCGATAATCGTTCCGATTGGCTAATACTGAGCTGACACATCATTACGCTTCTCATGGAAGATCGCTTAATTTGACTTATTGGTATACTCAATTTATCCTTAACTCGAATTTTAAATCTGCTAACATTCTATTATTAAGGGCATTCAAATCATTCATAGCAAAATACAATATAGTATATACATCTTTATACAAATAATTCATTTTTCAACACTCACATTTTTATATGCAAATCATTTCACAATTATTTGCCTCAAATCAATTAAAACACCTCAATATGAAATTTATTGAAAATCATTTCAATAATAGAATAATGATCGTAAGACTTGAAATCATAAGAGATTGAGTGGAGAACAAACTCTAAAATGGAAACAAAAGAGAGAGTCAAAGAACAAACCAAAAAGCTTGTTGTACTTTGATTCAAATTATCAAAATCCCATTCTTGGGTCAAGCTTCCTTGTCACCAACCCCTAATCCATCACAAATATGTCACTATCAAAGAACAACCCAAGAAAAAAAAATCAGTTGTGCATTCTAGGATTGTGGTTAGGGTTGATGTCTACCCAATACACATTCACTTGCAAAATTTTTTGGGGACACATGAGACATATTTTTCTCATGCTTCATTCAAGACAATTATAGCTCTATGAGTCTATTTTTAGTAGGAATTAGAATCGTCTCATTTAGATCACCCAAACTCAAGTTATGGCATTTTAATGTCAAACTAGTCAGTATGCCCAACTCACTCGGTTACCTACTATTATTCTCGATTTCAAGGGTCTTAACTCCATAAATTGGTAATGGTTCCTCCTCATTTTAATCTATGGTTCTAAGGTTTCTTCTCCAATTGGAATCATCCAATTTGGATCACCAAACTCAAGATATATTTGGCTAACTAGATATCGTAATTGCAAAGCATAATTAGATTGTTCTTGCACATAGCTCCACTTTGACAAATTTCTGGGCACTTTGGGGTTATAATTTGCATACACTTTCTTCAAGTAAATTATTCCCCTAGACATCTAGTTTACCCATAATTTTGAATTACGCAATTTGGATGAAGTGAAGCTGGCTCCCGGCTAACACCACAACCATACACAAGAAGCGAGCCCATTAGCTACCTAAAACTTACCTTTAAGCCCATATTCGGAAGCCTTAAAGCTACAATTTGCTCTGGTCCCTTCTATACATTTGTAGCTCTAGCTCTTATGGTTCTTTACCACTTGAAATCACTCAATTTGGATGATTATAACTTAACTTATAGCCAAAACAAAAATAGGGGTTTTGAAATTTTTTTAATAGCAACTCATTTGAAACTTCATCATTCCTATACTTTAAAATTATAAAACCAATCAAAATAATCAAAACAATACCAAGCATTTGTCAAACTGAACTAAAATCATCCAAGAACACTTTCACAAAGTTAGGGTTTTTCTCCAAACCCAAACATAAGAAAAGAGGGGGTTAGGGTTTTGTTTCTTACCTTTAAATCTCTTCCTTTCTCTTCTTTCTTTTTCCTTCTTCTTCATGATCACTTAAACTCTTGATCTCATGGAGTAAAATCACAATCCCTCTCTTCTTCTCTTTTCTTCTCTCTCAACCGAATCCCTAGCTCTCTCTCAAAAATGTGAATGCCCAAATGGGCATTCCATAGACCATTTTGGTCTTTAATCCCCAATCTAACGTAAGGTCATGTTTGGCTTATCATTAAATGGGCATTATCTCATTTTTCTCATTTTAAAGCCTCATTTCACCTTCATTTTCACTTCATTTCATTTCATTTCCATTTTAACATTTACACTCCTCATTTATGACCTTTAGGTCCTCATTTGATATTTTTACCAAATTTATTTAGCTCCTATAAAATTTTCGGGTTTTTATCAACTTTCGTTTTTAGCAATTTAAACTCCGGAAAAATTTAATTTAATTTATTTTACATCCTTAACATGTTATAAAACTGTTAAGATATTTTTAGGGCGTTATAGTCACTACATGAAAAATAGGTGAAAGGGCCGAAATGGGGTCGCAGCCTTAAAAGTAGACATGAAAAAGGCATACAATAGATTAGAATGGAAATTATCAAAGACGTGCTGGAAAAATTGGACTTTCATGCTAGTTGGATAGGGAAGATGATGTAGTGTGTAAGCACAGTAAAGTACAAGGTGGCTCACAACAGCGAAGTGATTGGTCCGATGCTCCCAATGAGAGGTCTAAGGCAAGGGGAATGAAATTGATCATTTGATCATTATTATTTTATAATAATAATAATAATAGTTTGTTAAATGTAACAAAAGAATGTGATTCGGCCATTCCCAGGTTCCTTTATTATTTTTTCTAATAAAAATCTATATTTAGATGACTTCTTTATGATATTATAACTAAAATTCTAAATTATGTTTAAGTTTTTAAGTTGAATCAATAAAAGCTAATTTGATATTTTTTTGTTACAATTAACTAATTTTCATCTATCCACCTAAGGATTAGCTATTTGGTTTTTCAAAAGTTTTTTTTTTTTTTACTTTTATTCATTATTTATTGTAAAATATTGCGTTGCAAGAATATAATAGAGAGAATAGAGAGAGATTAAGAAGAGAAAGTAGATAAGCACCAAAGATGGTAGAGAAAGTCGGAGGAGAAATTTTATTTTCATATTTTTCTCTTTCATTATCTTCTTACATTATATTTTCTTACACAATGACCAAAACTAAGCTTCTATTTATAAGACACAAGGATGCACATATCATTAGTAATCGATGTATTGAATATATACATTGAATAGGGAGATGAGCATTCAAGCGTAGAATATGAGATTCTGAATGTGCCATAATAGGTGCGTTGAATGTTCGTTGATGTATAGGTTCTGAATGTCTTGTAATAGAGTCACATTGAATATAATGAATATTCGATTCGTGTATTTATGCTCGCTCCCCCCTTGAATATTCATTGTATTCATGAATGTGCATTGAATGATCTTGCCTCATTAAAAACCTTAAAATTTGGAAAAACCAGTGGGGACAAAAAACCGGACAAAGGAAAGAGTCTGATGCATAAATTTTTATGATCTCTCCCTTTTATGGATGCATTAATGCACGTATTAAAAACCTTAAGTCGGAGGAAAAACCAGTGAGACGAGGGAAAAGAGTGCAATGCATAGTTCCATGATATCTCCCCCTCAATTTGAGCTATATAGCCACTGCTGGGGCTAATTAATCTTGCATCTTATGAACTCGCCGCATACCAATGCCATATACTAATTTCTCAAAAAGTTAGCTTTGTGATTTGGTAAAGATCACGTAAGATTATTTATGGATTGAATCTGCTTAACATCAATTTATCGACTTTCTTGGAGTTAAATGAGTATAGAAATTTATTGAGATATGCTTGAGTCCTATCACCTTTGATATATCCTCTAACCTTGTGCAACATAAGCGACATTATCTTCATAAATTATAATTGGGAGAATTTGTAACCGGTGTTAAGCAACAAAAATTGTGAATATGTGTTATAATGGATCTTAACCAAACACACTCTCTTCGACTTCATATAAAGCGATGATCTCAGTGGTTAGAAGATGTAGCTCACGGTGATTGCTTAGTGAAACGTAAGAAATGGCGGTGCCATTATAACAAAATAAATAACAAGTTTGAGGCGAGCTTTATGGATGGTCTATATCCAACATTAGAATATCCCAGCTAAACCGAGGAGAATTAGTAGATTCCTTGGAATAATATAATCTCAAATCTATGGTTCCTCGGAGATAACGAAAAATATGTTTAATTCCATTCCAATGTCTCCGAGTTGGCTTAGAACTAAAACGTGCCAATAAATTTACTGCAAAAGCGATGTCTGGTCTCGTACATTGCGCCAAGTACATCAAAGCCCCAATTGCATTGAGATATGGTAGCCAGGATAAATAATATAACTATCCGAGTTCTACGGGAATGAAGCGAGTCCTTTTTTGGGGATCCTAGAGACCTTACAACCATAGGGGTGCTCAATGGATGAGCCTTGTCCATGTTGAGCGTTTAGTAATCTTTCAATGTATGATGATTGATGGACGATTATTCCATTTGCTTTATGCTCAGGCTGTAGACCAAGACAAAGTTTGGTTTTACCCAAATCTTTAACTTTAAATTCATTTTTCAAATACTCGGCAGTTTTAGCTAACTCTTGTAAGGTTCCAATTAAATTTATATCGTCGGCATAGTTGCTACAATAGCAAATCCGGTTCCCGATTTCTTAATAAGCTGGCCTTTAGGCGGATAGGATCATTCTTGTACCTTTCCATGGTAAGTCTCCTTAGGCGTTGATACCACGTCGACCGGATTGCTTTAACCCGTACAAAGATCTTTGCAATTTTATTGAGAATAAGTTGCGGGGTGTGCATGCATAAGGCATTTTGAATCCCTCGAGAATTTTCATATAAATATAAAGTCTAATGAGCCATATAGATGTAGTCACAATGTCCATAAGACGCATTTCCAATTTTCAAAGAGTACCGGACTAATGAGAAAGCGAATGTAATCATATCATCACGGTGAATATGTCTTATCATAATCAATCCCGGTCTCCGGGAGAATCATGAGCAGCAATTCGAGCTTTATGCATGACCTCGTTTTCTCATTTCCTTTATGGACAAATACCTATTTATATCCAATGGGTTTTTGCATTATCGGGGATGCGAGTTATGGGTCCAAAAACCTCTCGTTTAGCTAGGGAAGCTAATTTAGCCTTAATTGCTTCCTCCCACTTAGACCAATCTTGCCTTTGACGACATTCAATAATAGATTGCGGCTCACAATCATCATCCATAATTTTATGAGCAACTGAGAATACAAAAATATCATCGTGATGATTTTATTTAGTCTGAATCTCATTTACAATATGTAATGGATTCTCGGTATTCACAGGGTTGGTGATCTTTTCGTAGGTTTGTGCCTCTTCAAGGGTTAAGCTCTTTAGAAGTAAGCCTGACACCGGGCTCTTAGGTGGATTCTTGATTCTTTCCCGCCCGTTTTTCGAACAATGTCTTTTGATCCTATTGGTCTACCACGCTTCAACTGTGGGGGATTTTCATCCATTTTAACTTGTCCTTCAGGAACAACTATCCTAGTTGGAGCATTTATAGCTGGAATATGAGATTTCATTACCTTAGTAGCATCATTAAATGCATCAGGAAGTCTATTGGCTATAGCCTGTAAATGGATTATGCGCTGCACCTCGTTTTGCTTTCGGGAGTTCTTGGGTGAATTGAGATAAATTTTTCTCATTCCGAGGAGAAAACCTTAAGCAGTTTTTAGCCGTAGCCATTTCAGTTTTAGGTGTCCCCAATCGATGGAAACATAGTCATTGAAATGACAATCTCACGAATCTTGCGATAAAAAGATCACCCGATGAGTCGGTTCCGAGAACCTAATGATGGACGGTGAATTAAACCCAACATAAATGCCCGACGGAGTTTGGAACCCATTCATTCTTTTGGTGGTGCAATATTTTTGTATTGCACAATTAAAGGTGCGTAAATGTGAAATATCAGGTTCATAACCAAGAACCATTTGAAGGGGAGATTGTAGGAGACTAGCAATGGGGCGCAATCTTATTAGGGCAGCCGCATGCAAAACGGCATGACCCCATGCTGTATCGTTGAGATTCTTTCTCAATAATAGAGTGCGGGCAATGATTTGTATATGTTTAATCAAGGATTTTGCCAATCCATTTTGTATGAACATATGGCAATAGATTGCTCAACCTCGATTCCGAGTGAAGCACAATATGTATCAAAACTCTTTGATGTAAATTCACCAGCATTATCCATCCTTATTCCTTTAATTGGATAATCAGGGAATTGTGCCCGAAGCTTTATAATCTGCGCAAGTAAATGTGCAAAGGTGACATTGCGCGTAGATAATAGACAAACATGGGACCATCTACAGGATGCGTCCACTAGTACCATAAAATATCGAAATGGTCCACTTGGTGGTTGTATTATCACAAAATATCACCACTGAATTCTTCACGGGAATAAAGGGGATTCAAGATCAGCCTTTGTTCTAAGAAGGTTTGATAAACAGAGTTTTCCTTGTGAACAAGCTTCACAATTATAATCTTTGGATTAACAATACCTTTGTATCTTTTTTAAGGGTGCCCTTTTGTATTACGGATTATTCTACATCATTGAAGCGCCCGGGAGTGACGAGCGATCATGCCATAATCCAAACTAAATAAAGTTGCAATCTCAAGATATGAGTGGAAGTTTCAACGACCTTAATCATGACACAAGAACAAATATAGAAGAAGCTAGCTTCTCATGGATAGTCTTGAGCCCATCTTATAAGAGGTAATGCGATATATTCTTTATTTTGCTCATAAATAGTCTCAACATGGTACCCATTACGGCGTACATCTTTGAAGCTAAGTAGATTCCTTTTTGATCTACTGCTTAGAAATGCTTTCTCAATATGTAGGATGGTACCTTTTGGCAAAACAATTGTGGCATTCCTGAAACCATCAATAATCGAAATAGGACTAGATATTGTATGGACATGGCCAAATAACTACGTAATGTCATACTCGAGAAAAAGTGTCTACTACGAAATATGGTATGCGTTGATGCACTATCAAGCAAACAAACATCTTCCTTTTTCTCGGTGTTTTCCATTTGCATTTATGTTGACAACTTCAGGTGTCAAGTATCATAAAATTTTCATATTAGTTATAGGGTCAAATAAAATTTCAAAATTTCAAAATATTATATCAAGTTCATAGCATTTCATTGCATAACCATAGTAAAAGAACAATAAGGTAATACATTTAAAGAAAAACAACTAGAAAGAAAATATTAGAATCCATAAAATTCGAAATCCTAAGATGTCATCCACGGTCAGATGCTTCATCAAAGTAATCAAAGGTCCTCAAGAAATCGAGGGACATCCCGAGGATGCATTGCTACTTGAGGGCAGAGTCCCACCAGTATTGTTGGCTGACGGTGGTTATGGCGGCGGATTAATTTCAATGGCGTGAGATTCACCCACGTTTACTGTATTTTTCCAAAGATGCATGGTATAGATCAACAAAGTGCTTTGGCGTACGACAAGTACGTGACCAATGCCCAGTCATGCCACAACGATGGAAAATACTTTCATTAGTCACATTCTTCGGCTTCTTTTCTTTGTCATGATTCGGGCCAAAGTTAGATTTCCTAGGGTAGTTAAATTTTATACCCATAAGTTATATTCTTACTGCGCTTGTAGCCCTTAAAATGGCCAATAATTTTCGGAGTTTGCATGTGCTTGACGTGCTTTTGAGACGACGGGTCTAAGATCGTGATTTTTGACGGCAATTCGTTGGTTTTCGTGATGAGGAGCAAAGAAATTCATCCAGTATGTGGCAAATTGGCGTTGCCGTGTGCGTTGCAATACAATATTAAACATGGAAGGTGGAGAAAGTTTTCTCTAACAGATTCGCATCGGTGAGCTTGATCTGCGCGTAACTCGACTGAGAAACAATATATCAAATAAAGCGGAGTTATAGTCAGACAATGATTTAAAATCTTGTAGTCTGAGATTTGGCCAGTCATATTGTGTTTGAGGAAGGATAACAGTCTTAGTATGATCATACCTATCCTTCAACCTCTTCCACAAGGTTTGAGGGTCTCGAACGGATAAATATTGAGTCTGTAGGCTCTCAGGCAGATGACGGCGAATAAAAATCAGTGCATTTGCTTTATCTTTTGCATTTGAGGTTAGTCTTACATGGTGCGTTAGCAAGATCATGCCCAGGTGCATTTCCATGTCAGGCACGGGGATAGATAATTATTTCCCACTCACTTCGAGGATGTGGAATTTGGGCTTTCAATGTTTGCCATAGTGCTTGCAAAACAAATGAATCCTTAAACCATTGAAGGATTTTCAAATATCCATCATCGCCCGGGAGCGAAGGATACTTTAGGTTGGAAATTGGCTTCAGGCCAAGAAAAGAAAAAGAAAAAAGAAGAAGAATTGATAGAAGAAGATGAAGTATAAGTTGATTAATAAAAAAAAATACTCACCTTGCACAAAATATTTACTCAATTGGTAGATCTTCGTGCTGATAACGTATTGTAAAATATTGCGTTGCAAGAATATAATAGAGAGAGATTAAGAAGAGAAAGTAGGTAAGGACCAAAGATGGTAGAGAAAGTCAGAGGAGAAATTTTATTTTCACTGTATATTTTCCTCTTTCATTTTCTTCTTCTGTTATATTTTTCTTACCTGATGGCTTCAAAACTAAGCTTACATTTATAAGAACACAAGGATGCACATATAATTAATGTCGATGTATTGAATATATACATTGAATAGGGAGATGAGCATTCATCGTGGGAATGTAAGGTTACGAATGTGCCATAATAGGTACATTGAATATTCATTGATGTATATAGGTTACGAATGTTCCATAATAGGTATATTGAATATAATGAATATTCATTCATGTATTTCATAACATTATTCATATTATATTGTATTACTTATTCTCACCTCTTAACATATTATGTTGATCGGTTTTCCAAAAGTTTTAAAAAAATATTTTCTCATATTCTCATATTTTTTGTTAGTTTATAAAAGTATTAGAAATTAAAATACAATTAACACTAATTAGAAGTTTATATACTAATTAGAGTTAAATTAATTTAAAACAATAAACAATAATAATTTTTTTTTATATTTTCCGAAATCAAATATAAACTTTAAATCCTTAATTACCTGATTTTGGAAACATTTTTTAGAAGAGGAAATGTTTTTTAATTAATTTGAAAAAATTAAAAATTACTTTTAAAATTTAAAACCACTTTAAAATAAACTAATTTTACTAAATAAGCTTTTATTTTTACATTAAAAATCTATTAAATCAATATACAAGGGTTTGATATTACATTAAACTGTTAAATTTTTTGATATAAAAATAATACTATAAATTATTATATTTAAAAAATATATATATAAATAAAATATAAATTGGGTAAGCTAGAATATACCGAAAATTTATTTTCTCAAAATTGCTATTTAAAGGAAAGTTCTTCAAATTTTCATTTTCATTCCCATATACAAGGTTTTGGTATTACATTAAACTATTAAATTTATTTTCTCAAAATTGCTATTTAAAGGAAAGTTCTTCAAATTTTCATTTTCATTCCCATATACAAGGTTTTGGTATTACTTTGTGTTGAAGTCCTCTCGGTCTATCAGAAGCATATAGAAAGACAAAGTTCTATTCATGGTTGTAAGATAGCTAGAAATGTACTTGCGAATACTCACGTTTTGTTCGCAAATGACAGTTATCTTTTTTTCAGAGCATATATGGAGGAGTGTGCAGAGATCAAGGCAGGGCTACACCTATACGAATTATCTTTTGGGCAAATTGTTAACTATTCAAAATCCTCAATAATGTTTAGCCTAAAAACGCTAGAAGAAGTAAGGGAAGAACTCCACTCTTTCCTAGCAGTCCTACAAGAAAATCAAGTAGAAAGATACCTGGGTCTGCCCACGATAATAGGGCATAACAAATCCTCCATTTTCACATACATCAAAGAAAGGATCCAAAGAATGATTAGTGGCTGGAATAAGAAGTTGCTTTTTTCAAGGGCCGGCAGAGAGGTATTACTAAAAACCGTAGCTCAGGCATTCCCACTTTATGTTATGAGTGTTTTATCTTTTACCCTCTACTCTTTGTGATGCTATAAAAAAGATAATGAATGGCTATTGGTAGGGGAGAAAGAAAGCAAAAAGAAAAGGTATTTGATGGGCATCCTAGGAGAACCTATTTGCTTGAAAGAAGGAGAGAGGGCTTGGATTCCGAAAGCTCATAAATTTCAACAAAGCCCTCATTGCAAAGCAAACTTAGCTCCTTTTTACTAACTCAGATTCGCTTGTGGCAGCTCTGTAAAAAGCAAGGTATTTCAAAAACTCTAACCTGCTAGACACAACGAGTTCCTCTAATCCTAGTTATATTTGGAAGAGCATCTTGGCCACGAAGGATCTGATTCGAGATGGAGCTAGGTAGAGTATCAGAAATGGTGGGAATGTGAGAGTTTGGGATGATCCGTGGCTCCCAAACGAGTTACACCCCTATATCCAAACCCCTCCCCAAGACCATTTAAATGATAACAAAGTGTGCTCTCTAATGGAAGTTGACATAATGTGTTGGGATGACCACAAAATTAGAGACCTACTGGAAGCCCAAGATAGGAACCTAGTTCTCAATATTAAGCTGAGCCGAAAAAACAAGGATGATATGTGGCATTGGAAGTGGGAGCAGAAGGGTATTTACATAGTGAAAGTGCTTACGAAATCCTAAACCCGTTCTCGGATATTTTTAGGGTCCAAGGAAATGACAATTTCTGGAATGCTTTGTGGAAGATTGAAGCCCTGACAAAAGTTAGAAATCTGATTTGTAGAGCTTGTTGGAATTTGCTCCCGACATATTTGGCACTTAATAGGTGAGGAGTGCTATCAAATGGTGTTTGCACATCTTGCAGAGCGGAGGAGGAAGGTGTGGTTCATGCATTGGTGCAATGCTTATCAAGGTGAGGTGCTAGGGTGCATGCTGGTTTCTATGATCTCCCCCAAGGTGCCGAAAATTTTCTTGAGTGTGTAGGGTTTTAATACGTGGCATCTCATGCCAAAGCAGTGGAAAACAAAAAAAATCTTCAATAATCCCAAGGATCCCTTGAGGCATTAAAGTTTGTTCAAAACAAGATGAAAGTGTGAGATTTATACCTCAGGTCGTGTAAACCAATCTCGAAGGGAGATGCAGTCACAACCGAAGCAAACCGCGTCCTTGCTTTGCCTCCAATAATATCCACATGAAGATTGGAGCCAATAACCTCCAAGGCAACGGTCTCGGATGAAGTCCTGGTGCTAGCCAAGTTTGGATATGAAGAGGGAAGCCGATAACCTAAGGATTTGACACTCAAATCACACAAAGAGTGAGTTGTTCTTCAATAACTCTTTCTTTCTCTTAAGAACACTCTTCTTGAGAAAAGTGGGCTAAAGACTTCTCTTAGGGTTAGGGTTTTCCATAAAGGTCCTTTTATGGGAAAACCCTTGCCCTTGAAATGTCCAAAGTGCCTTTCTCTTTAAGAGATGATAGGTTATATGTATTCCTATGCGTTATAACAGGGAAAGGTGCACAAATGCCTCCAACATTTGGTTGTATATTTAATTTGACCCTTAACGTTTTTTCGGTCAAATTATGCCCCCACTGTTTCTTTCGTGACACACTTATACCCCATGCCGTTAACAAAATTCACATATAGGCAAATGTGGCGTTAACGTTGTTGACGTGGCATCCCTCACGTGCGTTTTTAACTGATGTGGCAGTTTTGCATGTGATTTATTAAACACAAACATTATTTTGACAAAAAATGCCTTCATCCCTACCGATTTACAATCTATTTGATTTTCCATAATCTACAAATTCTTTTTCTCCTGTTTCTCTCTAACCAACCAAAATGCCAAAAACAGAATTTGGAAAGCTCAAATGGAAGGAGAACTTACATGGAAGCAGATGACTAAGATGAGAATTTAGAAAACTTCCCTCTTTCAACTTAGAGCCATGACCGTGGATTAAAGGCATGGAGCTGCATTTCCTTACATGATTCAAAAGGAAAAAGGTTCTTCATGGGGCATAAAAGATGAAACAATTCCCAGATCTCCAGAATAGCCATATGTAATAAAATAGAAAATAAAACTAATTTTTTAAAAGAAGCTTGTCACAGAAATCGTAGGGCACTCTCACCATTGTTGGGTTTAGGGCTCCCCATTGTCACAGACAAATCCAAGAACATAGAAAACCTCAAGAACCCAATACGCTAGAAAACAAAATCAAAAAGAACATTTCGTACAAATATAAACCTTAAAACCAAAAAAATAATCTACAGCAACTTGAACAAACCCAAAACACTAAAATTTGCAAAAACAAATTCACCTTGTGAAAAGTTCGAAAAGAAAACAATGCAGAAAACTTGAAGAAAGTGAGGACGAAAAGAGAAGCAGAGAGACAGTTTTCACCTTTTGTAATAGATATAACAATGAGGTATAAGAGGAGAGTATGAGTCAGTAGTTGTAGAAAAACTAAAAAAAAAAACCAATGTTGAGATAATTGATAGAAATGGGACATTTTTGTTAAAATAATGTTTGAGTTTAATGAATCACGTGCAAATGTGTCATATAAGCAAAAAGAGCACGTGAGGGGTGCCATATTAGCATTGTTAACGCCCCGATTGCCCACCTATTGTTTCCATTAACGACAGGGGTATAAGTATGTCACGATAGAAACGTCAAAGACATAGTTGGACCAAAAAAAGTATGCCCAAATGTTGGGAGCATTTGTGCACCTTTCCCCTAAGGTAACAAGAGCAAACTCTTAAAAAAAAAAAAAAAAAAAAGATAACAAGAGGAAATATAACTCTTGACACCTTATTTAATTATTATTATTATTATTTTATTCTTATTATTATTATTAAACATTAATATCATTTACCTTTCTAAAAGTAGTTAAGCAAATTTATGGTTTTCTAAATTTTTAATTGCTGCTATTTATTGACTATTCCCTTGCCAACATTATTATAATAATAATAATAATAATAATAATAATAATAATAATATAATATCATTTACCTTTGTAATAGTAGGTAGGCAAATTCATGGTTTTCGAAATTTTTAATTGCTGCTATTTGTTGACTATCCCTTGCCAACTACCACAAAATTTGGAGTGTTAAAAGTAGGTAATCTTGCCGATGACTGATGTTTTCTGTTAATTAATTTTGTATATGAGTTGCATTTACCTTTCTAATAGTAGTTAGGTAAATTCATGGTTTTCGAAATTTTTAATTGCTGCTACTTATTGACTATCACTTGCCAACTACCACAAAGTTTGGAGTGTTAAAAGTAGGTAATCTTGCTGATGACTGATGTCTTCCGTTAATTAATTTTGTATATGAGTTGAGAATATGACATTTGGGTTTGTTATAAGCTCGGTCACAATTTTTTCTTATTTTATGACCACATGCATCTCTAGTCTTTATAAACATATATATTCCTTTTCTTGCATACTTCGACATGTTTACTTTTTTTTTTTTTGACAGATAAACTTAATGTTCTTTTACTAGTCTTACTCCTTTTATATAGAAATGCCATACTGGGCAGAATGCTATCAAGATTCCATTGATGAGAATCTGGCATTAAGAACATGGCAATTACTCAGAAAACTCATCTTTTTCGAATTCATGTCTTCCTCTTCCTTGCTTTACTTCCTTTGACAATCACAGCATCGCCAGCAACAGCAGAAGCAGAAGTACTTCTCAAATGGAAGAACAGCTTAATTTCTTCTTCTACCCTTAATTCATCATGGTCCCTGACCAACATTGGTAATCTCTGCAACTGGACAGGTATTGCCTGTGATACCACCGGAAAAGTCTCTGTAATAAATCTCTCAGAGAGAGAGCTGGAGGGAACGCTTGCCCAGTTTGATTTCATTTCATTCCCTAATCTCACTGCCTTCAATCTCAGCAGCAATACCAAGCTCAATGGATCCATACCTTCCACCATTTACAACCTCTCCAAGCTCACTTTCTTGGATTTGAGCAACAATTATTTTGATGGCAACATTACTTCAGAAATTGGAGGGTTGACTGAGCTTCAGTATCTTAACTTTTACAAAAACTACCTTATTGGTCCCATCCCTTATCAGATTACCAATCTTCAGAAGTTATGGTACTTGGACCTTGGATCCAACTACTTACAGTCTCCAGACTGGTCTAAGTTTTCAGGCATGCCTCTGTTGACACGCCTGAGCTTCTACCACAACGAACTTTCATCCGAATTCCCGGGGTTCGTAACTGATTGCTGGAACCTTACGTACCTTGATTTGTCAAAGAATCATCTGACTGGTGCTATACCGGAGTTGTTGTTTAGCAATCTGGGTAAGCTTGTATTCCTCAATCTCACTAGCAATTTATTTCAGGGGCCATTATCATCCAATATTTCCAGGCTCTCCAAGCTTCAAGACCTTCGCCTCGGACAAAACAGATTCAATGGTCCAATTCCTGAACAAATTGGTTTGCTATCTGATCTTCAGATACTTGACCTCAAAGAAAATGCTTTGAATTCTACCATTCCATCCGAGCTTGGCTTTTGTACTAATCTCACCTTCTTGGCTCTAGCTACGAACTCACTCTCTGGGGCGATTCCTTTGTCCTTCACCGATCTTAACAAACTATCCGACTTAGCTTTGTCACTGAACTTACTATCAGGTGAGATCTCGCCTTATTTCATGACCAATTGGACTGATCTGATCTCTTTGCAAGTTCAGGAAAATAACTTCACTGGAATAATCCCACCCGAGATTGGCCTTTTGGAGAAGCTGAATTACCTTTTCCTGTGTGGTAATGAATTCCATGGTTCAATCCCGTCAGAGATGGGGAAATTGAAAGAGTTGTTACAACTAGACCTTTCAAGAAACCGGCTCTCTGGTCCAATTCCTTCGGTAGAGTGGAATCTCACCAAGCTTACTATCTTGCTTCTTTATGACAACCAACTCACTGGAACCATTCCTCCACAGATTGGCAACCTGACATCATTGATTGATCTTCAACTCAGCATTAACAAATTGCATGGAGAGCTTCCAGAGACATTGTCACTCCTCAGCAAACTAAGGAAACTTTTTCTCTCTGTTTCATGACAACAACTTAATTTCATAAGACTTCATTCCGACTGATTTCGGAAAGAACAGCCCCAATTTGCAATATGTCCATTTCTCAAACAACAACTTCTCCGGCGAATTGCCTCCTGGATTATGTAGTGGCTTTGCTCTCAAAAATTTAACTGCTGACAGAACAAGCAGCTTCACTGGACCGTGCCAGTTAGCGAGAGACTGCACAAGGGCTGACTCGAGTTCGTCTTGATGGGAACCAATTCACTGGAGATATTTCCATAGCGTTTGGAGTTCATCCAAGTCTGGATTTTATTTCTCTGAGTGGCAACCGATTTTCAGGGGAGCTTTCCCCTGATTGGGGGCTATGTCAAAGCCTTACTAAGTTACAGGTGGATGGGAATAAAATTTCTGGAGAAATCCCAGTTGAACTTGGAAAGCTGTCACAACTGAGGTATCTAAGCCTAGATAACAATGAATTGAATGGGCAAATTCCAGTTGAACTAGAAAATTTAAGACATCTGTTCAACCTCAGCTTGAGTGGAAATCATCTGACTGGAGACATCCCCAAGTTCATAGGCAGTTTAACTGATCTCAACTATCTGAATTTAGCAGGAAACAATTTCAGCGGAAGAATACCAAATGAGCTGGGGAATTGTGAGCGCTTGCTGAGCTTGAACTTGGGCAACAACAATTTGTCTGGTGAAATACCGCCTGAGCTCGGAAACTTGCTTGCCTTACCGGTGCTGCGAAGTCTCGGTAGCAGTCGCTCTGGGACAATCCCTTCAGACCTGGGGAAGCTTAACTCATTGGAGAACCTGAATCTCTCACATAACCATCTCACAGGGATAATCCCATCATTATCAGGCATGATCAGTCTACACTCCTCTGATTTCTCATACAATGATCTGACTGGTCAAATCCCAACTGCTGATGTCTTCAAGAACGCAATTTATACTGGAAATTCAGGTTTGTGTGGGGATGCAGAAGGATTAAGTCCTTGTTCTTCAAGTACTCCAAGCAGAAAGTCCAACAATAAAACCAAGATTGTACTTGCTATTGTCATTCCAGTCTGTGGGCTATCATTTCTTGTATTCGCTATTGGAGCAATTCTTCGAGGGGCAACGCAAGACTATGGTGAAGAGATACAAAGCATAGAAAAGGATCAGAGTGCCACACCCTTGATTTGGGAAAGACTAGGACTGGGAAAATTGAAATTTGGGGATATTGTGAAAGCCACGGAAGAGTTCAGTGAAAAGTACGTCATTGGAAAAGGAGGATTCGGAACTGTTTACAAAGCGGAATTACCAACAGGTCAGATTGTTGCAGTCAAGAGACTCGAAATGTTAGACTCCGGAAGCTACCTTCCGGCAACAAATAGACAGAGTTTTGAGAATGAAATTCTCACTCTGACAGAAGTTCAGCACAGGAATATCATTAAACTTCATGGCTTCCATTCCAGAAATGGATTCATGTACTTGATCTATAACTACATAGAGAGAGGTAGTTTGGGGAAAGTACTGTATGGGGAGGAAGGGAAAGTAGAGCTGGGCTGGGCTACAAGAGTAAGGATTGTGCAAGGAGTAGCTTATGCACTTGCTTACTTACATCATGACTGCTCTCCCCTAATCGTCCACCGTGATGTCACTCTGAACAACATCTTGCTTGAGTCCGATTTCGAGCCACGGCTCTCCGACTTCGGCACAGCGAGATTGTTGGACCCTAATACATCCAACTGGACTGCAGTAGCGGGGTCTTACGGCTACATGGCACCAGGTAAAATGAAGACTTATCTTTATCTATTTTGTTTTATAATCATCACGTGTTATTATTAGGAATGTTAAAGTTTAGTAATCCCAATTTTGTTTGACTTGACACAAAAAGTTTTACGATGCGAAATGGATCTTTAGAGATTTTAGTAAAAGACTCATAACCCACTGTATATCTTATTACGATGTGGGTCTATTCAGTTTTATGATGTCTCATTTTATATCTGTTTTACTGGATGAGAGTGATTGAGGGGTGTTTGTGGCATTTTTTGGAGTTTTGTGATTTTTCCTAATCACCTCGAAATTCCAATACTTTGATCTTATTACACTGTAAGTGGTTTTTTCCTAATTAGGGTAAAAGAGAAAAACTGTTTGTTTTGACAAGTATTATGACAGTAATTCAAGAGATGTTGCACCAAATGGTGCGACAATGTCATAAGTGTTGTAGCTAGTTCTACTATGTTATGCAACATGCTGCATCAATTTGTAATAGATTCGCTGAAGTAATGTAATTAGAAGAGATATAAAATCACATGTATAAACTCACACACAAAGGAAAAACTAGAGATTGGTTACACGGTTCGGCAAAAGCTTACTTCTGTGGGGCTAAGCCCAGATGCATGGAATTTCATTATATATCAATTAGGTTACACGTTGGTCTTATATGAGATTGGTAAGATCCATTTCACTTATACGAGGGCATAAAGGTCATAAGACCCCAAAGGCTGATGTGGCCTCCACTTGAGAATATTCCCTGGTTGGCATGTTAAAGTAGTGGTAGTGTAGTGGGGTGAGGGCAGAGAAGAGTTAGTGGAGAATATTGTTTAGTGGGAGAGTGGAGCCTCTCGAATAGCTCCTTGTTGTTTTCCTTTTCTCTAACCAATTTCTATTCAGAAAACCCTAAGTTTTCTAGGGTTCTATCAACTGGTATCAGAGCGATCGATTTTTTTAGGGAACTCATGGCAACCAAGAAGATGGAAGGAAGAATTGACACAATGGAAGAATAGATCACAGTTGTTCATGGTGAAATCATAGCAATGAAGGGGGAACTATAGAGGTTGGGCCCCTTGGAGATTAAGGTGGATGCAATGCTAGAGAAACTATCTTTGTTGGAAAGAATGGATCAATTGTTGTGTAAATGGGAACACTAAGAAAAAGTTTCAAACCAAGAAGAAATGAAAGGTATGGGCACTAATCTGAGAGGACCTCATGTTGGCCTTGTGGTGGCGCCACAGGAGGAGAGCTCGATAGGTGAAAAATCCCCTCAACAACGAGGGAATGCTGACATATCCATTCTGAAGAAATTCCAAGCATGCGTTGTTCTTTTGAAACAAAGCAGATAAATTTAAATTGAAACATTAATGAGGGAGATTAAATCTTGTTTTGAAGGTTGGAATCCAGAGGGTTGGATTTTTCGTGTTGAGTGATTCTTCTCAGCACACCACATGTTGGAGTAGGAGAAGGTGATTGCTGCAAATATTAGTTTGGACAGGGAGGAGTTAGCTTTGTTTCAATGGGAAGATGGTCGTCAGCCGATTAGAAATTAGGGGGAGCTCAAAAAAAGACTCCTTGACCGATTTAGCCATGCTCAGGAAGAAACCCTATGAGAACAGTTCTTATCTCTCAAGCAAGAAGGCACTGTTCACAATTACCTTCGTGCCTTTGAACTCTAGGTGGCGACATTAGAGGATGTTCGGGAGCATGTGTAGGAAAGCACATATATTAATGGCTTGAGGTCGGAAATCATGGCAGAGGTTCGGATGTTGGAAAATTTGGAGGGTTTCACGAGAGGATATTGAAGTTTTGCAGCAATATAGAGAACACAACACCTACAGTCGGAGCGAGAGGAGGATCACCCGCCCACCGCTCTTAGGCCCAAACTAGCCACTAAACCATGGACCCAATCTACCCACAGGCCCGTTTGGATTCGGACCCCCACTTAACATCTTATCAACTTTGGGCTCTTTGGCTCATCTCAACTTAAACCCACACTCTAATAGGCCTCGATCCCCAATATTTAACCCACGACCAGCCCCTCTTCATGACCCATAGCTCCTTTCAATCTCTAATTCCCAATTTTCCTCTTCACAACACCCCCTAGGGCATCAAAATCCCTCCTCTATAGGAAGCTTACTGATGCTGAACTTAAGGAAAAAATTGAAAGGGTCTTTGTTTCCAATGTGAAGCCAAATACTCGCCAGGCCATATATGGAAGGATAAACAGCTCCAAGTTTTTATGGTACACGAGGACTTCCATGAGCAAGAGGTACCAAGTCCTCTCAGTTTTAGTGATCTCCAAGAAGGTGATGTGAAGGAGGTTGCCGAGCTATCTCTTAACTTGGTGGTGGGGATATCAGCACTAAGAACCATGAAAGTAAAAGGGAAAATTACTCAACATGAGGTGATAACATTGATCGATTGTGGCACTACTCATAATTTCATATTTTCCAAGGTGGTTCAAAATTTGGGGTTTCCTGTAGAAGCAACGTTGGGTTATGGTTCTTCTTGGAGTAAGGAATGAGGCCAAAGAGGAGGCATATGTAAGTGTGGTTCTCCTACATCGAATATCGAGATTGTGGAGGATTTTTTACCTATTGAGATTGTGGCTTAAGTAGCTGGGAGGAATGAAAGTCAACTAGAAATTACTTACTATGCGTTTTCAGGTAGGTGGGGTAACGGTTATTCTACAAGGTGATCCATCTCTTAGCACTTCCATGGTTTCACTAAAGGCTATGTGGAGAGCACTTTAGGAACAAGGGGAAGGTGTCTTAATTGAGCTTGGTCAGATTGGAATAGTGGAAGCTCTGGCAAAACCCGACACCCTAGATACCTTTTAGAAATTACTCAAGTAGTTTCAATCTATCTTCCAACAACCTTCGAATTCTCAAATGTGTAGGACACAATGATCACACCATCACTGCTTATAACACAGCACTCCCATTAATGTAAGGCCTTATCGCTATCCTCTTGTTCAAAAGACAGAAATAGAGCATTTGGTAAGGGAAATGTTAGCAACGGGTATCATCCAACCTATCATTAGCCCTTTCTCCAACCTAGTGTTGTTGTTCTAGAAAAAAGACAGGGGCTGGCGATTCTGTGTTGACTATAGAGTACTGAATAAAGCTACAATCCTAGACAAGTTCCCGATTCCACTGATAGATGAGTTACTTGAAGAACTCCACGAGGCCTTCATCTTCTCCAAGCTTGATCTTCTCTCTTAGTATCATCAAATAAGGGTGCAGCCAACCGACATTCGAAAAACAGCCTTTCGAACCCATGAAGGCCATTACGAGTTCTTAGTCATGCCATTTGGCTTGACCAACTCTCCAGCTACATTTCAATCTCTGATGAACGAAGTATTTAAGGAATGTTTAAGTAAATTTGTGTTGGTATTTTACAATGATATTCTGGTCTACAGCTAGTCACCAGAGGACCATAAACTCTAGCTCTACCAGGTATTACATATTCTTGAGACTCATCAACTGTATACCAATGCTAAAAAATGTAAATTTGAATAGCTTAGTTTGGAATATCTAGGCCATATCATCTCTCACCAAGGGGTAGCAGAGGATAACTAAAAAATTCAGGTGATGTTAAATTGGCCCACTCCTACTTCCTTAAAAGAATTACAAGGTTTTTTTTTTAGGATTAACTAGGTACTATTAGTGTTTTGTAGCACACTATGGCACCCTGGCTTGGCCGTTGATGGAACTATTAAAAAAGGACAATTTCAGATGGGGTCCGGAACCTGATTCTACATTTCAAACCTTAAAGACTACCATGGCCAAAATCCCAATTCTAGCCCTTCCTGATTTTTCTCAACCATTCGTCTTAGAGACTGATGCCTTGAGTCATGGCATAGGAGCAGTGCTTTTATAGAATGATCGACCCCTAGCCTTCTTCAGCCAAGCCTTGCCACCTATTGCTAGACTCAAATCGGTATATGAACGTGAATTGATGGTTATGGTCGGAGCTATCCAAAAGGGGTGACACTACCTTCTCAGCCATAAGTTTATCGTCTGCATGGACCAGCACAACCTCAAATTCCTTCTACTTCAACGAATAGTCAATCCCGATTATCAGAAATGGTTGTGCAAGTTGTTGGGATACGATTTTGATATTGAGTACAAACCGGGTTTTGCTAATCGCGTGGTTGGTGCGTTATCTAGTGTACCCTCCTAGTCTATGCTTCTCTTCCTCTCGGTTCAACAAGAAGTGTACTTGGCCGACTTAGACAAGGAACTTCAAAGTGATCCATTACTCTCACAAATTAGGCAAGATCTTTAGGACATCTAACTAAGCATGGTTACTCCCTCATCCAAGGTCGGCTTTACTGCAAAAATAGATTAGTACTACCTCCTAATTCAGGATTTATTCCCTTAATATTGCATGAGTGCCATGACATCCTTACAGGGGGACATTCAGGGGTCCTCAAAACCCTCAAACGGGCCTCTGCTTTCTTTTATTGGTTGGGGATGAAGAGCCAGATTCAGTCTTATGTAGTTTCCTACCCTGTCTGTAACAAAAATAAGTATTCAACCTTTTCTCCAAGTGGCCTGCTATAACCCCTACTGATTCCACAACAGGTTTGGGAATATATATCTTTGGATTTCATTAAAGGATTGCCAAAATCAGAAGGTTGGGACACCATCTTAGTCGTAGGGGACAGATTGAGTAAATATGCCTATTTTATTGGACTTAGACATCCCTTTACAACACTCACTATGGCAGCAGCCTTTGTCCGTGAAGTTATCAAACTCCATGGCATTCCCTACTTCGTTGTATCGGGCCGTGATAAGCTTTTCCTCAATAAATTTTGGGATGAAATTTTTTGCCTACAGGGTACGACCCTTAAGTTCAACACACCTACCACCCCCAATCTGATGGCCAAACTGAGGTGCTCGATAGATGTCTTGAAACCTACTTATGGTGCTTTGCCAACCATGAACCGAAATCATGGGCTTGTTTTCTTCCTTGGGTTAAATATTGGTATAACACCTCCTTCCACACAACATGTCAAACTACCCCCTTCCACATTGTTTATGGCCGAGACCCTCCACCTCTCTTAACCTACGAAGCGAGGTCCTCTGTTTTCCAAGTAGTGGACCAACAACTGCTTGATAGAGATGTCTCTTTAGATGAGCTCCGTTAAAACCTCCACAAGGCTCAACAATGCATGAAAGCATAAGCAGATAGTAAGCGTCGTGATATTTCCAACGAGGTAGGCGACCTAGTCTTTTTAAAGCTTTGACCTTACCGCCATCGCTCCCTCACTCACAGGCCAAATGAGAAGCTCTCTCCCCATTTTTATGGACCTTTTAAGATTCTAACCAAGGTCGGCCATATGGCATATTACCTATAGCTCCCGGATGACGCAAAAATTCACCCTGTATTCCATGTCTCGCAATTGAAACATGCCCAGGGCTCTTTCACTTCCTTACCTCCACTGTCCCCACAATTGGATGATACATTGGAACTGCATTTAGAGCCATAAGCGGTCTTGGGGATCCGACTAGGTTCCGGTTCCAGCATTGTTACTCATGAAGTTCTAATCAAATTGCAAGGCCTTCAAGACCATGGAGCATCTTGGGAACCCCTTGCCTTAATTTAGGAGCAATTCCCAACATTTTACCTTCGGGGCAAGGTGCCTCCATAACCCTGGGGTATTGGTAGACCCCCAATCCATTTCACTTTTGCCAGACTCAAAGGTCATAAGACCCTAAAGGCTAACGTGGCCTCCACTTGAGAATATTCCCTGGTTAGCATGTTAAAGTAATGGTAGTGTAGTGGGTGAGGGCAAAGAAGAGTTAGTGGAGAATATTGTGCAGTGGGAAAGTGGAGCCTCTTGAATAGCTTCTTGTTGTTTTCCTTTTCTATTACCAACTTCTATTAAAAAAACCCTAAGTTTTCTAGGGTTATATTAGAGACAAGGTCCCTATTTTTTCACAATTGTCTTCTCCAAACTCTCTCATAGTGAAATATGGAAATAAGCTCCCCTTATTTCCCCATACAACATCTAGACTCCTACACGCCCGATTACTCCTCAACGAGAAGTATCAATGCTGCTCATCCTTAAGAATAAGAGCAATACCTGCATTAGCTTCTTCTCTTAAGAAAAGCTCCTTCCAACGACCTCCTTGGGGTGTTCTTCAAAAAACAATACGTAGAGAAAAGTCTCTACACCTTTTTAAGCAGGCCCTTGAAGATCTTCTCAATATTAAGAATTTCCATGTTTCCTAAACTGTCACAATAAGCCAACTAGAATATTCTGCTTTCCTTCCATACTTATCATAGTAGAATATCTTCATTCCTGGAAACCACACAATATCCGATCTCTCCGATTTGATTTTGCAATATTGCCTAATATTCTCCTTCAACCTTCCTTGTTCATCACACTAATATCAATTCTGATTTGCGTAATGATTCCAAAATCTGATTTTGCTGAATATTAGTCAGGTCACACAACATGATGCATCAACTTGTGCGACATCAAATGTGACATCAGGTTCTACTATTGGAAATATACGATTTATTTTTGCCTAAGATTTGACAAGAAATATCTCCAATAATCTCCCCCTTTGGCAATTCTTTGGCAAAAATAAATAATATAGGAGAGACTATCAAGATATGCAAATCGACATTTGAAGAGTCATTGAAGAGACGAGAGAATATGCAACCCATGATGTCATACCATATCATTAATCCAAAAAAAAAAAAAAATCCATCAAGAGAAAAAAAAATCATAAAGAAACAGGCTTCGCCATATCTCCCATTTCTTTTTGCCATAGAAGGATGCACTTGTCCGGTATCACCACCGGTAGTGGGCCAAGGGAGCTGCTGCAAAGGAAATTGCAGGTAGACCCCCGTCCAAGAGGTTGCAGAACACCAAGAAAGCACTTCAAGTAGTTCAACTATCAAGGCCCATCCCATTATCACTAAACATGGCCCACTTTTTCTTTCCTCCCTTAGTTATGGAGTCAAGCAACAATCAAAGGAACATAACAAGAGAAGATCCGAAAGGTCAAAATGAGATCCATCAAGATCTTGAGTGAAGATATTTGGTCATTTGTCTTTAAAGGATCAGATTTAATCTCTATCACTCCGATCTTCAACCGCCAGCTTCTAATAAAGTGATGTTTGGATATGCTGAATGAATGCCGAATCGAAGTTTCTCAAGAAAATTAAATGCAATGATGTTCTCATGGGCATAAATGTCATACTAGATGATGCACCATTTTGTGAGACAATCAGTAATCTTTAGCTTGTTTTTTAATCCAAATGAGTCGGAACAACTCATACTGAATAAGATACTTTGATTTTGAACAGTAAGAATCATTGCTTAGTAGATTCATGAGTGTGCCATAGTTCAAATTTTGGGGTTTCGCTGACATTTACATCTTTAGATCCGGGGTACCAAGTCCTAAAACTTCATTCTCAGAATTGGTCCCAAATCTTCCTATATAGCAAATAATAACAAGCAGATATTATTTGGCCCGCCTTTGTGTGTATCATATGTGCCCAATCAACCCTCTATAGTTGACTTGAATTCCCATGTAAGGAACACCAGCTAGAATCCTTAATTATGTCATGTGGCTAAATGATTCTTTGGAACTCATTTGAAAGGCTCACAAACTAACATATCGAAGTAACCGCCCTGATGATCCCGTCAGAGGCGGAGTCACCGATGGTGACTACTTTCAAGATAGTGGTCGGGTGCCGCTACTAGGTGATGGCATCTCGAGACATTGTCACTATTTGTTGTAAAATTAATCTGAGGCGCGACATTCAACATCTGAATCAGTTCGACCTTTGTTAGAGTAGATTTTGATCCCCATCATCACCACATTAATAGATTTCATGACTACGCTGGGTCCTTGTGTCAGAACTCCAGAGGGCCTCAATCATTGAATATCCTAGAAATATGCCTTCATCGCTTTAGGCATATTTACTCCTTTGCTCCTTCTCATTAAGGATAAAATAGGTACTACCAAACTCATGAAAAATAGAAGTTTTGTTTCTAATTTAAATTTCATAAGGCGTCATAGTTGTTCTCGGGAGGTAGACTGTACTAAAGTATATGTAACATGTTGTGTTCAAGGCTTCAGCCCAAACTTTACTGAACATTTATTGCTTGAGCATAATCCGAGCTATTTCTCGTAGTGCTTTGTTTCTTCCCTCTTCCACTCATCCGCGAGGTGTTCAGAGTTAAGAGAATCTCATGGTATATCCCATGTTTATCAAGAACTGAGCGGCCGAGAGTTTTCAAACTCCTTCTCATGATCACTCCTTATCCCGATAAATTTCTTCTTGAAATATTCTGTTTTCATCATCAACTTTAGAAACAATATCTTAAATGCATTAATGTGTCGAAGTTTCAAGAAAGCTTACCCATGAGAATCTTCAGTAGTCATCAACACATACAAACACATACCTTTTTCCTCCTAAGCTTTCAACTTGCATTAGTCCCATTAGGTCCATGTGAAGGAGTTCTAAGACCCTTGTGGTAGAAGGATGTTGCATCATCTTGTGAGACATCTGAATTTGTTTCCTGATTTGACATGGATTGTAAACCTTTTCAAGGTCAATCTCCATCTTTGGAATTCCTAGAACAACATTGGTTTAATAGTTTTGGCCATGCCTGGTAGACTGATGTAACGCCTTCGTTAAAAGTCGTAGATATCTCAGCCGCTTAACAACAGTACAACAAGTTCTCGAACAATGCAACAAATATACCTGTTTCGATGATCTTTTTTCCATAACACATGCATTCAGATCACACGATGAGCATTCGTCTTTAGTAAATTGGACAAATAAATTATGATCACACATTTGACTAATACTAATGAGATTTACCTTTAACCCATTCACAAGAAGAGCATTTTCCAATTTAGGCATACCTGGAACTTTTAGGAGGCCATTTCCAATCAAAGTACCATTAGCACCATCACCGAATGTTACAGACTCTAGATTGCAAGGTTGTAGATTGGTAAGAAATTCTTTATTACTTGTCATGTGCCTAGAGCTTCCACTATAAAAGTACCATTTTTGCTTGACATTTACCTTGAAAGATGTGCAAACCACCAAACACCTTCCATATCTTTTTACCACCCAAATTTGTTGGGTAGTGAAGAATCTAAACAAGCGAATGAAAGGTACCTTCCCTCAATACACAAATATGATTTATGCCTTAACCTCTTAAATTCTTCTCATAAAATAAGCAAATATTAGGGAGCTAATCTTAATGTAAAGACCATATACCTAAGGATCCACTACATGAAATGTGAAGTGTATGGACATATTCAAGATGAATATGCTAACACATGGTGTGATGATGACTTTGAAGCATGCAATGAAGGAGAGAACATATACAATGAATCATATACCTAAGGATCCACTGCATGAAATGTGAAGGGTGTGGACATATTCAAGATGAATATGCTAACACATGGTGTGATGATGACTTTGAAGCATGCAATGAAGGAGAGAACATATACAATGAATCAGTGGCACCTGTTAGTCTTTCCACAGCAGAACAATGCTCGAGTGATCTAACAATTTTTGCATTTGGTCCACTAGTTGATTCATCAACTTATGAGTCACTTGCCTTCATGACTGCACTTGCTCCATCAGATGTTGCGACACATGATGCAACAACTGATGTGGAAAGTGACGATGATGAAGAAATCTATGACTATCTAAGAAGTGCTTCACAAGGTGTTCCACCATCTTATGGACTAAGGTCTACCTCTATTCCTTTTGCAGATGCTCCTTAGACCATTGCCGGTGGTGATATCATACCAGTGCATCTCTCTGATCAGGATGAATAGGTGATTTTTTTTGGCCTTCTATGACAAAAAGAAGGGGAAATATGGCGAAGCCTTTTTCTTTATGATTTTTTTTCGCTTGATGAATGTTTGGTTTTTGTACTAATGACATGGTATGACATCATGGGTTGCATATTCTCTAGTTGATACAACATGCTGGTACTTATCTCTTCAATAACTCTTCAAATGTCGATTTGCATATCTTGATAGTCTCTCCAAAAATACGGTTCTCCTAAACTCGCGATTTTTGCCGTAGAGAAATGTCAAAAGTGGGATTGTTGAGGCTTTTGTCATAATCTTAGATAAAGATAGTTCATGTTTTTCAATAAATAGAACCACATGTTACAAGATGTCGCATGTTTGGTGTTTCATGTTGTGTGACATAACTTACCATATTCCACAAAATTCGATTTTGGAGCCAATATTTAGTGAGCCGATGAACAGTGAAGGTTAGAGGAGAATATCGTTGCACGGTTCAAATAAGAGATAGATATATTAAGGAGTTTTCCAAGGAAGGAAGATATTCTACTGCGATAAGTATGTAGCGAAATAAGAATATTCCAGCTAAGTTATTGAATGAGATCCGTGGATTATCTAACTGTTTGTTTTGATAGGTGTTATGATAGTGATTCAAGAGATGTTGCACCAAATGATGAAACACTGTTATAAGTGATGCAGCCAGTTCTACTATGCTATGCAATATACTACATCAATTTGTGATAGATTTGTTGAAGTAATGTAATTCAAAGAGATATAAAATCGCATGCATAAACTCACACACAAAGGAAAAACCAGAGATTGGTTACGTGGTTCGGAAAATGCCTACATCTAAGGGACTGAGCCCATATGCAAAGAATTTCACTATATATCAACTAAGTTTCACATTGGTCTTATATGAGAGGCTCCCCTTTTCTCACAGTTGTCTCATAGTGAAATGTGGAAATAAGCTCTCCTTATTTCCCCATACAACATCTAGACTCCTACATGCTCAATTACTCCTTCTTAACGAGAAGTATCAACACCGCTCATCCTTAAGAATAAGAGCAATACCTGTAGCAGCTTCTTCTCTTTAAAAAAGCTCCTTCCAACAACCTCCTTAGTGTGTTCTTCAAAAAATAATACACAGAGAAATGTCTCTGCACCTTTTAAGCAAATTTCCTGATGATCTTCAATATTTAGAATCTCAACAAGCCTTAGACTATCTCAACAAGCCAATTGGAATATTTTGATTTCCTTCCATACTTATCATAGTAGAATATCTTTATTCCTTGGAAAACTCACAAAATAATATCTTATCTCTCTGATTTGATTCGTGCAATATTGCCTAATATTCTCCTCTAACCTTCCTTGTTCATCACACAAAATATTGATTCCTGATTTGCAGAATATTGGCTCCAAAATCGGATTTTACTGAATATGATAAGTTGTGTCACACAACATGATGCACTAACTTGTGCGACATCAGATGTGACATTAGGTTCTGCTATTGGAAACATGCGATTTATTTTTGTTTAAGATTATGATAAAAAATATCTCCAACATAAGGTTTTCATGTAAATCTTTGTGTTTCCTGTATTCTTCTTTATTTCTTAATGTCCATTAATTTTGTTTTCTTTTAACAAGGAAGCTAATTTTGTTCTTAATATGCAGAGCTTGCGATTACAATGCGAGTGACTGAAAAATGCGATGTGTATAGCTTTGGAGTGGTGGCATTAGAAGTGATGATGGGAAGGCAACCAGGAGAGCTCCTAATATCGAAAGATTATCAGAGGGGGTTGTTGTTGAAAGACATGCTAGACGAGAGGCTTCCAGCTCCCATAGGCGAATTAGGAGATGAAGTTGTTTTTGTGATCACGATAGCCTTAAAGTGCACGCGTAACAGTCCAGAGTTGCGCCCCACCATGCGCTCCGTTGCACAACAACTCTCTACTCAAACCAAGGCTTGCCTATCTGATCCATTCCACACCATAACCATGTGCAAGCTAACAAGCTTTCAGAAATAGTTCGATTTCTTTATGCATAATTATTTTAGACTATGTTCAAGACTGCTCAAAGACATTAATTCTTACAACCACTTGGAGCATTTCTCGCTTAATTAGTCCTAATATATATGTTCGTAAAGGATTCAATAATATTGTATTATATTACATAGGTTGTTTTAGTCTTTCTCTATTATCTAACTATCAATAGGTTTTGATTCTGATAAGACTTTTCTTCAAATTAGGACTTATTAATTAGACCACAAATGCACTTATTAGACCCCATGTCATACCAGGATTTTGGGTAACCCATAATCCGACTCGTGATCCTAGATTAACGGTTTGACCCTAAGGATGTTCCTAGTCCAAGTTGATAATTTAACCGAGTACACTTTTTTTTTTCTTTAACTTCACCAATCTAAAAAATCATAATTATACTAATCAATATACCAACCAAGTTGATTGTTGTGAATATCTACAAGAATTTTATTTCAAAGAATTTTAAATCATATTTTACAAATAACGACATATAATTTAGATTTTCAAAAAAAATTCATATAACTCTACTTAATACAAGTCAAAATTTAACATAAATGAATTAAAAGGGACAACCCTTATTATAGTTTCCATAGCTTTCTGAGGCATCTTAGTACAGTCCTTGGTCTTCTTGTGCTTTCTCAAAACTATCCCTGCATCTACAATTTTAGACAATAAAAGGGTGAGCATTTCCACGTTGCTCGCAGGTGATTCGCACTCACTGTGTTGGTGGTATAACTAAAGTTCAATGTTTAACGAATAAAACAGACATATAAGCTTACAATATACCACATAAATCCACACAATCTTTGATCATCACATAAACGATTGAATCAAGATTCAAAGTTAATCTAATTAAATAAAATAAACATAATACTTACAACACACATGCATTTAACGCATCATCAAACAACATTTCTCTAACTACACACAATTTTACACACTTCCGCATCGTCAAACATAATTTCATACAATTTACACACGTCATCAACAAAATTCACACGAATGAATTACGATGAGATACAATGAGAATGATGCACAATCATGAAATGCTCTGTTGTTTTCGGGCTTTCACCTAAGGATATGCATCCATACCTCCCGTAATACACTCCCTATTCGGAGTCTTCCGTAAACTTTGGACTTTTCATATGTCACGCCTCGATCTCCCATTCGAATCTCGATCATTTAATCCGAACTCGCTGGTGCCACTATACCGACTCACTGCTTTTTTTTTTTTTTTTTTTTTTTTAAGAGATGAACTTATACCTGTGGTATACAAACAATTTTTGTAATAAGAAAAAATCATTTACATATACAAAGGAACTACCACCGGAGTGGTATCCATTAAAATCTATACATATATACTAAGTCCCATTTACTTATACAAATACTTATACATGTACATATCTAATACAACATCGAGATCATGTGAAAACAAAGGTCAGAGCACCTATCTCTCGAGATGCAGTCTGCATTTACCGGGTGTGGAATGTCCTCGCCCCTTATCTCCTCTTCAAGCATCACATGGATTGAAACACCCGTGCTAAGCTTTACACTTGGGAACATATAGACAAGAATTCACCAATAACAATAATCGCCGCTACTATCTTTTGCATTTACTTTTCCGTATGACATAATCTAAGCCTATTCTTATGTGACTTCTCTAATCATATCATATTATACATGTAGATTTTATCATTTTCATTTCCATGTCATTATTCCTTTGCTCAGATACTTCCATGTGTCATGTCTTTTACAAGTTTCAATCATATTTTCTACATGTATGGTCACGTGATCATATTCAAACAACTTATACATCTACAATGGCAACCTAACATCAAGTCATATCATTATCACGGCCGGCTTTCTCATTAATCAAATCCCTTTAGCAATTACATTTCATGATCCGGAATGTCCGTTTAATTCTTTTAGTTATTGTTTTTATTAAATTTTCATTTTCAAAAGTGTCGCACTAATCCCCTACTTGACTCCTGGGTTTCATGATCCAAGCCGGAGCCCTAGCTTACTTCCCGACATTTTCAATCAAAACATTTTGTTTGGTTTATTTAAATCTTTATTTCAAAAGTGTCGCGACCCGATCCTCGACTTGACCTTGGCCATGATCCAAGTCGGGTCTTAAGCATTCCAACATTTTCAATTATCTTCCAAAACATTTTGTTCTCAGGTTATTCCATTTTATTCAACATTTGAAAGCACTTCATTTATGGCAATCCCATAAACATTTACATTCAACAAAATGCATTTACAAAATAATGCCTTTTTACTATTTCTGTGTAATGTAAAAGATACTTAAACAAATACAATTTTTAATGTCATTTTTCACCTTTCGGTTTGTGATTTCACATATAGCTATAGAAGTTTCCACATTCACTACGCATTCGCTTAGAATCCCGCCTTGTTTGTCATTTTGTAGCAATGTGGTTTCACATTTAATATCACCATCTCACATATGGCTATAGAAATCGACATTCACAAATGTGATTCGGGCCAGAATCCCATTCCCGTTTGTCATTCAAGAGCAATGTGATTTCGCATTCAATATCACCATCCTTATATGATATAGAAATCGACATTCACGCATGCATTCAGCTTGGTGAATCCCGCCCCGTTTGTCATTCAAAGAGTAAATGTGATTTCAGATTCAATATCACCATCTCACATATTGCCATAGAAATCGATATCTCGCGACAGATTCAATGCGAATCCTATCCCCGTTTAGTCATTCAAGAAGAATGTGATTTCGTATCTAATATCACCATCTCACATATGGCTATAGAAATCGACATTCACTACGTATTCGGGCCAGAATCTCCGTCCCGTTTGTCATTCAAAGAGCAATGCGATCTCACATTTAGCAATTACGGTGAACCTTCATACGAATCTACCGTGAATTCCACTATGTCGTCATTCAATAAAAATGTGATTTCACATTCAATATTTACGATTACCTTCATGACGAATTCAATTAGTGAATCCCGTCATGTTGGTTATTTCATAATACATTTCAAATCAATTTACTTTTATGCAGTAATTTCACTTATAGTTCAAATACTCGCACATTATACCACCATATTTACAAACATTTCGACAACGATAGTTCAAATCAATATATATATATATACTATATATATATTTCACTAAATAGCATTCATAATCGAATATAATCATATTCTGGCCTTCATATCATTTTGGTAAGACAAACATTTCTAATAATAATTCAAATCAATATATATATATATATATATATATATATATATATATATATATATATAGGTTATTTCACCATTAGTATCTATAATCGATCATAATCACATTCCTCGTCTTCATATCATTTATTACCTTTTCTCGTTATGCGATAATAATCATATATAACTTAACCACATTATGTGTCTGGGCGGTATATTGTCTTCATATTCGTATTCATGTTTCAGTGAGTTTTCATTTTCCATATCACATTCATGTTTCAGCGAACACATTTATACATGTCAGATTTTCTATATTTTCCTTTGTTTCATGCCTATTACACATGGCACTTCATATACTTGTAAAGTATGCATGCTCCAGTGAAATCACACCTCATTCATGTATTCTTATTCCTCTATGAATCTACTTACTTAGAAATCGAATCATTCCAATCGGATCATCCAAACTAAAGTTATGGCATTTTCATGCCAAACTAGTCAATTTACCGATATTACACTTGGGACAGTTTGTAATACTCATTTTCCAGTGTCTTGACTCCATATTTGACACTTGTTCTTTGTACTTATTTAAAGCTATGGTGCTAAGGGTTCTTCTCCAATTGGAATCACCCAAATCGGAGCACCGAAACTCGAGTTATGTCCAACAACCTTGATTACTTAGGTTCAAAATGTAACTGTAAATTTGGCTTGAACATAGCCCCACTTTGAGTGAATTTTTGGGCCACATAGAATCAGAATTTGAAGGTACCTATTTCTAGATGTTTGGTTCTCCTTGAAGTCTAGTTTAATTAGCCACTTGAATTACTCAAATGGGATAAGAAATGAGCAAGTTATGGCTAAAATATGAAAACTGGTCAAAATAGAGCAGGTAAAATTCTGCATAAAAATCTAACATGTACCCCAAGACAGTCTTGGGCTTCGTAAGGGTGTACCGGCACAGTTCATAAAAATTTTACAAGACGGTCCCGAAATGCCCACGTGTTTTCTCACCCATTTTTCCATATGTTGATACCCAAATCAACCCAATACTTCATAAACACGTTAAGACCACTCCAAATTCATCTTATAATCTCTTTTCTACTCAAATTATCATTCAATACATATCTTTCATCAAAACCTTTAATGATTTTCTCTCAAAAACAATTCTAATATGGGTCATAACCCATACACATACCAATTACAAAAATTTGTTAGAGTTTGTTTCAACCCAACCTCTTTACTTTGCACTAAACCATGAATCCAACATCAAAGGGAGGATTCATGTTTTTCAGAAATACTGGGTTTTACCCACCTTACTCTCAATAATCTTTGGGTTAGATGAAATCCTATCAAAACCCCAGAAAGAAATCAAATACCAACAAGAAACCCAGTGCCTAGATGAACTTTTTATCAAACCCTAGGTTTCTGGGCAAGTGTTACTAATCATGCAATCAGATGGAAATTCATACAAGAATTCATAGTCCATACAAAAATCCAAAGTTCCATAATTCTCACATCTTCGCTTCTCTCTTCTTTCTTTCTCTTCCTTCCTCATCTTCTTCTTCCTCTCTTCTCTCCTCTCTACGGTTTTTTTCATTTGGAGAGACCCAAATTTGGTCTTAAATCCACTTGAGTTAAGGCCATGTTGCCTTTGCATTTTTAAGTTACTTTTCTTATTTTTGCAATTAAGTCCTTCCATTCATTCCAATTTCTATTTCATCTTTTCTAATTGCCTTGAATCCCATAACTTCTTTCTATTTACATTTCATTTTTCTCAATGCCATATCACATATAAACTTATGGTTTTATGCCTTCATATCCTCAAGGGTAAATGACTAATTTACTCCTTGGCTTTAAGGATTAATTTCCCGGTCTATCGCTTTATTTCCAAATTATATTTAATTTTATAATAGGTAACCCAAATGTCCTGTGGAACCCAGTAGGTATATTTCGGGGTGTTACATTTCACCATAGGGATCTCTCCCTCTTTTTACTTCGCTTCTCACAGACCTTTCTCATTTCTCATTTTTCTTTTCCTTTTACCTTTACCCTTTCAGCCCTATCATCTTTGCTTTCAATCCACATGACCATTTCTTTATAAATAATCAGGATGCAAATAAATGCAATAACACAATTTTCCATCATCACCCACTTTCCAATTCAAATCTCAATCTTTGATATTGCAAGAAACACTTTGAACAAATATCAACAACTAAGGAAGTCATCCAACAACTATTACAAAACATGTATTCACACTCTAGACAAGATTCAAGAGTTGTCTTTTTCTTTTTAAATAATAATATAAGTTTTAGGGTTAAACCACCCTACGAAAATCCGAAAAATCTTGCTGTTAACAATTCGATCAGACACCGTAGAAATGTTCTCCACATCGAATAGAACAAGCCCTCAAAATTTGAGTTTGATCGAAGGTTTCTTGGCCAAGAAATCGATCAGACACGGGAACTTTTTGTTCTCCTTTCCCCGTCGCAATAGTCCCCACCCAAAATCCCCTTTCCTTTCTCTTTCTCTTTTTCTTTTCCCACTTAAACACAGTCACCCATCAAACCCCTTTTGGATATCTTTTTTGTTTTATTATTTTATTTATTTTAACACGATCGATAATTTAATAGCCACATCCCCTATTTTGGTTTGTTTGTTTTTATTTACCTTTTTTTTTACTACAACATTTAAACAAGTTTTTTTTCCCAATTAAACAGTTAGATAACAATTTTTTTATACTACTAATGTAATTAACTTACCAAATCACATATTTCATTTCTTCATTCATTTACACACACACACACACACACACACACACACACACACACACACACACACACACACACACACACACACACACACACTTTTTTTTTGTTTGAAAAAAAAAATTATTTCATATAAATAAATAATTCCATTTTTTCCAATCTGTGAAATGAGAGAAGAAAAGAATGTTTTTCTTTATTGAATTGATAAAAAGAACAATACAAGTCCTACCTACTTATATACATCAGAGAGACATAAAAGGGAAATAAATAAAGTACAAAAATGAAGGAAAATATTATACAAGAAAGGAAGGGAATAAACCAGAGAATATCTTAAGAGTATCCTCTGATTCTCAACACTCCCTAAGCCGGGTTATAGGTCATATGCATCGCTTGTTACAAAATGTATCAATCCTCGACCTTGAGACTTAGTGAAAATGTTTGCTAGTTGGTCACTCGAGTTGATGAAACTAGTAGTCATGCATTATGAGGCAATCTTCTCTCCAATGAAGTGATAGTCTACTTCAATATGTTTGATCCTCTCATGAAAGACTGGGTTGGAAGCAATGTGTAGGGTCATTTGGTTATCACATAAAGCGTCATTTGTCCATCATTCCCAAATCTTAGCTCATGAAGAAGTCAAGCCGAGCTATATGAGTTCACAAGTTGCTAAAGTCATAGCTCGACATCACCAAAGACTAGACTCGCCACCAACCTGCTTTACTCTTCTAGGATATTAAATTACCTTTAATAAATACACAATATCCTAAAGTGGAGCATCTGTCACGGGCGAGCCTGCCCAGTCTACATCACAATATCCAATAACATGGGTGTGACCTAGAGAAGAGAAGACGAATGGAAGCCATCTTGGCAACAAGAGAAAAGGTGTCATAGTAGTCGGAGCCATATATATGAATGTACCCCTTGGAAACTAAACAAGCCTTAAGACGATTCACTGCACCATCCGAACCAATCTTAACAGTATAAACCCACCGACAACTAACAGGAGACATACCAGCAGATAAGGTGACTAGGTCCCATGTGCCAATAGAATGCAGAGCAACCATTTATTCAACCATTGCCTGTTTCTAGCCCGAATGAGAGAGTGCCTTATGCATAGTTTTAGGAAGAGAAACAGAAGAAAATGTGGAAATAAAAGAAGAATATGGTGAAGATAAGTGGTGATAAGTTAGAAAATTATAAATAGGATGGGGGTTACGAGAGGAACGAGTACTTTTTTGAATGTTAATGGGAAGATCAGAGGGAGACAACAAGATCAAGGCCGAGGAGGAGGGCGAATAGAGATGTCAAATTTGAGGCTCGATAGTACACTAGCGACGAGTATAAACCTGTAATGGTCAAGGTGGAGTAGCTGGAGGTACAAATGAGGTGGACTAGATAAAGAAGGGGTAGAGATATGACATCAGAACTAGGAGGGTGGGTGGTAGGGAACATAGAAGAGTTCTTAAAAAATGTGACAACGACAAAGACAAAGTATCGATGTGTATCAGAAGAGTAAAGAACAATAACTTCAAGGTGGAATAACCGAGGAAGACACTTCATGGTTGCTGAGTTTATCTTGTCCAAGAGTAAGAATATGGACAAAACAAACTTAACCAAAGACACGAGGGGGAAGGCAGAAGAGAGGTTGGTTTGGAAAAAGAATGGAATGAGGGATTTTATCATGTAAGATGGATGATGACATACGATTAATCAAATAACAAGCAGCTAAGATAGCATCCCCCTAAAAGCGTTGAGGAACCTTATGATGGAGTAGAAGAGTGCAAGCGGTTTCAACTAAATGACGATTCTTGCGCTCAGCCACTCATTTTGTTGAGGAGTGTAAGCATAAGAGGACTGATGAAGAATCCCATGTGAGAACATAAATGAGGAGAATGGTCCCAAAAGATATTCCTTGGCATTATCATTTCGTAGAATACGAATTTAAGTATTAAATTGAGTTTGAACTTCAATATTAAACTTCTGGAAAATAGAGAATAACCCAGCTTAATTTTTCATTAAAAATAAATTAATTACAACGAGACAATCATCTATAAAAGTCACAGATCAAACCCTAAGGTACTAGTCCTGGAAGTTATCCACATCAATGTGGACAAGCTCGAAAGGAGACTTTGTCCGTTGTTCTAGGTTCTTGGGGAATGGGACATGAGTATGTTTCCCAAGCTAACATGACTCACTCTCAATTGAGGGCAAAGTAGAAAAATGAGGAACCATTACCCGAAACTTGGAAATATTAGGATGACTAAGGTGACTATGAATAAGGAGAGGAGTCTCGATGGAAGTGCAAGCAATGGAAGATGAAGGCAAGCTAAGGTGAAAGAGGTCGTGAAACTCACATCCTATGCTAATCGGTCTCCCTGCATTTTGCCCTATAATGTGACACTATCGTAAAAGGTAATCAAACAATTAAGGTCAACAGTCAACTTAATAATAGAAAGCAAGTATTAAAAGGAGAATCGTGAACATAAAGGACATAAAGTAAGGGTGAAGAAGAGGACTTGTTTAACTCAATTCCTTTAGCCATGGTCATGATCCATTAGCCAAAGTAATCATGTGTAAAGGTGATGTAATACAGCAAAGAAAGACCCCTATTACCGTAAATATGATTAGAGTCTCTGTAATCAAGAATCCAAGGCTCCGATGAATGTGAAAACAGAGGGTGCACATCTGGCCCGACAATGCACGAAATGGATGTAGATTCGTTGCTTGAGTGGATGGATGTACTCCTTATACTCTGGGCATACACACCTCAAAGGTGGATCCGAGCCCCTTTGACAACCATACAGAGAAACAATCAAATAAACTTCGAATCAACCAAAGGTTAATGTGAGGACCACATGGTCTATCCAAGGCCGAGAATCATAACACCTGGATCTTATGACTGAGATGGCACAAATGAGCAAAATATCGAGGCCGAGGACAAAAGCGTAAAACTCATAACTATAGGTGTCAAATGGAAGAACCAGGCATAGAGGCTCATATAACCGCAGTCCAGAGGGTGGAAGCGTGTCACCGAGGCAGAACTGGCGCGCTAGCGCATGAAGGAGTTTCCAGCAGAGAAGATCTAAGTGCATGGAGGCGTGTCATCGGTCGATGCTCGGTTACTCCCCTGGGTGGGTGTATTAAGCCGCGACGCACCGGCGGTGGGGGTTGTCGGCCTGAGATGGAGTAGTCACTGGAAAAGTTCGCCAAAATTTTTTCTCGACATCCGAAGTAGTTTGATGGTGACGGAGGATTCTAGAGAGGAAGGCAGCCGCCGCAGTGGGATACTTAATTCACCGCATGGGTCGCAGAGTTGGAACCATGGCAAAACTGTAACCCGAGCCTTCCATGACTTTGATACTATGTGAAATGAGAGAAAAGAAGAGTGTTTTTCTTTATTGAATTGATAAAAAGAATAGTACAAGGCCTACCCACTTATATACATAAGGGAGACAAAAAAGGAAATAAATAAAGTACAAAAAGGAAGGAAAATATTGGACAAGAAATGAAGGGAATAAACCAAAGAATATTCTCTTATTCTCAAAACAATCTATTAATAATAAATAGTTCAACTATTATTTTTTTTTTGTCGACAAAATATTTCATTTTATTAATATTTTATTTTATTCATTTATCTCATTTTGTTCATAATTATTATTTCCTTTATTTATTTTAATATGAAATGACAAAATTTTAAAACTTCTTAATTGACCGCTAAAATTTTTCAAATTTCTTCTAATCAAAGATCAACACATCTCCTTTATTTGCCTTTTTAACTTTTCAACCATCATTAATTGACAAGGTTTAATTGACTTTGAAACTCCTACCTGACATAAAATTCAAGATCATTACACCCCAAGTCTACCACAAATAAATTTTTTATGAGAATGAAAGACCAACGACTGGATAAGCCTCTTCGTGCTTTTGTTTATTTCAGTTCATACTTTGAGGAATCCAAACATGGAGCTAAGTCTAACCCATTCAAATTCAAGTTTTGAATAAAATCAAAATATAGGATGATCTTTTCATTGGCCAAGTATAATAATATTATATATATTAATTAAGCATATTGTTGGAAGGAACTAAAGTCCTTAAAAAAAAATCCATAATGTGACATACATCAGGTTAAATCTAATAGAATTGGGATCACCCAACTTTAAGAGTTTCAGAAGTGAAGTCCATAAATAAATAAAAAGATTAATGCCTATGTGTGACAACAGTCATTTTCCATGACATCCAATTATCATAACTTTGACTCATTACATTATATATTCATATTTCATCCATAGTTCACTTTCAGGATGATTTTGGTGTCGCGACTCACAAACAAGAAACCCAGAAACTTTTACGGTCTTTCACCGTGAGGAATATAGCTCACTGGCAATTTACGGGTCTTCACCCTAAAGGGGATCTATCCCAACTACGATACCCAGCGCATTGCCCTTTAATTTTCCTTAACTAAAGGTGGGACTCATTCGACTTTGTCCCAATAATTGAGCCCACTAATCAACACCATATATAGTGTTGATCCACAACCATGTACCCATGACACTCTATCGAACACCTAACACAATGTCGATCCCAACCATGCACTCACACCCATGTCATGCGATGTTTTCGTGCACGTGCAATGCAATTATGCAATTGCCTATTTATACCATGCTACATATAAAATGAGAACTATATGTGCATACATACTCATGCATGTTCATCCATGCATCATTTGGACATTTATATTAAAGTGCATACAAATTCCAAACCATCATATCCTTCATGCCACATATCAATTCAAGCATATAAATTCCATATACTGTTAACATATATATATATATATACACATCGTATCAAACATATTAGTGATTCATCAATCCATGACTAAAATAACATGTCATGCAACCTTCCTTAGGCTAACTCATGGAAATCCCTACCCAACACAGTAGCCCACAACATGCCATGCAATGGTCATGCCAAAACCCGGCTATTCATATCGACACAACTAAGCAAACTGAACGCTTGGTACAAAACACAAAATTCAGAAAAGTTGTGATTACCCAATGTCCTCCACAGGAACATGGCTGGAATTGTGACTCAATGGGCTTTCCATATAGTCCAAGAACACCTGAAACGGAGCTCGGACGAAGAAGTTATGACCTTCCGAAGTTGGAAGTCACGCATAGTCAAACCCAGCCGAGCTGACCTGACCTGGCCGAGCTGACCTGACCTGGCTGAGCTCACCTATTGTCCTCCACAGGAATATTAATGGAATCTTGATTCAATGGGCTTTCCATAGAGTCTAAGAACACTTGAAACGGAGTTCGGACGAAGAATTTATGACCTTCCGAAGTCGAGGTCACTACGCAAAGAGCCAGCCCTTCTCTAGCTAACTCCACCCGACTGCTCCGCCGACCCGCCTCCTAGCCGGCCAGCCCCAGCACCCACTACCATCTAGAGGCACATGTCTGAAATTTTGACTCAATGGGCTTTCCATAGAGTCCAAGAACACCTGAAACGGAGTTCTAATGGCTAGTTATGACTTTCAAGTCGGAGGTCACATGTAGTCAAACCTAACCGAAATAATCGACTCGCCGAAATGCCGACGAAATGACCTCAAGCAAATTGACTTACGTGATCGACCTCTACCGATTAGACTTTTCAGCAAAGACCATAACCTGGGCTATAGAGGTCCGACCGAAATTCAAAACCCTAACATCAAGTTCGATGTGGCTACAATTTATCAAGGACTCACCGCCAATTTCCTTATTTCCCACCAAAACTCGGGCCCCAACCCGCTCACGCGTATGATTGGGTAACAAGTGACTCCCTGGCTAAAATGCAACCAAACATTCCTCGAGGCAAAGACACCACCACACAACCCTGGGGGATAGAAAATAACCAGCAAGTATAATATCTACCTCTGTGAGTTTGTCTAAACTCCTCGATTCCGATCTCTACTTGTAGCTTTTGTCACGAGGAAAGACTTTCCCTCTTGCTTCGTCGGAAACCGATGGTCCGATCATCGAAAAATCTAGAGAGAAGGTAGATCCTCTCTCTCTAACTCTTCCTCTCAAATTTGGTTTGCCTTTCTCTCTCTCCACTTTTTTTTTCTCTCCCAACCGGTTGGGAGAAGATAAAGCCGGGCTTTGCATGCCCACCGCCACTGGCCCACCTCTAAGTGGCCTCGATTACCCTTATCACCTTATCCATCTACCTTGGATTTCCCTCCAATCATGTGTTGCCACATGTCTCTTCTGGGTCCCACTTGAGCTATTTGTTTGACTAGCTCTCCACTTGACACGTGTCTCATCTTGAGCCACTCAAATGCGCCAAGTGTCTCGCACTACTCTCGGTGCCTTGAAAAAAAAAAGGGTGAAATTCCGACTGTCTCGGAATTTGACGAAATTCGACATGGTAGCTAGATTTCGCTAGACGATTCCAACGGTGAAGTCCATTTCATCATCCGAGATCTAGAAAAATTCCGGATTTTGATCGAAATTACCATTTTACCCTTTCTTGCAAATTCAAATTTTTCGGGGTTTCATAACGTAACTCTCCTATGCAGGTTTCAACCGTTGGTTCTATCACCAAGTCAGTCTCATCTTTAGTCATTAATTTCATTCATGTGAAGAATTGTTGGAAATAGTGAATGAAATTAATGACATTCATCGAATAACTTTGTCTGGTACTTATGACTTCTGAAGAGATGGAAATTTGTGGATATCTTAAATAATAATTTAATTCACGACATTAATGAATAATTTAATTCGAATTCAATGAATACTTAATTCAAATTTAAGGGTTTGGGAAGCCAAAAATTTTGCATTCCAAAGGTCGGGCCCTCCTTATAAAGGCTGTTTGGTATTTCTATAGGAGGTTTAAAAAAAATGTCATCGAGTTTAGAGGTTTCCTCCCTTCGTCCTTTTGTCGATGATAGTGCAAACACATCATCAGTTTGTCGAAGTGGCAGCAATGTGCTTTTGTCGACCATTCGATAACCGTTTTATCTTGGGAGACATACGCCTTGGGAATCTTAAAGCACCAGTGGAGAAGACAAATTTGTCTTAAGGAAATTGTGAATTTCATAAGACTCGGTTGTTCTCTACTTTTGTTTTATTTCTCCTTCACTCTCTATTACTTCATTTTTGATTTTTGGTGTTGTTCGGGCTAACCATCTTTATTCAGGTGCAAATTTTTCTATCAATTTTCAACGACTTTCTTTACGACATCTGTCGATTCGCGGATGACGCTAACGACCCGACTTTAACTCGCCTTAACATCGGTCGGCGAATATGCATCGCACGAAATAATGAAAGACTCCACCATGGTGCTGAATGCTCTAGAGGATATTATTCGAACCATTTATCAGACATAAATCAATCACTTAGTACAAACTTATATCATAACAACCAATCAACACACTCACTGACTCCATCAATGCACTGATAACATGACCCGATGTCCTCTTTCAAGACTTCCACACTGATGAAACACCCGTATGTTTATAGCGAGCTGAAACAGATAATGTATATGACCACTTGAAGTGGTCCACATACATATAACAAAATGCATATGCCAGAGTTTACGCATGATAGAATTCTATAACAGAGTTTTCATATAACATAATTCTTATAATCGGGGTTTCATATCTCTCGTGAGTTCGTAACGTAGAGCTTGCATACAAAAATACTGTAGGTACATAAAACAGAGCATAACTGACATTTTATGCTTTCTTATTGTTCATTATTCATATTCTTATCATATAAATGTTTCGCATATCATTTTATTTATAGATACTTTTCATATAAATGTTTGTCTCAGATAGACTAAAGAATAAATGACCGGTAGGGACGTTAAATAATAATAGGTAAATTCAAGGTACGGCAAGATCGAATGCAGATCATGTCGCCATCGTGAATGCAGGTGTCGTAGCACAATGCAGGAGTGCTGTTACACTGAACAAAGAAGTGCCTGCCCACTTAACAGAGGTACCGTAGCACAATGCAGGAGTGCCATCGCATTGAATAGAGACGTGCCTGGCCACGTAACAAAGGTGTCATAGCACAATACAGGAGTGCCTTCGCATTGATAAGACGTGCCTATTCATTCACTATTCGGTCTTAGGCAGGCATACAATTATATATATATATATATATATATAATTGAGCTTGTAATTTTATTCTTAATCACTCTAGCAAAGAAGGGCAAAACAATGTTTGCCCAATGATAAGATCGCCGAGGCGAAGCTTTGGCGTCGAGGTATAGAGCATTTTTCATATAAATTTTATAGATATACAGACCCTTTTCATTTGGAATTAACGGAAGAACATAACATAAATATGGTTGGAAGACCTTGATTCTGGACCTTTATTGACAACTTGACTACCGGCACTCAACTCTTTAGCATCTAGAGTCAACATCCCTCTGAAGCTAAAAAAATCAACACATCGAGTATCGTACCTCAACTTCTCAAGCACGCATTAACTTCCCTCTGCATCAAAACGGAAATTTGAAAATTGTGACTAACTTTCAAGACGCAAGACTTAACCTCCTCTAGACCAAAAAATACTTGGAGTACCCAGATCAAATTTTTTAGTACCCAGACTCAATATGCTCTAAAACCAAAACACACTCGAGCAATCCCGCACTCCAACTTTTAGATCTTGACCACTTCATGATTTCAGAGGTTTGCCTTTCATCCGAAATTTCTAACCAAAACCTAAAACCAACCACAAAACTAAACTAAAACTAACACAAATCAATTTTATACAGAGATAAGGTTCTTCAAACCCCAAACATAGGCAAAGAGAGAGTTAGGAGGGTTTCCTAACCAACACATCCATACATATAGGTTCCATACTAACAAATATGAGAGTTCTAAACATGAGTTCCATTCTTGGATTTCTTCTCTTCTTCTTTTCCTTCTATTTTCTTGAATGGAAACCCAAAAATGGCTTCTTTTCTTCCTCTCCACTGTAACCCTAGCTCTCCCAAATCACAATCAGAAATTATCTTCTCAAAAGACCATGTTTGGTCTTATCCTCATTTGAGTCAAATGTCCATTTTTGCTATTTGGTCCTTCAACTCCCATCTATTTGCAAATGAACTTATCTAAATTCCTACAATAGCATATAATCTTCTTTTTTTATGACCTTTAAGTCCTTAATTTGATAATTACCATTTTAACCTTAGCACTTAAATTTCCGAAAAACACAATTTTGACTTTTATTATATCCCAAACATGTAATAAACTAATAGGGTATAATTTGGGGTGTTACACTCTTCATGTATTATAAACCAAGTACATGAGCCCTTTGCTGGAGTAGAACCTATAAAACTTTATGATATTCTGGTGCCGATGTGACGCCCCAACCCGGGGTCCGGCCGACAAACCCTTCAACCTCGCATTCGCTGGGCCGAATTTATCCGACATGTCCATGTCGCCAATTCCATTCACAGGACTCATTTCTTTATATTTTCTTGCAAACAACTTCCCATATTATACAAGAGTTTGATATATAACTCTTTTACAAACAAAATTATATCAAAATAGATTGTCCCAATATATTTTACAAACATAGTGTTCAAGGCCACAACCCGACCCTCTTCATACTCACGGCCTCGAAGGAGCGTCGTCCTCTCGTCTACCTAAAAGGGTGATCCCATGACATGGTGAGCAAAGCCCAATAGATATATCTCCTACAAAGGCAACTCCCCACCTAAGTGCACATGCAATTCCAGTTACACAATCACACACCTGAATGCTTACATGTCATGAATAAGATGCGACCAATCATGACCCAATCCCGAGTTCTCACTGATTCCCCCACATATCGCGCCAAGTGTGAAAACCACAGCTGGCGTCATTCCATGAACCTTTTCCAAAACAAAATCTTTTGTTTTATTTTTTATCGATAGTTCCGATATAGTGTGGATGTCATCAGTATTTTGGTCAGCCTCCGGTGCGCAATCGTGACACCATATGTACTTTGCTAGTCTCCGAAGTATCGTGACACCATAAGCACTTTGGTTAGTGGTCAACCAGAAGTATCATGGACAATCTCCGATAAGTACTTTAGTCAGTCTTTGAGAAGTACTGTGGATAATCTCCGAAAATCATTTGCATTCTTGATGTACCATCAAACCCTAAACATTGTGGTCGACCACGATGCACTCACACTCCATGTCATGTGATTCTGCAAAAATGCAATGCAAGGCCATCAGATGTCATTTCATACATGTACGCTTACGTGTCATATGCAACATATAACCACATTACATCACAAGTTTCATGGTAATTTATGTTTAATGCACATAATTATTTTTCATTTTTATCCCATACATCATACTCACACATTAACATATTATTCAATTTACAGTAATAACACACATTAGCCATTCCCGGCCATAAATCCGACCATACTTGGCCTCAAAAAAATCTAGACTTAGTCTAGAAATTCAAGATTATGTGAATATCACACAAAAATTCAACACGCAATTTCCTGCTCAGGCCATACGCAGCCCCGAGCATTTAAGATATAACCCAGTTTCGAAAATAGAAGTTCCAGAAACCAGAACGGACCGTTCCTCAATTTTCTGTGACCCAGCTCGCTGCTCAGCCCATGGTTTGGCTGAGCACTTCATATTAATAAATTCTAGACTCAATGAGCTTTCCGTAGAGTCCAAAAATGTGCAAATCAGAGTTCGAACGAGAAAGTTATGGTCGTCTGAAGTTGACGCTGCCGATTCGCAAGGGTGGTGAGGAAATTCGGGCATACCCCCGTTTTCCATTCTGCCCAGATTTGCTCAGTTTCGGGATGCCGTGCTCGGCCTGGATGGTCCCGAGAACTCATATACTCGGTCCATGATCATCCCACAACCAAAAACAAACTACACAATAAAATAATTCGCCTCGAAGTGGGGCGAAATCGTTAGGCCCCTACACAGCCCCTAGGCGTGAAATGAACTGGAGTAGGAGGAAACCTACCTCTTGTAGTGCAGCCCTCGTCGAATATACGGACTTTACTTCTTGGTCTGACGAGTTCCGACCGTCGGAACACCGCTTTCCTTTTCTCATTTTTTCTCTCTCCCTTCTTCTCCTTCTCCTTCTCTTTTCTTTTCCTCTATTTCTTTCCTTTCTTTCCCTCTCATTCTTTTTTTTTCCTTCCTTTTCATTCTTGCTTCTCCCTCTTGTATGAACAGCTCCCACATCCCATATATATCCTACTCCATGTGCCATGCATGTTGACACATGGCATGCCATGTGTCACACACATGGCTTGCCATGTGTCCCACATTCATAGTCCTTTGCCATGCATTGTGATACATGGATTGCCATGTGTCACCCACATGGTTCGCCATGTTTCACCCACATGGTTCTCCATGTGTCACCCACATGGCTTGCCATGTGTCGCCCGATACCTATTGCATCGAAAAACGTGAAATTCTGATTATCTCGAAATTCAACGAAATTTGCTTGGGTAACTAAATTTTGCATGATGAACCCAACGATGAGGTCCATTTATTTATCCAAGATCTAGAAAACTTCCAGGTTTTCAACGTATATTGTAGCGAGATAAGTTCAATTGTTTGCCCCATTTTTGAAAGCTCAAATTTACCTAGTTTGGCAAATAAACTTTTGTCAGGGTTTGAATCTCGTTATCAACACTTATCCAGTTAGTTATCCAATTTTGTAATACCCGAAATCCAAAAAAATTGGAACTTTTGTCAAGGTTCGAATCTCATTCAGTAGTTTTATCATGCCTGTAATAAAAAAAAAAGGTCATGAGGAAATGTTTATGAAGGGTATTTTGGTAATTGTGGTAATTTTTTAGGAGAAATCCTTGGTGTGTGTGTGTGTATATATATATATATATATATATATATAATTTATTTGATTCTGTTTCTCTTTGAGCAGTTTCGATCATAGAACTCAGAATCTGTGTGGTTTCAAGAAAGGTTCCCAATGTGAGTTTTCTTGTAGATTTCACTCCAGATTTAAGAAAATAACATTATTAAAGAAAATAAATTTCATTTGTTCTTCTTTGAATAGTTATCTTTCGTCTTTTTCAACCCTAGATTTTAGGAAAATTGAGACTGCCAAATCTAGTGGTTGAAAAGACGCAAAGATAAGATCTTTGATCTTTTCTTATTATTTTCTGCACTCTTGTCTAGATTCTTTCTGGGTTTCTTTAGGTATGGGTCAAATTCGAAAGTTTGATTTATATTAGGTTAAAAAAAACATCAGTATAGGATGATCTTTAGGAAGATGAAATTTTTATTTGAAAAAAATAGAGAGAGGAAGGTGGTTATGGACAACTGTTAAAATAAAAAAGAAAAAGAAAAAAAGGAGAGAGAGAGAGAGAGGTGAAGGGACCACTGTAGGCTATGGACTTGTAAAAATAAAATAACAAAACAAAAACAAGAGATATGAACATGTACGACGGGACATTTGTGTATTTGCATGTCATGTGGCTTTGAAAAGTCAAAGGTGATGTTGGTTAAGTATTAAAAAAAGGTAAAGATGTACACTCGTGACCACCACAGATCTATGGAATAGAAAGATAAAAGAAGGTTCTTTTGATCATGAATTAGGTTTTGAAAAGCTAAAAAAAGATTTAATCATAATTGGATACATGGTGAAAGATAAAAAATGACCATGTACTTGAAAAGCCTAGGTATGAAATGCATACAAAATTTAGATAATGAGAGATAATTGAAAATGACAATAATAATAATAATAATAATAATAATAGTAATAATAGAAAAAAAATGAATAAAAATAAAATAAAATTAATTTAACAAAAAAATAGTTCATAATTTAATTGTTTATTTTTATTATTCGTTTTAGGTGAAATAGACTCTTAGTTGGGTATTTCAGAGTGATTTCAGGACTTTCGAATTTGCTTTGAGGTAAGTGAAAATTAATGCAGTCTTTAAAAATAAAAAAAAAGTTTTACATGTATAATTTGAAAATATTTGCATTGTATTTGCTTAAAATGTGGATCAAACGTGTTTTGTGTGAAATACATGTTGTTTTCTGCTATGACTTTAAATTATGTAGATGTTATGGTTTTATGAATGCAAATATGAAATTATGTTTTAACTTGGTCAGTTCACCATCAATCCGATATAGTCAGCTGACAAAATCTAGCTATGTCAATAGGATACAATAGTTGACAATATCTAGCCCTATTAACGAGATATAATAATTGATAATATCTGGTACTGTCAACAAAATATAATAGTTAATAATATTTGGCTCTGTCAACGAGATGTAATATTTGACCTGAGCGCTATGTAGCGAAAATTCGCTATGTAGCGAAATTTCTGTACATAGCGAAAATTTCGCTATTCTAGCGAAAATTTCGCTATTCTAGCGAAAATTTCCCCGCCGCTTCCCGATCTTCATTCGTCAAATTTTCATACAAACCCAAAAATTAATACAAGAAAAATTAAGAAAAAATTAAAAGTGAAAACAAGCTGTAACAAAGATTAACTAACAATTAGAGAAAATCTAGAAGAAAATTATAACCAAATAAAATAAAATAAAACAATAAAAAATTAAAACAAAAAGGGGGGAGACTGCGTTCCCAAACCAATTCCTTAAGCCTGATATCGTTGGAACCAATGAGCTTAGAAACGCCGGGGAACAAATGAACTGAACTAGTTAATTCGAACCATATATCAGGCTACGCGATGTGATCAGCTGCCATTGTTTTTTATGTAGTGGTGCACTCAGACATTGGCCACTAATCTCTTTGAAGTTTTGCATGGTGCATACATGGCCGGGCTCTTAGCTGGGCAAAGAAGCCTGTGAGTCGGGTATGCTTAAGGTGTAGGCAAAATGTACACTGTCGCGGCGGGCCACCGCGGTCACTGTGGGAAATGGATTCAAAACAAGCCTTGGGCTCTTCCTCCGTGACATCAAGCACGATCACGAGGTTTTCAATGAGTTTTGCAGTTGTCCCATTTATGCTCAAAGTCATTTTTCAAATTTCATCTATTCTCGGCTCAAATCACCTTCCACAAAGGACAATCTCCTCCGATTCAAACGGCATTAATCCCTTTCCCGCTTCGCCACAAAGTCATCCACCATCTAGGTTAGGTAAAAATGGCTTGTTCAAATGGAGGGACTGGACCGTGGTGGCTAAGGTGATCGAGGAGTTGAAGTATACATGGAGGTCCGTGAGGTGCATACGTTGAGGTTTTCGTTCCCATGAGGAATTTGCAGATTCCCCCAACTATGGTCAGTACTACCATATGGTGAACCTATCCACGGTTTCTATAGTCCCCACGACCTATATTCATTCGATTCCTCTCCAAGGGTTGCCGACTTTGCCATGGATGGTTTCAGAATCCTCATGGACATATATGCACTAGGGCTCCCCGCCACATGCCACCGCATCACTCTCCATCGTCCAAATTCAACTTTGATTTACAATCTCTAACCCATCGAACTAACCCCCGCAGCTAAGAACAAAGCAACACCAAACAAGGAAAACAACTCTACCAAAAAGGGGTAAAGAAGCAAAAACAAATAAAATGAAACAAAATTAAACACACTAAAACACTAAAAGATATATGTATAAGCAAAAATTTCACTGCACTCTGTGATGGATCACAAGCATCAACAGGTCATCATTCACACTTAGGCACCATCCCCGGCAACGACGCCATTTGATTCGTGTCGCAATAGGGTTCCGGATCAACAATATTTATATCCTAATTCCTCCTAATTGGTTTAGCAAAGCTAATGCAAAGATAGTGGTTCTAAAATAAACTCAGGATGGGTTTTCTTTTGCACAAATGACTTCAAAGTGAAGGCCAAAAATGGTGAATTCAATTGATTTCCTTTGGGGGGGTTTTGCAAAACAGGGAGCTGATGGCTCGTAAACCGAAAAATAAGGTGAAATAAAAATATAAAGAACTCCTGAAGCATCGGGGCCACCGGGTTTAAGGTACTAGCAACCGAGAGGTCCTCGTGTCCCTTTCTTCTCACATTGAGGATGACATATAGTCATTTCGAACCCATCCTGGCTCAGGCTTTAAAACTTAAACCCTAATAATTTTCCTTGATAAAGAATTTATGGTTCCTTTACAAAGAAATCCATCACTCACCCATCCTACAATGATTCAGAAAGGGCAAACTAATGAATCTTAGTGGATCTAATAATAAGCATCCATCGAACCCTAAAAGATTACCAAGTATCGATCAATGAGGATGCATCTGCCAAAGTGAAAATATAACCCCAACCTACCTCCAAGTACTCAGAATAGCAATCCATTTGGATACCACACTTAAAGCCAAGAATACACTGAACCCTAAAAGCTTGCCAAGTATTGGCCAAAGAAAGTACATCAAAAGCTTTAAACCTAGGAGCTTGTACCTGGGAACCAAAATGTGAAAACCTGTTGCGTGAAAAACAGGGGACCCAAAAGTTTACCTTAAAACTATTGCCCAGTAACCCTCATCTTCAAGGAGGAAGAGGTCTAGCCAACCATCCTCCAGCTGTCATCCTCAGAGTGTTGCACCGAGAAAGGGAAAGAAATGAGAGAAAGGAGGAAGCAAGAATACAAACTCGCGCCCACCATCTATCTAAAAGTCAAGTCCTTTATTTGTACAGACCGAGACTTATGATAGTGCTCATGTATAGGAAATTAGCAAAACTGAAAACTAAAAAGCTATTACAAGGACAAATGGAAGAAACAAGAAATCAGAATAAAACAACAAAAGCGTGAAATGCATGAAATAATATCGAAATGTGAATAGTGGAAGGATGAATAGTGGCTGTTATAATTTCGTAGGTTGTGACCAAAATTTGATGTTCTTCTATTTTGTTGCATTTTTCAGTTCTTTTTTCCTTTTTGGTCTCTCGACCGCAATGATGAGTTTGACGAATTCTTCGTGTTGGATCACTCAACAATTTCTAGCATAAATAGCTTCTGCAAAAACTACAAAAATTAGCCACAAAATTAGATCAAGAGACTATCAGTGGACCTTAATGTGTAATCAATTAATTACCATGATTAGTACACAAAAAGCACTCAAAACCTATAATAAATAGGGTTCAAAATAGCACTTTTTGGGCACTAATCAACTCCCTCACACTTGCCAAAGCCATATATGAGAAAAATAATCATTTTCAAAAAACAAACTCATAGTTCTTGAAAATACACCACCAAATTCCAGAAAAGACGGGACTACCTCCAGGTGAATGTGTGTTTGAGAACTTCCTGAATGGCCAACTATGGTCCTCATCCGAAATGATCTGGCTGGACTGCCTCCCAACCCCCATTCTCCTAATATCATCCTCCAAACTCCTTTCACAACCATGTTCGTTTTTCGTAAAATCTGCGCCGCGCATTACACACACACCCAATTTCTAGGGTTACCCTATGGCATATGAAAATTCATTATACCATTTCATGTCATTCATGCTAATATATTCACACACACATATATATATATATATATATTAACATATTTAAATCACATACAACATTTTATGTAATTTCAACACAATTTACACCAATGTACCAATTTTGGTCAACCATCACCCAAATTAACTCACTTGAGCTAATCACAAACTCATCTCCAATGACCTACACACACAATTATATTCCATATAATTGTGACCTCATGTTAATACACAAAGTTCAAGTGATTAATTCAATAATCTATACAACTCAAACCATTCATTACATCAATTTCAAGCACCCAACACATGGACGCTTTCTGGGTCCATTTCAGCCAACCGGATCGTTTATACAAACCTAAAATCAGCAAAGGCTGTCCGTGACGCACTCAACACACACACGATTCCACTTCGTGGAATCGAATACCATGGCCATTCCCTACTTCAGCACACTGCTAAACACACCGATTTCTACAAATTACAACACAAATTACCCAAAACAAATTCCTAAAATTGTCAATGACTGTCCAAATGGGTTCATAAATTCCAACATTTCGGTTCCAAGTTTTGGGACCGATCAAACGGCCACTCACGGCCTCAATCAACTCAAGCATTTACAAAACACTTAAATCAAGAGTAAAACAAGTAGGATAAAACCCCTACCTCATGGAGTTTGTCGAAACTCCAAGAAACTAGTGCCCACGCGTTGTCCTCGCTGCGTAGAACAACTTTCCTTCTTGCTCCGTCGAAATCCAACGGTCCGATCGCCCAAGATCTTAGAGAGAAGTGGCACACTCTCTCTAAAAAATCACAAAACCCTCACTTCCAGCCCACTGCATCTCCTTTTGTCGCCACGCCTGCTTAGTGTTTTTAAGGAGATGGACACTATTCCACATTTTGTCCTATTATCATTAACTTTTCAATTAATGCCATCCATGTACCTTATCTTGGATTTTTGACATTTGGCATTATCTTGGCCATCCATTTCCATTCTCTCTACTACGCAACATTGGTCACATGAAGATATGTTAAGTGTTTTAATTTTTGTCACATCACGCTTACCACAATCATACCCTGCTCAAAACGGCAAATCTCGACCGTCTCGTGACCGACGTGGTAGCTAGATTTCCCGAGACAATTCCAACAGTGAAGTCGTTTCATCATCCGAGATCTAGAAATTTTTTGGATTTTTACCGAAATTAGTATTTTACCCTTTTTCAGAAAATTGGAATTTTCTGGGGTCTCACATGAAATGTCGCAACATATTTCATGCCTTAATCGTTTCACTCTCTGAAATGCTTGTCGCAACATCAAATCTTTTTTGTGACAAACTCAATCATGACTTGTCATCATTATTTGCCAACTTTTGTCGCAACTAAGTTAGCTCAGGTCACACATAATTCCCTTCCTTCGCACCCCTGCGTCACGACAATCGCTCTATGTCGCGACATCGCGGTCGCCGCGGTCTTCACGATTTCTCTCTTCATTTGTCGCGACATAGTTTTAAATGTCGTGACAAAAAATTTTTCTACCATTTGCTCCCATTCTTTGTCGCAACCGAATTATCAAATGCGACATTCTTTTCCTGCACTTCAGATCCTGCTTCATGGGTAAATATTGCTTTCCATGTCAAGATAGAATTCTGGTGCTTCTTCAGGAGCTCTTCTCATGCAGTGTCACGACAGAGTTATCAAATGTTACGACAATACATCTGCTTTCAAACTTCCATTGTGTTGTGACATTCATTTATGTGTTGCAACATTTTTCTTGTACTTCTTCTCATATTGTGTTGTGACAGATTTGTGAAATATCACAACAATCTTTTGACTCATTATCTCAGACTTTGCTTTCATTTTGTCAGGACAGTCATTGTTGGCACAAACTTCGCAAGTTGCTTAGTTTTGTCACAACATTGTAAAATTATGTCGTGATATTTTCCATTTTCTTGCTTTAGCCATTTTTTTTGCTGTTTTTTCCACTATTTTCGCTTCTTTTGCATTAAAACCCTACAAAACATAAATCTGGGTGAAGATTCCATAATTCATCATTGAATTAGACCTTAAACTCTCAAATATGAATGAAAAATGGGCTTAAAAATGGATGGATTTTGACTCATCAGTAGTAATTGGATTTAAACCAATTACAAAGATGAAGGGTTGTGTCCCTTCGGACTTGAGGGGTGAAATGAGAGTCATGCCCTTGGATCGGGTTTTGGGGTGTGATAGAGTGGTGTAAGAGCACTAGGTTATGATCTTGATAAGAATTTGTTTAGTTTGCACTTGGAATAGGATGAGTGATGCATTAGTTAAGTCGCTTCTGTCTAGCTAGATTCGGTTATTGTTTTCAATTTTGATTTGTTTATTTGGCTTCTTAGTGACTAGCTTGGTTATACCTTTTTCTATATAGGACACCATGCCAACGATGAGAGCTAAATCGTCCCAAAATAGGCTTGATGATGACGATGTGCCTCCTCAATCTGAGGATGTACCCCCTACAAGTGAATAAAGACTTTATAGCTATTTATGGACTTTAGATGGGTTGGTTGAGCCTGCCGAGGTTTTAAATAATGTAAGGCGACAAACTTCTTCCATGGTACTCCTTTTAATGATTTTAAGAGGTTGGGCCTCCTTACTTTTCTGGTAGTTCTGACCCAACGACGGCAAAGGCTTGGATTATGAAAATAGAAAAATTCTTTGATGTCGTTCATTGTTCTGAGGAACAAAAAGCCTCATATGCAGCCTTTATGTTAGACAATGAGGTAGACTACACGCGCATGATTAGAGACACTTATATAGTAAGATAACTTGAGAAGATTTAGTGGAGGCTTTCTTCATATGAAAGACTTCCTTAATAAAGCGAGGCTTAATAATAGGTGGGAGGAGTTCATTCATCTAGAATAGAGATATGATTATAATAGTATGAGGCCACCCATTTATAAAGTTGTCTCTGTTACTCTATAGTTGATTGCTATAGAGGAAAATAAAGCATTGAAGTTTTAGGACGTAATAAGCCTACATAAAGATCAAGATATCCATTCTAAAGTTGAGTGTGTATTCGGAGGTGGTGGATAGAGTCGTTATTGTAGAGAAGGATGCCGAAGAGCTTCATTAGTAGGAACTACAAAGGAAGATGAGTAGGAGTGATAGTGCTCATGGAAGCTATATACAAAAAAAGTCTACTCCAAGTAGAAATCAGAGTAGAGGGAAGGTAGCGTATAATTAGAATATAGTTTGTCCTACTTGCGGGTAAAGAGGCATGAGCATGCCCCAAGCACGAGTTATGGAGCTTGTTTTGCTAGGAAGCAAGGGCATATGGTTTGAGATTGTCCAGGAAGTAGGAAGCTTACAATTAGGAGGCCTAATGAGGATAGTTGGGAGGATAGACAGAAGCGTAAAACTCAAGGGAGAGTTTTTTCTATGACTCATAGAGATGCCCAGGCTACTTCTGATGTGGTGACATGTACCCTCCGAATCCATACTTTATTTGCTAGAGCGTTGATTGATCCTAGTTCAACACACTCTTTTGTTTCGAGCATTCGTTGTCGGTTTGTCGGGTATGTATATATCCAAGGATTTGGGATTGATTGGCCATGCATTTTGGCGTGGAGATTTTATTGTGACTAGTAGAATTTTAAATTTTTACTATGATGATTGTCGGGTTATCGAGAGATGCGTTGATTGAAGGTTTCTTCTTGACTTCCAAGACTTTGATGTGATTTTGAGGATGGAATTGGTTAGTCAGACATGCCTTGCTGATCGCTTCAGAAACGCCACCTTTGCACCCGAAACAACCAAAGTTCCGCTTTTAAGGGTAAAACAGTAGATAAACCATTACATGTGGTTTCCCCTGGCTTTATGAGCTAATTCTCGTCAGGCAAGATTTTCGCCTATGTGGTAATGAGTCACGAGAATGAGGTGATTTGAAGATACATTATTGTGAGATTTTCCTGACATCTTTCTAGATGATTTACTTGACCTACCACCAGAAATGGAGGTAGAGTTCACTATTAGTGTTAAGAGCAAATCCTATCTCTAAGGCGGAGTTGAAAGTTCAATTTCAAGAACTGTTGGATAAGATGGGGAGCCCCTGTGTTATTTGTGAAGAAGGAAGATGGGTTAATGAGGCTTCAGACTGACTCATGTGGAGTTGAATAAGGTAGAGCGAGGAACAAGTATCCCCTTCCTCAGGGATTGATGATTTATTTGATCACCCATGTGGTGCATGTGTGTTCTCTAAGATCACCACTATAAAATTAGGAAGAGTGAGGATATCAAGATTCTTTCTCCCACTGAGTAGGCGGCACTAAGGAGTTTTGGTTATGCCCTTTAGTTTAACTAATGCTCTGCTCCATTTATGAACCTTAATGAATAGTATGGTCCAATCTTACCTAGATCGGGTTTGTGGTTTTCATAGATGATATTTTGGTAAAACAAGAGTAGAGAGGAGCATAAGTTCCACTTGAATATTGTGTTGCACTTCAGAGATACGCTATAATAAATTGAATAAGTGTGAATTCTGGCTAGATAGAATCTTTTTCCTTGGGCATGTGGTAAGTAAGGATGGTATTTCAGTTGACCGTGGGAAAGTATATGTTGTAGCAGATTGGAAGAGACCTACTACTGTGATTGAGATTAGAAGCTTCTTAGGACTTACTAGCTATTATAAGCATTTTATTAAGGGGATCTCTAAGATTACCCTACCCGTGGCTAGATTGACTCAGAAAGGAGTTAAGTTTGAGCGGTCTGACGATTGTGAACGTATCTTCAAAGAGCTAGAGAACATATTGGTGACAACTCCTATTTTGACTATCCCTTTAGGTTCAGGTAGATTTTTGGTGAATAGTGATGCCTCTCGCCAAGGCTTTGGGTCAGGTTCTTATGTAGGATGGGAAGGTCAGGGCTATGATTCTAGCAAGCCAGCTTCCTATGAGTGAAATTGTCCTACTCATGATGGAGTTAGCTACAATCTTTTGCCCTCAAGATTCGAGACACTTTCTGTTTGGTGGAACCTATGAGATAGAGACATCATAAGAGTTTTAAGCATTCGAGCTCCGCGCATCATGTGTGCATAAAAGATTCAAGGTACAGTGGTAGTCTTCCCTGTTCTTTACGTAGATGACATCCTATTAATTGGAGACAATGTGAAGGTGTTCTCAGATGTAAGGGGTCATATGAAATAGCATTTTGATATGAGAGACTTAGGTGAAGCTAACCATATTCTAGGAATAAAACTTTTATGAGACCGAAAGAATAAGGTGTTAGCCTTGTCCCAAGCTTCCAGGTATGGTTTTTTTGTAATGTGGAGAATTCTATAGGATTTGACCTTGTAATTTAGAATTCATTTTCATAAGGGACAATCATATAAAAATCCTAAAGAGAAATAACTCATGAGTGAGAAACCTCATGCTTCGGCTGTAGGTAGTCTCATGTATGCCATGTTATACATCAGGCAATATTTGTTATGCGCTGGAAACTGTTAAGTTGATACAACCTCAACTCGGAGAAGAACACCGGATCGTGGTTAAAAGATATACTCAGTGTATCTAAAGAGAACAAGGATTATATGTCAGTGTATTCTACGGAGTCTTAGAATACTTTGTTATACTGACTCGATTTCCTATGAATATTGACTTTATGAAATTGTATATGAGGAGAACCTAGCAGACCTTTTTACTACGACTCTTTCCGAGCATGTGTTTGAGAAGCATGTAAATTGTATGGGTCTTAGGAGTGTCCAAGCTTATTTTAGAGTAAGTGAGAGTTAGCTACATTTATGGTCTAGGAGCAAGACTAAATGTAATTTCATTTTCTCATTGTATGAATTTCTTAAATTCTTATACACGCGTTGTTTCAGGTATAAGGTCCAGATTAATTATGCAGTATATGATCATATGAATACGTCCATAGAAGACATGGTCATAGGTTCTCATAATTGTTTAAATTTTGTTCCTACAATCGATAAAACAAAGTCAGGTTAGATTGTATTATTCTATGAAATAATCTTCCTTAGTTATCAGAATATTAGGAGTGAGTTATGTCAGACTCCAATTTAAGAGGGTCAATGTGAGATTTAATTAAAGGTAATATCATGGTAAAACGAATTAAACCCTCAAGCAACATTAGTTATACTATTTTTCTTAATCCCGAGTATATTATAAACAAGTAGTTACAATTATCATTCTTGAGTTATTAATAAGTGAGGTCTCCTTTTAAAGACCAATACCTCGATGACTTAGGAATAATGATCATTTGACCACCAGAGTTTATGAGATACAAAAAAATGGAATTTGTATGAAATATAATTTTAATATGTTTCAGTACTTGAATGTTGAAAGACACTAGCCAGTGCATTGGATCCGTTAAAGAAACCGGGAGGTTAAGAGAATAAATAATTAATCAATCGATGTAAAACCCTTGTCGATTAATTATCGATATTTTACACGGAAAGCCATACATTTCATATGTACATTATTAATCTTGGAGTTCACATCTAGGCTTTTAGTGGAATAGCATCGAATAAGATCACAATCTCAAACTTGCTTCTAAGCAAGTAGGAGATTGTTGGCTTTATGCTCTAGAAACAATCTAAGCCGTTGATCAAGAACAAAAAATAATAATGGGTTGTTAGATCCCCTATACTAGCTAATTAGTTACATAGCTCATTAATTAATTGCTTAAGAGGCAAGAAACTCAATAAGACAAAATTTTTGTTACTTGATAGGAAAAAAAACCCTATAAGGCAGGGGTTGGTTGCTTGTCAAACAAGTAACCCTATAAGGTTAAGATTTAGAGTCCATAAATAGACCCCTCTCTCTAGGACCCTTACACATTCTCCCAAGGGCCTTTACACACGTATGTGGTTGTTCTCTCCTCTAGTCTCTAGCAATTTAGGTGCGCTTACATGTAAATCTATTGTGACTAGAATAACATGGAAGGTCCCGCGCCAAGAAATTAGTAAACCCTTAGAAAGATGACATTAGTTTATCACACATCTTATTCAATCATGATTCAGGCTTCCGATGTACATTAATCCTCTAATGACACCATAAATTACTGAAGTCTCATAAGAGATATATTTCACCACCTAGATTTAATAAATCGAAATTCAAAAAACATATCTAATCACTATAAGAAAAATTACACCCTCAATTCAACTTATTATGGAAAATGGGGTTACTATTTCTCTCATATCCACAACTATACTTTTGAATATTCTTATTAGATCCCAGGAGACATAATTAATATTTAAAATTTTTATAGAAATTTCTAAATAAAGAAATACCAACAAATAAAAATTTTAAATTAAATAAAACTAATAAAATACTAATCAATAATTAAGAAGGATTATTGAAGTATATAAATTGAGATGGGTAATAAAAACTAATATAAGCTTGATTGAGGAAAGTAACTAAAATTCTACAAAACATGTAAAATAAGCATTTGATGAACCAAAGACTAAAATATAGCATGGGTTCAACTAATCGTATTAATTGACATCTAAGGCGTATAGACTAATCAGACACTTTAAAATTCAATGAATTAAAGATCACTAACTCATGTGGGTCTCCAACCCGGGTCGAGCCTGCCTCCCAACTGTGAAATTAGCCCAGCCCTAGCCTGCCCGACCTTTAGGCCCGTTGATCAATCAACGAGCCTGGCCGGGTCGGACTTAAGAAAATTTGAAGGCCCATGGCCCAGCCCATGGGCCCAAGCCCGTCTCTCCCCCCTCTCTCTTCTCCCTTCCCTGCCTCCCTCCCGCCCACACTCCCACAATCCCCACCCCCCCCCCTCTCTTCTCCCTTTCCCGAGAGCCCCTCCCCTTCTCTCCCACCTTTCTCCTTTCCTCTGGCCTCGCCCCTTCCTTTCCAATCCAATATAAGGACCGCTGGTGGAACACCCTCACCCCTTTCCCAACAAGTAATATTCTCAATTTTCCCTTCCCAACTGGCCATGTGACCACTCCAACCTTCCCACTTTTTTTCACTTTTTTTTCTCTATAAATACTACACATTTTGTTTACCATTTTCATCAAATTAGTTTTTAATTTCACATTTTCTCTCACAAGTTCACTCAATTTTTCTCACATTCTTAAATACTTAATTTTTCTTTCTATTGTTCTTCTCACTCTTCATATTACATGATATTATTGGTGGTGCAAATTATAAATCAAGTATCAGACCAATAATCTCTGATTTTAAAGAATTTCAGTCGATCCTCCAATCGAGCACATTTCTCCACCTTTTTACTTTTCTTTATTTGTTTGTTATATTTTATTTTCATTCATTTTTTTAGTATAATATTTTATTAATAATTTTAATATGGATAGTGCATGTGCATCTTCTTCTAGTCCATGTGCATCATCAAGCAAAAAATTTAGTTCAAATATATGGAATTTTTTTGATAGAATAAAAATAATTTTAGAAAATAATAAAAAAGAAATCAAAGCAAAATGTAAAATTTGTAGCAAACTTCTTAGTTGTCACACCCCCACCCCTACTAGCGGCAGGTGTGCCGGCCACCCCACAGAAACCCCCAGTCGTTACTTCCAACAACTAGAGAATCCTGTGAAGTGAAGCCTTGTTGCTTGCTGAAAACCCGTATAAAATTTTTTTTCTTTTCTAAACTTGTGATTTTACAAAATTTCATAAGCATAACAGCTGCATACAGGACATATCCTAAAACCTGTATATACAGTTTACACTTTCCAAAATATGGCAACCAACACACTCTTTCAAATGTACTCTCAAAGCTCATCACATTTTCACAAAACAAAACTATGTACATACATATGCTCAATCGTACAAATTCCAGCATTTCCCTTACATGCTATTTAATACGTAACTATACTAGAAGTCGAGGAATACTAAATGCTCCAGCATCCTGTACCTCGCACCGGAAAATAGTTTTTAAACAGAAATAATAAGAAGCTAAACAAGCTCGCTGGAGTGTACGCTTATAAAATGCTTCGCTTTTTCTCGATATTATCTCAAACTAGAAAACTAGATTTTACAAGACATTTTCCGTAATCCTTGCTATAAAAGTTTCTAAAACTTTCATACTATGCTTGTCGCTTGTTTTAAAAAGTTTCTAAAACTTTTCAAAAACTACTTGCTTGCTTTTACTGTAAAAGTTTCTAAAAAACTTTCATAAAATGCTTGTTATTGCTTTTGTAGTTTATAAAACTTTTCATAAACCTCTTGCTTGCTTGCTTTACTTTGCTTTAAAAGTTTATAAAACTAATCATACTTGCTTGCTTTTAAAAGTTTATAAAACTTTTCATAAATCTCTTGCTTGCTTGCTTTACCTTGCTTTAAAATTTTATAAAACTTTTCATAAATGCGGGAGCCTGGGCTTCAACAGGTTGCTTTAAAAGTTTCTAAAACTTTTTATAAACACGGGAGCCTGGGCTCAACCTCTTGCTTTAAAAGTTTATAAAACTTTTCATACTTGCTTGCTTTTAAAAGTTTATAAAACTTTTCATAAATCTCTTGCTTGCTTGCTTTACCTTGCTTTAAAAGTTTATAAACTTTTCATAAATGTGAGCCTGGCTTCAACCGCTACTTTAAAAGTTTATAAAAACTTTTTTGCATAAACACACTTGAGTCCGCTCAACTGGCCATTTAAAAGTTTATAAAACTTTTTATAAATCTCTTGCTTACTTGCTTTACCTTGCTTTAAAAGTTTATAAAACTTTTCATTAATGCGGGAGCCTGAGCTTCAACCGCTTGCTTTAAAAGTTTATAAAACTTTTTATAAACACGGGAGCCTGGGCTCAACCGCTTGCTTTAAAAGTTTATAAAACTTTTCATAAATGCGGGAGCCTAGGCTCAACCGCTTGTTTACCAGTGGTTGATTTTCAAAACTGTGTGAAAAATGTTTATAAATCAAGATCAACCATTGGAGGCCTTTCTTGCTTGTTGTACCCTAGTAAAACACGGAAGCCTGGGCTTCAACCGTGCTGGTGGAAGGACTTGGGTCCGCATCACCTAGGTGGAAGAGCCTTGGCTTAATTCCCCTTTTCCGGTAAATATGGTGGAATGACCTTGGTCTACATCACCATAATCTAGATAGCGCGCTAACCTTATATACTCCAGTACATGCCACGGTCTCCTTTAAATGCCATGATGCATGAACTAAGTTTGTCGACCAGGCAAATCTAAAATGCATGAAATGATGTCCTAACACCACCGTGCACGTACAAAATACCTCTGACCGGTATGCTTGCTTAAAACTAGGGATTTTTGTTAGGCCTGTTTTATAAAATATACTTTTGTTTGCTTGTTTATTGCTCTTTGAAATATGGTTTTTACAACTCAAACCATTGCTTGCTCGCTTTTTTAAAAGTATGGCTGAATACATCAAAACCATTACTTGTTTGTTTTCACATATGGTTTAAATCAAACCATCGTCATTAAAACGACATGTTTGCTTGCTTTAAAATATGGTTTACAATGAAAACCATTAAATACTAATGTAAAACAGTTCATAATAATACACTAGTATTTGAAAAATAGGTTTAGAACACTCACCTTTTGTTTACCAAAACTCGAGCACGACCAACTTTCCCGCCTCGCTTAGCCTACACACTCAACGAAACGGCGAAAACATTAATCGCTCATAAGATAGTATAAAAACTTTAACTCCGCATTTCCACACGCAAGTCACTTTAGGGTCACACAACATTCATATAAAGCCAAATGAACAAATTACCCTTGAGCACCAAAAAGCCCCTAACAAAAACAACCACTCATTTTGGCAAACCTTTTTCCAACAATTCTCTCTGGACTTTATTACCCAAAACTTATTCAAACGGTCTTCAAAAATTATGAAACTCTCCAGATCAGTCCTTTATATATCCAATAACATCTCTTTAAATTTTCAATTTAAAATTCTTCTCTAAGGCCTCAACCATAACAATAATTCTACAACATTTTTTTATGCCTAATTGGTTAGCCTACCGAATCACCTATTGTTATCCTTGATTTATGGGGTCTTTAACTCCATAAATTGCAAAATGGTTTCACTAATTTAGTTAGGTTCTAAGGTTTCTTCTCCAATTGAAATCATCCAATTTGGATCACCAAAACTCAAGTGATTGTATTTTTTACATCTAGATTAATTCAATTTGGCAGAATAGAATCTGCAATATACTCCACTTTGACAAATTTCTGGGAACTTTGGGGTTACAATTTGCATGCACTTACTTAAAGTAACTTATTCCCCTATAAGTCTATTTTACCCATAATTTTGAATCACTCAATTTGGATGAGTGAAACTCAACTTATGGCCAAAACAATACAACAATACCCAAAACAGAGCATAACCAATGAGCTACACGATCTCACCTTTCAGTCCGTATTTGGGAGCCTTAGAGCTACAATTTGCTCTTGGTTCCTTATATATATTTTTATCCCTATATCTTATGGTTCTTTACCAATTGGAATCAATTGATTTGGATGATTATAACTTAATCTATATCCAAAACAAGAACAGGGGTTTTACAAAATTTTTGACAGCATTTCCTTTAAAAAAACCCAACATTTTCCTTTTTACAACCATTCCTCAAAACCAACATGGAATTTACCCAAAACAACTCCACAACACTTGTATTGGTGGTTTGGAACTTCTTATAACCAACCCTAGGTAAAAATCCCAAGAATTCAACCCAAGGTCCAATTCCTACAAAACCATATAAATAGGAGGATTCCATGTTTAATATTTTCCAACTAGGGTTTTACCCACAAAACTTCAAGAATTCTAGGGTTAGGGTGATCTCTCCACAAAACCCTAGAAAAGGAGCAACTAATCTCCATAGAAAAACCCTAGCAATCACACCAATAACCCTAGACATCAGGTACACTATCCACACAAGAAAAACATGCCTTGTTCTTCTCCTTCTTCTTCTTCCTCTTCTTCCTCTCTTCTTCTCCCTTTTCTCCTCCAACCGTGAAGCCTTAGCAAAAAATGAGACCAAAATGAAATTTGTTTGTCTCATCTCCTTTATATACTCTCAAGTTTCCTTTAATTACAATTAGGTCCTCAATCACTTAAATATTTGCCAATCAACTTTTGTTATTTCTAAAAATGGCATACACTCTTCTCATTTTATCACTTTCATCTCCTTTTTGGAAAATTACAACTTTACCCTTGTTCTACTACAAAATTCCAGGTTCAATCAATTTATCATTTCACAATTTCAGCCTTAAAAACTACATAAAAAAATATTGCAATGACACTTAAATAATTGAGAAAATCTTGCACACGTATGTTTCATACAAGCTACATCGCACCATACACTTCCTGACGGCTACATTAGTGGTGGATCAAATTCGGGCACAAGTCATCTAAAAAGACATAATGAACAGTGTAAAGCTAAGCATAATGTAAATATTAGAAATTATATGCAACTAGGTAAAGATGAATGTGGAAATTTAAATTTCATGATGAGTCTTCTGTCGCGGAAGCGAATGATTGATTACATAATAAGAGCTGAACAACCTTTTAATATGATGGAAACTCATGAATATTTAGAAACAATTCAAACATTGATTAATTCTCAATTCAAAGGTTGGTCCGGATATATTGTTAAAAGAGGTATTATGAAAAAAATTTCAAACAGAAAGAGAAAATTTTAAAAATATTTTGCAAATTTTGAAGGAAAAATTGTTTAACATATGATATTTGGACATCTTTAATGCATAGAGGTTTTTTAAGGACAACGTCATTATATGAGTAGTGAATGGATGTTAAATGTTAGCCACCATTTAAAACAATAAATACCTAAGGATAGTGGTAAAATATAGCAACTTGATGAAATTATAGATTTAGGTATTCGTGATAAAATATTTACAATAACATTAGATAATGCTTCTAATAATGATGCAGCAATACAAAGATTAAAAAGATTTTGGCAAATAAAAAAGGATCATGCAAAATTATTTCACATACGTTGTTGTGCATATATTTTAAATTTAATTGTAAAAGATGGATTAAAACAAGTTGATAGTACATTAGAAAAAATTAGACACATTGTATATAATATTAATTGTTCCCAAACAAAACATGAATTATTTTTTGATTGTTGCAAAATTGCAAATATGAAAGGAAAAATATAAGTTTAGATATACCAATTAGATGGAATTCTACTTATAAGCTTTTAGAAAATATTACAAAATATAAAAAGGTAGTACAATTATATGAAATGCAACTATCTAATAATAATAGTGATGTAGATGTTGATGTATTAAATGATTATGATTGCAATATCGCGACCTTCTACGGTAGATCTCAAAATTTTGAGGTGCTTCAACAAATATTTTCACACTACGATTATCCAACTTCACATCCGTCATTAAGAATAACTATTATTTATAATGGTACTACAAAAATTATTTAAGCAGGAAATTTTTAATGATACAATTTTGTAATGATAGAAAAGATTAAAAATATCAGAGAAATAATTTTGATTTCTTATATCGTTTAATTGTGGACCCTAGATTAAAATTTGATGCTCTAGATGAATGGTTGCAAGTTATTTACAATGAAGATCAAATAAAAATTCAAGAAATTAAAAATGAAGTAAATTCGTTATTATATATTTTATATAATATTTATAAAGAAAAATATGGAATGATAGTTTGATAAATCATCATCCACTTACACGCTCCTCATCTTTTATAAAAGCCCTTTAGAAATGCTTAAAAGTAGAAAAACAGCTTAGTTCTCCAAATACGCAACCGATATAGATAGATATCTTAGTGAAACAATTCCATTTGAAGACAATGAAGATTTTGAAATTTTAGAATGGTGGAAAAACAACAAATAAAAAATACGCTGTTATCTATTATTGCACGTGATGTATTAACTATGCCCGTGGAGTACAAATAAAGATTGAAGTCGCTAGTGCAGTAAAGAGTTGGTTAGCAAAGCAATGTAATTTGTCACCAAGCAATCGGCTTTGGTATGTTTAAAAGATTGAAATTTAGCGGATAAGAGATTGCACGATCATGTTCGAGAAGCTGCACTAGTAATTGATACAGAGAACTTAAATTTATCAAAACATGAATGGGTCCATGATAATTTCCCGTCACCAGAAAATAGTGATTAAAATATTTCGTTAAATGTATATTGTATTTTTATTTTCTTATGGGTTGAAAAGTGTTGTCGATTAAATAAATAAGTAGGTGCCAACCTAGCTGATGTACTTATTTTGCAAAGGGATAAAACTTTCATACATTTCCAAAATTGTAATTATATTTGATGAATAAAATTTTTAAATGAAATATTTTTATTTTGAATTGTTTTTGTTACTTTTTCTTTTATTATTTAACTTTTGAATACAATTTTAAATAAAAACCCAACCACCTAAGGAGGGGCTCAAGCTTAGGCTGCCTCGACTGGCTTTTTCGGGCGAGCCTCCAAGCCGTGGCGCCTAAGGCCCCAAAAGCCCATGCGGAACTGGCCGGCCCTCTTAAAACTGCTCTGTTCGAGCTTTAGCCCATCTGGCACGGCCCGACTCAGAGGGCCTCGCGGGTTTTTGGAGATCCCTACTAACTCATATACTCGTATTGATTTTAAAATTCAATAAATCATAATCCATTAACTTATCATATCACCATTTTGATTTTTAAACTATTGAAATGATTAGGTCACCAACATATCACATTTAATTGATTTAAAAATTCAGGCCTGGAAAGCCACTATTTCTTTTAGATGAATTTAAAATTCAAGTTTGTATGATCCGTTTCAATGCTTCACTCTATTAGAAGATAGAAAAAAGAAAAAGAAGAAAAATAAAATATCACTTACCACCATGGTCAGTCTCGATTTGTGTTCATACTCATTTATTTATTGGGTTCAGCTGTAAAAAACTCGTTCACATATGAGAATGAGTTTTACACTATTAAATTCAATTTTATTTATTGAGATCTACTCCGTTACACCATGTAGATTAAAATTTTGTTTGAAAAACTGATTCAAGAAATAAAATCAATCTAACGCAAAGCTCGTCAAGATATACGAACGTTATTTGGCATAACTCGAATCCTTGGCTTATTACATTCATAATGCAAACACTTTTCAACGAATGCCATTAACAAATTAAGAATTTCCATGACTGGCCGTGATTCATTCCTTCAGCCTCATGGAAATTCCTTCAACCAAAAAAATTCAAGTAGCCTAGTCTAGAACCGGGCTAGTCGTCAAGGTCCGAGTAAGAGTCTAGCCGATTCCTTCAATCATATCTCAAGGTGGCTCAAAAAAAGTATATCAGATGAGTACTAATGTTTTAATAGCCAAGTAAAGCAAAGGAGATTCCATAATTCGTGTTATGTGGATCAGAGCAAGAGACTCTCTCGCGGTAATCGTAAAGGAAAAGGAATGGGAATATTAGGAAAATCTTCAAGAAAGGGAGCTAGAAAATCGTGAGCACAACTCATGTAAGAGGTTGAATGGTTGGCAAGGTTTCAGGTTAGGAAAAAAAGTGAGGATCATAATGAAACGGAAGGTGTCTCTTCGCTTCATTGTAAGTAATGTATTTGTTCATCAATTACGAATCCGCTACCATGAATCTGCTTAACTTTAATTAAAGAGTGATATTTGCTTATAAGCAATTACAATAATAAAAGAGTAATTAAATGAATAAATAAAGCGGTTCAAAATTTAGATAATGTTATCTCCTATATGCCCCTTCAAGATGGTGTTCCGGTGGCAATACCAATCTTGTCACAGATCTAGGAGCTTTGGCTGAGGAAGAGACTTTGTGAGAGCTTTAGCAAGTTGAAATGCGGCATAAACATGAAGAACTCGAATAACATAAGACTGCACCAAGTCACGAACAAAGGGATAATCAATAGCAAGATGCTTCATGCGAGTATGAAAGATCGGGTTGGCACAAAGATAAGTGGCACCAAGATTGTTAGAGTAGAGAGTCGGTGTTTGATGCAAAGGAAGCCGTAGTTCATCAAGAAGTTATTTTATCCATCCCAGTTCCGTCGTAGTTGAGGAAAGGGCTCTATAATCGACCTCAGTAGATGAATGAGCAACTGCTCACTGTTTATTAGAGCGCCAAGAAATAGGATTATCACAAAGAAACATTATATAGGCAGCCGTGGATGTGCGGTCATCAGCATTGCCAGCCTAGTAGCATCTGAATAACCATGCAATGTAAGCAAAGTGGCGGATAGCAATTTGATGCCAAGATTATGAGTACTATTAAGATATCGGAGAAGGCACTTAATAGCCCCCCAATGAACCTCTGATGGAGCATGCATAAACTGAGATAATTTGTTCACAACAAAAGAGATATCGGACCGGGTCATGCAAAGTAGTGTTGTCGCCTTAGACTCATGAAACTTCCGCATCCGTTAGGGGAAAGTCATCAGGTATGGACATGGGAAGCCAACAAAGAAGCGCAGTTGTCATCGTTTTGAATCCAAATATGTCATGGTTTTAAAAGTATATCAACAACATATTTCTATTATGTAAGTAATAATCCAGTCGAGGTGGGTAGAGCTTCCATACCACAAAAATAGCTAAGGGTGACAAGATCTTTGGTGGAGAACCTACAATTAAGATCCTTAATAATATGCTCGGTCAATGAGGGTTCACTACTAGTAATAATGAGATCATCCACATACACAAGAAAATAGATAACAATATGATTTTGGATGAGAATGAAGAGTGATGTGTCGGCCCTAGATGTGAAGAAGTCGAGGGACAAGAGGAACCCTTTGAGTTCATTATACCATGCTTGAGGCTCTTGTTAAGACCATGTAGATACTTCATAGTTTATTACCACATGACGAGGAAGGTTGATTAATCATACCTTCGGCCGGGTGCCATATAGACTTCTTCAATGAGATGACCATTAAGAAACGCACTATTGACATCCAACAGCCGAATACCCCAATGTTGATGTAGAGTAATATTAAGAACAGCTGCGGAGTTGTGGATCGGATTGATAATCGACTAAATGTGGTCATGAAACCATATCAAAGCTGGCTGAGGAGTTTTCGCAACAAGGCTGGCTCATCGGGGCAATCGAGCCATCTGAGTGGCGTTTGATGCGAAAAACCCATTTATTTCCAATAAGGTTTCGACAAGGATCTGATGGAACAAGATCCACGTGTGATTGAGAAGCAGATCCTGATACTTCTTGTGGGATGCAAGGACGGGACTGTGATGGATGATCTAACGGTTTGAGTTAGTTAGAGATCGGTTTGTGCTAGTTTAGGGGTATAGGATGTAACATTAAAAGGTAAGGGACATGTTTGGTTCCAAAGATTATAGGGCTTATTTGAGGTTTATTTATGATGGAATTAAGGTTTAGAATGAAGGATTTTAGGTTTGGAAAGGTTCGGGTTTGATTTGATGCAAAAAAAAACCTTGTTTTGAGCTAGTGTGTGGTTTTCAGGTTTTTCTAAGGTAGGCTAGAGATGTGCACGAATTTGGGGTTTCTCGAAGGTTAGGGAAGATTGTATTTATGGTTTATAGGTTAAACAAAGTATTTGGAAAGGGTTTTGAAGTATGGGACCATAATTGGAAAGTTTTGGGTTGTGGTTGGATAATTGGATATGGAAAGTTAAAAGAGAAGATGATGAGATAAGTAGAGGTTATAGAAGGATAGGTATTTACTTCACCACTCAAGGAATACACCAAGAGATAATAAGCTAAGAACTCATCACTCAAGGAAATCCACCCAAGAGATTACATAACAAGATATATACTTCTCCACCTAAGGAATCCACCTAGGGATAATAAGCAACGAACTCACCACTCAAGGGAATCCACTTAAGAGACAAGAGAACAAGAGAGAAATCTTAAAAAAGAGAAATCTGAAAAATATTATTAAACTTAAACTGAATTTCCAAAGACTACATTAAGAGGGGTATATATAGGCCCCATAGTTTCTAAATCAAATAAAGAATCTTCTACTTTGACTTGGAAAACAAGACATTCTAATTTAAATAAAGCAAATATTTCTAAAAGGAAATAGAAACTCTTACTTTGACTAGGAAAACAAACTTTCTAAATTAAATAAAGAAACTACTATTTGGACTTGGAGAACAAATATTTCTATAATAAAACAACTCCATATCAAAATAGTAAAAAGACTCAATGATACTTGGATTTAGAAATAGATTTGGTCTCTCCAAGGTTTCACAACCTTTCGAATCTGAATTTTTCATAATGAAACTCGAATTCCCAATGTTTGTTCTAGAAGCTCCTGCATCATCCTGCACAACTTGCAACCATAAGGAATTTTTAACAACTTAAGTAATAGTAATAGGTATAGTGTCACCCGAAAACGTAGTAGTGAGACCATATTTCAAATTCGACTTCACAATGGAGTTCTTAAGCCGAGTAGTCATAGGATGAGCATTAGTCGAAGAAGATGTCGGTAGCCGCAAAGGAGGCATGGGTTGGTAATGTGGGGCGGCTAAGGACGCCTCAGAGGTGTGATTGCGGGAGATGAGTGACAATTTGATAGAGTAATGGGTTGTGCCTTAGGTAGATCTGCGACACAATAGTCGACTACAAGATGTAGAATCAGCAGTGAGTCGAAAGGAGGGACTGCAAGGTGCTCACAAAAGGAGACAAAAGTCGTGACTATGGGCACGAGCCTGGGAACCTGGGGTGTAGGACTATCTGGCAAGGGCAACTATGGGATGCACAACTAAGAAGAGGTAGTGAGGATTGTGTTAGGAGAGCTTGCAGAAGACAAAGGTAGAAATGAGGAGTACAGAAACTCTGTTTTGAAAAAATAAACATGGCTGGAGACAAAAACACGATTGTCAAACATATCAACACATAAAAAAGCACTTTGAGTAAGAGAATTGCTTTGTCTATTTCGTGTGCTGAAATTATTCCCAAGCATAGGAACTGATGTCGTCAAGCATTATAAGTCCTAGGTCATTTCCACAGGGAGTGGTTTCCTAGGTGATCCTTAGGGATTGCTTTCCAATGAATGTGCAATTAAAGTAAAATCTGGGGGGTGCTGATTGATTGATTTATTAACCGATTGACTTAAACTATTGTAAAACTAAAAGGGCGAATGATAGGATCCTTAGGTTTCCGCTCACCACCAACTAGGTAACACCTACCTCTCACTTACAATCTCATCTAGGAGCCATTGATGAATGGTCTTCAATGGGGGATTTAACTTTAAAAGCTTTTGTAAGACAAAGAATAATTGAACTATATCAAACACTTGCTCAAAAGATTGGTTTGGACTCTTAGTTTGCATTTAAGATCAAGCACAAAGTGTACCAAGATTCTCTCGTTCACGTTGTCAAGAAGATGCCATTAGGTTTTAGAAGAATTTTCACAAGTGTTCAATATCGTACAAATCCCATTGAAGCACAAAAGAGGGATTGAGGGTTGTTACCTTGAATGGGGTGAGTTTCCACCGTTAGAACCCTATCATGGAGGTTTAGAACTCCATTAAAGTTGAGAATTGATTCATAATTGCTGGAACACTACTAGTAAATTGGAATTGAGAAATAACACTTCAATTGCAAGGTTGAGATATCAAAACGCTGAGTTGCTCAATGAACACCAAGTTATAAAACCAACTGAAGGATTACAAATGCTTAAAAACTCAGAATTAGAAGAAAAATAAGTACTCTACTCTATGAAAACCCTAGAAAAATATGAAAACACTCGAGTAAGATCCAAAACCACAGAATCCGAACTCCCTTAATTGCTTGCCTAAAGTGGGGCTTAAATACGATCCTCATTAGTGATCTCGAAGTGGTGATCGAAGATGGTATGCCCTTGCACCAGATTGAAATTCCACTCAAGTCTGCGGAGATCGCATGTTGGTACCGGTACAGTGCTTTGGAACTCAAACGACCTTGGGATCAGGGTACCCAGTATATTTGGTACGGTACCATTGCTCATTGCATGTGGTACCGGTACGGTAAGTGTGGAACCGGGGTACTGCGCGCCACTCACAGTACTCCTCTTCACTTTAGCACTACCCGGGGCCTCCTGATAGCGGTTGTAATTGACAACGATGATCTACAGTTGCTCTCTGGAACCAAACCGCTACGAAAATGTGCATGAGACATCAAACAACCTGCACACACATCAAACCGATAGAAAAGGTCAAAAGCACCTATTCTACACAAAACAAACATGAGCGAGGGCTTAAAACTCTATATAAATATCAGCACTTTTATGTATCGACACACCCCCTACTCGGCACTTCTGGTCACCAGCAGATTTGAACTAGTAATGCTACGAGCTATGAGGCTCCTGAGGTGCTCTCGGGGCAGGTTAAGCATTGGAAGATTCCCAAAAGAGCAATTATGAACATAGTGCTAGAACCTATAGAGTATGCAACCACCCGCACTTATATGAGCACTAACAGTTCCAAGTGTAATAGATAAAATAGCAAACTGTTACAAAATAAAGGTTCTCATATAAGGGATCACAGATATGGAATCAAGCTGCAATGAAATCACCAAACTGGAATGAACTTCATTAGAACCGTAAACATTTTACCATAACCAAGCAAGATAACATGCATAGAAGTCAATAAGGAGCATTCTACATAACTAAAATCAAAAAGGTCTTTTAGGCTTGTAATGACTATGGGCTACACAAATAAGGTTTACAGAAACAAAATGTGTGTTGGCATGACATGGCTAAGGTCTCTACCCAATTGCTAACACCACCCTATTCTAACCCAAAACATCGCTACTCTTCGTCATCCTCCTCTCCAGCCGAGGAGAATGCATCTTTATCTACGCAGTCATCCAACTCGTCAGAATCTCCTTCCAAATCAGGAGGAGGGTCATCCACAACAGCGAGCTCTCCTCGTAGGATGTGAGCCTGGAGAGCCTGTGATCCAATTGCTTCTGCTTCCCTATGATGCATTTAAACCATCCTTTGATTCTACGCTCCATCCTCTTTAAGGGAGATGTACTCATCGGACCAAGAGCCGACGACGATGAAGCCCTATAAATAGCCGAAGAGGGATGTGTTGGCGGGGCCTTGTGGGACGGCTTCGACTGCTTGTCTTGTTTGTGATGGGCCCCACCCTAGGAAGAGCTATTTTTCTCTACCAGAACCCCTTATCCCAACAGCTTCCTCCAAATTTGTAACTAGGGTCAGGAAGGGGATGTGCCTGTTCTCAGTTGGGGACCTCAGAAAGTCCCACATTATACACCATATTACCAAAGCATAGTCAATAATTTTCCCATTCATAACCTCATACAGAAACTTGATTTCTTCCTTGCTTGGTAACTTTTCCTTTCCCTTCGGCCCGATCATATTGTGAATGACCTTATTCATCAATGCATACTCAGGCTTTAATTTCCCTAGGATGAATTCCTTGAGCACAGAACCCCCCCATGGGTACCGGGTTGGTGCACATGGTGGTTGCGAACATATTAGCATCAAACTCTGTAATAGCCTTGAGTGGTTAAGGCCTGTCATCTGCGGTAGGGCGATCATAATGCAACGATCTAGCGATCAAGTCAGGGCTGACCATTAGTTGCTTCCCCGAGATTGTGGTCTTCAAAAAGGAATCCACATTCAAATTCTCTCTTAAGTTGGAATAAAATTCCCTAACAATGGACGGCAGATAGCCTTTTACCTCCTCCCTGACAAATTGCAGATTTTGATCCTGAATAACGACACGAATGGGGTGAGTAAACGAAAACGTTTCAATTTTCATTCCCTGCTCACAATGGAACCCCCGCCTTTCAACCGACTGGACCCACATTTCTCTCTCGGATTATGATGATTTAGTAAACATAGCCTCAATTTCTTTGTCTTTGCTCTCACTTTCTTCCTCACTCTCTAATGAAGAACCTTTCTGCTTTCCTTTTCCCTTTTTCACAATATGCGAAGTATCGACCTTTCGTTTTTTAACAGCTCGCTCCATAGAAGATCTAGTGGCCTTTCCTTTCCCTGTGTTCTTCGATCTTGCCATAGATATGGCCAAAATAGCGAATATTGCGAGAATAGTCCACTTTTACTCACAAAGCTTCCCAGCTAACCATCTCGGTGCTCCGAACTCACGGCACCGTCATTCCAAATCCTTCCTCCCATTACCGCTCGTAGCGGATGCCCTAACCAACCAGGAGCATAGAATTGCAACCCAAAGCCACCCAACACAATCCATACTAACATAGTGAAAAATTATTCAGATTGCTCTAAAGAAGAGAAGGAGCACTTACCACCACAGGTCTAGCACTTCCAGGCTCGATGCGGCGTGGATGCCACGGTCGAGTGATGAAGACCTTTGGAGGCTTGTTTGACTTAGGGTTTGCTTTAGTGAGAGGAGGAGGATTAGGTAGGGTTTCTCTTATATAGGAGTTAGGGGGGGGATATGAAGGGATTAAAATTTTGGAAAATGATCTAAATGAACCATTCACTCATGGTACGGTTTCAATAAGTGTGGTACGGTGCAGACAACACTTTCGATTCGTACTATAATTTCTCGACACCATCACGCTTACCTTGGAGTCATCCTTACTCCACGTGATCAAGAGTCCTAAGGTTCGAATGGAACTGGCAACTCAAGGCTCAACAAGGGTGTAAGGGATGACTCGATATGATTTAGAAGTGTTAAAGAGAAATTATGGCCTAAAATCATTTTTCAACTACGTATGGGTATCTAAAGAATAAAAATGCATGTAGTCGATAAAGAAAGTAAAAGGCACAGCCGAGCAATAGAAAGCAAAATTGAGCTTTGATAGGGAAGTCAATAACTTGTGTAGTTTATAAATGAGAATGATACCAATCAAGATTGGACTTAGAGAATAGAAAGAAATCAACAATATGGTCCCAAATATGGAAAATAGCTTTTGTGCATGCCTAAGTATCGTATGTAGTGAAACTATATGATCAGATACATAAGGTCATGCAACAGATACATCAGCGTTGGTAATTATAATTAAAAAAGAGCCAAATCGAAAAAAATTGTAATGCACTTAACCCTAAGAACACTGAATTAACCCAAATAGCATGCACTTAATGTCTTAAACTATGGCATATGCCCACTCACTATGGAATAGGCATCGCCTCAATGCACCGGGGACGATACACTCCACGTGACTATAAGAGAGGGCCAAAATAAGGGTTACATATGGTTCAACCTCCTTATTAAAAACAAAATATAGACTAAATGAATAAAGCGAAGAAAATGCAAGAAAAGGAAAAGAAAAACTATATATAAAAGGGTGGTACCAGATTGACAAATATGAACATCCCTAAGAGAGCCGGATCTACTCGCTTCCTCATTACTCTCCTAATGGGTCGGTTCTTAGGAAATGACTTAAGCGCTGACCATTGATCAAGATTTTCCCATTTTCCCGATTCTCAATTCCACTAAGCAACATATGGGTGAACTACCTTGATCGATGAAAGGTCCAGTCCATTCAGAAACTTGAGTTTAATTCGAAAGACGTGCAAGCTTATAAATGTATTAATAAGAGCCTTTCGTGAGGTTCAAAGGTCTCCTTACAATGTTCCTTGTCATGAAGAGTTTGAGCCTCTCTTTGTAGATGCGCGAGCTCCTACACGATTCACGCCCAATTCATCAAGCTCATCCATCCGCAATGCTCGCTTACCCGCTCTTAGCCAAATCAAAATTAAGAGTTTTAAACGGCTCAATATGCTCTGCGCTCCATCTACTCAGACATGACATGCTCGCTTACAACCAATTTTCTATAGGACATACCGCGAATAGTCTTAAAAGGAAAGATGGTAGGGCCCAAAGAGCGTTAGTTATCGGCTGACTAACTTTCGCGACAGGTAATCGTTTTTTCCAAAATGTGTTTGATCTCCTTTCGCTAGTTCTGGCCGACCATCGGGTCTCGGCGGGTGGTGTCGTGGAAACTTTAGGTGATGACTCATACTATTTAACAAATTTTCAAAGGGTCGACATAAAAAATGGAGCCCACCACTTAAATGATCGCACGAGGCATTCCAAAGCTAAAATATGATCTTTCTAAAAATTTCAAAACAACCTTGTGGTCATTAGTTCGAATGGTCTCCACCACTAGAAACATAATTCAACTACTAAATGCAAAGGTACCCACATGAGGGGGGAAAAGGCCCTATGAAGTCTAAACCCCAACAATCGAAGATCTCAATAATTAAAATAGGGGTAAGAGGCATCATGTTCCTTTTTGTGATCCCTCCTAATTATTGGCACCTAGCACAGGTTTTTCAAAAATCAAAGCAAGCTTCTTAAAAGAGTGGCTCAATAAAACCGGTCAGTAAGATTTGTTCGTCTGCTTTTTCTTTGCGTAGAAATGCCCTCCACAAGCTTTAGCGGCGTAAGGTGGTACTCAATTTGATCATCATTAGATACAACACCTCTCGTAACTTGATCGTGACAGTATTTAAATGTGAAGATCATCAGCGTAGTATTTTTATGTCCACCAAAAATTTCTCTTGGCCGAGGTCCATCAGATGCACTGTCCCATTAATAGATAGTTTACTATGTCCACATACCATGGGCAGTGGACAAGAGCAAAAGGTTGCTCATCAGGGAAAGTATCGCCTATGGGTAGGCCTTCGGTTGTCTCTGAACCAACTGAGACAAAATAGTCACCACATCTCCAACTCCCCTATCCTTGACGGTCGGTTAATTTCGATGCAGTGGATCCACTTGAAGTTAAACGAGGCTTAGTATCTTGCTTAGAGAGCAGTACTTCGCTGATTGCGAAAATGGTTACAGAGACCCACAAATGTAAGATTCAACTTTCTAGCAAAGACTACAACCGCGAACTCTTTCCGTAGTCACCTGGACGGAGCTTTAATGTGAGTCTACGCATAATAGATCACAAATCTTTTTTTATTTCCTTTGCTCCCACATGCTCTGCAGGCATATCACTAGCGTCACACATGATCTCAAAAGGGAGGTCCCAATTAGGAGATCGCATGATAGGAGGTGACACTAACATAGTTTTTAGTTTATCAAAGGCTACCTCACATGCCTGTGACCATCCAAAGGTGACATCCTTGGCAAGAAAATTGCACAAAGGACCGGCTATGGCACTAAAATCTCTTATGAATCTCCTATTAAATCCTACATGACCTAAGAATGACCATATATCTTTGACACACTTAGGGGTGGGTAAGTTTGAGATCAACTCAACTTTTTCTTTATCCACCTCTATTCCTTCTCTCGAGACAATGTGTCCTAACATTAATCCTTGCGGTCACCATGAAGTGACACTTCTCCTAATTCAAGACTAAATTTTCCGACACCTTCCAAAGACTTCCTTAAATTCTCTGCATCCTTCATATGAATCTCCAAAATAGAGAAATTCGCCATGAAAATTCCACAATATGTTCTACTGCTATCACTAAAATCCCATCATGCACCGCCGAAGGCAATTCGGTGCATTACATAATCCGAAGGGCATTTAAAGGCAACGTGCTAAAAAGAGCAGTGAATGTGGTTTTCATTGATCTCTGCATCTCAATTTGATTGTATCCCGAAAATCTATCTAGAAAACAATAAAATTCATGCCCCGCAACTCTCTCCAACATTTGTGATCCACAAAAGGCAGAGGAAATGATCTTTCCTAAGAAGTATCAGCTTCTATAGTCTATGCACACTAATCCATGGCAGATCTCAGTGAACAGTCCCATCGGTAACCACATTGTCAATGCATCTCATCATGTCTTAGGTTGACCGACCCACTTACCACCGCGACGGGTAAATAACACCTACATCCAACAGTTTTAAAACCTCTTCGACAACTTCTACGACCGGGTATGGGCCACGCCGTGGTTGTCAGAGGGATTGACATCCTCCTCCAAGTGAATCCTGTGTGTGCAAATCAAGGGGCTAATTCCCTTAATATCTTCAATTGTCTATCCTATGGTAGTTTTGTGGGTTCTCAATATCTCCAAAAGTTTATTCTCTTGATATGACTCTAAAGAGGAAGATATTATTACTAGGAAAGTTTCCTCTACCCCTACGAATTCATATTTGAGATGCGATGGTAAGGGTTTCAGCTCAAGCTATAAGACCCAAGAAAATTCCAATTTTCTGAAAAAGGGCAAAATGGTCATTTCGATAAAAATCTAAATTTTTTCTAAATCTTGGATGATGAAACGGACTTCACCATTGGAATCATCTCACGAAATCTAGCTACCACGTCGAATTTTGTCGAATTCCGAGACAGTCGGAATTTCACGTTTTTCGAGGCATTGGGGGGTCGGGTGCCGTAAAACGGGTTTGAGAGACATGTGATGTGACAAAAGTCACCTACTACATGTACTCATATGACACATGTTGCATGATTAGTGAGAGGATGAAATGGATGGCCTAGATTATACCAAGTGTCAAAAATCAAGAAAAGGGGACAAGATGGGAATTATGAGAAATGTTAATGATAATAAGACAAGGATGAACAGTGTTCATCTTCCCCATTTGAAGGCCAAAAATGTGAATGAGATGCAGTAGGTGCTGGTTTTTTATTTCTAGAGAGAGAGAGAGCTCCTTCTCTCTAGATTTCCAAATTATCTTGACCATCTGCCTCGACTGGGAGTTGTGTTAAAGAGCTCACCCACGAGGCGAGGGCCACGCGTGACACTCATTTGGTGGAGTTTTGACAACTCCAAGAGGTAAGGATCTTTTCCTACTTGTAAGCATTCTTGGCTAAGAGCCATGTAAAATGGTTAGGATATTCTGAGGCTTGATTTAGTCAAAATCTCGGTCTCAAAACCTTGAACCGAGCGGAGAAAATCCAAATTTAGGGTCGTGAACAAAGTGTCAACTGTAGGTTTCACCGCTCATGAATAGTGACGTGATTTTTGGTGTGATTTTTATAATGTTGAGTGATTCAAAATACTGTTTGTGCTTGTTAATTAGCCAATGTGAGCTTAATTTTTGGTGTTATTGATGATGAATTTCCATAACATGATTTATGATTTAATTATGTTAATATATATACATGTTTTATATATTAAAATAGATCGATTGATTAAGATAATACATTTCCTTATATGCACTGGGCACCCTAGAATATTAGGAGTGAGTGCATGACATGAAAGAAAATAAAAAGGAAAAATGTTTGTGAAAGGAATTTCAAGGAAGATTTTCCGAAGAATTGCCTTGGAGAGTTGTCCAACAGATCACTTCAGATGAGGACCATGACTGTTTCAGAGAAATATCCAGCAATTCACCTCGGAGGGTAGTCCAATGTATTTACCGAAATTCGGTAGTAAGTTTTCAAGAACAAAAAGCTTTTGTTTTGAAAACTGTGATTTTACTCGCATTTGGCTTAGGCATGTGAGGGAGCTCTGAGGACTCGACACGGATTGGTCATGTAGACATTCGAGAGGTCTCATGTAATTGCTTGGATGTGATTGTTTGCCATGCATGTGCACTTAGGTGGGGAGTAACCCATGTAGGAAATTATCACTACTGGGCTTTGCTCACCCTGTCGAGGGATCACTATTTCAGGTACAGGGAGCGATCGGGAAGGCGACACTCATTAGAGGTCGTTTGAGAAGAAAGCCGACTTGTAGCTTTGATGTTGTTGTATAACATGTATTAGAATTTTATAATTTTAATATATGTTTAATTAAGAGTGATTTATTAACTCTTGAACTATTGTATATAGTTGATAGGTAATTTTGTGAGTATTGATGCAGGGGCCCAAGTGGCCATTATTTTACTCGCATGTGGACCCTGTGTGGTCATTGTAAACTTGTTGGGATAGGTTGTATCTTGGGTAGAGCTCCCCGTACAAAGGAGCAGACTCACTCGATTTTCGGAGTGGTGGTGTGCCTTCGGGTTACCCGACATCCACGAGTACTACAGTTGGATCTCGGTTGTCAACGGACTTCATTGGGGCCATCACATAAGCTTAGGTGGTTTCTTCCTCAAGGTAATACTGGTCCTCACTGGTAAGTAATTTTTCAAATCTGGGTGCCCACTCATTTGCTTCCATTACCTCACTATGCTCAATTATGGAGTGCAGAAACCCTACTTCAGATGTGGTTAACTCTTCACCACAACTTGAACTTACTAGATAAGACGTGAGAGGATCATCATATGAAACATGATCTACATAGTTCTGCACAACAGATTCTATTATATTTACCTCACAAACGTCCTCATCATCCCCTATCTCCTTGATAACATTGAAGATATTCAGATTAACAGTCATGTTACCAAAAGATAATGTCATTAGTCCTCCCCTACAGTGTATGATGGCATTAGCAGTGGCCAAGAATGGCCTACCAAGAATCACTGGGAACTGAGTCCCTTGATTCACCATAGGTTGAGTGTCAAGAAAAACAAAGTCCACAGGAAAATAGAACTTGTCTACTTGCACCAATACATCCTTCACTATCCCTCTAGGAATTTTCACACTACAGTCAGCTAACTGAAGGGTGAAATTAGTCGGTTCTAACTCTCCTAACCCTAGCTCAACATATACTGAGTATGGCAACAAGTTAACACTTGCTCCCAAGTCCACTAGAGCATGTCCCAATTTTGAATTTCCCTCCATTATGGAAATGGTGAGGCTTCCTAGGTCTTTGTATTTTGGGGGAAAATTGTTCCTAATCAAGGAGGTGGACTGTTTAGTCATGAATGCGTCCTTGTTGACACCTAACTTTCTTTTCACAGTGCACAAGTCACAAGTCTTTCAAAAACTTGGCATATGACGGAATTTTCTTAATGGCATCCAACAAGGGGATGTTTACCTTAACCTGTTTGAACAACTCATATATTTTAGAGTGATTGTTCACTTTCTTAGGGGCTCTCAACCTATGACGGTATGGAGCAGGAGGGACGTGAGAAGTTTTATCTTTTTTAATTCAACATCAACAAATATCCGTCTAGGAACACATAGCTTATCAAACACCTCATCATTCCCTAGCAGTTCATTTTGCAAGTCTTTTGTTGTTTCTTTGGGATGAATGGTTTTGTTAATTGTTTTTCAACTTTAAAGAGTGGTGACAACCTTGCAATGTTCAAAGGTGACCTCGCTTGGACCTGAGACTCCAACACTATTTTGACCCTAGGGGTTTTGATGGTCTGAGAAGGGAGTTTCCCTTTTTCTTGTTGAAAATTTCCCATAGAAGAGGTTAACTTAGTGATTTGGGATCTCACATCATTTAGGGCGGTTCGAAATTCAGTGTTGGTGGATTGATGAGTTTGAACAAACTGTGTCACAATGTCCACCAAACTTCTCTTATGTGGAGGTTGGTAAAGTTGTTGATTTGGATTCCCTTAAGAAGAGGGGTGAAAACCTTGGTTAGGGTTCACAGGAAATCCTTGAGGACCTTGATTTTGGAACCGAGGGACTTGATTTGAAAAGCCTTGGTTTTGGAAGTTTTCACTGGTTATTTCAGCAAATGGTGTTGCCTCCCTTGTTCTTTCCATCTAAAATTCGTGCTTCCCCACCCCGATTATAAAAAAGTTTCAGTATGGAGAATTGAATGGCTTTTGGTACTAAGAGCACTAGCTTGTTCTTATCCGATTGCTCCTTGACTCGAGAAGATTAAAGCACGGTTGAATGAGTAACATCGAAAATGATGCATGGCTCCTCCACTCCAAATCCCATAGGCATCGCAGTTGCCATGGGTACAACAGTCACCTCATTCACTTTTTTCAATTCGATGGCCTCTAACTTCCTAGTTAAATTGGCTATTTTCCCTTGCAAGTCATCATTATTTCTTAAGTGATGTATTCCTCCTCCAGTAGGTGTACTATGCACTTTAGAAGTATCTAGGGAGGTATTAGTCTCCCAAGTTCGAGCATTTTCTGCTATTGTATCAAAAAATTGCATAGCCTCCATAGGACTTTTCTTATAGAATTCCCCCGCACACATCATTTGGATGTATTGTTTGTTATTCAAGGACAGTCCTTTGTGAAAATATGCAACAATTTGTCCAACATCCAAACCATGGTGAGGGAGAGCGTGGAGGAGGTCCTTATATCTTTCCTATACAATAGCAAAAGGTTCACCTAGTTTTTCAAAAAGTTTTGGATTGCTCGCATGAGTGCATTAGTTCGTGCGGGAGGGAAGAATTTATTCAAAAATTCATTTCGCATGTCTTCCCAAGTAAAAATTGAATTGGGAGCAAACAAGTGAAAGCATATTTTGGCCTTTTCCTTCAGAGAGAATGGGAATAAAACCATACAAATTATATGGAGGGGCGATCCTATTGAAAGGAAAGCACTGCAAACATCCTCAAAGTCTCTCATGAATGAGTAAGGGTTCTCGACCGACCCCTTTGATACATGCGAGAAGACGAATCATCTTCGACTTTTTATGAGGAATTGCTAGCCTCTTCTCGTAGGCAAATATATGAGCTTGTCAGGGTCTCTCGAGGTTGAAGAATCTCTGGCGGTTCTTTCTACATCGGGTAAAGGGGCAGTGGGGAGCTCGATATTGATTTTGGCTTGAAAATTAACATTTCCTCTCTCCTACCGCCGGGCTACGGCAAGCACACCATCTCCTCGGTTTACGAGGGTCATATAGTCTTTATGGTTACCAGTAACCTTGGTCATTTGGATTAAAAAGAGTTTCATTGACGGATGGTCCATTTGAGGTATAGGGTTCTCTTGCAACAAACGTCTCACTGTGGACTCTTCAGTATGTCCTTGAGGTGTAACTCTTACAAGTTGGCGTTGCTCGTCACGAGCCCAAACCGACATGCACCAATATTACCCTAATTAGATAGATATTGTAACACCCCAAAATATACCCTAGTCGTTTTCGACATGTTTAGGGTATTTTGTAGTTTCACTTGACTCGTTTAGACATCAGAAACCGGAAACGAGACCCAAAATTATAAAACTTAAGGGTAAATTTGTAATCGGGTCCAAAAGGCTGAAAGTCATAAATTGAAGAGTAATTATGGGCCAAATGAAATAATGGTAAATTGAAAGCCAATAATAATGAGTTGAAGGGCTATGGCAATTAGAGAAAGCTAACCCAAAAATGGGTTTTTGATGGCCAAACAAGGCCTTAGCTAACATGGGAATTTAAAGACCAAATTGGTCTCATTTTGGGAGGAGCTCAAAAACGTGAAGAGGGAAGAAAGAAGAGAGGAGGAAGAGGAAGAAGAAGAAGAAGGAGAGGAGAGCAAGCCAAAGGTATGGATTCTATGATTTTTGGTATGGAAACTCCTTTGAAGTATGGATTTATGGAATTCTAAGGCTTGGTTTTGTTAATAGCTTGTCTCCAAAAGCTAGGTTTTGCTAGAATTCATTCTAACCTTGGATCTCTTGAAAATAGGGTTGATCAAATCTCATATGGTACAAGATAAACAAAGAATCCCTCTCAGATGGATTCATGGTTAATGAGAGTTTTCGAGTTAGTGGCTTCAGAATAAATCTCTAACTAAACATCATACTTATTTGTGTGGGCGGCATTAACCCATATTAGAATTGTTTTGGAAGGAATCTTGATATGTTTTTGGAAGAAAGATATGTAATTGAGAGAAGAATTAAGAAAATTGAGCTTACAAGAGACATATGAAGTGATTATGAGGTATAGAAGTGGATCGGGGATCAAACATATGGAAAATGAGAAAAACACCATTCTGGGCATTCTCGGGTGTCTTCTACTGTAGGACTTAAGCTCCCACCGGTAGAACTTTGATTCTGGTCGATTTTGGCCTGTCCCACCGTAGTTAAGTCCTACCGGTAGGACCTGCCTGCCGCTGACTAGTTTTCGTATTAAGTATAAATTCCTCATTTATACATCTGATTTGAGATTCAAGTGGCTGCGTAAAATAGACTCATGAGAACCAAACTTTAAGAGAAGGTATCTCCAAAATTTCCACTAAGTGGTCGAAAATCCACTAAAGTGAGGCCATGTGCAAGCCCATTTCCTGCATCGCTTGATAGCGCAACTCGTTGTTTCCGACAGTATCTCGAGTTCCTATCTGAATTGGGTGATTCCAGTTGGAATAGAACCCTAATATCTTAGCTTTAAATAAGTACAAGGAACCCAAAAATAACATAGTTAAGACCGGAAAATGAGTAATCCAATCTGTCCCTTCTAGCAAAATTCCAGAACTCCACTAGTTGGCATGAAATGCCATAACTGAGTTTACCATCCAATGGATTGACTCCAACCCCAAAAGTAGGATTCATAGAAGAATAAGAATATACGAATAAGGTATGATACATGCTCATCATACCTTACCAAAGATATGGGAATACGATAGTGACATGAACATAAAGTGGCTAACAATGGCCTATTATAAGATAGTAAGTTATCAACTCATATAGTCAGAAACTACCTAAGACCGCTTATTAAATGACACAAAGACTGTCCTGGATTAGTTTCTAAGACTTGATTAGTACTTATCTCCTGATTAGTGCTCCTAAGACTGGGATTAGTACTTCTATGATTCGCATTAGTGCTCCTAAGACTCCCGATTAGTACTCGGTACTCCCACTGAAGGCTACCAAGACTTGCCTGATTAGTGCTACGACTTCGTCCGTTAAGTGCCAAGGCACTCCCCGACTCTGGACTAATGCTACAAGACTTCCGTGACCGTATAGCATATTCCTGCACTCATTGTGTCGTGGTCTTACTCATTCCAGATTACTAGTCTAGAAGTCAAACAGCTTATACGATAAATCTCCGAATAGTTCATGAAAAACCCACTGCACCCCGCATCTGACAGTTCATTGCACTCCATCTGCACGCCCGCTTCGATTGTTCAGAGTACCTACGGCACTCCTCTCTGCATCCGATAAGTTCCTGTCCCAGATCCATCCGTTCCGTAGCACCCACGGGGTACCCCGTGATCCGATGTTCCGCTCAGACTGGACTGCCTGCAGTACCTACGGCAATTCCCGCATAAGGATAAGTCTCCGCTCAGATCCGGATCTTGTCTCAGAGTACCTACGTGCCCTCTGCATCCGATAAGTTCTGGCCCTCGTGATAAGTCCTCAGAGTACCTACGGTACCCATCCGATAAGCCCGGTCATTAAGACCAGAGTACCCACGGGTACTCAAGATCTAATGAGTTTGCAGATCTACAAAATTCCGTGATCCGATGTCCTCAGATCTGATTCCGCCTCAGAAAATTCTACGGGTACTCCATATTTGATAACTCCCTGTGATTCGAATAAGTTCTCAGAAAACCCACGGGTACTCCCGCATTTGAATAAGTTGTTCCGTGATCTGATTCGGCTCGTATACCCCAGTACGGGTACCGATGTGATTAAGTTCCGTCAGATTCACGTTCCCAGGAATTAAAGGGGTACCCCCGTAATCGTTGAAGTTCCTCAGAGGGTACCCCACGGGCACTCTGCACCCAGATAAGCTCCTCGTAGTACTCACGTGCCCCGTGATTCCAGATTAAGTATAGTTCAAAAGATAACTCACTGCATTCTTGTATTTCAGAGTACCTACGTACTTCGCATATGATAAGTCCCTGATTCGACCACTCGAGTACCTACGGGCACTCCCGCATTTGATTAAGTTCCCATCCTCAGATCCGATCCGCTCAGAGTGCCCACGTACCCCCGTGATCCATCAAGCCCCCGTCTCAGATTCGACTGGTCAGAGGGTACCTACTCTGCACTCCCGCACTCGACAAGTCCCGTCTCAGATATGTTCAGAAGTACCTACGGGTACTTCAGATCGATTTAGTCTCCAGAGTACCTATGGGTACTCCCGCTTCCGATTAACTTCGCTTCGTATAAGGTGTAGTACCTACTCGGTACCCAAGATCCGAATAAGTCTGCTTCGATTAACCCTCAGATCCGAATATGTCCCGTCTGATTTAGTTAGGTAGTACCCCACGGAAAATCCCGCATCCGAGTGTCTCGCCATATCCGATTAAGCCCGTATACTTACTGTACTCTTGTATTTGATTGTCTTGGTGAGGTACCTACTGTACCTTGTATCGCAGAATAAGGCTGTTCAGAGGTACCTACGAGTACTCTCAGATCCGTAAGATAAGTATAAGTCCAGTGGTACCTACGAGTACCTCCGTATAAGGAATATGTTCCAGAGTACCTACGGCAATTTTCTATACCAAGAAATGTCTCCAGAGTACCTACTGCACTTCTCGCATCCCGAAATACATATAAGTTCCTCAAGACAAGTATGTGTCTGGAATACTGCAGATAATGCTCCGCATCTCGTGGTACTACGGGTACCTCCGACAAGTTAAACTCGTAGTATAAACATAAGTTCCAGAACTCCTAATGAGTCCCGAATGCACATAAGTCCGCATAAGGATAAGTTCAAGATAAGAATAAGTTCGTAACTCCTACTCTGAGTCCCGCAGATGAACATAAGCTCGACAAGCATAAATGCTTATATGTCTATGATATGAATGCATGAGATTTCGATATCCTATGGTTATACACTTATTATAATTGTGTATATGCATGTTTCGTGATAAGAAATGTTTCTTACTAAGCTGCAGTTTGAAGACGCTTTTAATCCGTGTAGGTACGTGAGAAGACATCCGAAGACTTCCGCATAATGTACCAACACTTGTAAGGGTTCACTACATGTAGGTTCCATGCTCGATTTGTAATGTAAAAGTTCAGCCTTGTATTTGTAAATGGACTCAATATATATAGATTTTGATGGACATCACTCCGGTGGTAGTTCTTTTGATTCTGTTATAAGATGTAGGCCATACCCACAGGTACCAGTTCGGTTTAAAAAAAAAAAAAAAAATCAGGTAAGGAGTCCCAGTATTTGGTCTCGCGTCCCGGAAATCGGGGCGTGACAAGTTGGTATCAGAGCATAGGTATACGATAACCTAAGGCTTGTGGGAATATGATACCAACACAAGTTGGTATCAGAGCTCAGGGTTTGTACGCGTCGATGTCTCAGATTCATGATGCACCTACATAGTAATGTGTTGGCCTAATGCGATGTCCCGTCCCAGAGCATTGACTAGAATGAATAAGTATCAATCCAAATTGAAAGATTAAGACAAGAGATTTAGTTCGATGGGAGCTTGATGGCTCATGAGAGTCACGCCCAAATTGTGAAAAGACATGAAAAGAAACAGATCCGATGTTAGAGCAGAATTTCGAGGACTAAATTTTATAAGGGGGAGAATTGTAACACCCCAAAATATACCCTAGTCGTTTTCGACATGTTTAGGGTATTTTGTAAGCCTAATTTGACTGTTTCATGAGTTAAATGTGAAACCGAAAACGGAGATATCTTAAAATTATAAAACTTAAGGTAAATTTAAATTGGTCCAAAAGGGGCTTAAAAGTCATAAATTGAAGAGACCAGGCCAAATGAAATAATGGTAAATTGAAAGCCAAATAATAATGAGTTGAAGGGCTAAGTGGCAATTAGAGAAAGCTAACCCAAAAATGGGTTTTTGATGGCCAAACAAGGCCTTAGCTAACATGGGAATTTAAAGACCAAATTGGTCTCATTTTGGGGAGAGCTCAAAACGTGAAGAGGAAGCATATTATTATTATTAAAGAAGAGAGGAGGAAGAGGAAGAAGAAGAAGAAGGAGGAGAGCAAATAAAGGTATGGATTCTATGATTTTGGTATGGAAACCTTGAAGTATGGATTTATGGAATTCTAAGGCTTGGTTTTATAATAGCTTGTCTCAAAAGCTAGGTTTTGTTAGAATTCATTCTAACCTTGGATCTCTTGAAAATAGGGTTGATCAAATCTCATATGGTACAAGATAAACAAAGAATCCTCTCCTTTAGGATGGATTCATGGTTAATTGAGAGTTTTTGAGTTAGGGTTTAGAATAAACTCTAACTAAACATCATGTTTGGTTTGTGTATGGGTATTAACCCATATTAGAATTGTTTTGGAAGGAATCTTGATATGTTTTTGGAAGAAAGATATGTAATTGAGAGAAGAATTAAGAAAAATTGAGTTTACAAGAGACATATGAAGTGATCTTGAAGTGATTATGAGGTATAGAAGTGGATTGGGATCAAACATATGGAAAATGGGAGAAAACACCCATTCTGGGCATTCTCGGTGTCTTCTACTGGTAGGACTTGGGTTCTACCGGTAAAACTTTGATTCCGTCGATTTTGGCCAAGTCCCACGGTGAGAAGTTAAGTCCTACCGGTAGGACCTGCCTGCTTTCCGCTTTCGACTGGGCCAGATTTTGGCCATAACTTCCTCATTTCTTATCCGATTTGAGTGATTCAAGTGGCTACGTAAAATAGACTTCAAGGAGAACCAAACTTTTAAGAGAAGGTATCTCCAACTTGACTCTAAGTGGTCGAAAAATCCACTCAAGTGAGGCTATGTGTGCTTCCATTTCCTGCACGCTTGATCATAGTGTAGTCCGAGTTGTTTGACGTATCTCGAGTTCCCAGATCTCGACCAAGTGATTCCAGTTGAACAGAACCCTAATATCTTAGCTTTAACAAGTACAGGAACCAGTGTCAAAAATATGAAGTTAAGACCTCGAAAATGAGTAAATTCAATCTGTCCCGGTAAATCGGTATCGACTAGTTGGCATGAAATGCCATAACTTGAGCTTCCCATCCGAATGGATTGACTCCACCTCGGGTAAAGTAGATTCATAAGAATAAGAATATACGAATAAGGTATGATTACATGCTCATCATACCTTTACCAAAGATATGGAATACGATATGACATGAACGATAAAGTGGCTAACAATGGCCCATTATAAGATAGTAGTTACTGAACTCATATAGTCGTAAAACTACCTAAGACCGCTTATTAAATGACACAAAGACTCTGTCCCGATTAGTGCTTCCTAAGACTTCGATTAGTACTTCTGGCATTCTGATTAGTGCTTCGGGCACCCGATTAGTACTCTATGATTTCCGACAGTTTCTAAGACTCCGATTAGTACTTCTGGCATCTCCGACAAGGTTCCTAAGACTCGATTAGTACTCTTAAGATTCTGATTAGTGTCCTATGACTCGGGATTAGCAATTTGAGATTTCCGATTAGTGCTACAAGACTCCTGCTCCGATTAGTGCTACGGCACTCCCGTCTCGTTATGCTAAGGCACTCGACTTGACTAATGCTACTTAAGACTTCCGTGATCAGACAAGATTCTCTCGGGTACTTATTGTGTCAGGTCTTACTCTATCCGTGACATCGGGTCTAGGAAGTCAAATGTTTATATGATAAATCTCTCGAATAAGTTCCCAGAGTACCTACGTACTCTCAGACCGAATAGGTTCCTCACAGACCCACCGGTACGCCTGCTTCTCGACAGGTCTCGTAGTACCCCGCTGCGTACCCCGCATTCCAATAAGTCTCCGCTCTCAGATCCCGACTGGCTCGCAGAGTACCCACGTACCCCAGATCTCATGTTCTGTCAGATCTTATCTCGTTCTCAGAGTACCTAATGGGTACTCGCATCCGATAAGTTCCGCTCAGATCCGGACTGCTCGCAGTACCCACGGGTACCCCTCGCATCCGATGTCCCGTCTCTCAGATAAGTCCCAGCATCTACTGCACTCTTGTATCCGATAAGCCCGTCTCCGAATAAGACCCCGTAGTACCCACGTACTCCCGCATCCGAATGAGTTTCAGCACTCACGGGTACCCTGCATCCGATGTCCTGATCCGATCCGCTCTATAAGACGACGTACTCCCGCATTCGGAGCAACTCCCGTGATCCGAATAAGTTCTATAAGCACTCCACGCACCTGCACGGAATAAGTCAGTCTCGTATCCGATCCGCCTGCAAGACCTACCGTACCCGATGTGATTGCCCCCCGTCCTCGTATCTACTGGGGCTCTCGAGTGACCAGGGTACCCCAGAATCGCCGGCTCGTGAGTACCCACGTACTCAGACCAGATAAGCTCGCAAGACCTACTGGGTGTCTCCATACCCAGATTAAGTATAAGTTTATAAGACTCACGGTATTCTTAGATTCAGAGTACCCACTGTACTTCCCGCATATGATAAGTCCCCGCATCCCGATCTCTCACCAGAAGACCTACGGGTACCCGTACTGATTAAGTCTCTATATCCTCAGATCCGATCCGCTCAGAGCCCACGGGCAATCCCCCAGATCCGAATAAGCTCCTCATTCAGACTGGACTGCTCTCAGAAGACCTACGGTACTCCCGCATCCGACAAGTCCCGTCTCAGATATGTTCCAGAGTTCTTACCGTACTTCTCAGATTTGATTTAGTTCGTAGTACCTATGGGTACTCCCTGCCTCTGATTAACTTCGCCTCTCAGATAGTTGCGTAGTACTACGGTACCCAAAGATCTCGAATGTTCCGCTTGATTAACCCTGTGATCTCGAATATGTCCCGGCCTTTGATTTAGTTAGGTGAAAATCACGTACCCCCAGATCCGAGTAAGTTCCACACATGTATCCGACAATTGCAGTACCTACGGGGGTACTCTCAGATTTGATTAAGTTCGCAGTACTCACGTACTCTTGTACGTAAATAAGTACAAGTTCTCGTAGTACCTACGAGTACTCGCATCCGTAAGATAAGCATAAGTCCAGCTGGTACCCACGAGCACTCCGTATAAGGAATCTCTGCTCGTAGTACCTACGGGTACTTTTGACATCAAGAAAATGTTCTCGTAGTACCTACGTACTTCGTATCCGAAATACATGCAAGTTCCAAGACAAGTATTGTGTTCAAATACCAAGATATCGTCTCAGAATCTCTGTGGTACCTACTAGTACCGAATAAGTTAAACTCGCAGCATAAACATAAGTTCTGTAATCCCTTACTGAGTCCCGACGCAATATAAGTCCGCGAGTAAGGATAAGTTCAAGATAAGAATAAGTTCTCAGAATCTCTACTGAGTCCCGTATGAACATAAGCCTGGGATAAGCATAAATGCTTATATAAGTCTATGATATGAATGCATGAGATTTCTGATATCTGTTATGGTTATACACTTATTATAATTGTGTATATGCATGTGTTTCTGTATAAGAAATGTTTCCCACTAAGCGTAAAGCTTAGCACGGGTTTTTAATCCGTGTAGGTACAGGAGAAGACATCTGAAGACCTCCGCATACAGCTGGGCCAACACACTTGTAAGGGTTCACTACATGTAGGTTCCGTGCTCTGATTTGTAATGTAAAGTTCGCTTTGTATTTGTAAATGGACTCAGTTATATGTGCAGGTGATTCGACACACCACTCCGCGGTAGCTCTTTCTGATTCTCGTTATAAGATGTAGCCATACCCACAGTACCATCACTTAAAAAAAAAAAAAAAAATCAGGTATGAGTCCCACCCAGTCTCGTCCCGGAACTGTTCGATCCGCCAATCGGTCGACCGGGAACGGGCGTGACAGATATCCACTTATATCATCTACAAAAAGAATTAAAAAAAGGTAGAGAATCGACGGACAGGTCGCACCGCAAATTACCACTAGCCTCTTGGATCAATCCAGAGTGCTTGCCACACCCTCGACAACGGTGCCAAAATGCTTCATCTATTTCAGTCAAATTATTCCTGCCGTAGGAACCGATTGCCAAGCATTATAATACCGTGGAGTCCACAAAGTCATTACTTCTCGTGGAGTGGTTTCAGTGATCCTGTGGATTGCTTTCAATGAATGCGATTAAAGAAAAATCTGGGGGTTGTGATTGATTGATTTCTTAACCGATTGACTTAAACTATTGTAAAACTAAAGGCTAATGATAGATCCTTAGGTTTCCAGCCACCACCAACTAGGTAACACCACCTCTTATTTTTACAATCTCATCTATTTATTGATGAACAAATGGTCTTCGATGGGGGATTTAACTTTAAAAGCTTTTGTAAGACAAAGAATAGTTGAATGATATCAAACACTTGCTCAAACGATTGGTTTGGACTCTTAGTTTGCATTTGAGATCAAGCACAAAGTGTACCAAGAATCTCTCATTCACACGTTGTCAAGAAGATGCCAAATTAAGGTTTTAGAAGAATTTTCACAAGTGTTCAATATCGCATGTAAACTCCCATTGAAGCACAAAAGAGGGATTGAGGGTCAAGCATTCTTGAAGGGTGAGTTTCACCGCTTAGAATGCATCATGAGGTTTAGAACCCATTGTGTTGAGAATTGATTCATAATTGCAGAACACTACTAGTAAATGGGAATTGAGAAATAACACTTCAATCATATGTCGTAGATATCAAAACTCAGTCGTTTCTAATGAACACCAAGTTATAAAACCAATTGAAAGATTACAAATGCTTAAAAACTCAGAATCACAAGAAAACTAAGTACTCTACTCTATGAAAACCCTAGAAAAATATGAGAAAACACTCCAAAGGTAAGAGCCAAAACCCTAGAATCCGAACTCCCTTAATTCTGCCCTAAAGTGGGCTTAAATACAATCATTAGTGATCTCGCAGATCGAAGACGAGCATGCCCTTGCACCAAGATTGAAATTCCGCTCAAATTTTACAGAGATCACATGGCTGGTGTCTGGTTATCGCTTAGTGTGGCATCTGGTACCAAAAGCGCAATCGGTACCCAACAAATTTCGGGGCAAATTCCATCGATCATATTTTATATCGGTACCATTGCCCACTACATGTGGGTACTGCGTACCACATGTGGTATCGGTACCACCGCTCCACAAATGCCTCCTCTTCACTTTAGCACGACCTGTGGCCCCGACGCTGGTCAGAATCAACAAAACGATGATCTGCGCTGTTCTCTGAACTGAACCGCTACGAAAATGTGCGTACTGACATCGAACAACCCGCATACATGCATCAAAACCGTAGAAAGGTCAAAAGACTATTCTACACAAAAGGAAAGCAAAACATGAGTTGAGGGGCTTAAAACTCTATATAATTGTCGCACTTTTATGTATCCAACAAGAATAACCAAGAAAAAGACACATACAAGACCGAGGATCAAGTTTGTGAGTTGCATATGGACACAGCCATGGAAAGCAAAGACATCCAAAGACTCGAAGTTTGGTGGAATTCACCTTTTTGTTGAAGAGTTTTCGAAAATGTATATGAAAGAAATATTTTCTTTGGGCATATAATTGATCATATACATGTTTGTAGCAAAGGCATAGGACCAGTATTTGAGCGGATGTGGACACAGTGAAGAAGAGCAAGACCAGTTTCAACAATATGTCGATGTCGGCATTCAGAGTAGCCATTATGCTCTAGTGTATGGGGTGGAGTAGTGAGATTAGTGATGCCATGGGTGGAAAGAAGGAGCGAAGAACCGTATACTCACCTCCATTGTTAGTAAACAACATTTTAATTTTAGAGGAAAATAATTTTCAACTAGGGATTTGAAAGTGATAAAGACAGAGTGAATATCATATTTCTTTTGGAGTGGGTAGAATGAGACATATTTAGTAAAGTGGTCAACGAAGATATCATAATACTTGAACCCATCAACAGATAGAATGAGCAATGTCCATACATCATAATAAACAACTTCAAATGGAGAAATGGATGAAATAGATGACGCAGAAAAATGAAGCTTATGACTTTTATTTTTATTGCATGAATTACAAGAAAATTTATCAAATTGAGAAGACGAAAACGAAATATTCATAGACGACAATATTTTCCTAAATTTTTTAAAATATGGGTAACCTAAATGACTATGCCATGTCAAAAGAGAAACTGATGACGAGACAAACGAAAAAACTAAAATAGAAATTGACTTGATTGGGAAGGAAGAATTCGACCAAAGGTAGACCCCATCAGTGCTCTTGCTTGTGGCCATAATTGCCCTCGTTTGACGATCCTACACTTGAAAATAATGATAAAAATAATAATACATTCACATCATTAGAAGTACAAAGATCCAAAAATGAAATCATATTCATAAACATAGCCGGAACATGTAAAACATTGTCAAGCATAAGTGTACGAGTAGATGAGGACAACTACATGATGCTAGAATTTTGAATGGAAAGACAAGTACCATCATCACCAAGGAAAACATTATCCAAGCCGGAATACGGATAGTGAAGTAAGAGATTGGCAAGATCATTGGTTAAATGATGAGAGGCACTAGAATCAAGAACCCATTCAAATGTAATGATAGGTAGATAATTAGTGGCAAGATAACCCGTGGTCAGCAGACGCATAAGGATGATGACGCAAATGCCCACATGAACATTAAGGTGTCGAAAGGGCCTATTTAGCCATAAATTTGGCACTTACCAAGATAGCCCCGAGAAGGTGTGGATGCAGGGGGTTGGAGGGCCTTAGGGACCATGATGGTGGCGGCTGGTATTGTGGAGGAGTGGTCAAAGTTGTCGCTAAGTGCAGATATGGTGGTTGAGATGAGAATTTTGATCAATTCTATGAGCCCGACCTGCTTGAAGTTGGAATTCAAAATATTCAGGTTATCGTGACCTAGTCAAGACAAAGCAAGTGCTCGTAGAGCTAGTAAAGCCAGTAGTTTCGTCAGGGGTTCAAGGAGGTTTCCAATTCAGCCTCATAGTTCAACAGTTTCTAAAAAAGTTCCTCAAAATCAAAAGGAGTTTCCCAAACTTGCAAGGCATGAGAAAGTTTAGAGTATGTGGGATCAAGTCCATTGAGAATACAGATTGATAAGTCATCAAAATCCACAAGTTTATTCATAAGATCAAGCGAGTCAATGCAATTTTCAATGTCCTACATATATCTTGTAATTATCTAATTTCCTTGAGACAGGTTGGCGAGATAGCCACGAAATTCCATAATTCTACCATGGTTAGTGATGCATTTTTTCCATGGTGCTCCGTGCAAGACGAGAAATAGAAGTAGATGAAGCAATAAACGTAACCAAATTGCTAAAGTCGGAGCCAATTATGGCATTCAATAGTAACTAATCCTAATGAATCCATAGCGCAAAGGCAAGATTAGGTGAAGCAACATCTAAATCATAATTAATAACTATGGTAGGAAGACATGGTAGTGTACCATCAACATAACCAAAGAGGTCATAGCTAATTAATAAAGAATTAAATTGGGCACACCAAGCAAGGTAGTTTATGGAATTGAGTTTGAGAGGGGCTTGAGCAGTGACATGAATGGAAATTAAGGTCTGCAAGTGATCAACAGAGGAAGAGAGGGAAGGGCAAACGGGAGGGCTTACGGGGGAGGTGGCAGTGGAATGAGGTGGTGGCTGGGTAGCGGACATGTTTGGCAGGGGAAGTTTTCGGTAAGGTTGTGATAGTTAGGGTTTCGCTAGGGCTGGAAATCGGTAAGGAGAAGGTCCAGCAAGCGACGAGGAGGAAGACCAATTGGAGGAGAGAAGGAAGGGGAAGAAAATGAGAATGGTGGACTACTCCAAATTCAGTGTCCAACTAGAGGATGCGAAGTTTGAGAAGGAAAGGGTAGCGTCTGATGGCATGGAGCTTGCTTCTTTGGAAATTTCGGGTCTTGTGGTCTCCTGAACTTTTTGAGTCACTGGACCGTCGGAGCATCAACCAACTAGCGAAATCTTGCAAAACAAACAAGAAAACGGTGGTGGTATGCCCACCGCCCCTTCGATACTTAAGTTAGATTTTTCACAGTCCATAATACTCTTTCCCTCTTTCTTCGATCAGAATCTCGTACCTCTTCTTCAAGCATTCTTCCTTATCCCTAAGGAAGGCGATCCTCATTTTATAGAAAGTAGATGATCCCCTTCCTAAACAGAAGGGGAAGGTGGCGCTTTTCTTGCGTGTTATGACCCATTCTTCCTTTTAAGTGTCCTAGTCGCCCGTATTTTCTGCCCTAAGGAATGTTCGACTACCCTCAGGGTAGTTATGAGCATGACTTATTCTTGCTCAAGTTTAGAGAGGTCACCTGTGACGCCTTTAAAGGTTACCCGTGCACAGAGGCAAAGGCTTAAGCGATATATACCCTCCCCGGACGGGGATATACATTTGGGCCTGGCTAATATAGGAAAACGTTTGGGCCCATAGATTAGGCCATTATCATGCGGTCCTTAGTTAGCCGAGCCATGCTAGCTAGAGCAGTTGGACCTAGCTTATGGTACCCATAATTCCCCCCTTTTTCTTGTTGGGGAGGGCGATTATCCCCAGCGGGAAAAAGAAAGCGTGTTTGACTAGCCAGCATAGGGAACAACAGACAATTAATGGTAATATATTCCAATACCAAATGTTCTAACTCTTTGGGATCTACATTTGATGTGGCCATTTGGGATTCCCTTAAGGCTAGAGGGCTGTATAAAAGGTTAAGAGAGTGGCGGGTTTCTTTATGCCATTGGTTATCCCGGGTCTTTCAATGGGGAAGATCAGTTAGGCGGTATCAGGGGTTAGACTTAGAGGACTGCTGAATAAAGGATAATTGTGATGAACGGGTCGCACATGATTTCCAAGCATGACCTCAGAGAAGATTGCAAGGATCGAAATGAGTTTTAATTGAACATCTTTTATCAGAGTCAGTCTTTGCGGTTCTAAACTCGAATGGAAGCCTTTGCATCCAAGGACACCCCTCTCAGAACAACGTTCCGCACGCCTTTACCACCTACCTAGGCCCGTCATCTCGCCAATTTTTCCTCGTTTTCGGCCTAAGCGCCCATAATTGATTTTGTTTGAGCGTTGTATTCGATCCGAATGGATTATGCAGTCGTAATACGATCACCTTGTAAAAATAACGAAACCGTGTAATTACGAACGTTTTCTGACGTGATCAATGAATTCATATTTCTTGATATCTCTACTTATTTTCATATACTGTCTCCATGCCTCTCTCCTTTGCTAGCTAGTGCCAATAACTGACTCATGGTTTAAACTATGGTATTTGACATGGGCTAATCGAAATGGCCCCAAATTTCGTGATGACATAGTTAGTCGTTGCTTGTTTAAGATAATACAAGGGCCCACGAGTTTGGCCCATACTTGTTTACTGTGCCCTAATAGGCGAATCGTCGCCAGAATTCAAACTATCAGTGGATGTGATGAGTTAACAGTGCATTTAATGCGTCCGCATGGCCTAGGCGTTTGGTATATAGGGAGCCATCATTGAGTTTTACCTTCTTCCACTCCTATTTGTCTTTGGTCTAGTTCCAGTTTTTCCGCTGATGGGCTGGTGTAACCATGCGTTCTTTTACGAGCCGATTATTCTTGCTCAACTTTTATGTCTCAAGTAAGTACCATTTTCCCCTCTGAGGTCAACTCGATTAGTGACCAAGCCGCCGTAAGAAGTTCCTGTGTGAGGGTATATTTGTAGTCTGGGTCCTGGCTGACCCTTGCTCGTGTTTCAAGGATTTTGCTTTCTTACCAAATTTTGCATATGACTTAGGGCCAGCACTCTCTTAGGGCTAACTTTTGGTTTTTTTTCGCTCCTCCTTTGGAATCGCTTAGAATGGCGAGAGGTCGTGAAGACTCTCCGCCGTGTCGGTCACAAGCGAGACTCACCTGCACTTCGCAAGCATCATCATCTCGTCCCTGACGATGGAGGAGTTGAGGGCTTATTGTGATGTCCCTGATAACATCAACCTTACATTGATGGAGAAGCCGAATGAATCAACTATGGGTGGATAACACAACTCTTGTTTTTACCCAGAGCATCTTGGCAACTGGCTGGGCTTCCCTTTGGTACGCTCTGAGTCACTAGCTAGATTCACTGTGGCGCCACACCCTGTTCATCCTAACACAATTTGATTCAACCGATGTGGTGGTGTTCTAACCCTACTAACTCGACCTCTCGTTGGTCGATTTGCTTCATATTCTTTTCGAGGATAAAGGTGGCCTGATGTCTATGTCGATGATTGAATACCAAAAGTGCAATTTCAACCCTATTCGTGATAGGTTTCGGGGTGCTTTACACTAATCACATCAATTCGGGGCCAATTAATGTGCGTGTCCACTTGGTTCCACTAAATGTCATTTGAGATTGTTTTGGTTAGTTTTTGCGGTGCTCAGACCTCCCAACGAGCTTAGCTTCAGATTGTGTCGGAATGCGAGATTTCGATGATTTCAATCGAGTCGAGGCGATGAAATATAAAGATCCAATGAAGAAATGAAGACAAAGTGATGAACAAAGAGGCAAGAGAGGATGCAAGCTTGTAAAACAGATGCAGAGTACCCAGAAATTTCGCTGATTATGGTATTCTTTGCCGGGATTGCAAAAATTCTCAATCTCATTGAATTGAATTTCGCTAAAGCAATAAATTTCGCTTAGCTACCGAAAATCACTATGCCTAGCTTAAATTAACCACCTCGCTATTCACATACCGCTAGGCTAGTATTTCCCCACTAGCCAGCTTAAATTATCAAGGATAGCCTAAATTTTCCAATTCTCACATTCTCAGAGAATTTCTATAGGTTATAAATTCATTAGGCTAGCTAAATTCCTCCTCCATAGCTAAAAATGTATCGCCTGATTTTGGTGTAATTAATGCCAACCATCACGCTTTGGGTGTATTACCACCTTTGTCCCTCGTAAGCCAATATTTTAGCATTCTTGTATTTCTTTTCAAGACTTTTGAGGGACTATATAAACCCCACACTTGTAATCTTAGTAGTTCTCACATGAAATTTCTTTTCATTTTATAAAATTCCCCAAGAGATTTTCATTTTAGGTTTCATTTACCTCTTCTCTCTCCTCTTTTCATTTAGGCTGCTAAACACCCCTTGAGGATGACAACTCAAGGGATGCTTGGCTGCTTCCCGCAGTAGCTTTAAAGAGGAGGGTGGCTAGCTTGAGCCAGTTGGCTGCAGTCATTCTCATGCTTTAAATGATATGATATCGATTATGGTTCCATACCTTCCAAACTAGGTTAATACATTTAATGTTGTTCCTTTGGTCAATATTTGCCATGTTTTAGGTTCGGGCAAGGGCGCTGACGTTAGATGCAATTGATATCCTTTAGATGCCATTTACGAGTGCCCAATGAGGTCGAATGATAGGTTTTAAAACTGAATGGGACTAATGCTTAGTACTTGGTTTGACTCAAATGAGTGGTTATAGGTTAGGTTTTATAGTTAAACAAAGATCCTGGCTTGGCTTTTGACTATGTCACTTGCCATAATGCGAGGAAATAACCCGAGGACACTTCAATAGCCCCATGTTATCAAGCTAGTGACCCAAGCCTTCAAGGTTACCATTTTACACTTCACTTTAACCATTTCAGTCAGTCAGTGAACATACAACCTCCCCTGTTTTTAACCAAATCCAAAAATCCAAACTAAAGCCTCACCACTTTCAAACACTAATGCAATCATTCACAGGGATGAAACCCATCCCCGTGTTCGACCCTAGACCGGCTATATCAAGAAGTAGCTGATACTATAAAGTAGAGGAACATAGGAAACAAATTTTGTTGATTCGGCCAAATTCTACCGCGGGTAATAATCAAATGGCGTCGTTGTCGGATGGTGCCAAACACGATGATGAGTGGATGTGTACTTGTAATCCACATTACAAGTGTTGGTGACCTTTAGTCCTTTGATTTATGTGCAAAAGAATCGCAGCTTTCTTCACTGGGCAACACGTGACTGCTTTTTTTTCGCAGTCGCTTTTGTTTTAACTAATACCGACCCTTTCGTGGTGGCAAGTTTGTTTGTGTCCTTTGTCGCTTTCTAATTTCGTGTAATGTGTTTATGAATCAGGATAAAGGGATATCGTAGATTGTAAAGAATCGCACACCAATCGAATAAGGTTGTGAAATCAATACATATGAAACATGGACCTCTACTTGAAGAATAGCAAAGTCGCTAGGCACCCCAAAGAATCCAACAAGATACATATCAATGAGGGATCATATACACCTCCTAGAGTTAGTGCCTTCCCGATCATACCGGGTCAAGATGTGGCAAAGGAGACCTCTATTGCGCCCCTACTCCCCTTACATTTCATGGTATGGAAAATGAAAATCCATACACCCATATAAGTGGATTTTGAGGAGTTTGCATAACCTTTAAGGAAGGTATGATAGACATGGATTTGTTGAAGAAGCATTTCCATCAATTCCTACGACAAAGCCAAAATATGGCTCAACTCACCGAGGCCGAGAACGATTAGAAATCGGGCCGATCTTCGCTTTCGAATTTTGGAAGAAATTCTTCGCTACCAAGACCAACAAGCAAAGAGGCGCATCTACACCTACTCGCCTATGACAATGAAAAGTTTTGATCGTTGAGCTGAAAGATTCATCGAGACCATCAATGCTTGTCCACATCATGGTTTCGATATTACGGATGCCGGGTGAACCATTTTTATGATGGTATGTCTCCAGCCATGAAGCAACTATTGGAGACCATGTGTGGAGGTAACTTTTTAAGCAAAAACCCGGATGAGGCCATGGACTTTTTGAACTATGTGGCCGAAACCTCAAAGGCATGGGATGAACCGAATCCAAGGGAAGCCGAAAGATCAAAGCCTTCAACCACCCACAGGGGGCATTTATGCACCTCCGAAGACATGTAGATGAAAGCAAAACTGACCACTTTGACTCGAAGGTTGGAGGAGCTGGAAATGAGAAGCCAGCACGAAATGCAAGCAGTAAATGAGTTACCTGCATCTCATCCAGCTTGTTTTGATTATCAGACAAATAGTCATCCTGAGGAGCACTATCAAGAGCATGCCCATGTCCTAAATCAAAATAAACCACCCATAGATGCTCCATATAGCAACACCTATAACTCTAATTGGAGAAATCATCCAAACTTGTCATGGAAGCCTAACCTCCCCGCCTATGTGCTCCCCAGTGCCAAACCACGCTTATTCCTCATTCAACCACGTACCACCATCATCCACTTCCGGAACAAGCGATGACCGACTGGAAAGCAAGGTGGTGGGCAACTTGTGGAAGAACAAAAAGGGACTTCAATGCACAATTGGCAATAAAGGATTGATAACGTGAGAGAGCAATAATCGAATAAGAGAAGGACGGGTCGAGAGCAATCTTAATCGAAAATAGACAACTTGGTATTCAATCACAAAGATCAACAATATTCTGAGGTGACAGGAGAGAGGAAGGTTCCTTCCCAAACACCGCCAACCGAAAGGAGTGCATGAGATAGGGTTCATCCAAGAATTCAGATCGGATGAGGTCAAGGGGCTATAATCACCCTTAGGAGTGGAAAAGAGGTTAATCACCCAATGCCCGCCGCTTGAGGAAACCAAAAAAGGAAAGGAATTGAGCCATAACACATTTTCCTCGGGCTAGCGACTCAATGAAGCACCGTGATGCCACCTCCATTTCCCCTGCACTAAGAAGCAAGAAGAAGGCATCCCAAACAGTGTGCATCCTAGAAGTCCTAAGGCAGCTGTAAAGGTGAACATACCCCTTTTGGACATCATCAAACAAGTCCCTGCCTATGCAAAGTTTTTAAAGGATCTTTGTACAATCAAGAAGGGGTTGGGCATTGAGAAAAGGTATTTTAACTCCAGCAAGTTAGTTCCATAATCCAGCAAGAACCTGGGCCAAATACAAGGATCCGGTGATCTCCCACAATTTCAAGTAACATTGGTGGGACTCGCGATGCATTAAAGCACCGCTTAGATTTAGAGCTGCAAACCCACGCCATACTCGCAGTATAAAGAAGGTTAGGGCTCGGGAGAGCTTAAACCTACCAACATCACTCTATCATCGTCGATCGACGGCAAGAAGATTCCTAAGGAATAGTCAGGAGGATGTGTTGGTCAAGGTAGACAAATCTCTACTACCCAAGACTTTGTAGTGCTCGACACCGAGCCAATAGCGCTGACCGCAATCACGCGCAATTATCCCGGAAGACCATTTCCTCGCCACCGCACGCGATCATCAATTGCCGTAAATGGAGTCATGCAACTTACATTCGCAACATGACATCGGAGCCGAACATTTCACTCTGGAGTCACAAGCATAAATCATTGGAAGATGCATGGAAGGAAACAATGAAGTCCGTTCACCAATAATGTGGAAGTCGAATGTCCAAGAATTGCAGGAAACAACCAACCAAGGTGAAGCAGGTTTTTTGGTATTACACGCGAGCCACCTGTGGCACCGTCACTTAATCAACCAAAGGAGGAAAAGTTAGAGTTAGGAGTGTTTTCTTTTTATGTTTTTGTATAGTTTCTAAAGATTATCAATCACAATAATTTTGTTTAGGATTCATGTATTAGCCAATAGTAGTAAGTAAAGGATATTTTTTGTATGTTTAGCTATATCTCTCAGATAAATGCATTTTGTTATATCAAAAGCTTTACAAAGACTATTTACGCTTACTACACTTGTGCAAAGTACTTTTGTAAGTCTTTATTTAGTGTATCTACTTTTCTTTCAATCGACAACTAATTCGCTTTTAATCGAACAATTGAGTTGCCTTTAATTGGAGAATTGAAACCCTCAAGTTACCTTAATGCTAGGACAATTCCATGCATTACTAGCTTTCGGTCCATTGAAGTTTTAGCTTCAACTTGAACATTCCCCCTTTGAGCTAATTCCCACACTCCGCACACCGATCAGAATTAATAGGTCAGAAATTATGTACCTCCTTTCTTCACTTTGCAAAGCCGGCCTTAGGGCTTGTTGACGACCCATAATAGGCGGTTAGTTTTACCTACGTTCAAGGCTACCTTTCCAAAAGGAAAAGAAAAAGCAAAAGAAAAGAAAAGTGAAAGAAAAGAAGAGAAAGAAAATAAAAGCCGTGACGCTTGCCTCAAACCCGAATACGGTCCGAGGCATACATGGTGCCTTTTAAGCCCACATGCCCCAAACCTTAGTCGTCGAGTCATCGACTTCTAGTTGTTCGTTACATGGGTGGATGGGGTAGAGTTTAGCGTGGTCAGAGGGAGCCACCTCCTCGGTCATTCAGTCCGGTGAAACCCACGAGTTTGTGGTCAAGGATCCTTTCGTCAGATGCCCTAAACCCAATCGGGTCGGGAGTCACCTGTGGACCTTCGCTACACCCACTTCGTGAAGTCTAGCCTTAGCATTGCACCCTACAATTTAATGGCAAAGAAATAAGTGTGTAGCTAATCCTATTTAGGTTGCCCAACAGCTTTGAAGGCCATGAATTAGCTAGGTCGGGGGAGGGAATAATTTTGCAATTCTATTGGCTCAATCTGGTTACATTAGGAATCATTAGATTTTGGTGGAAATTCAGGTTGATTTCCTAGGATCCGATGTTGGCCTAAAACTTGTTCTTATATGGTTTCTGTTCTCTCATGTCGGTTTTCAAACTAGGTCTCAATTGTTCATTTTAAAGGTAATGCTTATATGTATATACACCTTTTTGAACCGTATACACTTTTTGTAAAATCACTGCATGCATGTCCTTATTATTTTAGCATTGCTAAGGGACTAGCAACGGTCGGGTTAGTGGATTAAATACTAAAAAGTGCAATTTTGAACCCTATTCAGATAGGTTTTGGTGCTTTTTGCGCACTAATCATATCAATGGCTTCAATTAATGCAAGTAGTCCACTGGGTTCCACTAATGCCATTTCGAGATTGTTTCAAGTTAGTTTCAAGAAAGCCTGAGGACTTCAAACAAATGAGTTTAGTCAGATTATGTTGAATGCGATTCTCGATGATTTCACCGAGCCGAGGCGATGAAATATAAAGATTCAATGGAAGAAATGGAAGACAAAGTGATGAACAAAGAGGCAAAGAGAGGATGCAAGGTGCAAACAGATGCGGTGATACCCCAGAAATTTCGCTATGATTGCTAAATTTACTGGATTGCGAAAATTCGCAAACCATAGCTAAAATTTCGTAGTCCCACAACGGAATTGGGAAATTCACAGCTAGCTTGGGCTCGCTAGCTTAAAATCATCGTGCCTAAATAAATTAACCACCTTCGCTATCTCACATACTAAGTAGTTAGCAAAATTTCAATATTCAGCTTAAATTACTCTGATAGCGAAATTTTCCAATTTCGCTATCTTGTAGACCGCCAGGCCAGCGAAATTCTCGCTTAGGCTGAAAGGTACTTCGCTATGCAAGCGAAATTCTCCTCCATAGCGAAATGGTCAGCCTGATTTTCAGGTAATTAATGCCAAACTTAATTACGTTTTGGTATTACCACCTTGTCCCTTTGTAGTTCCAATATTTGGTGATTCTGTATTTTCACACTTTCATGACTATATAAACCCCCATAATTTTGTAACCCTAAGCAATTTTTGCAGCAGCTTTTCATTTTATAAAATTCCCGCAGCTTTCATTTAGGTTTCATTCAAGCCTCTTCTCCCCTTTCTTTCATTTAGGCTGCCAAACACCCTCGAGGATGACAATTCAAGGGATGCTTGGCTAAGCCTCTATAGCTTTGAAGAGGAGGGTGGCTAGCTTGGTTTCGGGGTTGCCGCAGGCTGTCCTCATGCTTTAAATGACATGCATACTCCGCATTTATGGTTCCATACCTTCCAAACTAGGTTTAATGCCATTTAATGTTAGTTCCTTTGGTCAATATCACATGTTTTAGGGTTCAAAGGTATTTTTTCAATGCTAGATGCACTGATATCCTTTAGATGCCATTTACGAGCCAATTAAACAGGTCAATGATAGGGTTTTAAAATTGAATGGGACTTTGAATGCTTAGTACTTGGTTTGACTCAAATAGGAGTGGTTCTAGGGTTAGGTTTTATAGCTAAACAAAGATCCGGTTTTGGATTTGACTATATGTCACTTGCCATAATACGAGGAAATAACCCGAGGACACTTCAATATCCCATGTTATCGGTTAGTGACCAAGCCTTCAAGGCTCGCTTTACACTTCACTTTAACCATTTCAAATACTGTGCTGAACATACAACCTCCCCTCGTTTTTAACTAAATCCAAAAATCCAAACTAGCCTCACCAATTTTCAAACACTAGCAATCATTCGCGGGATGAAACCCATCCCCGTGTTCGACCAGACCGCTTATAACAAGAAGAGCTTGACTACTAAGCAAGAGGAGGAACATAGGACAAATTTTGTTGATTCCGTCACCCTACCGTGGCATGAATCACGATCCAAGATTCTCGTCGCTAGCCGTGATCGATTCTCCGATTCACAAATGGAGGCGAAGGGTGTAATACTAGTAGTGGGGCCTGTGTGATGAGACGGCGAAGCCTCCGCGGCCTTCCATTTGATGTTAACTGGTCTCACTTCCTGTGTGTGTGACAGTCGAGTTTGGAATACGTAATGCAGTACGCATAAAGGACTTAAGCAAGAATTGATCGTGATTATCAGCGTAGGAAAAACCGAGAGGTAGGTTGCATACTAGGTGGAGAAGAGTCTTCGAGAAGATCCGAAGTAGCCGCTGCGACACACCCCACCCCTACTAGCAAGGTGTCACTAATCTCATTTAACCCCCAAATGCTACTCCATCAACGACTTCAAAGAATCCCGTGGAAGGCCGTGTTGCTTAACAAAACTCAGATAATTTTTTTCTTTTCTAAACTTATGATTTTATAAAATTTCGGGGCAAGATAAATTCGCATAGCCAGATACATCCTAAAACCTCGTATATACAAATACACTTTTCAAAAATATGGCACCAACACACTCTTCCAAAGAGCCTCTGTGCTCATCACATTTTCACAAAACAAAACTATGTACATACATATGCTCAACTATACAAATTCGAAGTATTTTCTACATTGTTATTTAATACAAAGACTATACTAGAAGTCGAGAATGCTAAATGCTCCAAATTTTCCTAGCTGCTTGTACCGGGAAAATACTTTAAACAGAAAATAATGAGCTAAATGAGCTCAAGAGTGCATGCTTTATAAAATGCTTTCTTTTTCCGAAAATATCTCAAAGCTGTAAAACTATATTTCACAAGACATTTTCCAGAAACCTTGCTTGCTTTGCTATAAAAGTTTATAAAACTTTTCATAACTTCTTGCTTGCTTTGCTTTAAATGTTTCTAAGACTTTTCATAACTTCTTGCTTGTTTTACTTTAAAAGTTTCTAAACCTTTTCATAACTTCTTGATTTCTTTGCTTTAAAGGTTTCTAAAAACTTTTCATAAAATGCTTGCTTGCTTGCTTTAAAAGTTTCTAAAAACTTTTCATACTATGCTTGCTTGCTTGCTTTAAAAGTTTCTAAAACTTTTCAGAAACTACTTGCTTGCTTGCCGTAAAGTTTCTAAAATTTTCATAAAATGCTCGCTGCTTACTAGTGGTTGATTTTAAACCGTATGGTGCTTATAAATCAAGATCAACCACTAAGGCCTTTCTTGCTTGCTGTACCCTAGTAAACACGGGAGCCTGGGCTTCAACCGTGCCGGTGGAAGGACTTGGGTCCACATCACCTAGGTGGAAGGGCCTTGGCCCACATCACCTTTTCCGGTAAATATGGTGGAAAGACCTTGGTCTACGTCACCATATAATAGCTAGCGCGTTAACCCTATATACTCTAGTACGTGCCACGGTCCCCTTTAATATGCTATGATGTATGAACTAAGTTTACCGACCAGGAAAATCTAAAATGCATGAAATGATGTCCTAACTTCACTGCACGTACGGAATACCTCTGACTGGTATGCTTGCTTAGTACTAAGGATTTCTTAAGGCCTGTTTTACAAATTAAACTTTGCTTGCTTGCTTGCTTGCTTTTAAAATCTGGTTTCACAACTAAAAACCATTGCTTGCTTGCTTGCTCTTTGAAATATGGTTTTACAAATCAAAACCATTGCTTACTTTCTTTTCAAATATGGTTTACAATCAAACTATTTCTTGCTTGCTTTTCAAATATGGTTTAAAATCAAAACCATCGCTGTTTGTTATATTGAAATATGGTTTAATACTATAAAACCATTACATATCAGTGTAAAACGATTTATAAATAATACACTAGTAATTAAAAAAAAAAAGTTTAGAACACTCACCTTCCTTTTACAATAATTGAGTACGACTCCACAATTCTCCTACCTCCGCTATTACCTTACACATTCGATGTATTAGACCACACACGTCAGCACAACCAAGCAATTTGCACACTTGGTGCTACAATTAAATTTTTTAGAAAATATAAATCTCCAAATGCCATTCATGTGCATATGGTCATATTCTAGACTCCAAGGAAATTTTCTATAGAGTCTAAAATTAATTCGAAACATTCGAAAATTATGTCCGACTGTCCGAATAAAATCCCCGAATTTCAACCCGAACTGTCCGAAAACAGTCATGAAATTCAGCCCGAACTGTCCGAAAATAGTCCCAAAAATTCCTAAACTCAGTCTAAAAATTTTGGGACTGAAATTTACGGCCTCTCATGGCCTCTAAGAAAATTCCAAGCCATTACATAGCCTTTAGGCTCGAAATAATACAAGTAGGAAAATTCCCTACCTCGTGGAGTTTGAAACATCGAACCAGAGCAAGCTGCCTTCTGGCCTCGTCTGTGCCCATCGCCCTACTGGGCAGATTCCAAACGCTCCACCTGGACCCAATCAAGGCAAAAGGGGTATCCGCCCGACAGGCTTCTTCGCTAAGAAAGTGGCGCCGCCCGAATATTGGAAGATAAAAAAGAAAAGGACAACCGTGAAAGAACGCCTCCTGGCCCAAGTGAAAGATTTGTACCTTGTCTGCTCGAACCTAGCCGGCCCTCCGTCTTCAAAAAGAGGAAGAGAGGAGGAAGAGGGATGACGATTACTTGATCGCATGCCGCTAGTGCAGAAACAATGAAAGCTACAGAGGATGTCGAGGGAGGTCGACGGCCATGATCGCCGCCTCCTCATGGATCTGGTTCGAGATGCATGCAATCATCATTCCGGGCTCTCTATAGATGGGGTCTAGTGACCAATTGGGTCTGGAGGATGTCGCCCTTGAGAAGCCCAGGGGGGATACCCCAATCCTGCTTGCACTACAGGTGATCTATCCTCTTGACCGGCCGGAAAGCCATTTGGATATTACCAAGCTTGCTCGAGCTGGGTGTAAGAGGTCGCATCAGCCTCGACGGACATCGCTGAACTCTTATCTCCCCTACGCTTACCAGCTCCCGTGATGGAGGAAGTGACAAGATTTCGCCCAAGACATCAAGCGTATCATCCAATCGACGGAAGCCTTCAACCGAGAGTCCGCACCGACGCCAGGACGACTTGTACTTGAGAACGCTATGGATGCCTATAACCGCTCGGGTTGTTAGATTAGGCGAGGAGCATTCCGTTGTTGTTCATGTTGGTACTTTAAAAGAGGATATTCGCCAGAGAAGCCAAGATGCAGATGTAGATTCGCACTGGAATCACATTCCAATCGACTGAGCTAGTAAAGTAGTAGTCCTCATAAAACGTTTTGACGTCATATCTCCGTATTTTTGGCTTTTACAGTCATCATCGCGATCCGAAACATGGTTCCTCCCAAAGCACCACGAATTTCCAACTCCGCCGAGGGACGGAGAAGCTGTGTCGTATGTCCAGCTGTGGCTTTTCGAACAAGAGAGTTTGATGCCTCTTCAAGGAGGCTCGACGAGTTCACGGAGCTAGGGCTAGAGACATTGTGGATAGGGCGGCTCGAGTAGAGGAGGAAAGGGAGGCCGCCCCGACACGGCAGGTTGCGCGCCGGAGACCGACGCGGGCGACAATGCCCGCACAAATGGAACTGACCGACGGTCCGCTCTACTACTTTAGAAGGTGCTCCACTAAGGCAATACCCGCCTGCCAGTTTTAGATGCCGCGGAAGTATACCCGCTGGCATGGAGAAGGAGATTTGCCACAATGTATGAGTGATCATTCGATCACGAGGTTTCGGGGCCAGAAAGAGGAAATCCCGCAGCCAAGCAAAGGCAATTGTGGAAAGGGAAGCGATAGAGGCGGAATTTGATGCTACAGCGACTTACATCTTCAACTATGGATAAGGCGCACTGCTGTGATTTGACACACCTGTGATATGCGGCAAGCTCCACGATCCCAAATTGATGCTCGATACGACAAAAACCGTCGCCACCCGAGTTCTTCTGGCTCAACCCCGATGCCCCGCGCTTCCCTTCTACTCCGGTGTCGCTTCGTGAGGGGAGCCCTCCGCTCAAGTCCTGTCGCCGCTGAGGAACAGAGTATCCTTCCGTAACCTCTTTCCAACTGAGTCGGCGTTAAAGATCACACTTCATGACTTCTACCGAGCTTGCTTCATTTGGTCAGATTTGACATTCTCGTTGTACTCTTAATTTCAAATTTTTGAAACGTCCCGAACTTGGTTGTGAATGGAACAGTTTCTTTTGTTTTTTTTTTGTTTAACCGAACAACATATATAAAAATAACTAGCTTGGGGCCTGGAGCAGGCCATTAAATGTATCATGCTATCCTGCTTTTAATTTTGACCCGAATATTTATACCGCTATATGTCATTTTACTACTTCATCCGGGATTTTAATTGTGACCAGTTAGATGTTATCTATACCGGGCCGAATAGGTCATTTTACTACGCCATCCGGGCTTTTAATTGTGACTAGTTAGATGTTATCTATACTGGGCCGCACAAAGTCGCTTTACCGGTTCATCCGGGCTTTTAATGTTGACCCGCCTAGATGTTATCCAAACCGAGAAGAATGTGCCATTTCAAGGTCCTGCTTGTAATGTCGAACGGCTAGATGTTATCTAAACTCGGGCCGGCAGTCATTTCGGCGCCATCCGTTGTAATGTTGACAAGTTGCATTTATCTTAAACCGGGCTGCATGTGTCATTTCGCTCCATCCGGCCAATATTGACCGCTAGGATGCTATCTAAATCGGGCTAGACAGCCATTTTGCGCCATCCAGCTGTAATGTCACGCCGCTTACATGTTATCTAAATCTAGGCGCATATTATTTCTACTCCATCCGGGCTTGTAATGTTGACCAGTTAGATGTTATCTAAATTGGGCCAGATGTCATTTATGCGCCCTCTAGGCTTGTAATTTTGACTAGTTAGATGTTATCTAAATTGGGATTGACAGGTCATTTCTGCACCATCCAGGCTTGTAATGTTGACCAGTTAGATGTTATCTAAACTAGGCTAGACAGGTCATTTTACTGCGCCATCCGGGCTTTTAATTTTGACCCTGTATGATGAGAAAAATAGAGAAAAATATGTGTAAATGTTGAATTATCCTTTATTGATGATGCCTTTTGAGATGCATGGCATTCCACATTCTAGGTACAATGTGGGTTCACAAGCTTGCCTAGCGTAAGATTTGGATTCACGGCCAACGCGAGATATGGACCCTCCTAGTTAGGTTGGAACTTTCCGGCCGCTAGGTCGGTAGTATTTTCGAATATCTTTCTTAGGACTAAGTCTTCAGGTTGGAACATCCGAGGCTTTACCCGTTTGTTGTAAGAATTTGCCAAGCGGCATTGGTAGGACGTTATGCGGACTGCTACCGACTCTCGCAGTTCAATGACCATGTCCATGTCCTCGAAAAGTACCAACTCGTGATTTTCCCCGCCGAGCACGTCGCTCCCTATTTGGCAGGTAGTTAATCAAGAAGGATTATGGGCTTCCATCCCATAAGTAATTGCAAAATGTGACAGATCAGATTTGCGAGCAGAGTTCTATAAGCCCAAAGTACTCGGAAGTCATCTACCCATTTACCTTTAACCAATCCAACCGTTTTTTTTCGTGGCAAATAACATGGTTTTATTGGATGCTTCCGCGAAGCAATAGCTTTCATGGATATTTGTGAGGAGTACAAATTTTATTTTCAATTCCCGCAGTTCTATAACCAACGTCGAATCGGGACCCGCTGTCGATACAATTGATCTGGGGATGTCGAAACGATAACAATTTTTTCAGAGCAACCGGTGACGCCCCCGTTCATCAATGAAAAGGCCTGATTCTACCCATTTACATCGAATAGTTAGTTGCCACCAACACACTTCTTTCCCGAGCCGGCTGCGGGGAAGCTTTACCACTATATCAATTCTCCATCAAGCAAAGGGCTAAGGGCTGAGATGGAGATCAAACTGTATCGGGTGGATTTCAAGATGTGATTTCGCCAGCTGGCGCCGGGTCACGCTGCGTGTAATCGTCGCTGCTTAGCTTTCATGGTCGGCCAGTAATACCCTTAAGTGTGAGCTCTGTGTGCTAGAGTTCTGCTGCCTGGATGATTGCCACATATTCCCTCATGCAATTCAGCCAACACATATTGGCCCCCGCTCGTGTCAAGCACTTCGTATACGGGCCGCCTGCGGATCGTTCAACAATTGCCCGTTGATCAAGGAGAATCTAGCTGACTGGACTTGTATCTTATGGGCCTTATCCCTTTCATTAGGGAGTTCTCCCATGCTGATGTAGTGTATTATGGGGTCCATCCATGAGGGGGTGATCTCGTCCACCTGGCTTACTCGGGGAGTGCAGCTCGAGCAGAGGAAACTGACATGATGCAGATGGGCGTGAATATTGTTTCCCCGGTTATCAAGAGAGAGGCGGCCACCGCGACCAAGGCACCGGGCGATCATCGCAAATTCTGTGGTACATGTTCCCTGCTTTCTAGATCGTGGTAATCGTCTGCTGCTATTTTACCCGTAGAAATATTTTTCCATTCGGGGTCCCGGATTCGACCCTCTTCGTTGACTTGCTTGACGACTAACTAAGAGTCACTCGAACTGCTTGTCTGAGACACAATAGAAGCAGTTCAATTTTGATAAAAGGGCTTCATATTCGACCATTATTAGAGGCGTCAAGCCTAACCTGGGATTGCTTGTTCGATCCTTTCCCCCCGGGTTTGTGTTTTCTTAATTGTAAAACCAATTCCCGCTCCGTCTTGATGCCCTGTCATGGCTTTTTGCGTCCACCAATTCGAAGTTCTAAGCTTTGGGCCGAGGGTCTCTGGCCATAGCTTTCCACACCGCCCCTTTTTGATAACCTTGGTTTGTAATCGGATGCCATACTCGCTAGTTCAACGCCCAAAGTGCCATTCTACCGTAGCCGTTTATAGAGCGTGCTTCTCGAGAGGGAGGCCTAAGTATCACCACAATGGATGCCTAGAAATACGGCGTAAGCTTCGCTGCCATTCTGAGGGCCAAGGCTACTTGCTCAAGGTGACTATATCGGGTCTTAGCGTCGGCTAGGGATTTACTGACGTAGAACACTGAGTCTCAGGACCCTTTCCCCAAGACGCAATCTACCTTAGCTTGAGATCCAAACCGAGTCCGGATGCCACTAAAATCACTAAATCACTCCAAATCATATCTTTGTATGGGGCTGACATAAAATTGGGCAGCAAGCCCATAAACATTTAACAAAATACATTTACAGTGAAGGCATTCAAACCTTTACAAAACGATTTACAAAAATAAATGTTCAGAGTTCAAATTGTTTTTAAAAAATATCAATATCCAAAAGAAAACATGGAATGAATGCAATATGTCTGAGCATACCCGAAATTCTTCTTATGACCTCGACGCCTCTCGATCTTGGGTCCGCTTTCATCACTATCTATCACTCCCTGCACCAAGATTGATAAAACACGCTAAGCATTTTCATGCTTAGTGCTCCCATACAAATCCATTTCCTGGCCATTTAAATCAAATCATGCAATTTAACAATTCAAAACTTTCAAACCAATATGGATGATCAATATATATACAATACATATACTTGTTTTATATACAATCAGTTATGGTTCATTGATCATCCCAAAAATACACTTTCATATTCAATACTTCGCAATCTCAAATCAATTCAATTATGTACACAAATTCACTCCGCCTCGCAATTCAATTCCGGCCTGAAAATCACCCGCTTATGCTTAATCACCGCTATGCCCTTAACGACCGGAATTGCGTCTTCTTATATGATATCGTAGTCACCTAAGACTTTGGCCCCACCGGGCTGCAGTTTCCAGATTAAATGGTTTTATAACATGCATTTCCGCCCTGGGCCAAGGCCGACCGGTTATAAATAATCAAATAGTGAACACTACCGATACGGTCCCGCTGGGCTGCTAATCGGAGTGACACATCAATACAATAGTTGGCATTATCAAGTATTCGAATTTATCGTATACCAATCTATCCTTACTACTCTAACTAATAACATTCTATTAAGGGCGTCTCAAATCCTTTTTATAGAAAAGTACAATACAATATGTACATTTGTATAAATAGTCACTTTCAATAGTCAAGTAATTTTCATATGCAAACATTTTACAATCGCTTCAAATCATTTAAAACAATTCAATATGCTTTAGAACAAACATTTCAAATATTGAAACAAGAATAGGAGCTCAGAGAACAAAACCCAAAATCTTGCACTTTGGATTCCAAACTTGAATCTCACTGATTGTGCCTCAAAAGTGCAATTTTGAACCCTATATTAGATAGGTTTTGAGTGCTTTTGATCATTAATCATGTCATTTATCCCAATTGAAGGTCTAAGAATTAGTAACACTTATGCCACTCGAGGTGTTTTTGCTGTTTTGTAGACTTTTATACACATTTGAACTTCAACTTCATAATGCAAATGATCGATCATGAGGTTGGAATTTTAGTCTCAAATGCATCAACAAGCCCAAAAATCAATGGAAAACAAAGGCAAAGTAAGGAAATGAGATGCGCCAAGACATGATTTAGTGGAATGCATCAAAGAAAAACAGTACTCACAGAACTCCGTTGGCAACCACCTCGCAACCCTTGCGTAAATTCGCAACAAGCCGCAATCTCAGCACGCATTGCAAAATTTTGGCTTAGCCCACCTGCATCGTGTACTGCGGGGCTCCGCTTCACCGAAAATTCTCGCTAGCTAGCGAATTCAAGGTAAATCTGGCTAAATTCAAGAACCCTTGCCACTCTGCTAACTCCTTACACCACAATTAGCAAATTCCCCTCAAATAAATTCTCAGCCTCATGCTTGTAATTACTTAAATCTTCAAACTTGGTGAATTACTCTCCTATCCTATAACTTAGCTTAGTTATTGTGGTTTTTGGTATTTTTATACTGAGGAGTCCTATAAATTCTCATGTTTTATACTGTGAGAGAGGGAGGAAGAAAGACAAGCTGTGATTTTAAAGCTACTTACGCTTTTGTAAATAAAGTTTATTTTATTTTAAGTTTTGCTTTTATTTTCTCTTTCTTCTATCTCTTCATTCTTTCCCTACCGCTGCCACACCTCTCAAGACACAATCAAGAGATGTTACAAGCCTCCTTCCTTTGAAGAGGAAGGAAGCTAGTCATAAAGAGGGTTAAGCATGTTGTCCTCATGTATCAAAAGTTATGGGTAGGTGTATTTATGGCCCTTATCTTCAAAAACTCGCTTGCATAACATAGGATGTTATTGTTCACTACTCATGCTTTTATCCAAAGGTTTAGTGACAAGAGGTACTGCGGGCTCTTAGATGGTCCTTACTCGCTTATGAGGTAATATTCACATGTTAGGGTTCTTCAAATTGTGTGGTTAAATAACATTTGCTTTTATTGTTTTGGCCAATACTTCCATAAGTTTTGTGTGGTTCAAGCAATTCAGTGTGAGATGTAATCGTGATTCTTTAGATGGTCTCTACTAGCCTAGTCAATACTCTTCATGTTTAGGGTTCAGTGTTTCAGTGAGATGCAATCGTGATTCTTTAGATCTTTACGAGCCTCTAAAAATGATAAAAAGAATGTTAGGTTTTAAACAAAAAGGGGCTATAACTACATCCTAAAAGTTGACTCACATAGGAGGATAAAACCCGAGACATGTGTTTCGCTCTAGCTTGCTGTTTAGTGGACCTAAATCTTTCAAAGTAAATTTCTTCATTGTTAATTTCCAGTTTTTAACTTTCAGTTTTTACAATTTCCTGTTTTTCAAACCATTCCCCTGTTTTTGAATGAATTCTAAAGAGTCCAAATAGAAAGCCTTACCTTCATGCCCTAATGCAAACCATTTTTATGAAGAAAACCCATCCTCGTGTTCTAAATTCTAGATTCATCATAATCGCAAAGAGCTTGATCTACTGGCAGAATAGAGCTTAGGTATATAAATATTAAGATTTAGTCAACACTGCGGCACGAATCAAATGTATGCCGTTGCCTGGGATGGTGCCAAACTACTTATGGTAAGTTGTATACTGATCCACATCACAAGTGAAGGTAACCTTTTTAATTCTTTTTGTAACTCGCCTGCAGAACTGTAGCTGTTTGCTTCACTTTGGCAAAGAATCGCACCGCGCCAGCCGCTTTTATTCAAACATGTATTGTTGTTAGTTAATTCTAATCTTTTCAGTTGTTTGTTGCTCTGCCATTCTTTAATCGGTGTAAAAACTCGTGGTATGCAACTGTGGATAGAGACACTTCGTGTAGATTGAAATAGATAGGTACACATATTGAACCAATTTAGTGAAGTTAGTGTACTAACCGATACTACGGATCCCATACCCGAGGAACAGAAACAAAACCAGGAACTCCTTCAGAACCAATACAGAACTGAGGCAGGACTCTGTTAATCCCACCCCTCCTGAGTTAAGGCTCTCATCCTCAGACATCCTCCCACAAGATGTAGCAAGTGAGGGGCCATATTCGTAATTCTTACCCCCACATATCATGGAAGATGGAAAATGAAATCCATACACTTACATTAGGATTGAGGAGGTTTATGGTACCACCTTCCAAGGAAGGTATGATCGTGATACATGATTTGCTCAAGCTAAGAAAGGCATTTCCATTGACCCTAAAGGACAAGGCCAAGATATGGCCTAACTCATTGAGGCCTAGAACCATAAGAAATCAATGACAAGCCGAGTTCCTCGAAGAAGCTTTAAGCAATTATAAGACAAACAATTTGAAAAGACAATTTATACCTTTTGCAAATACAGATACAGAGATTTCAGCCAAAGGCTGGGAGAGAGATTTATGGAAACTATCACATGTCCACACCATGGGTTTGACACATGGATGTTGGTGAACCACTTCTATGGTGCAGGTTGCCCCCGCCATGAAACAATTGCTCGAAACTGCGTAGGGTAACTTTTGAGTAAACATCCCGATGAAGCTGATTAACTACGAAATAAACCTCCCAAAGCTCGGGATGAACTTACCCTAGGGAAGTTGAAAGGTCAGCCATTGAATCACCAAGGAGGAGACAAGTATAATCTTTCAAGACATAGGGATAAAATGAAAATCGATCGCTTTAACTCAAAGATCGATGATTTGAAATGAAAATCAGCATGAAATGCGCATGCCTAATGAGTTAGTATCTATCCCAATTTTCTTTGCTTCAATCTTCAACTCAAATACCTACCCGGTGAGCACCGCAAGACCATGCCCATGCCATAAGTCAAAATAAATCCACCCATAGATGCTCCGCATATGGTAACACTAATAACCCTAATCGAGATATCATTCAAACTTGTCCCTGAAACCTCAACCTCCCCAGATATGTACCCCGTGAGCACAAAGAAGAAGATTCTACCACCACTTCACAGCTTCAACAACCACTACCCTTATCCCCGTCGAATGCCACCCGAATCTAAGTAAGATGGTAAGCACAATGGCGTAAGAACATAAGGTAATCGAATGTCCAAACTAATCAAAATATTGAAGCAAAGACAAAGCTCACTTAATGTGAACTATCCAACATGCAAATTCAAATTTCAAAATTGTCCAATCACAATAAGAAGTCTTAAAAGGAAAAGGACTCTTTCCAGTGACAAAGAATATCGTAATTACCTGAATAAAATAGGCCTAAATGGAGGACACAACTACTAGAACTCGATGAAGAAAGGCAACTAGACCTTGAGAAGTGGTAGGAGTTGAAGACAAATAGCACTGCAGTTAGTTAAGTCACCTCCAAGAGGCGAACCACTTCAAGAAGAACAATACCGTCAAGGAAGAAGCAAAGAGCCAAATACCCTCCATTCCAAGCTCTACGAAAGAAAAAGAATCATGTTAACCAAACAAATGTTGGCTTCATACAAGTTAAGGTAAATATCCCTCTTGACATGATCAAGGTGTCCCTACCTATGCAAAGTTTTTAGCGGACTTGTGCAATGCGAAAAGGAGTCCGAATGTGAATAAAAGCCTTTAACCGAGCAAGTTAGTGCTATTATCGGGGGAACCAAGACTCCAGCTGAAGTATAAGGACCCAGGATGCCCTACACCAAAATGAATATTGAGGCACCAAAGGTGGGAGAAAGCCCTATTAGACCCGGGAGCGAGCGGAACTCGTTACTACATTCGTGTACAAACGATCAAGTTAGGAGAATCGAACCTAATTTCCATCACACTCGCCGACAGTCTATTAAAATACCAAAAGGAACCATTGAAGATGTTCTTATACAAGTGGACAAATTTATTATCCAGATTTTGGCTGTGGTTGATACTGCAACTACGCCGCAGAGGACCTAATCATGTGCCAATCATTTTAGGAAGACCATTTCTGGCTACTTCAAATGCAATTATAAATTGCCGAAATGGAGTCATGCAATCACATTTGGAAATGTCATAATCTCAGGAGCCCAATATTTTCATTCGGGGTAAAGGCATATGCATTTAGGAAGGGATGACTTCGAAGAAGTCTCAGATTTTAGATGCCGTCTGAAGAACAAAGCAATCCAATGCAGCAAGATATATTAACTCGTAGTTATCCGACACTAAAAACAACATGAATCACAGTATGAGTTTCATACAGGATATTGGAGAAGGAGGGCAGAAATCTTACCTCTACTGACTGGTAATGAACCCAAGGAACCTCAACTGATAGAACTTAAACCCCTCCCACTGGTCAAGCATGCATTCGAAGCAATGAGCAGTTGTCCGTAAATTTCTTCATTATCGACCACGTACGTGAATATAATCTCCTGACCTTCTCAAAAGAACAAACAAGCATTGGGATGGAAAATCTCTTGATCCAAAGGCATTAATCCATCCATTTGTACCCATCACATTGCATTGAGGAGGAGCTGTAAGTCGTTCTAAGAACCCCAAAAAGGAGGCTGTAATCCCCATCTTCGTAGAAGTAGTTCGCACGAGGTCCTAAAATTGCTCCTGCCGGGTACCATTTATCCCATTTCGAGAAGACTTCAGTTACCAACTCAGTGGTGCCTAAGAAATCAAAATAACCGGAAGAACGAGAAGGGTGAAGAATTATCTACCCGATTAACAACCAAATTGAGAGAGTATGTATAGATTAGAGGTCAATGAGGTGACCCGGAAGACCACTTCCCATTACCCTTCATCGATCGTCCCGAAAGAGTTTCACCCATATTATTGTTTTTGATGGGTACTCAAAGATACTTCCCCCTCCCTCCCCTCCCAGATTGAAATCGCCTCTGCAGGATCTGCAAAAACCACCTTCACTGGTCCATCTGCAATTTGGCGCCATGCAGGAGGATGCCTTTTAGCTTAGTAAATGCCCTTGTGTACCCACTTTTCGTAGATGTATGCTCGCATGTCTGGACATGGTAGAGCGATAATGGAGGTGTACATGGATGATATCACAAAGAGGCGGCGATTCAAGAATGTTTAACCAATTGAAGCCATCCCGCAGAGGTGCATAGAGAAGAAATCGTGCTTAATCGGGGAGAAGTGCCATTTCATGGTAAAACCAAGGAATTGTACTGGGCACATAATATCTAGTATGAACTGAAGTCGAGGCAAGCCAAAACGACATTATTTCCAAATCACGCTCCGACAAATGAAAACAATTGGGACAATTCTCGGGTCATGTGCTTAACGGCCGGGTTTATTAAAGACTTTGCAAAGATTGCTAAACCCCCCAGATATAAGCTTCTTGAGAAAGATGCCAAATTCATTTGGAGGAAGATTGCCAAAAGAGTTTCAAGAACCGGGTAAATTTCACTTCGACCACCGTCTAATGGCCAAGCACCTAATTGGAAGTTACCAAGCCATAATGTGCGATGCAAGTGATCTCACTGGCCTGAGTCGTACTTGGTCAAAAGAGAAATGGAAACCTCATGTGTATACCATGCCAAAGAAAACTTTGAATGAAGATTGAAATTATACCACTCATCGAGAAAGAATCCATCAAGTAAAGTGTATATGCTTAGACAAATTTCTCGCATACTTGGTAGGAGCGATATAGTCATTTTGCCAGATTATTCCCGCTTCTTAAATATCTCTTTAACCAAACAAAAACGCAAAGGCAAGACTCATCCGATGGGTTCTACTATCAGAGTTTAACTTGCAATTCAAGGACAAGAAAGGTAGAAAATGTGGTGGCAGCACTATCCTCGTCAAGATTAACACTAGCTCATGATACTCATGAAGGCACCCATAATATGAATTCCCGAAGAATCGTTGATGCAGCTTAGAGAAAGCTCCCTGCATGCCTATATTGCCAATTTTCACCACAGAGAAATCCCCACTTGAATGGAGCGACAAGATAAGAAATACTTCTTTGCTAAAATCCATTCCTATTACTGGGAAGAACCCTTCCTATTCAAGTACTGTGCAGATCAAATCATCAGGAAATGTGTACCTGAGGAGGAGTGGTTATAGGGAATTTTAACCTGACCGCCATGAGAGTGCTTCAGGCGGACATTTTGCTTCCCAAAAGATGCAATGAAGGTGTTACAATGTGTTTCTATTGGCCTTCGTTATCTGAGCGAAGCATACTAAATGTGCTGCGGTGGATGCGATGTATGCGAAATAACTAGGAAAATTGTCTCACTGGGCCATATGATGCCATTAAACCCACTATAGTAATCGAACTATTCGATGTATGGGGTATAGATTTCATGGGACCTTTTCCTACGTCATATGGACATACGTACATTTTGGTGGGAGTGGACTATGTCTCCAAATGGGTTGAGGCAATTCCCTGCAAGACCAATGACCATGTGGTGGTACTCAAAATTTTCGAAAAGGCAATATATTTCCAGATCTGGGGTTCCAAAGCCATAATTAGCGATGGAGGTTCACATTTCTCGTAATAAATCATTTGAAAACCTCATGGCTAAATACATGGTGTGGAACACAGCATACTCCCTACTATCCTCAAACAAGGCCAGTGGAATTAAGCTAACAAAATTAAGACATCCCGATGAAAGTAGTCAATACCAACAGAAAGATTGGTCCATCAAACTTCTCGATTCGCATGGGCCTATAGAACAAATCTTTCAAGACAATCCCGGGTATGTCCCCCAGATAGGTTGGTCTATGGAAAGGCATGTCACCTCCAAAGAGAAATTGAGTACAAAGCATGGTGGGCAATCAAGAAAACTCAACACGGACCTCAAATGGGCCGAGAGAAGTAGATTTCCTCGATCTGAATGAATTGGAAGAAATAAGGAATAATGCCTACTGAACACCAAGATTTCAAAAAGAAAGATCAAAGAAATGGCATGACCAAATGATAATGGGAAGAGTTTCCTTGAAGGAGATCAAGTTCTCTCAGAGGACTCCAACCCATCTGCTTCCAGCGCTTCAAGTCCGATGGATGTGTCCATTCATTGTTCAGCCAAGCATACTCAATGGTTCGCTGACTTACGTGATCCAAGTAATGACAGATATTCAAAGTCAATGGGCAGAGTAAAACTATATGTGCAGAGACAAATGCATCATCAAGGAAAATTCTCCGACACCCCCTCGAGTTCTATTTTCAGGTAAATTTTAGGTGGCTACCGCCGATCTAAGTAGTCATCGTTTTCATTTTATTAATCGCTTAAACCGTCATTTGCTTAATACTCCGCTAGGAGATAATGGGTAATCGCTTTTGTGAACAAGCACGCAGTATTAGCAGATAAGGGATTTACCAACTTTTTGCCATCACATTGTCTTGTACAAGTAACTATACCCATCTTCATCTGGTGTGATTTTTTATGTTTTGTGTCCCCTATGTACAAGTATGTGTTTTTCTTTCAAACTACATAATTGAATTGCTTCAAATTGAACAATTGAATTGCTTCAAATTGAACAATTGAATTGCTTTAAATTGGATAATTGAATCATCATTTTGTCACCTATATGCTAGAACAAATTCCATGCTTGAACAATTTGTGTTCGCCACTGCTCCAAAGATGCTCAACTTGAAATTTCCCTTTATGCTATGTCACACACGCACTCTATATTGCTTCCAATAGGTTGTAATTTGTATGCCTTCTTCCACTTCAGTAAACCGGCCTTAGGTATGTTGGCAACCTAGGATAGGTTTGAGTTACCAACAATTGAAGACCAATGTTGTCTTCCAAAAAGGAAAAGAAAAGAAAAAGAAAAGAAAAAGCAAGAAGAAAAAGAAAAAGAAAAGAAGAAAAAGAAAAATAAAGTCGTGAATTTTTGCTTTGAAACCCGAGCACGGTCCGAGGGGTGTATGGCGAAAGCCTTTGAAACCCGATGCCCTAAGCCTTAATTGGCTGGGAGCCATCGATTTAGTGTTCGTTACATGGGTGGATAGGTGAAGTTTAATGACTTGTGGGTACTTAATTTTCGAAGTCATTCGGAGTCCGGGGTGAAGCCTTTAGAGTTAGTGGTCATTGATCCTTTTGGCTTGATGCCCTAAACCTTAATTGGTTGGGAGTCATCTATGGACTCTGGCACCACTTTGGTGAAGCTCGATTTTACATTGCACCCTACATGTAGATGAATAAAGAAAGTAAAGTGTAACTAGCCCTATCTAGGCTGTTCAACAACTTAAGGCCATGTCAAGAATAAAAACAAATTCTTGCGTTTATTGGCTTAATCAAGCTACAAAAAGAACCATTAGACTTAGGTGGAAATCCAAGTTGAAAATTATAAAACAAAGTGTTTGTTTCTAAAAATTGTTCTCTTATGGATTTTATTCTTTGTATATAGGTTTTCAAATGTTGATTTCAATCGTTCAATTTAAAGTAATGTAGTTTGTATATAAGTATAATAACCTTTTGCAACACAACCTTTGGAAAATCACCACATGCATCTCACTTATTTTGCATTGCTAAGGGACTAGCAACGCTTGTCAGGGGTGATTAGTGCTCAAAAGTAGTACTTCAACCCTATATTGATAGGTTTTGAGTGCTTTTTGATCATTAATCATGTCATTTATCCCAATTGAAGTGTTCATGTCATCTTAGTAACACTTATGCCAATTTGAGGGTGTTTTTGGTTGTTTTGTAGACTTTTATACACATTTGAACTTCAACTTCAATGCAAATGATCGATCATGAGGTTGGAATTTTAGTCTCAGCCATCAACAAGCCCAAAAAATCAATGGAAAAACAAAGGCAAAGTGAAGAAAATGAGATGCAATGAAGACATGACGAGGAATGCGTGCATCAGAAGAAATAGTAATTTTGCAACTGGCAACCAATTGAACCCTGCGAACCCGCAAACACCAAGTAATCCTCAAAGACGCATCGCGAAATCGCTTAGCCCACCTAAGACCGTAATCAAGGAATTCGCTTCTCATCGGAAAATTTCAATTCTTAATAAATTTCCGCTAGCTAGCGAATCTCGCAACCTTGCCACCGCACCTGCCAATTTCGCTAACTCCTGCCACCCGCTTAATTACGAAATTCTCCCCTCAGAAATGAACTCAGGCCCGCATGCTTTGTAATTAATGCAAACTCAAACTGGTGAATTACTCTCCTATCCTATAACTTAGCTTGTTATTAGGGTTTTTGGTATTTTATACACCTTGAGGAGTCCTATAAATACCCTCATGTTTTTGCACTCAGAGAGGAGGAGGAAGAAAGACAAGTTCGTGATCAGAAGTTTTCATTTAACGCTTGTAAATAAAGTTTGTTTTATTTTAAGTTTTGGCTTTATTTTCTCTCTTCTATTCTTCTTTCACTTCTCTCTTCTTCCTACTGCTAAGCACACCTCAAGATGACAATTCAAGAGATGTTGCTGCCTCCTCCTTCAAGAGCAAGGAAGCTAGTCATGCAGGTTAAGCATGTCAGTCCTCATGTACTAAAAGTTATGGTAGTGTATTTATGGCCCTTATCTTCAAAACTCATTGCATAACATAGATGTTATTGTCTTGGCCAATACTCTCCATGCTTTAGATCCAAAGCAAGGTTTAGTGACGTGAGGTACTGTGGCTCTGGGATGGTCCTTACTCGCTCTATGAGGTAATATTCACATGTTGGGTTCTTTCAAATTAGTGGTTAAATAACATTTGCTTTTATTGTTTTGGCCACATTTCCATGTTTTAGGGTTCAAAGGTTCTAGTGAGAGATGCAATCGTGGATTCTTAGAAGGTCTTTACTACCTCTAGGTCAATACTTTCATGCTTAGTGGTTCATGTCAAAGGAGACGTGACCGTGATTCTTGGGGACTTACGAGCCTCTAAAAATGATAAAAGAATGTTAGGGTTTTAACAAAAAGGGGCCATAACTACATCCCGTGTTGACTCACATAGAGGATAAAACCCGAGGACATGTGTTTGCCTCTAGCTTGCCAAGTTAGTGACCCAAATCTTCAAAGTAAATTTTTCATTGTTAATTTCCGCTTTTAACTTTCACGCATAATTTCCTCGTTTTTCAACCATTCCCTGCTGGAATGAATCTCCAAAGAGTCCAAATAGAAAGCCTACCTTCATGCCCTAATGCAAAACCATTTTTATGAAGAAAACCCATCCCCGTGTTCACCTTTAGACCACTATAACGCAGTGAGCTTGGATCACTGCAGTCAGGAGCTTAGTATATAAATATTGTTGATTTTAGCTCACCACCGTGGCACCGAATCATCAACTTCGGGGCCATTTTCCTCCCTGTCGGCCCCTATTCCAAAACCATTAAAGAACAATATTATTCGTGGCGCATTCAGTAGTTTTGGTTAGTTTGATTTTCTATTTAATATGCGAGTTCCAATTTCAAAATGATATATATATATATATATATATATATATATATATATATATATATATATATATATATATATATATATATATATATATATATATATATATATATATGGATTCTTTGACTCAATGGTATTTCCATAGAGTCCAAGAACACTCCAAAACGGAGTTCGACGAAGAAGCATGACCTTCCGAAGTCGAGATCATACGCAGTCACATCTACCAGCCGACCGACTAAGTCGACCGATCTCGGTAAACTCGGTTTGAAAAAAACCTTGGTCTGACATATCTCTATCCTCTCAGGCATATGAATGCATTCGACCAATGGGTTTTCTATAGAGTCCAAGAACACCCGAAACGAGTTCTATCGCTGGGGCTATGACCTCCGAAGTCGGAGGTCATACGCAGTCACACCTAGTCACACCAATGAGTCGAATTCGAACTCCGTTACAAAGCATGATGAGGTCTACTGACCTCTACGGAATGAGGTCTGCTGACCTCTTCTGGATGAGGTATGCTGACCTCTGTTAGAGGAGGTATGCTGACCTCATCGATGAGGTATGTCGACTGCTTGACGAGGTCCACTGATCTTCCAGATGAGTCCGCCGACCTCCGCTAGATGAGGTATGCGTCGATCTCATGTGATGAGGTATGTCGACCTCCACAGATGAGGTCCGGCCGACTTCACAAGACAAGGTCCATCGATTCTACAGACAAGGTCCGACCTCTACGTGATCTAGGTCCGTCGACTCTACAAGACGAGGTTTGTCGACCTTCTTACAGGATGAGGTCCGCCGACCCCACAGATGAGTGTATGTCGACTCGCGACCTCTATAGAATGAGCTCAGAAAAAGGACCATAACTTGGTCTACAGAGGTCCAAATTGAGAAATTAAAAAGCCTAACATCAAGTTCATTGATGTGGCTACAATTTACCAGAAGGACTCACTACCCAATTCCCTTTATTTCTTACCCAAAAATCAGCTCTAAGGTCCGTATAATGCGTACTACCACAATGTGGCAGCTTCCCATGGTTTAAAATACAACTAAACATTCCCCTAAGGCAAGATAACCACCACACAACCCTTAGGGTAGAAAATAACCAAAGGTGAGAAAGACCTACCCTCTCGAGGTCACGAAATTCCCCGATTCTGGTTTCTACATCCAGCTCTTATCACGAGGAAGGACTTTCCCTCTGCTTTCTCGCCGTGAGACTCATGAACCGATTTGTTTAAAATCTAGAGAGAATGTAGAGCCTCTCTCTCTAACTCTCCCTTTCTATGTTTTCTGCATGGATCACCTTTAATCAGACTTAAAAAGCGAGGAAACTTCTCCTTCCTACATGCCACATGCCCTTTCCTTGAATTTTTTCTTTATTTCTTTTTGTATTTAGGTCCCTCTATTTCTCTATTATTCTTCATTTAAGTCTCCTATTATTTTCCCCTTGCCCATTTATTTCTCCTAATTTCACTTAGACATCTAAACTTATTTGCAATTGACCCATAGGTCCCCATTTTACAATTTCCATATTTTCTCTTTTCACTGGCTTACTGACCACTATCATTTAATCAATATTCATCTTAACAATTCCTAGAAAAATACCCAAGTTGGCCCAATTATACCAGGAATATATAATAATTTTTATTATAAAATTCTAGTATCATTGGGCTGCTATAACTCTCCCCACTTTAATAAAATTTCATTCGAAATTACCTTAGTCAAACAGCTTTGATATCTGCCAGATTACTTCCTCACTTTCCCAAAGTGGCTTCTTCAATTTTCGTGGTTTCCTCCCATAGCACTTCGACTCGCGGAATCTTCTTGTTCCATAATTCTTTCACTTCACAAGCCAAAATCTCTACTGGCTCTTCTTCATACGTGAAATCTGGCTCAGCTCAATTGTCTCCGAAGAGACTACATGTGATCGTAGTCCGACGGTGACTCCTCCGTAGTACGGACATGAAATACATTATGGATACTTCCTAAATCGAGGTAATGCTAATCTATATGCCATTGGACCTAATTTTTTGATTACTTCATAAATAATAAATCTAGGGCTTAATCACCCTTTTTCCCAAATCTCATCACCTTCTTCCAAGGCGATACTTTCAAAACATTTTTCGCGATCTCATATCGAATATCTTTTCTTTCTCATGCTCAAGATATGATTTCGCTTCATCGCGTTACCTTCAATCTTCTCTAATCATTTTCACTTTTTCTTCAATCTCACTAAGTTTCAGGCCAATCACTTTCTTTTCACTCAATTCCGTCCAACACAAAGGTGTTCTACATTTTCTCCCATATAAAGCCTCATAAGGCGCCATTCCAATACTTGATTGAAAATTGTTGTTGTACACAAATTCAACTAAAGCAATGTGTCGATCCCAACTACCCTCAAGGTCGATCACACAACTCCTTAACATATCTTCCGTGATCCTGATCACTATCTCATATTGTCCATCCGTTTTCAGGTGGAATGTCAGACTAAATTCAGTCGAGTGCCCAAGGCCCTTGCAATTTTCCCTTAAAATCTCGGAAGGCAAACCCTGATCTTGGTTTGAAATAATGGATACAAGAATCCCATGTAACCGAACTATTTCCTTATACACTCTCCGCTACCTTGTAAAGTGAATAGCCTAGCTCTCAATCGGTAGGAAGTGAGTCGACTTGGTCAATCGGGTCTACTACGACCCAACCGAGTCATGCCTTCTCCCGAAATTCCGAGTAGGGTCAATAACTCAAGGAACATGATGCTCCTCGCTTTTACTTTGACACACCAAACACTCGTTACAAATTTCACACATCTTTTTCATTTTGACCACCAAAACGACATTTTTAAATCTCGATACATCTTGTGCTACCGGATGGATATCAAGACTCTATATGTGCTCTCCTTCAAGTATGGATTTCCTCAAATCATTACAACGGCACACAAACCCGATCCTTATAATACAAACTCCATTTTCGCTCATCGTGGAACCCGCTTTACCATTTCCAACTGACGATTATGGCGTAAATTTTCTCATCTTTCTTTTGTGCCTCTAGCACTCGCATTCAACAACTCCGTCTCGCTTATCAACTCGCTCACCACAGCACTACTCCGCCATATAATGACAATGGGCATTCAACGCCAAGCGCTCAGATTGACTTACTCAAAGCGTCTACCACTACATTGGCCTCTCCCCGGTGATAATCAATCACGTAGTCATACCTTTATCATTCCATCCATCTCCATTGTCCTGCTGCTCATTGTGAGGGCAAATACTTTGGACTCTTATGATCAGTGTAGATGAAACACTTCTCCATACAAATAATGTTCCACCAAAGGTAAAATACAATTGTGGCCAATTCCAAATCGTATAAAGTAGTCTCTTTCATGCGCTTCAACTTTCTTGAAGCATAGGCTACCACTTTACCTCTCGCATTAGGACACATCCAAGTCCATTTACGACGCATCACTAAAAATTATTCTCACCAGGCTCGCTGAGTAAGAACCATACTCTCATTAAGAATGCTTCAACTTATCAAAACTTCTTTGGATATTTTTCTACTCCATTCATATTTCTTTACATTTTTGAGCAATCTCGCCATCTGGCCGCAAATACTATAGAGAACCCCCTTAATTAAATTCTCTGGTATCCCGCGCCCCAGAAACTACGCACTTCACATTTCGGGTGGCTTCCATTCAACAACCACTTCTATTTTCTTCGGATCACCTGATTCCTTCTTTCGATACTATGTGCCCAAGAAAGGACACTTCATTCTTCCAAAATTCACACTTGCTCGCCGCATAACCGTTATTTTCTTAAAAGTCTCTAACACTACTCAAGTGGTGGCCAAGTGACTTTCTCCCGACCTTTGAATACACAAGAATGCCGCCTATAAACACTAATAATAACCATCCACATACCTGGCCTAAAAACACGATTCATTAGGTCCATGAAAGCTACCGAGCATTTGTCAATCCAAACGGCATTACAAGGAACTCATACGTCCATATCGCGCCCTAAACGCCGCCTTATGCACACACGAGATCTTTAATTCAACTCCGATGATACCTAGATCGCAAGTCAATCTTCGAAAAGATACTTGCACCTTCAATTCTCATCAAAACAAATCATCAATTTTCGGGTAATCTGATACTTATTTCATCGTTAACTTGTTCAAATATTCAGAATCAATACATAAATGGAAGTGTACCATCTTTCTTTAACAAGCACTGAGCCCCCATGGCATATTAATTTGGTCTAACAACCTTTTCAGTAGTCTGCAATTGCAATTTCAATCTTTACCTAGTGGAGCCATTCCGTATAGTAATGGATGCCTGCAGAATCTTATAACGTCAATAAACCCAATCTCCCGGCAAGTGGGGCAATCCCGGTAACTCTTTCAAACACATCCCAAAGCTCAACAAAGAGATATCGGATACACTAGGCCTTGCCTTTACCATTTCAATCACATAAGCCAAGTAGGCTTCACATCCTTTCCGCACCATTGTTCTAGCAGTGGCAGCGGATATCACATTAGATAGGTGATTTGACCTCTCACCGATGAAAATTGCTTCATCTTCATTCGGTGTTCTTAAGGTTACTCTTTTCATTCTACAATCGAATATTGCTTGATGTCAGGACAACCAGTCCATCCCTAATATCACATCAAACTCCCTGAATGATAACTCAATCAAATCTCCTAACACCATACTCTTATTTTGACGGGACAATCTCATACACCATGCTCACACAACACTACGGCCAGCGGGTTCATACCAAGATGTCAAGTACTTAGCTTCAATTCCTAAGAATTTACCCAAGTTGGGTATGTCGATGCAACATATGAGTTGGTTGACCCGGGTCAATCAATGCATGTACAAGAGTATCAAAGATTTGGAAATTCACTCTGGCTTATCACATCTAGAGCACTCCAGATCTCCAATCGCTTTCATCAGATATGCTCTAGTCGGAGCACGACCATCTTGCCTTACCCAAAGTTCATGTCCTCGTCTCGAACACCCTAAGGATGCAACACTCTTGCCGCCTTTGGTACCACTCAAAGTTGTACTCCCGCCTCCAGTGCTATAAATGAACGAGCTCTAGAACAACTTTGCTCTATGCTCTGACTCCACAACCAAAACAAGCACCTGTAAGTCTCCAACATTCTCCTTTTATGATTTCCCTCCCACAATGGAGCAATGGGGAGCGCCTCCGTCCTCTGTAAGGACCTCCCAGGTGAATTGCAACCCGATGGTGCCGGTAGAGTAGTATTCCCACTCGGCAGCCCGAGTCAGAGGTCGACTGAACCCCCAACCCCTAAATTTCTTCCTTTGTCAAAGTGTTGCAGAACCTGGACAACCAAGATTTTTATTTCCGTCTTTTTTATCTTTTCTCTCTCTTTCCTCTTTTACTCTTTCCACATTCAAATGCACATGTCACAATTTTTGAGAAATCCTCATGGCAAAATGCTGTGACATGTCTAATATGGTCATTAAGGCCGCCTCAAACCTAATGCAAGACTTTCTCTCCTCACTGACAAGTATCTCGGCATACTTCGCTTCAACCGTGTGAATTTCGTTATCTGCACACACCTGACCATTGCTTTAGATTATGAAACTCTCGTCTCATGTTGTTCGATAAATGCCACCATACACGTCTTCTTGAACTCCATCCAAGAAGAAGTCCCATGTAACTCTCTCCTCGATGGTGCTACCCTAGTCACGAAACCCACCACCGATAAGCCTCATCCCGTAATAGAGATCACACATTCCAACTTTCTACAATTGCAGAATGATTTCACAGTATCTTCGCTTCTGCCTCTCGAGCCAATCTTCTTGCCATGTGGGCGGCCCATCCCTCTCTTCTTCCCATAAAATCTACAGGCCTGAGACCTTACCATTCTCCCCAATGGTCGATCGCTGAGCAATCAGAACCGGGTTGTCCCGCTTCTTTGCAACGCCTTGAACTAGTCACCGGAGGATACCCATAGCACTCGTCACTCTGTTCCGCCCATCTGCCATGGGCATGGATGCTAGCTCCACCTCCACACTAGCACAGCCAGTTTTGGCGAGTCCCCCGGGTCATCCTCGAATTTAAGGAAGCCGAACTGGCCCATGCTTATTCTATTAAGACCAAAGAAGATCCACAGTCATGTCATCTTGTATGCAACAGAAATGTATGTTATACAATTTCAAAACTATTTACAAACAATTTCAAAATCATTTCAGAACCGCCTAAAACCCTAGACTCCCATACAACAATAAAGATGTGGGACCCCTTTCCCGGCCCGAGCCATTTTGATCCGAACCAAGTCCGGGATGCCACTAAAATCACTCAATCACTCAAAATCATATCTGTGCGGAAGCGATTAAAAAATTTGGCAAGCCCATAAACATTTAACAAAATACATTTACAGTGAAGGCATTCAAGCCTTTTCAAAATGATTTACAAAAATAAATGTTCAGAGTTCAAATTGTTTTAACAAAATATCAATATCCAAAAGAAAACATGGAATGAATGCACATGTCTGAGCACACCAAATTTCCTTCTTTATGACTCGACGCCTCGATCTGGGTCCGTCGATCACTATCTATCACTTGGTGATCGCACATTGTAAAACATCACGCTAAGCATTTTCATGCTTAGTGGTTCTATACAAATCCATTTCCTCGCTCGCTTGAATCAAATCATGCAATTTATCAATTCAAAACTTTCAAACCATTATGGATGTTGATCAATATAAATACAATATACATACTTAGTTTTATAAGGCTAACCGCTATGGTCTACCGATCATCCCAAAATACACTTTCATATTCAAGACTTCGCAATCTCAAATCAATTCACTATGCTCACAATTCGCCGCCCGCAAATTAAATTCGGCTCAAAATCACCGCTACGCCTTAACTAATTTAACCCAGGTCTTCGATATACAGGATATCATAGTCACCCAAGAGACCCGGCCCCATCGGGTCGCAGTCGGTATCAAATGGTTTTATAACACGCGACGGGTCCCACTGGCCATTGACCGTTATAAATAATCAAATAGTGAACACTACTAACACGGGAGTCCCGCTTCGGGGCACCATCAAAGTGACACATCAATACAATACCGCAAAGATCGCTATTCGACCCTATTGGCATAGTCTTCAATCTATCCTTACTACGAACTAAACTGCTAACATTCTATTAAGGGCGTTAAAAATCCTTATAGCAAAGTATAGTAGAATATGTACATTTGTATAAAATAGCTCCACTTCAATAGTCATGTAATTTTCATATGCGAACATTTTACAATCAGCTTTCAAATCCATTTAAACACCAATATGCTTAACAAACATTTCCAAATATTGTAAATCTAGAATAGCCTAGAGAACAAACCCAAAAAAATCTTTGCACTTTGATTCCAATCCTTGGAATCTCAATCTCGGGCTATTTTTCCACTGTCACCTATTCCAAACCATTAAAGAACAATATTATTCGCGGCGACTAGTAGTTTTGGTTAGGATTGATTTTCTAGAGTTTAATATGAGTTCCACTTCAACAAGATATATATATATATATATATATGGATTCTGACTCCAATGGGATCTATAGAGTCCAAGAACACCCAAACGGAGTTCCGGACAAGAAGCTTATGACCTTCCCAAGCCTGGAGATCACATTTAGTCACACCTCAAATCGAGCCGACCGACCGAGATGACCTGACTCAAATCCCCGCGGTTTGACACCTCGGTCTGACATATCTCTATCCTCCTCAGCACAGAATGTATTCTTCTTGACTCAATGGGTTTTCCATAGAGTCCAAGAACACCAAACGGAGTTCGGACGGCTAGCTATGACCTTCCGAAGTCGAGGTCATACGTAGTCACACCCTAAATTGAAATGACCTACTGCTGACTTGAACTCGGTCACATGAAGAGTGCGTTCATCGACCTCTACTTTAATGAGGCATGCTGACTTCTACCGGATGAGGTCCTACTCGAATTCTACAGGATGAGGTCCGACTGACTACGTGATGAGGTCCACGACCTCCGCCGACGAGGCATGCCGACCTCTACTGCACGAGGTCCGTCGACCTCCACAGATGAGGTCCGCCGACCCTATAGCAGGAGTGTCCGTCGCACTTCACTGCACGAGGTGTGTCGACCGCGGACCCCATGGTAACGAGGTCCCCACCTCTACGTAATGAGGTGTACGTCGACTCGCGACCTCTCTACGTAACGAGGTCTACCGACCTCTACAGATGAGGTTTGGTCGACTCTACAGGATGAGGCCCACCGACCCTACCTACCCCATGCACGAGGTATGTCGACCTTCTACAGGATGAGGTCCTCGACTCACAGGATGAGGTCCGGCCGACCCCACGGACCTCACACGAGATCAAAAAGGACTCATAACTCGTCTACGATATCCAAATTGAGAAATTCAAAATCCTAACATCAAGTTCATCATGTGGCTACACTCACTGTATGACTCACTACCAAATCTTATTTCACTCCAAAAATCAGCTCTAAGGTCCTGGATAATGCGTACTACCACAATGGCGTACTTCCCATGGTTTAAAATACAACCAAACATTCCCTTAAGGCAAGATAACCACACACAACCTCAGTGGTAGAAAATAACCAAAGTAGAGAAGACCTAATTTCTCGAGGTTGTCTTAAACTCCCGATTCTCATTGTTTACACGCAAATTTATCACGAGGAAGGACTTTCCCTCTTGCTTCTCACGACCTATGAGTCCGATTGTTCAAAATCTAGGAGAGGAGAATGTAGAGCTCTCTCTAAACTTCCCTTTTCTCTCTGTTTTTCTTACGGATCACCTTTAATCGTATTTTGGGCGAGGAAACTTCCTCCTCTTCCTACATGCCACATGCCCTTTCCTTGAATTTTTTTATTTCTTTTAATAGTCCCTCTATTTCTCTATTATTCTTCATTTAAGTCTCCTATTATTTTCCCCTTGCCCATTTATTTCTCCTAATTTCACTTAGACATCTAAACTTATTTGCAATTGACCCATAGGTCCCCATTTTACAATTTCCATATTTTCTCTTTTTCACTTGGGTTTATTTCCGGATTCAATATCATTTAATCAATATTCATCTAACAATTCCTAGAAAAATACCCAAGTTGGCCCAATTATACCAGGAATATATAATAATTTTTATTATAAAATTCTTAGGGTATTGTCAGGCGTTACGCTTTTACTTACGTTTGTTATTTTCCTTG